>JAXCLR010000050.1:24290381-24342013 GCA_035584095.1 Annona squamosa | reverse complement strand
TTAATTTCTTGATAATTCTAGCATGAGATAGATCCTGCATTGATTTATGGATTTAATCAATGGTTGTTTTCTAACATGTTTGTGGTTAATTCAAATTAGAAAAAAAAATTCCAATCTTGGCTGTTCTCTTCTATTGTTGAGACTCCATATGGGCATATAAACAAACACTCGAGGCATAATCCAAAACCTCATCCCGGATCCGCATAAAAAAATTATAAACTAAAAACCTCAGCCATCTCTCTACAAATCAGAAGCCAGAATGGGAAGAAAGTAAAAGCGGAGAGAGAAGGTACCTACCGAACCGACGCCGCGCAAAGCCAAGATAAACCGTCTGTCTCTTCCTCCCTCCTCCGAGAGGAGATCGCTCGATAGCTTGCAGCTATGCGAACGTCGAAAAAGGAATCGGGATTTTTAATTCTAGGTTGTTGCTATCAGACAGAGGAAATTTGGGAAGTGCGCACCCGAGCTCCGCGCTGCTAATAATAATAAAAAAAAAATCATGGCTTTTCGAAAGACCACCGCTTGCCCCATCGGAAAACCTCCGCACGCTTGTCACTTACTACGCAGGGTAATTTGCATATATACCCTCGTAATTTGGTCTAATTGCAGATATACCAAATAATTTTACGAATTGCATATCATTCCATACAATTTTACTAAAATTGCATATATATACCCATCAGCTCACTTTTTCGTTACCTACCGTTAATTTATGGCTGAATATTGCGTAAAATGACATAAATGACCGTCTAAGGCATATCTTGTTGGGGATTACGTGTAGTGCATGAAGAAGATGAATTCCTCATGTGGGATTCAGTCCCACTAGCCTAGCTGGATCCTCGGCCACCTCGGCATATAATTTTTTTGATGAAAACCTTGGCCTACATTTTTGATCAAATGTATATACCTATATCCAGATCCAGGATTGCCAGATTAATCAACGTCAAATCCTCCTCTTGGCGCCGAACGATATCATTTTCACCTCTCAACTCCCTGGTATATTCATGCCCTCTTCGCCCACTACACAACTCCCTGTGTTGAAATTACTATTCACACATGCAAGATTTACGTGGTTCGGAAACCCTACTCCACGACGGCAACCTTCACAGTTTTATCTTCTTCGGTTGCCATGATCCACTATATATATAATGAGTTTATACAAATTACATAATTGCACCAACTTGCATGATATTACATAATAAACATATTTTGTCAACACTCCCCCTCAAGTTGGTGAATAAATATTTGTGAAATTCATTTTCTCCAGTATTTTCTCGAAATGTCTTCTTGGCAATGCTTTTGTGAATACGTCTGCAAGTTGATCATGACTTCTAATATATAGAGTTTCAACAATCTTCGCTTGTACTTTGTCTCGAACATAATGACAATCGACTTCAATATGCTTAGTTCTTTCATGAAAAACTGGATTTGACGCTATGTGAATAGCTGCTTGATTATCACAAAACAATTTCATTGGCTTTTGAATGTGGAAGCCTAGTTCCTATAAAACAGATTTCAACCAAATCAGTTCACTTGCAGTAGAAGCCAAAGCCCTATATTCTGCTTCAGCACTTGATCTTGCCACGACATTTTGTTTTTTACTTTTCCATGTTACAAGATTTCCACCAACAAAAATACAATATCCAGTTGTTGATTTTCTATCTTCTGGATTTCCTGCCCAATCTGCATCTGTATATCCAAGGATTTCCATATGAAGAGAAGCACTAATATGGCCATGAGATTTCATCCATATTCCTTTACCCGGACAAGATTTCGAATATCTGAGAATGTGATCTGTCATTTTCATATGCTCAATAGTAGGGGAATGCATAAACTGACTATTAAAGCTCACAACATAAGAAATATCGGGCCTTGTAACATTAAGATATATTAATTTTCCTACAAGCCTCTGAAACCTTCCAGGATTCTCTAGTGGCTCACTTGTTTTAATAAATTTGGCTGTATAATCCATTAGAGTATCAACTGGTTTTGCTCCCAGTTTTCTAGTTTCCTTTAACAGATCTAGAGTATATTTTCTTTGACACAAGAATAATCCCTTCTTAGAGTAAGCAATTTCCATTCCTAGAAAATATTTCAACTTACCTAGATCCTTCATGTCAAATGTTTTGCTGAAGTACTTTTTGAGATCTGAAATTCCAACGTTGTCATTTCCTGTGATGATTATATCATCAACATAAATCAAGACAACCACCATTTTGAGATTATTCCTTTTGACAAACATTGAGGAATCTGAGGTACATTTGACAAAGCCAAACCTAATAAGTGCAGTACTGAGTTTACTATACCAAGCTCTGGGAGACTGTTTCAAGCCATAGATCGCTTTATTCAGTTTACATACCAAATGCTTTTGTTCTTCTAACATGTGTCCAGGCGGAAGTCTCATATATACTTCTTCTTCTAGATCCCCCTGCAAAAAAGCATTTTTGACATCCATCTGGAACAATGACCATCCAAAATTTACAGCTACAGACATTAATATTCTGACTGTGTTCATCTTAATAACATATGCAAATATATCTTTATAGTCAATACCATATGTTTGAGTAAATCCTTTAGCAACGAGTCTGGCCTTATATCTTTCTATAAATCCATCTTCTTTGTATTTAATTCTATATACTCATTTGCACCCTACTGGTCTTTTTCCTTTTGGTAGTTGGACAATATCCCATATTTGATTTTTATTAAGAGCTTTGAGTTCGTCTTCCATAGCAATTTTCCACCGTGGCAGGCTGATGGCTTCATGAAAACTTGTCGGCTCATTATGAGAATCAATACTGGTTAAAAAATAGAATGCTTCGTGGAAATTTTATCATAGCATATATAATCCTGAATAAGAAAAGCTGTTACATGATAAGTACAGAAATCTTGTAGTCTAGAAGGAGATCTTGGAATTCGTGAAGATCTACGAGAAGGAGCCACAAGATCTTCATGAAGGGCCACGGGGTCTTCAGGAGGAGGAGAAGTTTCATCTTCCCTCATAGCTGACTCTTCATTAGTAGCTGAGGGTAATGGTAATGGCCTAGGTGCAAAGTCATTGTGAATATACTCCCCCTGACTTTGAACCTGAGTTGAAAAGAAAGGTTGATTCTCAACAAAGGAAACATCTTGAGAAATAAATAGCCTGTGTAGATCAGGAGCATAGCATTTGTATCCTTTTTGAGTAGAGGAATAACCAAGAAAGACACATCGATGAGCACGGGAAGCAAATTTGCTATGATTTTAAATTTGCACATAACAGAGACAACCAAAGACACAGAGATGACTAATATCAGGTTTTCTTCCTCGTAAAATTTCTAGAGGAGTTTGGAATTTCAACAAGCGACTTGGTAGACGATTAATGAGATAACAACTGGTAAGAACAGCATCAGACCAGTATTGTTTTGGAACATGCATTTGAAATAGTAAGGCTCTAGTTGTTTCTAGGATATGTCTATTTTTCCATTTAGCCATTCCATTCTGTTGAGGAGTCCCTACAGAGGAAGTTTGATGAATAATGTCATGAGATGTGAGGTAAGACGAAAAAGAATGATTGACATATTCAGTACCATTGTCAGTTCTCAGTATTTTTAATGTAGCACCAAATTGAGTGATAATCATATTATGGAAGTTCTGAAAAACTTGCACGACATCAGTTTTGGCTTTTAGCAAATAGATCCAAGTGGAACGAGACATGTCATCAATGAATGTAACAAAATATTTGTAACCCTCACGAGAGTCTATTGGAGCAGGTCCCCAAACATCTGAATAAACTAAATCAAAAGGTTTATGTGAGAAACTAAAATGTCTTAGAAATGGCAGTCTATGCTGTTTAGAAAAATGACAAGCTTCACATTCAGCAACTGACATGGAAGAATTAAACAAATGCAGTATTGGATTAGAAGGATGTCCTAATCTTCGATGTCATAGTAAAGAAGAAGCTGTGTCTTTCTTCCCGATAAATGCCTTCTGTGACGTCTCTAAGACATAGAGACCCTGATTGATTTTTCCTTCACCAATCTTCATCCCCGTGGCCCTGTCCTGAAAAATCACCGAGTTAGGAGAAAAAACCACATTGCAATTCAAATCATTAGTAATCTTGCTGTCAGACAATAAATTAGTGGTTAACGATGAAACATATAAAACTTCAGAGGTGCTGGAGAGCAATTGAGTTTGTCCAACTCCTTGAATTGGAACTATTTGTCCATTGGCAACTGTGACTGAAGGCATTGCTACTTTAGAGTGGAGTTTAGATAGACAATGGACATTGCCACTCATATGATCAGTTGCACCAGAATCTATTACCCAACCATTTTCATGAGGAGAAGAGAATAAAGTCATACCAGAAGGCTGAGCAAATGATGTGGAAGAGCCTTGGGAGGTGTTTTGCTGAATAAGAAGTTGAAGTTGTTTTGCTAGACTTTCTATTGCAGATTGAGAAGAAGGAACACTTGCACTGACTTGGGTTGCTATTTGGTTATCGGACTCCTTTCCTTTAGAGGTTCTTAAATAGGGATATAATACCCAGCAGCGATCTTTACTATGTCCAGCTTTGTTATAATGATCACAATATGGGTGACTTTCTCTGCCTCATCCTCTACCTCGAAATGAGGTTGTTCCTTTCAAGTTGGATTTAATAGCGAGAGCGTGACTTTCAGTTACTATTTTATTATCTGATTTCATTGCCCGTCTTCTTGTTTCTTCTTGTTGGATAATGGCACAAATATTAGAGAATGAAGGAAGTGAAGGACTCATTAATATCTGTCTCTTGAGATCTTCATAATCTGATTTTAGGCCAGCCAGTAACTGGAAGGTTCGGTCTTGCTCTTCTCTTTTTAAAAAATTTTCTATGGTGTCAACTGGAGGACGATATTGTCTTAGTTCATCCCAACGCTTTTTCAAAAAACCTAAGTAGTCAACAAAAGATTGATCTGAATTTTGTTCTGCACGAGCAATTTCTTGTGGCAATTCAAAAATCCTGGAAGCATT
Organism: Annona squamosa; assembly: GCA_035584095.1. NCBI lineage: Eukaryota > Viridiplantae > Streptophyta > Magnoliopsida > Magnoliales > Annonaceae > Annona > Annona squamosa. Next base: position 24,337,027 of record JAXCLR010000050.1, on the reverse strand, counting down.
GTTCTCTTGACCATACACTTCTTTGAGAGAATCCCACAAAATTTTTGCATTTTCTGAATAAGCAAAAATCTCATATATTTGTGGTTCCATTGAATTAAATAGTCATGTCATGACTAAGTTATCCATAGCTAACCATTCTTCAAAATTAGAGTCTTCGGGCTTTGAAGTAGAAATTTTTCCATTAATATATCCGAGTTTGGATTTTCCATTCAGAGTCACAGTAACTGCTCTTGCCCATGACAGATAATTTTTTCCATTTAGCAAATTGGTGGTTAACTTTATATTGGTATCATTATTGCCCAAAGAAGAAGCCATGTAAGACCAGAAATTCCTGGCTGATGAGAGTGATCTTCACCACACACTTGCTATGGTTATTTATAAGTAGCTACGGATGGAGCTAGCAGCAGCTGGCGCACGCTCAAACTGCACGACCCACATCAAACATCCGAATTACATTTGCCGTTGTGCGAGGCACATGCACACCAGCTAGAGACTGGGGCCCCACCTTGCGATGCTCCTGCTCCATTGCATTGTAACAAGCACTAGGCAGAGACGCAAGCGATTTTCGAGATCGACCCGCCGCGGCTTTAGAAGGAAGGTATTGAATTTCGAATCGCCGACTATGATCGGATTCAGCTGCTGACGGCGGTTTCGGACACCGTTAATGCCAGGAGGTAATGGGCTGTCTCCCAATTCGTGCCGGTGGCCCACTGCGCTGCGTACTCGTCGCAGTAGATGACGAGGTTTCCGTCGGGTTGAAACGCGACCGAGTACCTAATTAATGATTTCTCCAGCGTTAAGCCGTGTTGCCGTCCAGGGGGATCGAGAAACAGAGTCGATCCGTGTGGGAGGTTGTGGTGGCTGAACGCACACTCCAGCACTTGGGAACTGTGCACCTTAAAAAAAAAGGCGTTGCTGATGCTCACTTCGAGGTGGTGAAAGAAGCTTTGCTGAGGACAATCCAAGGGGCAATAGGCGAGAAACAGAGTCGGATTCATGTCCTTCCCAGATCTACTGTCTCTGCCGTCTAGTTATGTGGCGATCCGAGAAGCTGCCGGTGAACAGATCTGCCCTCTACTGTCTGGAGCTGAAGCCTTCCCAGATTTGACGTCTGGAGCTGAAGCCTTCCCAGATCTGCTGTCTCTGCCAATGAGGATGAAGACGACACTGTCGGGTGATCTGAATGCCTGCTGCCGGAGATCTATTTGGAGAAGACGGAACCTAGCTCTGATACCATGTTGAAATTACTATTCACACATGCAAGATTTACGTGGTTCGGAAACCCTACTCCACGACGGCAACCTTCACAGTCTTATCTTCTTCAGTTGCCATGATCCACTATATATATAATGAGTTTATACAAATTACATAATTGCACCAACTTGCATGATATTACATAATAAACATATTTTGTCAACACCTTGTTATTCCATCAGTTTGTGTCGGCGCCTTTCATGTCCCGCGCCGTCTTCCACTCCTTGCGGAGAACCAGCCTTCCCACCTCTAGCATGAAGGCCAGGGAGCGGAAGTTGAAGAACATTTTGAGCAGTCGCAGATTTGCTCGCTCGATGTTGCTTACGACACTCTCATCCAGCTTCTCCCCAAAGCATATGAACATGAACAAACAGGAGATGATGTGCTGGAACTAGGTTGAGACTCGGGCTCATGAAACTCAGGTTCACCTCGACCCTAATCCTATTTGTAAAATATCAACTCTAACTTTATTTATAAAACCTAAACCCTGATCCTATTTTTGAAAATCGGGGTTGAGTTGAGTTTCGAGTTGGAATTGATGTCATCTAACTTCTTCCCAAAGCACATGAACATGAACAAACAAGAGATGGCGTGCTGGAACTAGGGTGCAACTTGGGCTCATGAAATTCGGGTTCATCTCGACCCTAACCCTATTAATAAAATATCAACTCTAACTTTATTTATAACATCTAAATCCTAATTCTATTTTTGAAAATCGGGTTTGAGTTGAGTTTCGGGTTAGAATTGATGTTGATGAATTTACATTTTTTTTTAAAAGTGATAAGTGTAGATTTCATATGAATAAATAATAATAATAAATCATATCAGTAAACATAATAATATATAATCAAACTACATATTTTTTAATGAGTGTAAAAGTAAATGATAGAAATAAATGATAAATATAAATGAAAAATAATATACTTTATTTATAATAAAATTACAATATGCCTAATATGTATTTAAATATGATATAATAACATAAAATATGAAGAATATAAAGAAACATTGTTTAAATAGAATGTATATAATATATTTTATAATAAATATAAAATGAGAAATTAGGATTGGGTTTTCGGATTCGAGTTCACTGAAACCTAACTCTATTATATTTACAAATTGAGTTCCTCATGTTTGGATTATGAAAAAACAAGTTTCAGTACCGTTCAAAATCGAGTTCGGGCTCAACCCGACCCAATTGCACCCCTTGCTGGAACATCTCCCCCATGTGGGTCGCTTTGCTCATGTGACCGGAGCCGCTTGATGAGAATATCTCGAACCACATCTGGTCCTTGATAAAGATACAAGGGCGTGTGTCGAGGAAAAAGGTGATTATGAGGCTGTATTTGGGTCAGAGGCGATGGAGTAAGCGGTGGATTTCTAGTAGGGGCATGGCATGCTAGTGGATGGTGCCGAGCAAGGGAAGGCCAGGGGGGCCTGGTAGGAGTCTAATTCTTGCTTTTTGGGTGGGTTTGAAAGAAGAATTTCACAACACCGCTGAGCTGCCGCCAAAGAAGAAGGAAGCTAGCGATCATCCCATGGCGATTAGAGCCAAATAAGCCTCTTCCTCATGGTCAACACTCACTGAACCAGCCATTTGGCCTCCATCTTCCTTGAAATGGTTGAAAACTCATCACGATGGAAGCCTATGAAATTAAGCCTGTGCCTCTGCTATACTCTCCTCCAGATCCGGCTCCTCTACCCCGGCTAGCGGTGAAGCGCCATGAAAATAAACAGTAGCACTTCGATATCTTCTTCGCGAGGCTCGATTTGCATTGACGACAATGATTTCAAGAAATTAATCACAAATCTAGCCTCAAGACATCCACCTCCTAGATCACCATTCAAACGTTACGAACTATCAGCAAGAACACCTACACAATTGCCATGGTCATGGATTGCAGCATCAAGGCTCATTGCTAATGGCGTTCATGTCTGCAAATTCAACTAGCTTCGATCTAAGAGGGTAGCTTCATCACAGAGGTCGGACCTTAATCTCCCTTTGACAGCACTAATTGTCAAATTCATCAACAACCAAGCTACCATTGTCGCCCCCTCAAGATAGATAACAAAGCAACATGCCCTGTCGACCGCAGCAGTTATAATGTCTCCATGGAATCGCTTTCTAAACTGCCAGGTCCAACATCTTTGGCAACGGCGAGCATGCCAATCTACGCACGCACACCTTCTTCGTCACCAGTAGGGTCGTCTTCCCTAGCATTGGATACATTCCAAGTTGCGACTTTAGCAACCACGTCAAGCAGCATCTATCATTGCCCTCCAGCGTAGCAGCTCTGTGGACGATGATCGGGAGCTTGACAATGACCTGCAACTTGGAGACATGGCTGTGTAGCCGCTCAATGGCGTTTTTTAAGAGGGCCATTTATGTCATTTTACAAAATATTTAATCATACATTAACGGTAGGTAACAGAAAAGTGAGCTCATGAGTATGCATACCATTTTAGTAAAATTACGTGAGGTTAATATGCAATTTGTGAAACTATGAAAATATATTTGCAATTAGTATTAAACTATATAGGTATATCTGCAAATTACCCTATGCAATTTGTGAAACTATGAAAATATATTTGCAATTAGTATTAAACTATATAGGTATATCTGCAAATTACCCTACTACACATGAGTGCGCGATTCATAAATTCAACAACTTTTTTTATGTGTGTTTTTTTCTTTCTTCTCAACACTTCTACTTTTTTTGTTCATCCTTGAATTTGATTTTTTTTAATATATTAACGACTTTTGTGTGTTTTTTTTTCTACTCGACATTTCTACTTTTTTTTTCATCATTGAATTTGATTTTTTTTTAATTCTTATATTACTCTTTGCGCAATTGCAATTACATTAAATAATTGAATTACTTTTTACTTTTTTTGCTTACAATATTAACAAAACATGTGGGTAGTTTGGGCAAAATTGTATGCGCATCCTTTAGGCGAATGGGAAGAGGATTAAAATGAGATGGAATTTATGAATAACAACTATTTCCAGTTATTTCCCATTTCTACTTATTTTGAAGTATTTTGACATTTAAACCATATAACAACTATTTCTTAATAATTATTACTCCAATGTAAAAAAAAATCTAATAGAGTTATCTTTATTTAATTTACGTCTAATTATTATTACGTTATCATATTATTAGGCGAGCCTAGCGATCAGAATGGTGAAAAATAATTGTATAATCACTAATCAACCAAAGATCAATAATGAAGTTTTTTAATCACACTCTTGGAGACAAAACGCTCTGAGGAAAACATTGCCAGAAACAATTTTTCGTTACTACAGTACTGGCTTCCCATCACTGCATTTCTTTCACGAAAGAAAGCTGTCTCAGCCATTCAACAATCAGCATAGCATGTTGTCTTACCCTTGAGGAAAAACCTCCACCACAACACACACACACACACCCCCACCCCCCCCCCCCCCCCCCCCCCCCCCGGTCCCCTACCAAACACGACGCAAATTTCATGCTGCACCACGATGATATAGATCTCAAGTTCTAAACTCTTTCCTACTCATACATGTTTATCACCTAACTAAATGTTCGAAGAATCGGAATGCCCACTCACAGCCTCATCAACGACAACCTCATTCTAGCAGGCATCTCCGCTCAGCCGAATTTTCTGATTCTCTACAGAAGATCAATTGTTGGGGTTCCCATTTGGGGTCTGATTCTCTCCTACAGCTTTGCTTGGAGGATCAATTGGCTTTTCCATCAATATGGTATTTTCTGTAGCCACGTTGTTCACAACTGTTTGTTTCTCCTCTTCATTGGGGTGTGGTTCCTCAGTAGCCGTTTGATCCAGCACATTTGTTTGCTCTTGAAGAACAGCTTCATTATCATCAGCAACATTCACAGAATTGTGATCGTTGCCACTATTCGAGTTTAGGCAAGTTTTCTGCTCTTGCATTGACTCCTCGGATGACAAGTTCAGCAATGCTGACTGCTCTTGGACTGGCTCTTTTGACACTGGGTTCATTGATGTCAGCTGCTCTTGGATTGGCTCTCTTTGCACCAACTCAAGCGATGTCACCTCCCCTTCTTTCAGCACTGAAATTGGTGATAACACCTGCTCTTTGATTGGCTCTTTCAGTATCAAATTTTCTGATGACAGCTGCTCTATGTTAGGCTCTTTCAGGACTACATTTTCTGATAACGGCTGCTCTTTGATTGGCTCTTCCAGTATCAAGTTTTCTGATGGCAGCTGGTCTGGGATTGGCTCTTTCAAGACCAAGTTTTCTGATGACATCTGCTCTTGGATGGGCCCATCCAGTGCTTGTGATAAATCAGAGGGTTTCTTCTCTAGTGCAGATTGTACACCATTATCAGTAGCAGTGGTGGTGGTAAGATTCTTCTTTGATTCAGCTTTTCCATGGGAGCTCACACTGCAATGAGACAGTGTCTTCAGATCCATGCACCCTTGCTGAGTAGGTCGACTTGATGGTGCAGTAGAGGCTGATGGAGGCGGACCCATAGATGGCGACTTCCCATGACCACCCTGAACATGCTGAGTAGCAGGCCGTATGTAACTTTGTGCCTTGTTAGAATAGACAGGTGGGGAGGAAGGCAAGCCCATTCTTATGTAATGGACGTTGCCTGGCCGGGGCCCGATATGGTTATTAGCCAATGGATTTGCAACAGTTGGATTTGCAACAGTTGGCAGTGAAGATGCAGGAACTGAACCTCCCTGCCGGATATGGACAGCTGTTTTAGATTGTGCAGCTCTGAAAAGGGTGGCCGCAGTAACAGGGTTGGCAATCCTAGCACCAGCAGCAACTGCAGCTGCTTGGACAATGGGGTTCGGACCTGTAGAACACTGCACTGGATATGACTGTTTTTTGGAATTGCCCCGTGATTTAGCTGCAGGATTGGATGTTGCTTTGGAAGGTGCAAGAGGATTGGGAGCTTGTTGAGATTGGTGTAATGCAGATGAGGAAATGCTGACTGGAGGCATTGCGCTAGCTTCTGGAGGTGCTGGCAAAGTTGAAGCCTCAGTTGTAGTAGCTGCAGGGTGACTTGAAGCATTGGAAGGAGTGGCCTGAGTAGCTGGTTGCGAGGTCCCTGTTCCAAAATGAAGCAACTCATGAAAAGAGATGGAGACATCAAGAAAATCATAAAACTAGATGTGAAAATAAAGTCATTAGCTTCCATTCCCCTTGCAGGGACCTCCCTATACCCCTCAGTAAGAATGAAAATAATACAACAAATTCACATTTGTTGCTCCCTTCCTCCTCATGGGGCACATCATAGCTCAGAAACATAAAATCTGAGACAAGAGCCAACCATGCTAGACAAATCATGGTCGTTTCCAGTATACAGTATCATTATCAGTCATATTTGGTAGTCACTAGAATTCAAGTCAAAAAGTCCTGATAAGAATCCACTCCACCTTGGGGAAAATATAATCCAGCATAAAAAGGCACCTCAAAACACTAATTATATCGTCCACGGTCTCAAAAGTCTCGCACCAAAAATAAGATCAGAAATAAAATCAGAATGCGTTGTGCCAACAGAATATTCACCTGTTCTGTCACTTTTTCCCTAACCTACAAAGATGCCATTTTAAATTCCTGGACATCTCTGTATGCACCAATTCTGGAATCTAGAACCTGATGGAAATATGGATATAGAAGATTGAAAATCATCCAGTTCCTCTTTACGGAATTTGATATTAAGAGAATGGAGCCTCTTTTTTAATTTTTACACACAAGGGAGCCCCAAATAGGAAACAAGAGAGAAACTTGCAGCCAACTTCTGGAATTCAGTGAATAACTGTTAAAAAATTCAGATGCAATTGTAAAGTACAAAAAATAAAAAACGAAAATGAAAGCCCATCCCAACCCTTTGAAAGAGGTGCGACAAGCAGGTTGTGTGTGGAACAGAGAGATTGCACCCCAAAGATAGTTAACCTTTACAAGCTAAGCTGGAGGGGAGGAAAAAAAAAAAGGAAAGGAAACAGGATAGGCAGAGAATCATCAATACCAATTGCTGATGCTGAAGATAGGCTTCCCATCATAGGCATATTCAGAGCCATGGAAACAGCCTGACGTGCCGCTAGTTGTGCCTCTGTAAGTGTTGGTCCTGTTGATTTGTTGGCAGCATTTGGTTTTAAGTTTGGCTTCTTCTTCCTAATAATAGCCCATCTCTGGAAGTACATTTAAGAAATCAATTAAATTCAACAAAAAGGAAAAGCAATAGTTACCATTTGCATGTGAGAGAAAGCGCTGAGACAATCTGCAATTGGCATGAGGACTCTAAAAGCCAATTAGCAGCATATTAGCCAAAGCAGTACATATAAATGAGGTCTGCAACAATTCAACAGGTACCAGAATAAGTACATTATCTATCCCACAAAACCCAACATGCACATTGGCTGGTGACCGGTAATATAGATTCATGTGCCTGCTCATGTTCAATGTTCACAATAGAAATGTTTCATTGAATTCCCTGTAGCCAACATCCTGAAGCATGAGGGCAGACAAGCCTAAAACAATCCTCCAACATGGCCAAGGGAAAACTAACTTCTGTGCAAAAAAAAAAAAAAAAAAAAAAATCCTCCATCAGAATTATTAGATCCTCCACTAATGGATTTAGATATTCCAATAAAGGTCACAAGTCTTTTTATTAACAATGATACTCCGGCACGCTCCACGAATAAACTTCTGGCATATGTTTGGTCCACTTCGCTTGGTGTGTAAGTTGTTGGATTCCTTTTCACATCTTCCGGGACCATCAGTTAGATAGACCATGAATCTAGAGATGAAAAACGAGAAAACCACCACTGCAAGAATTGTACAGCAAAAATGGAATACACAGCACAAAACTTGAAGAGATAACCGAAGAAGTTTAAGGTTCCTGGTAAGAGAACCTGAGATAGCTGTGCAGCAGTTCTATCATGCTTGAAATCTCCTTTGAGAATGTTAGCCCAGTTTCCTTCACCACATTTCTGCACTGCAGCAATGAGTTCCATGTCCTCCTCCTCAGTCCATAACTTCCTTTTCCTTCGAGGAGGCAAGTTTGAACTACCTGGCCCATTCCCGTCCAACTGTTCTGAAGATGATACCGACGGTAATGATTGTTTCTGAACTGAAACTGGAACTGTGATGTTTGTCCCCTGTGTGGAGCGTGCTTGCTGTGGGTTATCAAAAGGAGTACGGGATGTCTGGCCATTGGGTATGTTTATTGTCAAAGGAGCCTCAACAGTGGTACGATTTGCTGGGCCGGTGTCACTTGGTGAACCAGAAGCAATTAGCACCTGATAAAGTCAAACAATTCCTATGCAGGTTCATCACTTCCAATAGAAATGGATTGAGAAAAAAAAGAGAGACAGAAAAGGGATCACAAGAGAATAGAACCAAAGAAATTTGATATGAAACAACAAGAAGCAACAAAATTCAACTTATGTAACTCAGAAGTGAAACACATGCAAGCCATGCACACAACTACTTAATCATCCATTTGCTGAGCCCACCACACAGATTCAATGGCCCAAGGACAGTCCACATAAAAAGTAGGCCATACACAAGCTTCATGGCTTTTTAAGATGTTGACCGGATGCATTAAGCTGCTGCACACAGAGAAGTAAGAGGATCGCAGATGCAGAACCACCAGACAGATGACTTGGTTTTGCACACATTCAACAGATCTCCTTAATGCCATCTAGAAGGTCTGGTACTTAAATGGGACTGCAAGGGATGGATCTCCCCAATGGCGCATAGAAGGGGAATGGGCTGTAAATGGTACTGGAAGTGTCTCCAGGCATCTACATTTCTTCAAGATAACGTTACAAAATAGTGATCTCCGTAGTTCATGGCAGGCAACTAGGACGTTCAATCTTTAGAGTAAAAAAGAAAACAAATAAATAATTTTTGAGTTACGGGCAATGAAAAAATTGAATTTTTTCTGGAATGGCCGACGGCTAGCTTCCATCTGTTAAATTTGAAATTCCAAAGAAACATTCATCAAATATTAATCAATCTGCATGACTGATTCTGCATTCATAGAAGAAAATTTTTCATGTACATTGCAAGTCTGATTATAGCAACAAAGATAGGATTGGGAGTACCTTTACGCATGCTGCGGCCTCTGTTGAAGCTTCAGCACTAATGGCAGGGAAAGGCTCCAATTCGAGTTCCAGGTCGCTATCATCATCCTATCGATTGGAAGCATGATTAGGATCAATTACTTCTAATATCATACATGACTTCAATGCTTGAAGCAAAGAAAAACCTTCAGTTATTCTTTTCTTTTAACAGAGTTTTTAAATCTTGTTTAAAAACCGGAGAGGAGAAAAGGGAGATAAAGAGAAATCCACAGAAAAAGAAAACAATGGGTAAAGGAAAAATCACAAAGAATTTCACAAAGTTAAATGCAGAGAAGAGAAACAGAGAACATGAAGACAATATGCTTTTCAAGCAGCCTTATAAATCTCCATTCTAATGGCTGAAATAATTCTCCAGATGATAATAGCATTTTGAAATTTCAAAATATTCATTGGCATTGTCCTGCTCATTTCTGACATGCACAAAATTGCAGAAATAAATTTCAAGAATGAAGGATCAGGTGCCATTACTTCCTGTGCAATATGTATAAATATTTGTATGATAGTAGCTAAAGTTTCAGTTCTAATCATATTTCCAATATCCAAACAACTGATGTGATGGACTTCACCGTTAGAACATTCATACATTCACATCAACTGCTTCATCTTGAGCAATACAGGAATTTTATAAATAATGTCAAGATGCATGAGCAGTCATTTTATACCAAGTTGGCATTCCTAAAAAGGTGTGGGTCCACGATAACCTAACTTCCAAAAGCATGATAACAAACAAACCAAATAACCTTGAAATTTAGCAGCGCAGCATTCTATTGAGACATACTTGAAGAATTGCAACTCCTTAAAATGCCGTGCTTACCAAAGGTTCAGCTCCATCTTCCAGTTTCTCCAACAGTGTGTCATGGTAAGCCAAGTGCCGCCATAGCATCTGATATTCCCGAGCATTGGAAATGCCTGTAGATGTTTTCTTCACTAGCGCATTCCAATCAATCTTCACACCAGAGAATTGAGCAACCTCCTGAAGCAGGGCAAGTATTGTATTGGCAGTGTACCTGCAAATAGATAGAAGATTCAAAAGATTTGTCAATTAACAACAAAACAAACAAGTAACCAACGCCAATAACATGCTTACTGGAGAAACTCCTCAAGACTGCACATCCTAAAGACTTGTCAAAGAACCCAAAAGAGAAGAAGAAGGCTGGAAATTGCAGTTGGTTACTGTTTTCTATGATCCTTCTAAATGTAAGATCCTGAGACTGCCAAGATTTCATTTTCAGTCTAAACAGCAATTTTCCTGATCTCCTTCAAGTTCAGTCTCGTCACCAAGTTGAATTAGTAGCACTTGAGTGCATCCTGCTCAAGAGCTTATGTTGAACCACCTTCAGCAGATGTTCTCACTCTCATGCCATCTGTGCCGCCATCAGGATCTTACAGATTCCAAACCCTACATCTCCATATCCAATTCCGCAATTTGCAAGTTTCGAGGTTTTTTAATTGGCATCGGTACACTGTGACGTCTGATATTACAATGTACCTTCACGACCCTCACCCCATTGAAGAACTTTTTTGTAAATACCCCTATCCAGAGGGAATCTGTAAAACCCCGCCTATCCAAGGGAGATTACAATTATTCCACCCGCACCTATGAGATTTCGAAACTGTGTCCACGGTATATCTACCCATAGTGCATTTCGAGTTTTGAATGCAGGGTTATGGCAGCAGTCGACAAGGGAACACTGATTGACAGCTCCAATCAGCTAGTCTTATCATTGATTGTAGAATCCATAGTGTACAACCACAGGAGTGTCGTTAGGAACTCATGATCACCAATCTCAAATTATATCGAATCACATTAAAACTAACAACTTATTATAGCATAAAATAATAGTAAGATGGGCGAATCCACAGAGAAACAATGGAAGTTTGAATGATTTGGAAAAGAAATTTTTTATGATATTAAATTGTCCAAACAAAATTATATCTAAGATTTAAAGTGCAACAAAAATAACTATAAAATCAACTAAAGGCAACAAAAATAAAAATATAAAATTAACACAGTAAAAGAATACAAATCTGGACAGCTTGCATGATGAAGATCTCCTCTCCTCTGTAGTTTCTCCAGAACCATTGTAGAAATTGAAAGCTGAAAAGAAAATTGGATGTGGAGAGTTGGATGCCTCTAGAGCCTCACCCCAAATCCTTTTTATAATGGTAGAAATCATAGGAAGAAGTGTCGGATTGCCTGCATAGTTTCTGGGTTACGCCCAAGATGCGCACATTGGATGGCCAATTAACACTACACATTGACGGTTTGGATAAATCCATATTGTGCACGAACTGCATCAGATGAATCGGTGACTTACGCAATTCACTTGAATGGCTTAAACAGAGCCATGCGTTACTTTGCTTGTTTTGCATCTGCGAGCGCACATGCATTGATGGCTGGCGTGATGATAAATCTGAATTCGGACAGATTTTTTCCATTTGAATTTGTAGTTTGGAAGGGCCAATGTTGCTTCTATGGAATGGAGTTGTGGCTGGTTTTTTTTTTTTTTTCTTTGGGTCATCCTTTGCTGCTTCTGTTATTGAATGCTTGAAAATTGCTTTGAACTAAATCAATTAGGCATGATGGTTTCAAATGGAAGCTTGAACAGGAACGACCATGACTGAATGGAAATTTGGGGAAGAAAACGCGAATTTTGGATGCTCCGCTGGTACAAAGAAGTTGGTTTACATGTGTTTTGACATTTTCCCTGGGAATACCCCAAAATTATTTAAATCGATAGACTAGACATAGAAATATAATTATCAAATAATTACATTATAAACCTTCATTTAAATAAAAATCCCTACTATAAAGCATGTGAAATAATATAAAAATGTGGATAATATGTAAATTATCAATCCACCTAAACTAGTTGGCAATAGCTACTAGTACAGAAATTACCTATTTTCCCTTTCTTTTCAGTCATCATAAAAAATAAAAATAAAAAACAAATAAATCAATAGAATACTCAATTCAAAATGGAAAAAAGTGTAACTTCAATAACATGACTTGAATTCAAGAAACCCCAGCTACACAAGCAAATCTACTGGTCAGGAAAGAACAAAATAAACAAAGAAAAGCTTTTAACTTCACCTCTGCAAAATCAAGGAAATATCTTCTTCGCTGATGAAAGCTTTCCTTCTCTTGCTTTGACTCGCTCCGATCATGATTAGTTCTGCCGAGCATTGATTGAGGGGGAACGCGTCTTGAGGAGGCAAAAAGATTAGGACGAGGACAAATGATACAAGAAAATGGGAAAATTAATATTGTCGAAACCAAACCAGTGATCAAACCAATAAAGGAATTGGTCTAGTTTGAATCAATTTGACTAGTTAAGCAAACTGGTTACGTCATGACATATTTATGACGTTATAAATATTTAATTATGTTTAATTAATTATATATTCATAACTCCTAAATCTAACTCTAATCATCACAACAAAACATGCAAATAAAAATTACTAGAAATTTTTTAAAAAATTAATTAACTAAGCAAAAATATAACATATTTAAATTAGAAAAAGTAATTCCATTAACTGACCTGAAGTGTGTGATAAGCCTTGGCTCTTGAATTCTCTTTGTTTATCTCGGTGCGTTTATGAATTACACTTTTCTAAATATATCTAACACAATAAGAAATAAAATAAATCAATAATAATTGAAGAATTAAATCATTCAGAATAATATAAAACAACTCATGTGCTCAAAATAATATGAAATTTTAAAAGTCTACAAGTCCACCATTGTCATCATATATAAAATTTTAAAAGTCTACTACAATTCTATCGTTCTCATCAAACAAAAAAAATTTAAAAGTCTACAAGCCCATCATTCTCATCGAGCATCAAATTTTTAAAGGATTTGTAAATTCACTATTCACATCAATCCGAAGATCATTTTATCCAATTTTAGATGATAGATTCCAAAAACAAACTCTTTTTAATTTTATTCACCAAAAATTTATCTATTGTCTTCTTTTCAGGGTCCGAAAAGCGCCTCAATAACCTCTGCTGTGAGCGGAAGAAACTCCCTGAACTATTCTAGAAAAATCTCACAAAGTTGATAGCTGACGCCTTGTGCCGGGTAGCTTTAGGACGGCAACAGCGTCATCTCCAACAAAACATTCACGAAGATATTGAATAGCTCGACATTGCACGAATTCGATTTGAAAAACAGGAAGAGACGGTGAACAAATTGACGGATAATGAAATCGAACTTGTCTAACCTGCGGAAATCAATGCCGGCCTACTCACGGAGGATGATGGAGATGAAGCAGCGGAAGTACTGGATAGCGAGCGGGGAGGGGTGGACAGACAGGCTGAGCCGACGAGCAGGGAGGTTGGGCGAACCGACGAAGACGAGGAGGGTGTGACGTGGGAGACGCCGGAGCAGACAGTGGCCTGTGGCGCCGAGTCGCCGACGGGCAGCACGGAGGCCTGCGAAGTGGGAGACACCGGAGAAGAGGAAACAGGAGAGCAGGAATGGCCTGTAAGGCAGAGGCTTTGACGCACTGACGAGCAGCCAAGCGGGGACCAATGGCCGGCTGGGAAGTAGGAACACCGGAGCAGAAAGCGGCGCCGGGAGAAGGAAAAGCACCGAGATCGGAGAAGATGAAGGACCGGCGCCGTCAGCTCTGGACCGCGGTGGATGTTGGCGCGCCCACGGTTGACACGATCGAGGGCGAACCGGCGAAGTGGCCGACGAGAGGTAGGGTGGACTGTTGAGGAGCAGCGAACGGTTTCGGACCTGGGGCAAATGAAATCGATTGAGGGACGGTTCGCAGAGTGGGAAGACTTAAAGTGAGGGTGTGCTTGTTTGGCGAAAAAAATGTTAATCAAGAATTTTTAATTTAAAATTTTTTACTTTTTATAATTTTTTGATTTTTTAATTATTCTTTCATTTATTTATTTTTTTTTTTTTTACAAACTACTCTACTTTTCAATTATTTCTATACAACTATCTATACAACTAATTTATCTATTTTAACTTTATTTTTTTTTACTCCTTATCATTGCCCCTATTATATCACATTATTTTCTATCAATTTAACAACTTCTACCCAAAAACCTTTCATCAAAAGTTTTACCTTCAATCGATAAATAAAAGTTGTCAAGTTAAAACTTTTCAATCTAAAACTTTTCACTCTCCATAATTATCCTATTTTTTTTATCATTTCTTCACATATTTCTATATAATTATCCTACTTTTCAATCATTTCTACATAACTACAAACACAACTAACCTATCCATTTCAACTTTATGCTATTTATTTCTTATTATTACCCCTATCATATCACATCATTTGATAACTTTTACTTTCTACAACTTTTCATCAAAAGTTTTATTCATTCCTAAAGGCAATGTGCAGAAAATGTCAAGTTAAAACTTTTTAATATAAAACTTTTCACTCTCTACAACTATCATATTTTTTAATCATTTTTTCACATTTTCCTATACATCTACCCTACTTTTCAATCAGTTCTACACAACTATCCACAAAAATATATGTTTGGTAATGATAAAAAGTTTTAGAGAATAAAAGCTGTCGAATGATGTAATATGATAGGGGTAATGTTGAGTAGTAAAGAGGATAAAGTTAAAATAGATATGTTAGTTTTTGTGAATAGTTGTGTAGAAATAATTGAAAAGTATGGTAGTTGTATATGAAAATGTGAAAAATGATTAAAAAATATAATAATTGTAAAGAGTGAACAGTTTTATATTGAAAAGTTTTAACTTAGACATTTTTTGTCAATTTAGCAATTCGTAAAAGTTGTCAAGTTAAAACTTTTTAATCTAAAATTTTTCACTCTCTATAATATTCTTTTTTTAATTATTTTTTTACACATCTTTCTATACAACAACCTTACTTTTCAATCATTTCTACACATCTACTAATACAATTAACCTATTTATTTTAAATTTATTCTTTTTACTCTTCATCATTACCCCTACAATATCATATTATTTAACAACTTTTATTCTTCAAAAGTTTTCATCAAAAGTTTTATTCATTTGTTAATGAGTAAAACTTGTCAAGTTAAAACTTTCTAATCGAAAACTTTTCACTCTCCACAACTACCTTATTTTTTAATCATTTCTTCACATTTTTCTATACAACTATCCTACTTTTCAATCATTTTTACACAACTACTCGCACAATTAACCTATTTATTTTAACTTTATCCTATTTACTCTCCATCATTATCTCTATCATATCATATCATTTGCCAACTTCTAATCTCTACAACTTTTCATCAAAGGGTGTGTTTGTTTGGGATATAAATATGTCAACCAAAACTTTTCAATCTAAAACTTTTCACTCTCCATAACTATTCTATTTTTAATTATTTTTTCATATTTTCCTATACAAACTACCTTACTTTTCAATCATTTTTACACAACTATCCATACAACTAACCTATCTATTTTAACTTTATTCTTTTTACTTCTCATCATTACTCCTATTATATCACATCATTTTCTGTAAACGTGACCACTTCTACCTCAAAAACTTTTCATCAAGAGTTTTAACCCCAACCAAACACACCAAAAGTTTTACTCATTCCCAAACACACCCAAAGTATAAAATTTTTTAAAAGTGTGTTTGTTTAGGATAAAAAAGTGTCAACTAAAACTTTTCAATTTAAAACTTTTCACTCTCCATAATTACTCTATTTTTTAATTATTTTTTCATATTTTTCTATACAAACTATCCTACTTTTCAATCATTTCTACACAACTACTCATACAACTAACCTATCTATTTTAACTTCATTCTCTTTACTCCTATTATATCATCTCACTTTCTATTGATTTGACAACTTTTACTCCAAAAACTTTTTATCAAGGGTGTGTTTGTTTAGGATAAAAAAATGTCAACTAAAACTTTTCAATTTAAAACTTTTCATTTTCCATAATTACTCTATTTTTAATTATTTTTTAACATTTTTCTACACAAACTATCATACTTTTCAATCATTTCTACACAACTACCCATACAACTAACCTATCTATTTTAACTTTATTCTCTTTACTTCTCATCACTATTCTTATTATATCACATCACTTTCTATTGATTTGACAACTTCTACTCCAAAAATTTTTCATCAAAAGTTTTACCTCCAACCAAATACACCCCAAAAGTTTTATTTCCAACTAAACATACCCTAAATTTGAGGGAAGTGTGTGAAAAAGTGGACAAATCAAGGGTATAGTTGGCTGAAACGTACCTAAGCATGGTACGCAATAGCCATCCATTTGAATTTGTAGGCGCAATTAATGCAACATTCTCAGCTTATTAGAAGTGGAGATCTTACCGTGGTATTTACAGTTACGGTTTACACAGCAATAAAATTTGTCAACTGAGTTTTACCAGAATCCAAATAGCCCCTGAACGATTTTGGATTTTGGCTTTTTTAGGCACTGGGTCGACCGTGGTTCAGGCGGTTCTCGTAGTTTCTGACATAGACTGGACTGGCTCCAAATAAACAGGATCAACGATGGTCCGGTTGGTCACATGTTTGGACACCACATAAATCAGGGCATGACGACAGGAGGGTGGTCAGAGCAAGGTTGTAAATCGGGTGGGGTTACTCTGATTAGGGTAAACATAATCCTAAATTAGCTTATAAAACATCAACCAAATTCTATTTTCAACTCTACTTTTCATATCTTAACCCAACTTTTAGTTTAACCCTAATAAATATATACATTTAAAAATATTTTTCTTAATTAAATCTATTTCAAAATATAAATTTATATGAAAAAATAAAAATTAATCCTATAAAAGGAATGCTTTCTAATTCATGGCTTATACAATAATATAATTATTAAATAATTTTATTTTAAACCAATAATACCCAGTTAATTTCAATGGATTATATGATAATATATGACAATTTTTAATAATTTATTATATTTTATAATAATATACGAAATCAAGTTGGGTTGAATTGATAATCATCAAACCCAAACCAACTTACTTTTGAAATTAGGTTAATTCAAATCAAGTTGTAAACTTATTTTTTTTCAAAATGTATAACACAACCTTATTATACATCAAGTTGGGTTAGTCGGGTTCAAGTTAAGACTAACCCTATTTACACCCCCAGGTCAAATGCTTCTTTTTTACAGTGCACGTGCATCAAATTCCTAACACATGGACATATTAAAAGATGATCTAAGTTGTTGATCTGTTGAATCTCGTAATGGAAATCCCAACATTATGATATTATGTAAAGTTCAGCGACAAACTTAATATTTAATTTTGTTGTGCAACATCTCCCTAGGGGCTTGCCCCTGTGGCAACACTGGGTGATTTGCATCTCATGAACTAACATTTGATTCCCATCAATGTGTAGGGATGCAACTACGTATCAAGTCGTAAGGGCAACACTTAGGTTAAGTTGTATTAAATTTAAGCGAACTCAAATCCTAGCCTATAGGGTTTATATGAACCCAAAATCAAATCCAAATATTAGAATCCGAGTTCACGTTGGGTTTGGACCTAATTCATATTAGTTTCGAGTTGAAATTCGAATTATTTTCAAACTAATAGAAGTAGAAAAATTATCGATAGTGATTACAAATTTTTTAAACATTATTGCTATCATATGTAATTAATTTACATGTGAATATATGTATGTAACCTATGGTATGTTTGGTTTTGATAAAAGTTGATCTTTTAATTAAAAGATAATTCTAAGTGCAGTAAATATAACAAATTTATCCATTAACAATCAAGGTAAGAAAATAAATGAAATTACATAAAATCACTATCAATAGTTTAATAAATGTGGAACTTATATATTTTATAGTTAATCGGTACGTATGCAATAATTTTAAAAAGCTAGTATAGTTGTAATTATCTGCAAATAAAGTTAATGTAGATGAAACAAATTCAATTTTTATGGACAAATGTATATGACATTTCGATTTTAGAATAGATGTTTCATAGTCAAAATAGATTATGATTATGTAGAAGAAATTTTATTATTTAGTACATAAATAAATATAATTATTTAATACATTAGGGGAAATATCAGGTTCAAACTGGGTTGATGTAAACTCGAATTTCGAGTTCCCTCGGGCCAGGTTGAAACCGAACCTAATTTGGAAAAAAAAATCTGCAAATAAAACCCAAACTTAGTTTTGAAATCAGGTGGGGTTGGGCGGGTATGGACCGACCCGGTACCAAGTTACACCCCTGTCGGGTCAGTCTAAACCTACCTACGCCAACCCCATTTCAAAAATCATGTCTAGATTTTATTTTTCATTTTTTTTTTCAAAATGGACCTAGAAGAAACCTCCGAGTTTTCACCAACCTAGGTAAACCTAATCTAAATCTGATATCCCTCCTAATTTGTTAAAAAATTATATTGATTAATACTTTAAGTATTTTTACTATAATTATAATAACAATTCTTCTATATAATTATCACTAAAAAAATTGTAGAGTTTTTTCCAAATATACCTACTACATTTGATCTTAATTTCAAATATATCTACTACATTTTCAAAATCTCAAATGTACTTACTATGTTTGCAGTTAATCCAAAAAATGTATATTTCATTAAAAATTGTTAATTAAATTTTTATAAATGCTCAAAATAACCCTATTATAAACCAATAAAAATAAAATGAAATTAAGACTTGAAATTTAGAGCACATGTGCAATTAGAGCATTAGTGAGCTATAACATTCAAATTTTCGATTATGTCTAAAATTTTATGAGTATATCAGTAATTTCACATATTAACTAGCGATGTTAACTCATGAATTGAGTGTTTTTGTAATTAACTGCAAATATAGTGAATATATTTAGAATTAGAGTTAAACATAATGGGTATATTTGAAAAAAAGCCCGAAACTGTAAAATGTTTATTCTAAAATCTATATGTCATCTCTGATGTCCATAAAAAGTTAAATCTGTTGTATCTACTTTAACTCAATTTGTAAATAATTATAGATATACTAATTCTTTAAAATTATTACATACATACTAATTAACTATAAGATATATAAATCTCACTTTTATTAAACTTGTTTAAATAGTGATTCCACAGTCTAATTTATTTTTTTATGTTGATTGTTGATAGTAAATTTTGTATTTTCATTGTACTTAGCATTATCTTTTAAATAGAAGGCTAATTTTTATCAAAATCAAAAGTATCATAAGTCATATAAATATATTCATATATATATTAAGAATAAATAGGTTTTCATAAGAAAAAAAACATGTTTTAAAATTAGATTGTGCGAATGCAGATTTTAACTTCTGGTGGTTTATAAATAATTGAAATTTCAACCGAAAATCAAGACCAAAATCAATGCCGACTCGATCCAAATTTGATGCAAAACCTAAATTTTAATATTAGGGTTATGGTTCACCTAAACTTCATACAACTTGATTCAAGTTACGCCGCTAGTATTGTGTGTGGATAGTTCTATAATTTCCTCTTTGATATGAGGGTATTTTACAAATTTTCCCATGGAAGGAGGGTGTTTATGGAAAAATTTCTTTCATGTTGTGAAAGTTATAAATGTTCCTTATCATAATATCAGTTACCATGGTATAAAAATGCCAATAAAAAATTTGTTGCACAACATAATTTTTTTTTACAAATAAGGCAACCATGCTATAAGGATGAATGGTTCCAAAATTTTCTCTTGTACTCTCTCATATGGAGCCATGGGATTAAGCACAAAAAGTAACTTTCAATGATGTGTAATGAAAATCCAAATGGTTTATTAATCATTTTTTATATTAATAAAAAGTTAAATACATAGATATGTGTATAATTAGCATCTAAAAATTAAATATAAATTGTTAAATGTGTATAAAATGATTTTTATAATATTAATTAATTATTTTTCCAATCAAATCATGTATTATATTCAACACAATACAATATACTTATAGCAAAAAACTTATAATAAAGTGGTGCTTATGGAACTAATGTTATTTTCTAATTTTATTTACAAACTCATAGGTTGAAGAAGAAGAAATTAATAACACTTTGTGGTTTTTATTTGTAAACTCACAAGTTAAAGATGAAAAAAATAATATTATTTTTTAGTTTTTATTCGGAAACTCATAGATTGAAGCAAAAAAGTAAGAATTTTTATTTGTAAACTCATAAGTTGGAGAAGAAGAGACACGAGGCCCATCATAAAAAAAAAATCACCTTCATTCAAAAATTAAAAGGCTTAGATGCTTTCCTTTAAAAAATAAAAAATAAATTAAAAGAGCTTGTATGCTTGAATCCTTCAAGCATCCATCAAAGCAATCCAATCCTATTAAGCGCCTTAACATCTCACGTCAATGTTCGGAAATTTAATCAAAATTGAGTCTCAACAAAAATCAACCCAGTCACAAATATAATCATTTCAGTCCAAGTCAAAGCATGGAAATAATATTTCATTAACTAGTTCGGTTAATTGCCCCCCACCCATCAAAATGAGATTGCATAATCGCCAAAAATAACAAGATATGCCTATGGCCAAAAATAACAAGATATGTCTATCACCAAAAGAAGTTTACGAGTCATAGCTGCATTCTCCTGATCCTTGCTCTAATTTAACAACTTCATAAATACTTTTCTTACGATTTGCACGCGTGTTGAAAAATTCAGAAGACCAATTCCCACGTCCCACGTTCTTCAAATTGTTCATTTGACAGTGTGCCCAAACACATCCTCCCACGCGCGTGTTACAATTGTATCCAAGGATGAAAGCAAACAAAGAGAGAGAGAGAGAGAGAGAGAGAGAGCCTCCGATCCCTGCTCAAATGGCGATGCCCCACTCGCTTTCTAGCTCGCTTTTCAGCTGCACAGCTTCTTCTTCTGGTAACGTTACCATCACAGTCCACCCATCCTCCTCCTTCTCCTTGCCCCGGAGCACCAGCACCGCCCCTTCGTCGCCGACTCCGTCGATCTTGAACTGGACCAACTTGGGCTTATACCCTTTCATCTCCAACCCATAGAAATCCACCTCTTGCAGGTCCACAAAGGTCAGGTTTGCACCGTAGACAATGAGGTCCGGCGACCCGTCATCCCCCTCCACCATCTTTTCAATCTCCTTGCTCTCATCCGTTCGCCCATGCTCGATAAGCGCCGCGAGCTGCGACAACTCCGCGCTCTCCACTCCAAAATCCGCCTTCACTGTGCTTAAGGTCTGGCCTTGGCTCAGCCACGCATCATCTTTGCCATCGGCATCGTTTCGGCAGATGGTCACAGTTTTGGTCCCTCTTCCTTTCCTGATTTTTGCCAAAGATCGCCAGATGACGGCGGAAAGCGCCTCGAATGGCGGTGGGAGTTGGGTGGAGATCTTGGACTGTATGAGCTTGAGCTGGGAAGGAGAAACGTATAGAGGGAATGTTTCTAACTTGCGGTCGTTGGCAGCTAGCCAATGGTCCCCAACGGCGGCTACTTGCTTGGCGGGAAGTGGTTTTGAGGGAGGTGGTTGGGCGGTTTTAATGGGCTTTTCAAAGGTGGATCTTGGTGTCCTGATGGACGGTGATTGTGGGCTTCCGTCCATGAATCGGGTCCATAATTTGAGGAAGTTCTGGGCAGAGAATACATCTCCGAGAACATGAGACCAGCTGAATCCCATCGCTACTCCCCCGCATCGGAACCAAGTGAACTGAAACGCATTCGGAATTAGAGGTTAAAACGCCAAGAAAGGGCGCAAAAAATAATTTTCGATAATTAAGGTCCCTTTAATATTAGATAATTAAAAAAATTCCCACCCATTTTGTTTAGATGAATGATATGTTTGTTAATCACAAAAACTTTTCAATATAAAGTTTTTTACTTTCCCCAGCTACCATATTTTAAATCATTTTTTTACATTTTTTATGCCACTACATTACCTTTTACTCATTTGTATACAACTACCCATACGATTAACTTATTTATTTTAATTTTGTTTTTTTGGCTCTTCATTATTACCTCTATCATGTCACATTATTAAAAACTTTTAATTCAAAAACTTTTTATTTAGAAGTTTTATTACTTCTCAAATACATTACTACTTTTCTATTATTATTTATATACTTCAATATTTTTCACTTTTTTACACAAGCACTCAATTTATAATCTTCGTCATCTTTTAACGAAGTAACAATCTTGCATATCTTATATATTTTAATATTTTCTTATATATATTAAAATATATAAATTTTATATATCAAATTTTATTTTAGCAAAGTAACAATCTTGCATATCTTATATATTTTAATATTTTCTTATAACAATCTTGCATATCTTATATATTTTAATATTTTCTTTTATTTTTACATAAGCCAATTATATTTAATTTATATATCAAATTTTATTTTTCGAATTCCTACATATATTTTTATAAATTTTTGAAAATAAAAATTTTCACCCATCTCACACTCTCTCATTCATGAATAATGGTCAAATTTTTTTCTGAAAATTTATTAAAAAATATATGTAGAAGAATTCAAAATTGGAAAAATTTTAATCTATGAATTAAATACACTTGAGCTTAGATAAAAATAAAAAAATAAAAGAAAATACTCAACAAATGAAATGCTCAATGTTATTACAACTATATGTGTAGTATCATTATTCTGTTCTCTTTAATCATATCACTCTCACTTTTTAAAACTTTTTCCTCACAATTTTTTCTCATTTTTTTATCGATTATCAAATGGACTCTTAATTAAAATTTCCTAGTTATTATAAATATTTATATTTTAAAATTTTTTTTAAAATATTAAATATTTTCATAATTTTTTCTAAAATAGCCGATATTAATGTGGGCAGAAATTTGATTTATCCTCCCTCAATTGCAAAATTTTAAGTGGTTATATATATATATAGGTGTGTTTGGCAATGAGTATAAAATGTCATCTTAAAACTTTTCAATCTAAAACTTTTCATTCTTTATAACTACTATATTCTTAAATCGTTTTTGTATATTTTTCTATACAACTATTATATTTTTCAATCGTTTCTACATAATTACATGTATAATTAATTTATCTATTTTAACTTTTTTCTTTTTACTCCTCATTATTATCTCTATCCTATCACATCATTTGATAACTTTTACTCTTCAAAATTTTTCACCAAAGTTCGCAAACACACTATATATATTTTTTTATATGTTTGACTTTTTTCTTTTCGCGTGCTTATGCATTAAAATGCTTAGTTTAAGATCTAGATGTATTTGTAAATTTAATTCATTCATTATTCTTAAAACTGTATATCTAGCTACTTAATTATTAGATCATTTCGAAATAAGACTTATTTAAACTACGAAATCCATCAAAATTCCCATCGCACTCTCAACAAAGTTGTATGGATACAGCCTTTTCGTTTTCCATGAGAGAATGTAATGTTTTCCGCCGGAACAAAGCCTTAAATGTTGCGGGAACCTTGCCCTCGAATATTTGTTGTTGCTGAAATTAGTTCGTCGTTTGTTCTTTTGCCCGCATCACTTTAACAGCAGCCAAACAAACGGCCAAAACCATCATTAATTAGTTTGTTTTGACTGGCACGAATTACTTACTACTTTAGTACTGTCTGATCGTGATCCAAAATTCTAATAAATTGTCTCCATTTCTAAAATTTAGCGAATTGCATGAAATATGTTTTTGTCGTCCAATTCACTAGAATTATAATTCTCATTTTGTTGCCTTGAGGAGGCGCCATCAGTCAAACGGTTCGGATTGAAGGATACCTGGACGACAGCCAAAGGAGAGAAGAGCATCTCGGGGCCAAGGACTTGGGCGGGAACAAGGTGGCTGTGGAGGCTCCAGTCCTTGGCCAGCCACTCGTCGAGCGTCTCGTCGATCCGGCCCTCGAGGACGCGGACCCCGCTGTCGTTGCACTTGATGAAGGGCCTCCCGGTGTCCGGCGATCTCCTGATCCGACCTGCCACGGAGCAGAAGTGATCCAGCCACCGGAACATGGGCTGTCTCAGGTCCAAGATCCCCAGGCCTTGGAACGCCTCCTTCTCAAAGTAATACAGCGTCCTCAAGTAATGCAGCTTCAAGGCCAGGTCCAAGTTCGACAGCTGGTGCACTGCCTTCTCCCCGGTCACTGTCGCGGGCACTACAGATGACATTTTCAACCCTTTCAGGGGCGTTTCTACGTCCCCCACCATCTTGGCCCAAAGAAGATGTACTTTGCTGGATGTGAGAGAGAGAGAGAGAGAGAGAGAGAGAGAGATAACCTAATCAGAAAGGTGTTACCAACTGGGTATAGAAGATGCGCACAAGAAAGGTCTTGCAAGATGGCCTTTTAAAAGGGAAGGAAGAGAGAGAGAACCTAATCAGAAAGGTGTTACTAACTGGGTATAGAGGATGCGCACAAGAAAGGTCTTACAAGGTGGCCTTTTATAAGGGAAGGAAGGGGGTGGACAAATCCAGCTGATGGTTAAAATCCTCTGGGTTTTTCGGAAGCGGTTTTGATAAGCAATCAATAATCCAGACCGTTGGATGATGGCCCTACACTAGCGGGTGGGACATTCCCAATTCATGTTTCCTTTTGTGCACTAGAGAGTGTTGTCTAGTGCTAGAATCGGTAGAAATTTGGATGAGAATGCTGGGGTTTCCTGTTGGGGGTGAATCCTGATTATCCAACTAAAGCCCACCAGATCAACGGGTTTACGAATTGCTATATTCAATTAGAACTGTTTTCGGATGTGTAGGTGCCAATAAATATGATGTGAGGGCGTGAGGCAGGTGGGATTTTAAAATACAGTTGGGTTTGCATTCAATAGCACTGACTCGTGGCCTGCGCCACTCGCGTAGTGTGGATGGTTCATGTATTTTCTGTGGTTGGATGTGGATGGAGACGGATTTTTTATTGCTTGTCGTCTTCTTTTCTTTCAATCCTGAAAAAGAAATAGCATTGCCGCTCCGGCTCAATACAGTGGATGTTACTCGGTCAGGATTGCTTCTTTTGCCTGGACAGATGTAGAAAAGTCCACCGCCATCAATGCAAGCTAAGCAGTCTAGAAGGTTCTTTCTGAAAGCCGCCTTTTTTCTTTAATAGATAAAAAACCACCGTTAGGAAGTAGGGAAAAAATCTGGTGATGACTTCTTCAAATAAACAGAGTAATTATATGCTATGATAAGAGCAATGAATAGGAGTTGAAATTACTTGGGCAATTATATAAAAAAAAAGTTGAAAAGTAAGAATAAGTAAAGAAAAAGAGGGTTGTGTTTGGTAGCGTGTGGCGATAAAGTTTGAAAATAAGTATTTAATTCAAACTATACAAGATTCTTTGATGGAATCTGTAGAGCCATTTTTAAAAATTACAAGATTCTTTGATGGAATCTGTAGAGCCATTTTTAAAAATTACAAGATTCTTTGATGGAATCTGTAGAGCCATTTTTAAAATAATTTTTCGATTCTTAAGATAACTTTTTCAATTTCCAACCCAACTTTACTCATTTCTAATATAATTTTACTCATTTTCAATATACATTATTAAATTCTCATCATAGATTCATACTCGATCTAAGAATCTTTCACAATTTAGAATAAGTAATATTTTTGAAAAGTATAAGTGATTTAATGTGATATAGGATATGTTTAGGGATAATAATATGAGAGTAAAGGGATAATAATGGAGAGTAAAGATAATAAAGTTAAAATAGATAAATTAATTATATAGGTAATTGTGTAAAAATGATTGAAAAGTAGGAATATATAAAGAAATGATTAAAAATAGATTAGTTGTGAATAGTGAAAAATTTTAGATTGAAGAATTTGGGTTTAAAAAGTTTTAAGTGCATTAGAATATACCCATAATATGGGCAAAATGGAAATAAATAAGGCAGTTATATAAAAATCATTAAATCATTAGAATAAAAGAGAAAAAATGTAAAATGATTTGGTAGTTAAAATGTAAAATAATTTTTAAAAGATGCCTGAGAAGAGTGGTGGGAATTTTCTTTCACACCTTTACCAATCCAAGCCTAAATTTTTACTTTTTCATCCTAAATGGACTATGAGTATCTTAAGTATTTAGTTATATTATTTTTTCTATTATTATTTGAGCATTTTTATTTTTCATATAAATATTATATTTATTTCATCTTTAGTATTTTTATTTCTAACTGTTATCCATATAATATTACATTATTTTTCAATTTTTTCAAATTTTTTCCTACAATGTTTTTCCAAACTTCTTTTAAACTCACAACAAATAAGGTTTAATGGTGTTTTGATGCAAGGTAAAAATGGTGAAATTTTGTGAAAAAGTTAGAGAATATTGTGATAAGATGAGGGTAATAATTAAGAATAAAAGAATAAAAATAAAATAGATATGATAGTTATATATAAGGATGCAAATAAGTGATTAGAAGGTAGACATAATAATACAAAAGCATGATAATTAGATAATTAAAATATCAAATTAATTTATTATCTTTATTGTACTCTGATGTCATAAAATATTAAATTATTTCAAAAGGTGTGTCAAATGAATGTAAATATCTTTTACCTTTTACTAAACATCTAATAAATTTAATTGTTATAAATATTTTTATTAGGATTGCGGTTTCTATGTTTTAATCTATTTTATTAAAAATCCAGACTACTCAAATATACATTTTTTGAGAGATACTTAAATATAAATTAGCACATATATATGATGCAAAGAATTTCTTTGATTAGAAACTTATATGTTCTAAATATTTCATACATTTGAAAGTAAGCATATATCGGTTAAAGTTTATAGATTATATGTAAGAGTTTTCAAATTGTGTAATTTAAAAAAATATAAAAGTAATTGTTTGTAGTTTGAACGGAAACTGCAACTGGTTGTATACTTGTATAAGAACATTATTCATTTTTTATATATTTCAATTTTGTATCTAGTTTGATTTTTCGTATTTTATTGCTAAAGCTGCTGCTTATATATTATTGTAATTATCGTTTCCTCCTTTTACGTTTTTAACAAAATTTACCCATTTGTCGATTTCTTCTCCCTGTTCATCAAATCAAATGAACCCAATAAAACGTTGTACAGCTTGGGGAGTCGCTGACCAACAGATTTTTCTTGGCCATTGGAGGACAGCCGGACATGGCACTTCATGTCAAGAGCCTACAAACATAACTAGCCTTATTGTTTGGTGGAATTAATGGAAAAAGTAATTAAACAAAAAATAATTAAAAGAGATAACTAATAAGAAAACAGTAGAATTATGAGTAGATAGTTTTTTTCCATGTTCGCTTCTCCTTTCCAGCCAACAAAATATTGTATTTTAATTTGTAAAAATTTTCTTTTAAGATAATGAGAATGAATAAAAAACATGTTGCACTTTATACAGTATGATCTTCATTAATTAAACTAATGATTATTTTTGAAAAATGGTGTAGAAAATTAACAAAAACACTTTGATTTTTCACTTTAAAAGTCAAGATTAATCATAATTTTATAAATAAAAAACAGGAGATGTAAGTAATATGATAACAATAAATGTATATACTAGGGTACAACTAAGAAAAATTATTCTCCTTTCATTGATCCTTTCATTGATATATGATATTACAATGGAGTATCTTCACGCTCTCATATTTTTGGAGGAAAAATTCCACTAAACTCCCTTTATAAGGGGAAATTGTAAAAACTCTCACCTCTAGGAGAAATTGTAAAACTCTCACATCAAGGAGACTAAACTATCTTTGGTACATCTTTCCTACTAAAGTGAATGAATCATGTTTCAATACATTTGCATGCATTAAAATTTAGTGCAAAACTCATTTTTTATTTTAATTTTTTTCATAAAACTGTTGATCTATCTATATCTTTAAAAATGGTAAAACTTGATTTATAAAATAATAATGTTACAAAAAAATTTAAAAATTTAAAAATAGATTTTGTATCAAGGTGTATTAAATTTTAGTGCATCCGGATGCACTAAAACATTAGATTGAGTAAATTATTGCATTCATTTAATTTAGATATCATCTTATTTCAAATTAAATATTCAAGTAGTTTTGTCATCATGTTTTAGCTAAGAGGAAAAAAATAATTGGAATCCATGATTAGCATCATTTCCAAAATTAATAATAATTTAAATGACTTTAAATTGATTAAAAATCATTTGTTATCAAGACTTACAAGATTCCAATTCAATACCTGAGTCATCTAAAAAATTCATCCTATGTAGAATAATAATTCTATATAATTGTATAATATTCTAAATTTTGATGCATAAATATAACTGAATTTTTAAATTTATACATATTTTTGTATAATTTTATAAGACATAGCTTAGAACAATCAATATGATTTTTGGTTTTTTAGTAAAATGAATAGTGTTGAATATAATAAACAAATTAAATTTGACATCAAATATCAACACAGGGCTTAAATTTAGATGGATGTATCAATTAATTTCGATAGGATGAATATACTGAAGGTAACTTCATTAACTATTTCTATTTTTAATATCTTAATGATTGATAAAAAAAATTCACTCAATTTATTATATTTAATATTATTTATGTAGCTAAAATATGGATTTTATTAAAGTCAAAGATGTACATGGACTACATTTGCTTAAAAAATATAATCATATGTAAATTATGAAAAATATTTAAATCTATTCACATATATATTAAAATATAATAATATTTTACAGAATCATTCATCCATGTATTAATGATATTTTAAATAATTTAGATGTTAACACAAGTTTAAAATTGATATTTAGTATCAAATTATTTTATCACATTGATTTTATATATTTTTGGTTAAGGCTCATGCACAATAAATACTACAAAAAATAAAAGAATTTTTAAAATAATATAAATGATGCTTAATACATTGAATGATTTAGATTTTTCATCAATTATTAAGTTATAAAAATCGATAAAGTTAAGGGCTTCATAAAAATATAAATATTAAAAATGAAAATAAATAACATGAAGCACTCACGCTTGCAAGATATCATGCTAATCATAACGTACAAAGTCAATAAAGTCAATCGATATACATTAATTAATAGCATCAATATACATTAATTAATGACTAATATTTTGTTTGATGATGAAGGAAAAAAAACTATAGAAGAAATTTTAAAAAAGAGAAAGAATGATGTAACGTACTCGTATGGGAGTATCAATCAGAATTAATTAAAAGGAATCAAATAAAATAGGCAGGTTAATTATATATAAAAATGTGAAAAAATGATTGAAATGTAAAAATACAATAAAAGTAGCATAGTTAGATAATTGAAATGTCATTTTATATTAAAATGGTGATTTGCAAAGATACCTACTTAATTTGACAATAATTACAAATATACTTATATAGTTTCAGAAATTATAAATTATTTAATATAGTTTAACCATAATTATAGATATAGTTATGATGTTGTTAGTATATCATTACGACATGGGTATGTTGCTAAGATAAGCAAATTACTGGGTGACATTTGCAATTTTAAAAATTAAGTAAATATATTTAATTTTTGTAAATGTACCCACATAATTTACATACCTTTGCACACATATTCACGTTGTAAAGGTTCAGTAATTGTGTTATAATGTTGTGTGTATATTTGCAATTATGTTCAACCTATATAGAGTTATTTGTAATTTCTGAAACTGTATAGATATATTTGCAATTATAGTTAAATTAAATGAGTATATTTGCAAATTAATTTTAAACAATAATTTTTTTTTCTTTTTTCTTGTTATGAAAGGAACCCTAGCAACATAAATTTTAATAAAAAAAATGATAGTTACCAAAGCAGCTAATCAATCAGAGAGTGAAGCCTAAAATTTCTGTCGTACAAGAGATCTACGTTTCTTTTCGTGTGCGTGTTACATTTATTTCGACTTTCAAGCACATAGCTAGCTAGGTACGCTTTACGGTGTTTACAGCAACACGTTTCGCGCATGCTTTTCAAGTGCAAATAAGCTAGACAAGACTCGTGGCCAACTAAGGAAGATATTTTTTATCAAAAAAAAAAAAAAAAACTAAGGAAGATATTGCAAACATAATTACATAGTTTGGTCATAATTATAAAGATATTTATGTAGTTTAGAAAGTTGGAAATAATTTCATATAATTTAATCATAATTGCAAATATATATATGTTATTATGGTGTTGTCACAGTACAATTAAGGCACATGTATATTTGCAAACAGATGCAAACTACATGTATAGATTTACAAATTTGAAAACAAAGTAGGTATATTTAGTTTTACAAATATACCTACATAATTTATATATTTACAAATATATTCACATCGAAATGGCACAGCGATATCAAGAATATATTTGTAACGTGCTCAAACTATATCAAATATGTTTACAATTTCAAAAACTTTATAAATATGTTTAAAATTATAATTAAACTATGCGGATATATTTACAAATGATCGAAATTAATTAATTTAGGTTCAAGGGTTTATATAAAGATGGTCACTTGTAAGTATAAAAAATGCCCACGGTGCATTTTCTGCACGAAGTCCATAAGCACCTCGTTGCATCATGTTGCCCTTCACCGCATCAAATTTTATTTTTAGCAATGCAATAAACTAATCTGGTTGCCAATACTCTTTTGCTTATAATACTGTGTTCGGGAAGTAATAAAATTTTTTTTTACTATTAAAGTCTTTGAAATAAAAAAATAATGTAATCCAATAGATGCGATGGTGAGGAGTAAAAAAATAATAAAGTTAAAAATAGATAGATTAGTTGTGTGGATAATTGCAAGAAATGTTTCAAAATAGGGTAGTTAAATAGAAAGATTTAAAAAAATTAAAAAAAAATAATTGTGAAGAATAAAAATTTTTAAATTAAAAATTTTTTATGGCCAAACATGTTCGAAAAAAAGTTCGGATGTGTACTCCAGTAGATGTGCAGCATCCATGATTGCGTGTACTAGATCTCTTTAGTTTTTTTTTAATTTTTAATTAAAATGCTAGCCCAAGCTAGATTTAATGGTTGCTTAAATTTTACTTTTTTAATTTTTAAAATAATTATCACACTAATATCTGGTATCACGTCATATGTTAGCAAGATGGGTTATCACACTAATAACCACCCACTATAGTTGTCGAACTTGACATTCATAACAGTTCAATTCCTACTCGAGCTAACGCATGATATTGACACAGTGAGCTAAGACGTCAAGCAATTATCAATGACAAAGAACAGCTCCTGACCCTTCCAGTAAACAATCCATATAAAAATTGTGAAATGAGCCTTAATTTATAGTGACGCTAAGAAAATGTGGGACACCTGGCTCTAGTATAGTGCACTTGGATACTTTAACTCATTTTTTTAAATTTTTTTATATAACTATTAATCTCAGTATATTTAACATGTGTATCAAGTTTTACCATTTTTGAATATTTTTAGAATTTTTTAATTTTTGAAAATTAGTTGTATTCTGAAGCTACGTGCACCCAGGTGCATAGTATCAGTTTCCTACTAGAAATGTTATTGATTTTCAAAAATCAATAACTATTTAAAAATCTCTAAAAATGATAAAACTTGATAAATATATGTTAAATATACTCTTTTCAAGTGTTGTTAAATATACCTAAATTAACAATTATATAAAAAAATTTCAATAAAAATAAAAAAGGTTAAATGCAACAAGGTGCTCCAAAGCTAAATGCATCAAGGTGATCATAAGTAGTCTCAATTCTCTTTTACTTAATACACTGTAGTATGTTTGTTAACGTAAAAATAGAAATGAAGAATTAAAATACAACAAGTCAACGTATTAATTGCTCAAGCACCTTACTTTTTTCATTTTTATTCTAATCATTTTTAGTATTTTCTCTGCAACTACCTTATCCATTTGTACTTTTTCCTATATTTTCACTTTACATCTATCATATCCACTACACTTCCATTCTAAATTCCCATTCTCGTATTAACAAATATATGTCAAAGTTTGCTGGCGTAGGTCCAACATCTTGTCATGATGACAATGCTCTTTAATCATTCATCATAATTTAACATGCCCATAATGGAAGACCTAATTAGATATAAAAGTTTTGAAATAAAAAAATTTCATAATAAATGTACACATATTAATGAATATTATAAATGCTTTAAATTAAAAGAATTTTTTTATATCCAGTTTGCTTAAACATTTTGTTGTAAACATATGGTAAATTAAGAGCAATTCATGTTTTGATGATTAATAACTCAATTTAAGTAATATCAAGGTACTAACAAGGTATTAAGTGGTTTTAAGATTCAAGAATCAAAAGCTTGGCAAATCAAGTTGCATGCTAAGTCGACTTAGGAATCGACTTAGGTAAAGTCGATATCGAAGTCGACTTTAGCATTGGCTTCAAAGTCTCGTTTTTCTACAACGCTGAAATAGAGACACTAGAGCAGACGAAGTCACAACCAAATTGACTTTGCATGCGACTTAGATGTAGTTGTAACACCAAGTCGACTCCATTAGAGACTTGGGATATCTTCAGGGACCAGAGTTACAACTGAAAGAATCAAGTCTCAATTCAAATCGACCTCATCATGTGATTTGGGTGAAGTTGCACGTGAAGTCGAGTCAGACCTATGACTTGAATGGAGTAGTAAATTAAGTTGATCTTAAACACTAAACTCAGAAAGATGAAGTCCAAATCATGGAAGAATGACAAGCTTGAGCTAAAGATACATTAAATTTTCATCAAATGCTTGAAAGAGATTGACCAACCACAAATTTTAAAGAGAATAAATAGACTTCAAATACAAATGAAGATTTATAAGTATAAATTATGAAGAAACAAAGAAAGACAAACAAACAAATGAAGATCACATTATATCAAAGTTCAAAAAAGTCAAATAGATGATGAAGTCACAATCCAGGTTAACCTTACATACAACTCGGGTCAAGTCTGAGACCAAGTTGACTCAAGTTTGGAACTTGACTGAAGAACTGAAGACCAAAGTCGCAACCCAAGTTAACTCCAGTCTACAACTTAGATGAAGTCGCATCCAAGGTCGACTCCAAGTGCAACTTGAATCGTAATGGTCAAAAAAATTTTAATGTTAGCACATTAAATGCTTACCACCTACCTCCAAACGTTCGAAATTACTCTCCTCTATTTAAGACATTTCAAATGAATGGGAAAGGGTAGAGAAAAAGCATTGATTAAGTACAACTTCTTTATTCTCAAGCATTTATGTGATTTAAAAGAAAGTTTCTAAGAAGAACTTAGTAACAAATTGCAAATGTTGAACTACTCCATCAACAACTCATCCTATAAGTTTTTTTCTGCGCTGAAATTTATTTTCTATATATCTGTAAAGTGTAGTATCATTTTCTATCATTTTCTCTCTATTATTTATTTGTGTTTCCATTTGGTTTAGTATTAGAGACTAGAGTGAAGGCAAAGTAGCATGTGATTGGAGTGTAACTTGTGACCTACTTGTGCTAAGTCTATAAAATACTTCTTAGAGTTGGAATCTAGAAAAGAGTAAGTGCTTTGACTGTATCACTATTTTGCTTAGTGGAACTCAAGGCATTAGGGTGTATTCTTGGATGAGTGGAGTAGGGAGGGTTGTCCCGAACTACTATAATTTTTTGAGTTTATTTTCAATTATTTTTATATTTCACGTTTTTCGTTGAAGGGAACTATAACTCTTAAGGGGTTAAGCTTCTAATTACGAAAGAATTTTTAAGAACCCTATTCACCCCTCCCCTCTTAGGTTTTGTCACAAACTTGGGACCAACATGTTTGTTCAATAGATTTTATAAGATTAGCCCCCCTTAAAAAAAGTAATCATGTTGGTGGACTGATAATTTTTACAAATGGGAAGGGATTGAATTTGGCAATCCAATTCCAAACTCCTTTCTAAATCATGTGAGTTTTTTGTGGTCCTTCTAATTATGCATAATTATTTTTTAATCCATGAGTTTTGCGTATTTACTTTCTAAACCCTGTAAATTTGCTCTTTTTGCATTTTAGACTTTGTGCTCAAACTACTTAACTAACAACTATTATTTGTAAATGAAAATTTTAAAAATACCCTTATAGCTTAGTTGAATCAATTCATGTTCATGAGTTGACTCCTTTAAGGACAATATTATCATTAAAAAATTTGTGTGGCAGCTACTAATAAAAATTTTTTGTTAAGCAATGTGCGATAATGGCAAGGTTTAAAATACAAAAGAGGCAAATATACAAAATTTTAAAAAAGCAAATGCATGAAACTCATGACTTAGAAAGCACACGCACATAATTAAAGGGACCAAAATGCCAAAAATCTGAAGCATGTGAATAGGGGTGTTAATAGTCATAGACAACCCATCAACCCGCTTGATTAACTTGTTTATAAATAGATTTGGAATGAAATTTTTGAATAAATTAGTTATGATCCGTAAACCCGTTTGATAATTTAATTAAATAAACGAATTAGGATTGAAGTTTTATAACCTATCAACTCATTCAGTAATCTGTTTAATCCATTTAACTCGTTTAACCTATTCCTGTTTAACCCGTTTAACTCGTTCAATATATTTAAAATTTTTGATGAAAAATTTTTTATGTAAAAATTTTTTATGTAAAAATTTTTAAAACGGGAAAAAATGATGTGATATAATAAGGGTAATCATGAGGAATAAAGAAAATAAAGTTAAAATAGATAGATTGGTTGTATGAGTAACTATGTAGAAATTATTAAAAATAGAATAGTTATATAGGAAAATGTGAACAAAAAATTAAAAATTAGAATAATTGTAGAAAGTGAAAGGTTTTAGATCAAAAGGTTTTAAGTTGAAAAGTTTCGGAGAAAAACAAACAAGCCCTAAATGTAAACCCCTTAATTATTTTTCTTTGCGAAGTCTTCCTCTCGTCACCTATTTTTTATTTTTTCACTGTTGTTCTTATTTTGTTTTTCCGTTATTGCCCTATTTTCATTTCTTGTGCTCCCAAAATATTCTCATGTCTGTCCCTGTAAGATCATTGTCTGCTAAAGTTTAGAATTTCAAGTCATTTACTATACAACCTGTTAATAATTAGTCAAGTCATTTATAGAATGGGTTAATAAATAGGTTGTGAATGAGTTAGAGTTAAGTTTTTCAATAGGTTAATAAACAAATTAAGGTTGAAATATTTTATAGATTATGATAATGATTTGGCTCCAACATATCCAACTCGATCCACTAACACCCCTACATGTGAATGGACATGGATGCAGCTAAGGGTGATAATTCTTAATAGAAAAGGACATTGCTCTTAGGGTTTTCAAGAATTTTTGTATTATATCTCTACTGAAATACATATTCCAATCTTAGCTTTAGGGAGTAAGTCTAACAACGTTACTAAACAAGTATTTATGAAATATAGAAGATATACTTTTCCAAGCTAGGATTCAAAGTCCAAACCTCCACACCTAAAGCAAAACTCTTACAAGCTAGTGACGTGTCGGCAGGCCTACATGATTTTGTGTGGACTATGAACAATTCAAGGGTTGTGGTTTTTTGCACCTGGGAGCAGGTAGCGCTCCCTGCTCCCGGGTGCATATATTTATTTTTATTTTTTTTTGAAAATTTTTTTATAACATTCTTAATTTAGGTGTACCTAACATGTTTAAATTACTAAAATGCCACTGATTTTTAAAAATAAAAAATAAATATCTAAAACATCCCAAAAATGGTAAAAATTTATACACATATTAACTACACCTAGATTAACAGTTCTATGAAAAAAAAAATTTTTTTTTAAAAATAATAAGTATATGCACCTGGGAGCAGGGAGCGCTGCCTGCTCCCGGGTGCAAAAAACCAGGACCCAACAATTCATGGCATATTGGCCTCATTCGAGTTGGGCTAGCCAATTAACTTAGGTAGGCACTACGACACGTGTGCATACATTTCTCTCTTCGAGTAGAACGCATCCATGTAGGTGGTTCAATTTATCATTTTTTTAAAAAAAAAATGGATTTTGGATGTTGGAAAATTAGCATGCAGCAATGAGACAACTACTTCGATGGATACTAATCCGTGGCATTAACTGCATGGAATTGAATATAATGCATTATGCATGTGCCAGCACTCGCAACTTCTGAGACGACTGGGATGAAATGCATGCAGCTGTCCACCTCATGGGTTTCAATGTGACTGGGACCTCCTCTTCAACTTCCAATCTTCCACTCTTTTCGCCCCAGTATTACTTATAAATTGCAGCGGCAGTCTTTTTCTTTTTTCTTTTTTCTTTTTGGATATTTTACATTGCAGCGACAGTTAGTGCTAGTGCTCATTGTTCCTGCCC
Source organism: Annona squamosa (assembly GCA_035584095.1). Lineage (NCBI taxonomy): Eukaryota > Viridiplantae > Streptophyta > Magnoliopsida > Magnoliales > Annonaceae > Annona > Annona squamosa. The sequence continues at coordinate 24,300,399 of JAXCLR010000050.1, read as the reverse complement.
ACGCCAAATTTTCATTTGGGAATAAGAGAAGGAAAAATTACTCTTATACCTACCACATTTGCTTACTAATTTTTATTATGCGGATAACATATTCCTCTCATGTTCATAGTTTTCTACTTTAAATCACTAGTGTACTTACACCGTCAACCTCAGCCCCAATGCACACCTCTTGAGGATTAGAAATTATCACTTTTTTAGCATTAAATGATTCAAGTAGGTTTATATTAGGGTTGATAATTAGGAACATTTGGATAGGCAAAATAATTTTTCCAAAGTTGTAAGTATTATAGAAATTTCGGATAAAATGTTGTTGGTACAGAAGAAATACGTAAAAAAGATTGTGGGTAATTAAATATTTTTTAAAAAACTGTTACCTTTCTTTGTCCAACAAAAATCATAAAAAGGAGTTTTTAGTGCACCGAATTTCATTGACTGATTATTTGCAAAAGTAACTTTGTATACTAATGATTTTAACATAATAGTTTTGATATTTGCAAATATAACTCTCTAACTTTTGATATCGAGTGTGTTTTGTAAGTAATAAAACTTTTTGATGAAAAATTTGTATAAAACTTATTAAAGTGGTAGAAAATGATATGATAGAATAGGATGAGGAGTGAAGAAAATAAAATTAAAATAGATAAATTAATTGTATGGATAATTGTGTTAAAGTGATTGAAAAATATGGTAATTTTATAGAAATATATGAAGAAATAATTTAAAAATATATTAGGTACAGAGAATGAAAAATTTTAGATTAAAAAGTTTCGGCTTGAAAGTCTTTAGTGTAAATAAACATACCCATCATATAGAAATAAAGATGTAAGTTTAATCAGATTTTGAGAATGACGGTCAAGTGGATAATAAACATATAAGATCTTTGACATATATGAAAATTAGGGGCTGTTTGGCATGAGTTAAAAGTTTTTGACGTGTTTTACGGTTTGGAAAAACGTCATTCAGCAATTTTGACCGTCAACACTTGTGTGTGCATTAACTGCAATTGAGCCGTATGGGCGGAAGAATCACAGCGCCATTTCGCCGAAGCCTGCTGCTGCGCCGCAAACGTTATTGTAGTCCGTGGGTGGATGGCATCGATGAAAACCTTTTGACGTGTTTTTGGGTTAAAAGAAATGTCGGTCAGGCCAGGATGTATCAGTGTCGTCAGGGGACTCCGGTGTGCACATTAGTGCATCTTTATATTAATTATTCATGGTCAACATGGTTTGAAAAGATGTTACTTGCTGAGAAAGTTCGGGGATTTTTCTGGCGCCTGATTATATCAAAATAGAATGTGCAGTGCAACACGGGCAAGCGTTGATGCATATTCCTTTTTCCACCTGTTATGCACTTCTTCCAACATCACTGCCATAACTGGTATGAGCGGCAGACCTCTCCTGCTGAAAGACAGCTGTTGCAGAGGTGAAAAGAAAGGTTTTGCGCATACGCCCTGCTGTTGAAAAGTTTTTGCTGTTTGAGGGAGTTTTCGTTGATGCCAAACACACCCTTAATATAAAGCATGTTTGGCAATATAAATTTATGGTTATCTTTTTCCTACTCATTCTTTTATAAATGATTTAACTATACAACAACCCTATTTTTCCAACATTATTTTTATGATTTAATTATTTTTATTATAATTATCATATTTATTTCAACTTTACCATTATTATTTTATATTAATGATAGGAAATCCCACGTACCCACAGCGTTGACCATAATTCTCCTTACACCTACAACAATTTAATAATGTTACTGATACCCATAACATTCTATCCCAGTTCCTGTCGCACCCATGTCGTAACAAATGGCCTAAACAGTTGTCAGCTGCATCTTGGAATTGACGATTTTGTCCCTGTAACGAAATCTCCTTGTTCAAAGTAACAGGGAATGGCATGCTAGCAGCAACACCTTGATCACCCTGCTGCTGGCGAGTGTGATGTACACGTCAATCGACATCAAGACAACGGCGGTGAAGGTGGTGCCATTGTCGATGATGGATACCTCATCTACATGGTCAGCATGGATTAGGTCCTTGATGGCGGACCAAGATCAAAGGATGCCGGGCTTGATTCGATTGAAGTAGAAATCGCCAAGCTATAGGAGGTAGAGATTCTAGTAGGTAGATTGCCGCTATTGATCTTGAAGCTACCCCTTCAACAATTTCAATTATAATAGAAAATTCATTGTTCATGAAGGAAAAACTTTGAAAATGCCCCATGATGAACTTCAAGCATGAGTCGTTGGTGGGGTTGAAATTCTAGATAATTTTCTGCAGACGGGTAGAGTCTAGCGGAGGAAGAAATCGGAGACAACACTAGTGGGCGAGTTGCTGGCGTCGGATATGCGAAGGAAGAGGCAGTGGAAGGGGCAGCGGAGGAGCTTGGTGGTGCGTTGGAAGGAGATGTATAGGTGGAGGGAGGGGGCCTTTTTGGTGCTTTCGTAGCCCTTGGGGAGGTTGTCGACAAGGGGGAGGTCGAGCTGGGTAAGGGAAGATGACTATATGGGCCGGCGACAGTTGCTGATGCTGTTGTTGGGGGGCTACCATGAGAGAGAGAGAGAGAGAGAGAGATCAGGTGAGTTGCAAGGAAAGAATTGTAGAGATTTTATAGATGGCTGCTAACACTGGTGGTGCTAGCGATGAATGGCAGTAGTGACTTGGAAACCTGCATGAGAATATGAGACAGTAGTGACTTGAAGAGAGAGAGAAAGAGAGAGAGAGAGAGATGAGGTGAGTTGGAAGGAAGGAATTGTAGAGATTTTATAGATGGCTGCTAACACAGGTGTTGCTAGCGATGAATGGCAGTAGTGACTTGGAGACCTGCATGAGATAGCAGTGACTTGGAGACCTGCATGAGATAGTAGTGACTTGGAGACCTGCATGAGATTGTGTTTGGGAAGAAGATATGTATTTTCGAAATTCAAAGAATGAAGACGCTAGCAACTTAGACAGAATGTGATGATGTGGGAACAACAGAAATTAAAGGTAAAATGCGGCAGGTGTGTGAAGAATATTTGAAATATTGTAAGTATAAACTTTATTAGTATGTAGGAAATTTTTCCTTAAATATAATTTTTAAAATATTTCCTAATGCCACCAAAATTCACTTTCCTAGACGATTGGGATTGATGGAGAACTCCGTCGCTGTCGGGTTATTTTGCACAACATGACTGTTACGTCCGTGATAACCCGTCAAACTTTTACAGTGTTGCTTTTGAAAATTACCATTCATCAGTGCTGTCTGACCATTACGCACACACGCACAGCATTCCGTGGCGCCGATGTCCTGCACGTCGTACGCGGTGGGTGCCCGCGGAAGTTTTCTTTTTCTAATAAAAAAAAAGGAAAACCGATCAGCATCCATGATATCTACGGTCGAGATCTGCTGTTCTGCCACTCCAGTATGAGAGATCGGAGCGTGTGATTGGGTGTGAGTAGCCTGTTTTTGAGCCTGAGGTTAGTCATGGGCGATGTATCGTGGCCGCTCCCCAGCCATTCCTCGATCGCCTCCAGCTCGTACGAGAAGCCATCCGCTGCCACGTATGGTTGTCTCATAACCTCCTGCCCCACTCCAAAAAAATGAACGGCCAGATCAAAATCAAGCCAAACAAAATGGCCCATTTGTCCCTGCTTGTACGTCATAAAAATATACTACCTGCAGAATCGGGCAGAGGAGCATCCCCGGCGCATCGTAGCAGCTTTCCGCCACGTGAACATCTCGCTCCGCTCCCGCACACGCCTCCGCCTTTCTCCTCACCTCCTCCATCTCCTTCGCCACCCTCTCCATCTCCCATCCGCCGATAGCCTGTGCGCACTGCGCACCCAGCCTCGCCAGCCCCATAGCCACGTCCAACGGCCACTGCCCGGCCCTCTCATCCACCGCCAGGTCCCCTTCGCCGCCTTCCAGCGCCCTCTTCACCTCCTCCGCCGCCACGTCCTCCCTCCCCGTTAGCATCTGCAGCATCAGCATCCCGAGATGGCGCACGTCCGACTCCAGATCATCCGCCAGCGACCGGCGGCTCTGTTCGGGCACCTGGAGGTCCGCGACCTTGGCGACGAGGGCGCGGTCGAGCAGGACGTTGGAGGGCTTGAGATTGGCGTGCGGGGTCGGGACGGGCCGGGTCCCGTGCAGGAAGGCAAGGGCGGAGCAGATATTGGACGAGATGCGGATGCGGGTGGGCCACGGGAGTGAGTGGGCCTTTGGGCCGAAAAGGAGGTCGCGGAGGCTGCGGTTGGGCATGTACTCGTACACGATTAACGGCGGATGGACAGTCGTACAAGCACCAACGATATTGATGATGTGAGGGTGGCGGATCTGACATAAGATCCCGATCTGCAACCAAACCAACGGTTGAGATCATGATGGGCTAGGCCCAATAAGATTGATTTTAATATTGAATGGGCCAAAGCTCACCTTTGCTTGGAATTCTTCCTGCTGCATGCTTATTGAATTTTCTAGTTTAATTGCCACCGGTGTATGATCGATCTTCCCTTTGAAGACTCTTTCGGCCAGTCTCGTGCCGTCGAAGAAGGAATCCGTGGCCTTGCGCAGTTCCTCCGCCGCAAATTCTCTACAGTTGGGCTGTGGATTCTTGCATGGGATACTCATAGTTGCTGACCTTCCTCTGCAGAAGTAGAGCCTCCTGCGGAGGATGTCTCGCTCGCGCCGTAGCTCGTCGATCTCTCGCATCGTCTCTGCTCTCGCCGTCAGCGCTTTCTCCAGACGGGCTTCGATGCTCTTCTGCTCTGATGAGTGCACGTGAAGGATGTCGGCGAGCTCACGCCGGAGTTCTAGTGCCGATTTCAGCTTGCTTTTCCTCTCCAACACATCATTGGTTGCTTCTTCTAGCTGTTCTTTTATCTTGTCTAGTTTGTTCTTGAGAAGGCCTTGCTGAGCAAGATCATCCTTTTTTTGGGCCTCCAGAACGTGGGTCTGTTAAAGCACGCGTAGAATTCGTGATTTGATGAGCATAAAAATCCCCCACTTTCTTTATAATGATAAATAAACATTAATCCATGCTGGACAGAAGATCTCACCTGTTCATTGCACATGGAAATGATCCGTTCAGCTCTCACTCTCCTCTCTGCATTCGTTTTGGCCTCGTTTCTTTTCTCCTCTGTTATTTTATTAGCTTCCTCTATCTTGGCTTTTAGGACTTCAGTTTTGGCACGAGTGCTCTGAATCATCAGCCATCAAACACAAAAATGATGGGGTTGTAGAAAAATAAAGAACATCTTCATCCAAAAGCCACTCACATGAACTGTATGCAGAACTTACCAAGTTGGGATTTGTGTTTTCTGATTCAGCGTTCTCACTAGTGCTGATTTGAGGGGAATTATCTTCGTCCGTAACATTCGAGATGTTCGTCGACAACCACTGGAGATAAATTTCTATTTCTTCAGCACAGTCCTCCCACTTTTCATCTGGTTCAGTTGTAGAAGCTGTTGATGTCTGGCCTGGAGATTTTCTAGACATAAAACTAGCTACATTCTCTAGCCAACCTTTAGAGCTACCTTTCTCCTTCACCTTCTTTCTCATATCAGAGATCGCTGCGCCCTCTTCATCTTCAAAGCATCCATGAATGCTTTCTTCTTTGGGATTCACCAATTTCCCTCCGCATGTTATGAATAACTGGCAGTAGTGAGGCTTGTGTTTGAGAACGTAAAATGTTCCGCTAATCCCATTTCTCATTTTCCTGTCCAAGAAAAAGAGACACCAGTAGAGATTCTTTTCAAAAGATGTCTTGGGCTGCCCCCCCTTCTTTAATTTTTTATCCAAATTTGAATTAGTATTTAGTGGTCATTTCATGATATTTGATGCAAACATGGTGGAATTATCCTTAAAAGCTCAACTTCATGTGAATAATAACCTCATTTATAGTGAACATCAACCAAAATGAGATGCAATCATGTCTGAAAGGCGCTCAAACAGGTCTTAAAGACATTAATGTATAAAAACTAACGACGAGTACCTTGATGATGTAGATTTCATGAAGGTAATGCTCATAACCAACTTCGTCACCCGGTTTCCCGTTATAAATCCAACAACGGTGCTGTGCAAGGACTGCTCTGAATTCTCGACTTTGAGAGGTTCAATTTTCACCTACAAATTTAACAAGGATAAGATTTTCATCATCGCACTAGAATCCATCATTCCCCTCCATCGGTTTTTCTTTCGTGTTTGAATATTGCATCACCGCAACATAATTTCCAAATCAGCCATTTCCAATTTCGTTTCTCGACATGCTTGTGGATGCCAAAATTCAATCACGTGCCCACCCAAAAGAGGCTGATGAAAGTGGTTGAAGTCTAACCTTCCTACACAGGGCCTTGTACTGAAACATCTCATGCAGCCTAAAGATCTCCAGTTTCTCATCGCTAACACTAGCGGCAGGGAGCTTCCCATCTGAAGGACAAATAGATAAATCGCCGAATGAATTCCAATAACAATAAAATTAATACGATTTGGGGAAAGAAGGGAAAAAAGGAACAGTTACGGGCATGATGGAGACAAACTTACATGGGGTTTTCACAAAATCCTTGGTGTTATTGCCAACGTGGAGAACGACTACAGAGATAGACCGAGAAGGCCAGTTCTTGAGAGTCCATACCAATGTGTTCAACCCCTCTTCCAAATCTTTCCCAACAAGCACATAGATCTTCTCTTGCTGAACTTCCGTGGTGGCTTCCATGATCGAGGGGAGGCTGGGGACAAACACCTGCTTAATTCGATAAACGATGAAAAACAAGGTAACCCATCGAAGGGAAAGTGATGAACAATGATTGCTGAGGCAGCATCTTAAACAGAAAAATAGTCTTCGTGTCCTTGAATTCTAGCTGTTTTCTTTTATCCATCGATCAGCAAGAAGAAGCAACTCAATTTCTTTTTGTCTGTTTTTTTTACTGAGTAGCCCTTGTATCCGGCGAGTTCCGCGAATTTGGGTGCGCGACCCTTGTATCCGGCGAGTTCCGCGAATTTGGGTGCGCGAGGTCTGGGATGTCCATCACTGCGCATGCCCTATCTGCTAGGACAGGTCAGAGGGGATTTGCATCTAACTCCCTCAAGTTTTTTAAATTTTCACTTTTGACTATTAAGTTTCATATTTGCAAGTCAGTTTTAATCCCTTAGAAACCTTGATCGAAGGATGTAAATGGATCAGGTTAGAAACCTTGATCTAAGGATGTAAACAGATCAGGTTGATCTGAATGAAACCTGAATCTAATCCTAATTCATTTATAAAATCTCAATTCTAATACTTTTATTAACTTATTTACAAAACTTTAATCTTAATTTGTTTGACAACCTATTTAATAAACGGATTAGCAAGTTATTAAGAGATTATCTAAATAATTTGTTGATGAATTATCTAAATAAACTGAGTTGTTAAAACTACATGAACTAGTTCAAAACTAAACTCTCGATAATAAAAAAATGTTAATAATTTATGAACAAAATTGACAATTTTAAGAAATGACACATAGTTGATCTAAGTCTTATCATTTCAATCAAAAACTTGACAAATAACAATAATTTCTATTACATCAATATAAAAAGCTCAAAGAAGAAGTTTATATTATAAGACATACTATTAACCAAATTAAACAATATGTCAAGCTCTACTAAACACATGTAATTTCTAAAAGATAACTAAATGGGTTACTGAGTTAGGTAGATTATGCTAGTTAAATGGATTACTAATAGTCAACTCTAATTTATTTATTTAATTTAAACAAGTTGTTTGATTAATGGGTTGTGGCTAATCTAGATAAAAATGTCAATCATAACTTGCTTATAGACAAATTAAACAAGCGGGTTTTCAACTGGTTTATTGTACACCTCTAGCATAAACATGAAAACTACTAATGTTTCAATTAAAATGACCAAATACCTTCTTTAATTTTATTCATACCCCTTAAATTGACGGCATTAAACTTTTCCCTTAAATTGATGGCCTTAAACTTTTTGAGAAACTTTTTAATGAATTTTTTTAAAATTCTAAACCTATCTTTAAGATATTAAAAGGACGTTTTGGTATTTTAAGTTAAAAACTAACATCCTTAGGATTTTATGTCTTTTTTTTTTTTGACGAAAGGGCTTTATGTTATTGATAGACTAATTTCTGAAGTTTTAAATTATTTGCTGCAAATATGAAATTTAAAGGACGAAAAGACAAATTTGGCAAATTTGAGGTACCTATGTGCAAATTTGCCTCATCTAACGTTGGAGTTGGACTTTGAGATGATCCAATTCCAGGCATGTCACGCGTTTCTAAATATCATTTGAAAAATTGAATCGGTCTCCATCTTGAGCAAGCATTTGGTGCAACTGATAACTTTAGCAGGTATTAAATGAAGCTCGATCCTCACCTTCCCAACGGTTCAGATCCTCGGAAAGCAACCTGGTATTGCCTTACACATTTGCAAGAGCAGTTTTTATTCTCTACTATCTCTCAGTTTTGGAGACATTTGGTAACGTATGAGCATATAACCATAGTTTTTCTATAGTATTTGGTTTCCCAACATTAATTATACTTCATTAATCATACAATTTTTTTCATTTTTACCACTATTTTTTAATCATTTTTTCCATCAACTACATACAACAGACATATTTATTCCAACTATACATCTATTATTTCTTATCAATCACACATTTTTCAAAATATTTTTTTTTATTTTCTACAATTTCTCATAATCTCATAATTTTACGCGTGTCCAAATGTCCCCTTGGGTTTGACAGTGGATTGTGGAAAAGGAGAGCTGATTGCGGTGCTGTGGCGGGATTGGGTTTTTTTTTTTTTTTTTTTTTTTTGCCTTGGCTGTCAAACAGGTGATGTTTGAGATTAGAAAGGTTGAATGATTGATCGTTGGTTGAGTATTTTGCACGCATCCTCTCATCTGTTTGGTTTTTCTTTTTTCTTTTTTTAAGATTACTCACACCTGTTAGTTGATCACCGTTTACAAATGATTATGGTTTATCAAGTGTCCAAATAACATGGATGGGCAGGATTTCTTGGATGTAAAAGAGATTTGGCTTGAGTTTGGCTCTAATACTATATTCAAAATGATTTAATTTTGAAATAATTATCTAATTTAAAAAGTTCTCTTTTTTTATAACAACATAGATATGCACTTATTTATTAAAGCCTTTTCAAGATCATCCCATATTAGGTGGGATCACAATGAAATAAAATTTTTATTCTAATTTAATTTTAATATAACTTTTATTTTTCAATATTTAATATTCTTGTATTCAATTATTATTATTATTATTATTATTATTATTATTATTATTATTATTATACACAATAATAATCCTCTTTCTTTCAATAAAAAATAATAATCCTCTTCCAATATCTTCATCCAAATCTCCTCCCATTGCATCAATGGGATGATCTGAATAGGCCTAAAATGGTGGTGAAATTTTTGAGAAGGGATTGGGCCGGCCTGTCTCGTCTTTTGTGTGTATGTTTAAAAGGAATCACTAGAGGATAAAATATTGTTCTTATTTTTTTATTTTAAAAAACCGTGTGGGGTCACATCTTATTTTAAAAAACTGTGTGTATGACCCAACGGCCTGTCTCGTCTTATTTATTTTTTCTTTTTTTCACATCGACTTATGGTGTATTTGGCAGCGGGTATAAAATGTCTAACTTAAAACTTTTCAATCTAAAACTTTTTATTCTTTACCTACTATATTTTTTAATTATTTTTTCACATTTTCTTATACAATTATTCTATTTTTCAATCATTTTTACACAATTACTTACATAACTAACTTATCTATTTTAATTTTATCATCTTTACTCTTCATGATTACTCCTATCATGTCACCTCATTTAACAACTTTTATTCTTCAAAACTTTTCCCCAAAAATTGTCGAGGGCCGATCTTTTCAGACCGGTGATTTCCGACCGGTCCAAAAATATATGTTTTTTTATTTTTTTTGAAAAATAATTTTATAAACTTGTTAATCTAGTTATATTTAATTTATAAACTAAATTTTATCATTTTTAG
>JAXCLR010000050.1:24269217-24288718 GCA_035584095.1 Annona squamosa | reverse complement strand
ATCCAAAAATGATAAAACTTGGTTTATAAATTAAATATAACTAGATTAACAAGTTTATAAAATATTTTTCAAAAAAACAATAAAAAAAATATGTTTTTGGACCGGTCGGAAATCACCAGTATGAAAAGATCACGCGTCAAAATTGTCACTTTCCTTTTGTGCTTGCGACAAGTGGAGGAAGAGACCGATTTACAATCAAGAATATTCAAGATGCTACATCCGGATACGAAAGTCAGCAGACGCACCCGGCCATCTATAATTTGGCACTCGCTGGCATTATCCAACTCCACGTTATCTTTTATGTGGTTGTGCGCTTGAAAACGAGGATGATGATGAGAAACGACGACTGTTACTGTGGCACTGATAAAAACAAAAATATACAGGAAATAGAGATTATATCAACAGAGAATGATATCAGAATGATATATAGAGACAACCTAATTATATACATCATGATGTATTTTATGCTAAAATACAATTTTTATTTTTTTTATTTTTTTATTTTTCCTCCTAAATGTGTTTTCCTAAGTGTATTTAATACATACACTAAGTTTTTTTTTATGTTTTAATACTTTTATATATTTATTTTTATTTTTTAAAAATCACCAATTTTGAAGGCGTTTAAGTTATTTCTCGCTCGATAAGAAAACTTCATTTTTTAAAATAAAAAATTATAAAATGACAAAACTTGGTATATAGGTTAAATACACTTAGAAAAACATATTTATGAAGAAACAATCAAAAATATAACTAATTACAAAAATAAATGAATGTTGTATTTTTACTTAAAATACATCATAATATATATAATCATATTCATAGAGGAGATGTCATTAATATTTAATGCAAATAAAAATAAAATGGCCACCAAGGGTGTACCCTGGGGGTAACACGTACGGAGACATTATTAGTTAGACATGAGTTCGACCTTCTTCTCTTATATAGAGGCAACGTCATTAATATTGAATAAAAATAAAAATAAAATGGCCACCAAGGGTGTACCTTGGGAGTAATACATATTAACACATTATTAGTTGGTCATGGGTTCGACTATCTCCTCTTATTTAGGTAGTGTGTAAGTTTCCTATTTCCTCATAGGGTTATGAATGTATTTGAATGTAATAGAAGTTGACATAATGTACATAAATATCCATAAAAAATAAAAATATGAATGTTCTTGAATGTAATAGTTGTTATGATGCATATAAATACCCATCAAAAAATAAAAATAAAACGGATGGAAGTTTTGAAACTGGTGCAAAGTAATTTTTAAGATGACAGAGATCATTACGTCTCAATTTTTTTTTTCTTTTGCAAGCCTCAAGGCTTCACTTGGTAGCAAGGATTTACATGCATGTTGTCCTGCGAAGTAGGAATGGGAAATGATACCATCATTGCATGCCAGTGTTCAAAAGGTGCTTGCGGAAATCGTCAACCTTCAAGGTAAAATAATTCAATGAGCAAGAAATATATGTCACAGGATGCGAGGCCACATCCATCCGTTTGGACGTTTTGGTGACGGTCCTGTTCATTTTCAAAAAGGTAAAACTTTTTATTGGAAGTTAGTCGACTTCCCGCGTTCCACGGACGCATTCAACATCAATGGACACTGCTATCTCACTATCTTAATGGCTATTTTAAAAGTGCTGCGGCCGGCTGCCGTTTGCAATAGCTGCCTCCCACCGTTCCACGCAACCAGTGATTTTATTTAACTTTTTTCATTTTTAAGATGTTGGTAATTAAAGTAAAATATATTCTATTTTTTGTATTTAACGTAATTTATTTAGCGAGGAGACTAAGTTTCATTTAACTCAAATATGTTCATAATCTATTTGCTCAAAATAGATTTATTCACGTGTAAATCAAGAAAAAATGTTTAGATTCTTCTACATATGTATTAGAATATAATAATAGTTTATAAAATTATTTATCTATATAATGATAATATTTTAGATGGTTGGATGTTTTAAATACTACTTAAAATTAATATTTAATATTAAATTATTTTATTATGTTGATTTTATACATTTATAGATGGAAAGTGATTGAATGCACTTGTGTTTATTTAACTCATTGTTAAAAGTTTTTATATACAACTATTAGCCTAAGTTTATTTAACATGTGTATCAAGTTTTACCTTTTTGGAGATTTGTAAGTATTTTTAAAAATTTTTAAAGTCAGTAGCATTTTTTGTAATTTAAAATTATTAAAATATAACTATTTTTAAAAATTTAGAAATATCTACGAATATCTAAAATGGTAAAACTTGATATGCATGTTCAATATACTTTGATTAATAGTTGTATAAAAAAATTTTCAAAAAAATAAAAAATAGATTTTTGCACCCAGGTAAACTGAACTTGGGTGCACAGGAATAGTACCCTTTATAGATAGGACACAATATACAGTAGTACTAAACTAATGAAAGAGTTTCCATAATAACTAAATATAATATATGAAATAAATTTTTCATCAATTATCAAGATATTAAAAATGAAGAAATATGTATAGAAGAGGAGTTCCATTAAAGCAAAGCACACATATGATCCTCCTATATTTTAATCCTTTTCTAATTTGGTAAATTTGATATTTTTTAGCATTTTATTTTCAAATTTGAAAAATTGATACAATGAGAAAGGAAAAAAAAATACAAGTAGGGCCGGCATGTGGATAAAAAATATATAAATGTTTACGACCATTGTAATTCTAGCGGATTGTACAGCCAACAATAAATTATCAATAAATGATCATTAGCCATTTAAACTATGTAATTATCATGTTGAGATAATTTGCAGTTGGCTCAAACTTTTTATTTTATTTTTTGTTTTTTATCCATGTAAGGCCCCTGTACATTCCTCAGACGCACGATACATGTCCATTTATTCATTTTCAAAATTCAAAATAATTTTTTAAATAATATTAAAAAATCAAGAAATTTCACGAGTGTTCAATTCTCTCTGCAAGTGCACCAGTCGTAAATTATAATATTTAATAAAGATTGATCCTATAAAGAATTCAACACTTATATTCAATGCTGAGAGAACAAAGTAGAGTAGAAAGAAAAGAATATCTAGAAAACAGAATCTTGAGAACATAAAACAAGGATTAAAAATTAAAGGATGAGAACATCTAGGATCAAGGTTTCAAATGCAACATCTGTAATGAAAACTTTGTTTGTTAACTTAATCTAGTTATTACGTGTTAAAAAAAACTAATCTTATGTTAACCTTATACTCTCTCTCGAGACCTACAAGGTACACCTTGACCTTCATGAATATTTATTCTCATGGGACTAAGTTAATTAAGATATATTAAGCAGCAATTTATGTATTTTCTTAAAGTCATCGTGTCTATTCCTATTGTCTAAATTTTCTCGTTTAATATCTTAATTATCATATATTAGATTTTCACATTTCAATTCCATTACCTAATAAATGAAATCACATTATAGTGAGACCTAGATACAAAACACGCATTAAGAACAGAAGATATTAGATTAACACATAATATGTTTCATAAATTAAGCAGAACCATAATTTTTTTACGCAGTTTACATGTTATGCCCTAAACCTTAAACTATGGGTTTAGCCTAACATGTTGTTCACAAAAATCATACACAAATCAATATTATACTCAAAGTCCATTAAAAACAAATCAATTAAAACAAAAGAAAGAAGAAAAAGAAAGCTTATTGGTTTAGAAGCTTCAATAGTATCTTGAATGTTGCATGCTCTTTGCTTTCTCCCACTTTTGAACCCTAACCCAAGCTCAAGGGATGTTCTAAGATGCCCTAGTATGTGTACGACACGTGTTTATATAGTGCTCTGCTAGGAACTTGCACAAAACCTGTTCCGAAGCAGATTAGATCTGTCACTAAGCACCAACATGGCCCAAGCTGTATTAGTCTTTGATTCCAACAATTTTGCTCCACTTTGCACAATTTTTTCAGCCCAACACGATCCGAACCATGTTGAAACTCTCACGACGCATTCTAGGCTATTTTTATTATTGTTTTGTCTTCTTTTAATTTTTTTGAATCATCGAATTGAATAAGTCTTGATCCTCATGCTCCAATTCTTCAGGAATTATGTATGTTTTGTGCAAATTTTGCTTAACTTTGCACATATTGATCAATTATGAGTGATTCGTGTTAAACAAAGCTAAATCAACCAATATTCAATTTAAAAACATCATATTCACTCATATTCTCATCCAAATCTTATTCAAAATATATAATATGAAAATAACGCAACAACGTGAAAAAGTTAAAGTAATATGGTAGTTTTCCAATTGAACACAAATGTAGCCAATTATGCCCGACTGATTATCTTATTATTATAAGTTATGTCTAGTTTACTATCTTTTTAATTCAAACTAAAGATATTCAAATTGGATGGAAATTTTCTATTTCCTCCATTTGGAGGAGATATTTGTAGTTTTCCTCTATGTGGAGTGTTATTGAAAGTTTTTCTTCATTACGTGAGAGTTATAAATGTGCTTGAATGTAATATAAGTTATCATGATGTATATAAATGCCCATCAAAAAATATGATATCACCTTTTGGTATGGTAATAAAAATTAGATGCAATGGATCAGGGCATAGCTTGTGCTGAATTGTGGTATTTTGATAATGGACAAATTAAAAATTCAATGCTTAAAATGTATCTGATTATATTTAGGTTAATTGGCATGATGTATTAAAATATGATTTGATGTGAATTGTTGTATCAAATAAGCTTAGAACTTGTGCGTTGTGAAACTGTTGAAATTTTTATAGAATAAAAACTTCAGCAATCTTGGCTTAAAGTTTGATAGCTTTTAAACTAGGTCAATGGAAAATTAATTCAGAAGATGACATGGCAAAATGGGTTATATGTGATTTTGTTTATTATAATGAGTTGTCTTAGCTTATTAAGTTGTTATAGGTTATTGAATAAAATTTGATTGGTTGAGGATTTAATAGAGAAAATCCCTTTGAGCGATTTTAAAGGTTATGAATCAAAAGCTATGAATAGGAAACGAATTTCAATGAGAAATTGAAGCCAAAGATTTCATTTTCAAAGCATAGATCTGTCTCAAAGTGATTTCTATAATTCTCTGTCTATTTGTCAGAAGCAACACATTAAAGATCGACATGAACATCCTACTAAAGTTTTATCTTTATACTTTCGTGTTGTTCAATTGATTGTAAGTTTTATTTTATTTTTATTTACTTTACCTTAAACTGAGGGCTATCTAATTTAAAAGAAAATCTTTCATTGATTGTGATATGTTGAAAATTTCACGTGTCACTTGGAGCTGTTTGTATAGTCTAAAAGATAATTAAGATTGTACCACTGTAACTTAATATTTTAAGTTAAATTGTAGAATCCAAGTCAATTTGTTGACTTTGAAAGTGGAGTAGGTGCATTAACCAAACTACTATAATTTATTGTGGCTTTTTGAATTATTTTTCAAGGTGTATGACACCTTATCCTATTTTCTCTTGGATTTCTCTTTATGCTTTTTCTTCATTGTTATTGGTTTCATGCAGGCCTAAAAAGTGGTATTAAAGCGATCTTTGAATTAGTTCAAAAAGATCATAGTAACTGAAAAGAAAGTGAATATTGGATATGGTAAAGATTATTCTATAACATTTGAATGGCATAAATTACGAAAAACACATAATGCAAATTTTTATCATGGGCCAAGATTTAAATATTTGAAATGCTATTCATAAAAATGTAAATTTACATGAAGATACTATAACTGAACGTAATGAACAATAAATGAATAAGAGCAATTAAAGGCCTAAGATTTAAATATTTTATATTGTGAACTTTGCTCATTTGAATTTAATAGGATATTTGCTTATGTCATAGCCGACTACGTCTAACATACTCTTGATAACATATGAAGATACTTCCCAAGTTAAAGAATTCAAGATAAATATGTTGATGGATTGCTATAGAATTTTATGATAAAAACTTATGAATTTATCACTGATTTTTTTTTTTGCAATTTCAATACATAATTAATGCCTTAAAAGTACTTTGTAAGACTATTGAGGCAAAAGAATGACTAAAGAAGATATTAAGATTACTTTCTCTTCTTAGATTGCAAAGGTTATAATCATAAAGGAGGCTAAAGATTTAACAACTGGGTCTATAGATTAATTAATTAGCTCTCTCATTACACATAAAATCATCATGAAGAAAAATGGTAATAATGATCTAAAAGATAAAAAGGTAATTGGTCTCAAAGTTTTCTCTAATTATCTACCGATAATGTAGATGATAAAGATGAAGAAATTCCAATGTTAATAAAGAAGATAAGATGATTTATCGCTCAAAATCGAGGATACAACAACAATAGGAATGCAACTACTAAAAGAATACAACGACAATTAGAAAAAAAGAGAACAGAAGGACTAAAGGAAAATTTTTAAGAAAAAAGAAAAATATAAAGTAAGACATCATAATTATCAAGGTCTTAAGCATCTTAAGAATGCATGTTTATTCAAAGTTACGGGCATGGTATGATAGTGACACTTTATTATCAATTATTTTAGAATTGATAATGATAAAGTTGATCTTGCATCACATTCACATTTAAGATTTATAGAGGTCAAGATGATGAATCTAACTATTTCGAGTTAAGTTGCACAAATGATCAAATGAAATAAGAATATGTTGAACTACTTAGGCAAAATTTACAACATTTTTAGCAAATATATAAAATGAAAACCTGATCTCAAATTTAAAAATATTAATTAGCAAATGCAAATAAAATCTTTTGTTGATGAAAATAAAAAATTTAAAAAGTAATAAAAGAAATAAAATATATATAATAGAAAGTCAAAAAAATTTAGAAATCATAATAAAATTATGATTTTGAGTATTTTTCATATATTTTCTTAATAA
This sequence comes from Annona squamosa, assembly GCA_035584095.1. Lineage (NCBI taxonomy): Eukaryota > Viridiplantae > Streptophyta > Magnoliopsida > Magnoliales > Annonaceae > Annona > Annona squamosa. The sequence goes on along the minus strand of JAXCLR010000050.1, from coordinate 24,281,815 downwards.
CCAAACTATAGATGTTTGGAAAAAAACTAGTTTGAAAACTTAAATTGCATAATAATAATAGTAACCAGTATGGACCCATGAAACCGGTACTAAGACAATAAAAGTTTTTTTGATTATTTTGTAGGAATGCATGAAATTAACTTGTCAAACAAATGGTATATGGATAGTAGTTGCTCACATCATATAACTTGAAATAAATATGTATTCGAGTCTTTAGAAATGCAAAATAAAGATAGATTTACATTTGAAGACAACAATAAAGATTTTTATCAAAAGCATAAGAACAGTTAATTGTGAAAGTATTGAAATAAATGGTGTATTTTATGAAAAAAAGCTTAGCTATAAACTTTTTTTATGATATCTTTACAATTATCTCAACTTATATTAAAACCAAGTCCTAAGATATTCTTACGAATTTCATACAGCATTCTAACAAATATCTAATAATATTCCTAATTTTATCATATTTGGTGGACATTCCTATAAAAACCAAGGAAACTGTTGTCACCTTTTCTTGAACCTACACCAGTCATTAAGAGCCCTGATGAGATACCAATTTTTTAAGCATTAATTGCTTCCATGATAAAGGTCTTAAAGTTGTGTTTCAGTTTGATATGTGTATAGTTTATGATAAGTAGGTGTATGTTCACAATGATGGCTTGAAATGGTAGTGCATTAGCTGAAAAATTTTCATATGAAGAAAAGAAAAAGAGGAAGATGAATTCAACACCCTCAAGTCCTTCATCCACTTATCTACATCAAAGCTCCAACATCTACATCAATGAGAGTGCAACTCCCTCTTCTTGTGCAACATTGTGCATCACTACCCCACAAAAAACATATATAAGGTCAATTTGTGGGCTCTAGATGTCGATCTCGTCAAATTACTTGAATGTCACACCCTGAAGACCATGCCCCCTTTTCCAAAGCTTTGAATTTTTGCCACTTATTCAATGAAGATGATTTTGTGGATAAATTTTTCCACAGAATATTCAACAAAGGTAAAAAGGTGAATTTTATATTTTTGGTAAAAAAAGTTTAGATTTGTGCATTGGCTAAAAAAATACAGGCTTTTTTAGTTTCTGAAGAAAGATTTACATACATGTGTGTGTGTGTGCAGAACTTGTAAAACACTTTTATTTTAATTTAGCATTGAAATGTAGTATCTAAACATCCATTGTAAGATGAATTACCATTTCATGCTACTGGTTAATATGAAGAAATTGATTTTGAAAATGTTATCTTATCTTTTACATAGAATGAATCATTGAGTAAAAAAAACAGTGCAATTTCACGAATAAAAAAATTTGCAATCTAAATTACAAGTTGTTGCACTTCATTATTACACATTGTCTACTACTTAAAGGAGAAGAATACGATATCGTTATACTTGATTATTTGGAATTAATGTTGACAATTGTGAATAACAAGCTTTATTACATTACTATTGCAATGCTATTTTATATGGTCATATAAAAGGAAAGCAAATGGATGTTTTTTGCACGCTATGCATTTAACAAGATTATTTTAGCATCTCAACATTGATTTAAGAAGAGAATCGCCCATCAAATCAACCAACTATGATATGATTAATGAATCGACACTTAAACATATGAGGTATATACACATTGGTAATGGTGAATGGGTTATGACTTCATATTTTCATGTTGCATGTTATCAATCTTCTCTAAAATAACAAAGAATTTTTTTTTCAAAATGATGGTTAGGATGATGGTTTTTATCAAAGAAAAGGTGGATAGGATAGTTATTTGAGTCTTGATGTATATCAGGAATAACAAGGAGATCCTTGTAGAAACTCTTATTCAAAAGATGATCTAAATTCACCTTTGCTTGCCTATGATAGTAAAATGGTAGGAGTAACTTCAATTACTCAAATGCCAACATATTAGCATCAAACGTCACATGTTAATGGAACTTCTAATGCGAGCACTACTTCTTCACAAGCTAATTTGGAAGCTCCTCTTCAGCAAGTATATCTTTTTAACCATATTTAATTAATATTGATTTCTCTTCTCTCCAATCCTTTGCAGAATTAAATTTTCAGTAATTGAATTCTAGAGTGGGAACCATGAAAATTAGAATAAATAATTTAACTCATGAATTTCTTGAGTTCAAGCATAAAACTGTCACTTCTCTTTCAAATGCATAATAAAGTATCACAATCATTGCATTCGTTGTCGCCACTGCTACACCAATAGTAAGAAATTCAATTTCAATTATGATACAACAATTTGACTTTATTATCAACAACTTTTGTGGGGATAGTAAATGATTGAGTACTATTATAAAAAATTTACAAGATAAAATGGACAGAATATGTTTGACTACTGAAATACTTACACCGAATGATATTCTTCAAAAAGATTGCTAACAACAACAGTCATTGTCCTATGGGTTTATCACCTGAGCCACCAACTTAACAATCTTCTCTTGAAAAAAAGTCTTATGAATTTCAAGTTCTACCCTATTTTTCAAAGATCAAAATCTTCCAAATCCAACGGAACCAAGGGTTAATCATATTCTTCATTTCATATTAATTTTTTTGATTATGATAATGATTAAGACTTTCAATTTCTTATAGGTGAGTAAGATCCATATGAATACAAACGTGAAGAGTAGTTGTGATGAAATTTTGGTGAACATGTTTTTTGTATATTTTTGGTGGACATTAAAATCTATTGGTCCCGAGTTTATGGCAAAAACCAAGAAGGGAAGGGTGAATTGGGTTCTTAAAAAATTCTTTAGTAAATCAAAACTTAAACCCTTTAGAGTTTTAAGCCCTTAGATTATAGCAAATAGAAAGTAATAAGATGATGAAAGTAATAAAGAAAAACAGTATACAAGATTTATAGTGGTTCGGGCAACCTTTCCCTACTCCACTCTTCCAAGCTCACACACCCTTGTAACTTGGGTTCCACTATTTATTCCGCGAATACAACTAGAGTCTCCGCTCTCTTCTAGATTCTAGCTTTGGGGGGCATATACAATCAACACAAGTAGGTGATGAGTTACACTCCAATCACAACTCTACTTGCAATGTCTTGGTTTGAACCACCAAACTCAAACTAAGCACTAAAAATAAACAATAATGTGAAAATAAAGGAAATTTACACTTTACTGAATTGTGTAGCAAGTTTCAGCTTGAGGAGGAATCTATAGGAGCACCCAATTGAATTTCGTTGGAGCAAACCGCAACTTTGAAGCTTGTTCTTCCTTTGAAGGTGTATAGATCACTCAATTATAGAGAAAAGTGAATAAAAGCTCTTAGTAGCACTTTTTTCCTCTCTTTAGGCTCTATATTGTGTGTATCCACGTTTGCTTAAGTGTCTATATATAGATGAGGGAAGATTTTGAATGTTATAGAGTTGGTTGGCGCGTAATAAATGTCCAACGTTCAAAAATTCGAACGTTACGTCTCCAAGTCGCAGGTGGAGTCAACTTCGTCTGCGACTTCGCCCAAGTCGCATGCTGGAGTCGACTTCGTGTGCGACTTCGGCTGTTCTTCAGCTTCCAAGTCTGTCTTCTGGGTCGACTTGGTTTGAGACTTCGCCTCAAATCGATCTTGGAGTCGACTTTGGGTGCGACTTGACTATTTCCTTGTGCCAAGTCAGTTTGATCTTTGTTGATATAACTCTTTCTTGCTTAACTTCTTTCCTTTTCTTATCCTTCAATACTAGAAGCTTTATTTGTGCTGGATGGCTTCAAATCTTGTGAATCTTGAATCTTTTATGGACAAATCATCTTTTGATTTGGAATGAATTCATGTGCCTTGTTTGCTTTAAGCTTGTATTAGTCTTCGTAAACTCAAGTTTGATAAACTTGAGTTGTCTTCATCTTGAAGTGGACTTGTACTTTAACTTTGGCTTGAGAATCTACCTTATAATGTTGAAGTTGATGTCTTTGCCTGCGACTTTAGAAGTTTTGCTGCACAATTTAAGCTTTGAACGGAAGACGCCTCTTCAAGTCGATCTTGGAGTCGACTTCATCTGCGACTTGGCCTCAAGTCGCAAGTGGAGTCGACTTCAACTGCGACTTCGGATGTGTTGTCCCTCAAATTCAACGCTGGAGAGAAAGTGCAACTTCAAGTCGATACTGGAGTCGACTTCATCTGCGACTTGGCTTCCAAGTCGCAAGTGGAGTCGACTTTGACTACGACTTTGGATGTTCAACTCCCAATTTCAATGCTATCCATGAGGTACCTGTTGAAGTCGTTTGTGGAGTCGACTTCGAAATCGACTTCGCCCTAAGTCAAAGTTGAAGTCGACTTGGGAATCGACTTGGGCTTATTTTTCATTCCTTAAGACATTCATTAAATTGATTAGTAATCATATCATACTCAAATTTATATTTTTTAATCATCAAAACTTATGCTTTGGTCAATTTGTTTTGTTTTAACTATTGTTTCCAACAAAATCTTCTTCATTTCATATTAATTTATTTGATTTTGATGATGATTAAGACTTTCGGTTTATTACAAACTAATAAGAACCATACAAAGACAAACATAAAGAGTAGCCACAATGAAATTTTGGCAGACATTTATTTTTTACATTTTTGTAGTTTTTCTACCAAACACACAAAATTAACAAGAATTTATATGGTTTATTTTTATCACGAACATGATATTTTGCATATCATTGCATTAAGATCATATTATTTATTTAAAATTTCTGCATTTTAATTGGTCTTTTAATAAGGTTTTCTAATTTTTTACACTTTTTGTTAATGACAAAGAGGGGCAAGCATGAATGATTGAAAGTATTATATGATTAACAATTACTTGTGATTTGACATCATGAAAAAGGAGAGAACTACCGAATTGTGAGGTTTTGGTGATGGAAAAGATTAAGAATTTAATGCTTGACATATATTTGATTGTATTTGGATTGATTGACATGATGTATTAGAATATAGTTCAATTGAATGATTGTAAATAGTAGGCATGGAAGTCATACATTGTAAAACTATTAAATTTTTTTTATAAAAACTCCCATAAAAACTTCAATTTTTAGGCAAACTAGTGGACAATTAATTTAGACGATGAGGTGGCAAATTGGTTATGTGTGGTTTAGCTCATTATCATGAGTCGTCTTAGTTTGTTAAGTTGTTATAGGTTGTTAAAGAAAAGTTGATTGGTCGAGGAATTGGTAGAGATTATGAATTGTTAAAGAAAAATCTCTCTAGGCTGTTTGGAGATTATGAATTAAAAACTATAAATAAAAAATAAATTTCAGTTGGAAATTCAACTTAGAGAAGATCATTTTAAAAGTGCAGATTTGTCTCAAGATATTTTCTATGATCCTTTATTCATTTGTCAAGAGCAGTATATTGAAGATTGATGTGACCATTCTATTAGAGCTTTATCATTATGCTTCTATGTTGTTCAACTAATTGTAAGATTTATTTTATATTGAATTGGAAATATTCAATTAAAGAGAAAAGCTTTCATTGATTGTGATCTATGAAAAGTTTCACACGTCACTTGGAATCGTTTATGCAATCTAAAAAATGATTGAGATCATTTCATATAACTTAAAATTTTAAGTTGACTAATAGAAATTCAAGCCAAAACATTGACTTAGAGAGTGGAGTGGGCGCATTAACCGAACCAGTGTAATCCGTGGTCTTCTCTGAATTATTTCTCTTGAAGCGTTTGCATTTTATCTTATTTTATTATGGATTTCTCTTTATGCTTTTTTGTCCTTTTCTTCATCAATTTCATATGGACATAACAATCCGATAGTGTCACATTGAGGGTGTATTTGTGTAGCCTCAGTTTCAAGTTTGAAGATGAGCAAATGACTCCATATAATTGTTGTAGAGGCAAAGTTATGAAAATACTCTTGACAAAAGTAAAAGGAATATACTTCAATAAAAAAGTAAAATGGATATATTTCTCCAATTTATTTGCAATTATATTATCAAAATGAGAGGCGTATCTTAAAAGAGGAAGAAGTTGCTAAAATAAGATATGATTAAAAAATGGGATGTTAACATCCATGCTAATTATTTTGAAAGGATTTATGTCAATATTTTTTTCAAATAAATTTTATTCATGTCAACACCATTTGATTTTCAAGTTAAATAGAGTGTGAATACACAAAAATGCCCATAAATTACTAAGACTATCACACTTATGTCTTTAAGGGCATTTTTTGTCAATTCATAATCTATTTAACTTGAAAGTCAAATACTGCTAGCATAAATGACATTGATTTGAACAAGTAACGTCATAGATAAAAAAAAATTAAATTACTAACATGAGTAAAAATAATTTAATTTTTTGTTGGAAAGACTGTTAATACCTTCCTTTAAAATATGACATAAAAACATTAAAAAATGAAGTAAATTTTTATCTTAACACCTCAAGTTTAAATCTTCCCTTTATACTGCACATGATCTATACTTTTCAAAGAAAGTGAGAAAATAGTTTTGTCATTTTAAAAAAAAAAATTCCAAATCCAAACAAGGTTGTTTTGTTTGAATTAGAGTTAGAGTCTTTGGTCGTGTGTGTTGTTTTTTTAAATGTATAGTCATATCCGTAAATAGGAGTATAATTTGGGTTCATATTTAGAATTAACTCTTTCTTAATGGACACTGAACTGGTTGTAATCTTATTGTTCAAATCCAATTCATCAGATGCTCTTGGACAAGCCTTAAAGAATTTCTTTACAATTAAATAAACATTTGGCAAACTCATTAGTACGTATTTGGTATTTGATAAAAATTTTGAAAGAGAATTTTAGGTAGAAAAGCTTTTGAACGAATAAAGTTAGATGATATGATATGAGCAATGATAAAAAGTAAAAAGAATGAAATAAAAATAGATAAGGTAATTGTCTAGGTAGTTGTAGAAAAAATGACAAAAAAGTAGGGAGTTGTATTTGAAGATATAAAAACATAATTAGAAAATAACATTGTTACATAGAGGAAAAAGTTTTAAATGTAAAAATTTTATGGAATGCAAAATATAACTAAATTAATAATAGAAAATGGAGTCATACTGATAACAGAACATGATGCTTAAAAACCAAGTGAGATATGCTAAAATTGAAACCTATCAGATTATTTACAGTGCCTATATAGAGTACCAAAAACTTATGAATCTGTATATATGTATGTACCCAATAAATAGCATTGAATCGTTGCGTATAGATCAAATGATAATAGTTGTAAAGCAAAAAAATAAATTTAGAAATTTTATTTATTCTGTTGATACCTCAAAAGCTTTCCATTATTTCTCTCTATACACTATCTTATTGGAAGCTTAATTACTCAATGTTTAATTTAAATATTCAATTGTTATATCTTATCTTTTCATAATTTCCCTTTTTAAGATTCATTTACTTTCAACAAATTCTATCTATTTGCATCACTCAATTAATTAATTTTTGTTAAATCTGTTATTACCATTCCCCGATTGACTATGGGATTGACCATGGAGCTGTGATGCAATTAGTCATACATAGGCTCTATATGCAATATTTATTTGTATTTATTAACTAATTTTTTATTTTTTATAAACATATTTTTATAAATGTATTTAATCAACATATCAAGTTTTACTTTCTTATAATATTTTTATATATTTATTTTAATTTTAAAAACTAAATTTTTAAGGGGTGAAATTGACCTAAAATACCCTTGAAATTGACAATTTTTAAAAAATAAAAATGTAAAATTATTGTAAAACTAGTAAAACTTAGTATATAGGTTAAATACATTTTTCTAAAATGTATTCATAAAAAATGAAATAAATAATGGGTTTTTTGCATGGTAAACCTTCTAACTTTGGCCAATTGCATTTCAAACCCTGAAGTTTGGCCGTTTGCATTTTAAATCCAGCTAACTTTCGCCTTTTGCCTTTTAAACCTGCGGCGTAACAGCATCTCAAGACACACGTATTCCAATCTGTCTTATACTCATTTTTTTGAAATTGACGAAAATAACCTTATATCAAATCGTATTTAAATACATTACAGGAACACCGAAAAATAATGCACCACCGGAGCACCATTTTTGATGCTCCATGATCTTCAAATCCTGTGCACGTCTTCCCCCAAATCGAAGGTAGCTATGGCTCCTGTTTTCTTCATCTCCAACAAGCCGTCCAAAAATTGAAACTCACCAAAACCGGCAACACGTCTTCTCCAGGCTAAGCAAACAATCATCGATGAGTAAGCCATGGAGTTCCCCCCTTTCAAACCCATTTTCTCCTCTTCACCGTCCAACAATCAAGCCTTCAATTTAATTCGTATCCGATATTCAGATTGCATCCAATAGGCAGCCACCGATTTTTCCCTTTCTCAATCAAATCCAGCATCTCCGCACTCGGATCCAACCATGGCAGCAACCCAAAAAGCTTGTCGTCAACCCATTAATACCAACATAAAAATCCCATGCCTCTCTTCAGCACCGATTTCATCTACGGGGCCTATCAATTGCAGCACCAAAATCATGAATTAAAGTCAACAACCTCTATTCCCAAACACCTATTTGCCAAGCACCAAGCCGAACAGAGCACACCACCAACAGCAACCAATGGCAAGACTGGCAGCTCACTAATCCAGCCAGCCATAATCGGGCAAACTTCCCAAGCAAAGTAGATCATCTCCAAGCCTCAAGCATCCAAGCTTAATTTCGGCAGTCCATCAAACCCAATTTCCATCTGCCCAAAATTTCAATTCAAAAGTCTACATCTCCCTTGCTTTGTTTTCGATAGGCAGAAAACAAATCTCCAACCAACTACTGCAACATTATTTCTACAGTCAAAGTGGGTAGCACCGACCAGCTTCCGTCTCCTTCTCTAAGTTGTGAGCAGAAATCGAAGCCAAGCTCCATTAAAACATGACAGCAACATCTCAAATTCGTTCGCCTCCATCTAAGCATAAAAGCGGAGATTTTTCAGTTAGAGGAAAGGTTGATGGACGTTGCATCTTCGTTCAGCCACCACGTACTCTGCACTGGTCATTTCCGTCGCTGGGGTTTCTTTTCTAGTGTTTGCTTTCATTTTAGATTTTTAGCAAGGATATTTTGTACATATTACGCATCTTAACAATGCTTTTCGACGTTGTTATATTGCAGGGTTCAAAAAGCAAAAGACGAAAGTTCGCTAGTTTTAAAATACAAACGGCCATACTTCAGGTTTGGAAATGCAATTGGCCAAAGTTAGAGGGTTTACCATGCAAAAGACCCAATAAATAATAAATAAAAAAATAAAAACTAAATATTGTATGTAAGCATGGCTTAGTCATCTATAAACATGGCTCATGAACATGAGCCCAAAAGCCTAGAGTGGCACCCAAAAAATTTAATATATTTTTTGCCACAGTTGCAGTAGCAATAACAATAATAACCAACAACAACAACAAAAGCAATGATGATGATGATATAATAATAATAATAAGAAGAAGAAAAATAATATATTCATAAATTCTAAGGCTAAACCTTTAAACTCTTCCATAAATGTTTCAAATCTTAACTCATTTAACATGTTATTAGATAATTATATAATTAAAAATCATTTATATATATATCAACTCCAAGAAATTTTCTTAAATGCAGCTATAATTTGGCTGCATGTCATAGCGTATCATATGAATTTAGCTGTTTGTACTGTTATTTAGCTGCAAACTCCTATGCACAGCAAAGAATATAAATGTGCCACATATAGTCACCTAGGGAATAGGCAAATAGTTTGACTCGAGTGTTATAAGATCAATATCCAAACTAGAGCCATAATCTCCGCTCAAATGAAAAAATGTGTTGCAACATAAGTAGTCACCATGGTTCATAAATCCTACTGTTTCTCCACTACATATAATGTTATATTAGGGTGTGTTTGGGAAGTGACAAATTTTTTAGATAAAAATTTTTTTGTATAAAAGTTTTTAACATGGGAAAAAATGATATGATGTGATATGATAGGGTTAATGATGAAAAATAAAAATAACAAAGTTAAAATAGATAGAATAGTTGTATATATAATATAGAAATGATTGAAAAGTAAGCCAATTGTATAGAAAGATATGAAAAATTAATTAAAAAATAAGATAATTATAGAAGATGAAAAGTTTTAAATTGAAAAATATTTGTTGTAAACAGACATGCCCTTAGCCAAATTTTGGCTGCTTATAATAACATATACTTATATGCAGCGTTTCCACCGTTGTGCAAATAACGATTAAGTTGGCTGCCTATCGTATGCAGATTTGGCTAGAAAACATGGCTGCATTTAAGCACTTTCGTGGTAGTGATACAAGAATAAACCCAGGACGTGTGTAACGTGGTTGGGGCAAGTCTTCTGGAGGTAGAGAGCAGATTTAAAATGCTGAAAGGGGACTTAGATTTTGGTCGTCGTTGCAAGAAATTGGGCTATCACGTGATTAATAGGTCGGCTCATGTAATGTACCGGACCTTGAATTGTTGACTGTTAAACTGGCCCAAGTTCATTTAGGAAGGTTGGCTTTGCATGTTGTGAAGTTCTCGTTAGCTTTATCTTCTCCTGAAAGGGATTTTCACGCAAAATTCCATGCCTTTGTATGATTATTTTATTATCCCAGTTAAAGAATAGCTCAGGCTAAGTCATAACTTCCTTAGCTCATTCTAAATTTTTTTTTTTTTTTGCATTTTTCCATAAAGTTGTTAATATGGGTATATGCAATGTATAAATCGAGTTTTACCATTTTGAAGTGTATATATAATTTAAAATTTTTAAACATAGATTTATTTTAGTACTTTAAATCATTAAAAAATTCCAATGTTTTAAATTTTAAAAATATATACATATATCCAAATTTTGTAATATATTAAATATATCTAAATAAACAAGTTTACAGAAGAGAAAATAAATAAAAATATATATCCTCTTAACCCAGACTAAGCAAACATTTGGCTTAATCTATCTCAAAAAACCTATTCACAACACTTCTTTTGATTTTTCTTTATAAAGTTTTTTATCTATTTAATATATCAACTAAATTTTACCATTTTTGGATATATATATATATATACATATCAAAAAATAGTAAAAGTTAGTTTATATGTTAAATATACTTAGATAAATAAGTTGATGAAGAAAAAACAAAAAAAGTATTGTAAATAAGTTTTTTGAAGTGAGTTAAGTAATGCATTTGCTTAGCCTAGGCTAATATGATCATTTGTCATAAAAAAATAATTTAAAAATAATTTTTTTAGAATAGGCTAAGTAAGTCATCACTTAGCTTGGGCTAATGAGATCATGTCTTCTAGTTAAATAGAAGGCTAACTAGAAAGCCTTCTAGTTAAATAAGAGGCATGATTCTTAACTAAGAAGTATGATTTTATTAGTTTGGGCTAAATAATAGCTTACTTAACCCACTCAAAAACCTTATTTACTTATTTTTCGATAAACTTATTAATTTAGACGTATGTAATACATAAATCAAATATTACCATTTTTGGGTATATATTTTTAAAATTTTTAAATATAGGAGAATTTTAGCCATTTTATGGTTAAAGTTATTAAAATTACCCTTTGTTTAAAATTTTTTAAAAAATATACAACTTAAAAAATGGTAACACTTGATTTATACATTAAATATACCAAGATTAAAATGTTTATAGAAAAAGCAAAAAAAAAATTAAGTAGGTTTGTTGAAGTGGGCTAAATAAGTCATTGCTTGGTCAGGCCAACAAGATCGCGTCTTGTTAAATAATTAACAATATAAAAAGTGCCTAATAAACACTTTGTTTATATTTTTCCCAAATATACCTGTTATACATATTACATTTTTAAAATCTCAAATGTATCTTCTATATTTGCATAAAATCTTAGATATCTCTTAGATATACTTACGTTGTTACCAATTGTTAGGAGACTCACTAACATATGTAAAATTATAGGTGGCATGACCCCAATCTAAGGCAGCACCTCAAACTGGCCCACAATAGGATCTTTTAATCATATTTGAATAATATTTAATAAGGAGATTCATTCGTAAATATAATAAATAAGGTTCACCATAGGATCCACATAATAATTATTACAAATTTATGTTCAAAGTTTGAGTATAACATTTCAAAATAAAGAAAGTAAAACTACTTTCTTATATTGCTAAAGTGCGTACCTAGCCCATTTGTCATGCATCTACGAGCTTGACAGATCTTCATTACTTGAAATATATAATTAGCGTGAAGTGAATTCCTAAGAACTTAAACAAGAATTTATCCATCTTCCCATCATAGCAATCATAGGTAAATATCACAGTCGAGTAGACTGTAGAGAATAAAAATATTTCAACAACATCATTAGATCTAAAAACGCAAACAAACTCACTGACTCAACATGTGTGGTTGGACACAAACTCCCCTCCTCACATGGATTCGAAGTTGTGTTCAGTCTGTACGCTACCGGATATTGGTGAATGGACAAAACTCCCCTCCTCACTCCTCAGCGGGGGCTGCGCCAGGGCGATCCGCTTTCTCCCTACCTTTTCCTGATTTGTGCAGAGGGGCTCTCCATTCTTCTGGGTCAGGCTCTACTACAGAAGTCGCTCCACGGAATCAAGCTATGCCCTCGGGGACCCATGTTATCTCA
>JAXCLR010000050.1:24252276-24264758 GCA_035584095.1 Annona squamosa | reverse complement strand
CCTATCATATCACATCATTTGACAACTTTTATTCTTCAAAACTTTTCACCAAAAGTTTTATTCATTCCCAAACACACTCTTTATGTATAAAAAATTATTTTGATTGAGGCTTGGGTAGAATTCAAAATAATAATAATAATAATAATCTAGATTTAGTATATCATTATTAAATTTTTAATAATTACAAAGTGTCTTTGATTAATGCCTCATCACGCATTAACAAAATCAATAAGTTTACATATTTTACACGAATCGAATTTAATTCAATCTGCGTATAAGGTGAAGTTGAAGCGGGTGTTGAGTAATAATTCTAAAATGTCCACTGCTTTGAATTATAATCCTTGTGATATGAACTTTTGGTCTCTCCAATTTCATGGATACTAATTTCGATGCCGCAAGCAATTCTAACTTTTTGGTGTGAAAATTTATTCAAACATTAAATAGAGTATCTTGTTTTGTTGAATTTTTAAGACTATTTTTAAGATAATTCACTAAAAAAGAATATTTTAAATATAATTACGTAATTCAAAATATTTATTAAGAGATTACAACGCGGGGCTTTGGTTACAGAGTCATGCTTTTATGTAGCTTCATGTAACTTTATTCATTTTTTCCACCCACAAGATAGGGGTGAAATTCATTACCTCAATTCTATTTAGCATTATTTGTTGAGGAATGATTCAATACGTATTAAGCATAGAAGACTACATGTTACTCTTTATTTTTAATTTTAAAATATTTTTAAAAATCTAAACCATTTATTATGTTTATCCATAGATATTTATTTATGCTTTCAAAAACTACGTATATTAAAAAATTATTTTTGGTGGTATGATAAAAATATATATATCAAACACAATCAACGATTTACATTTTTAAAAAATATATTTGAAGTTTTTAAAATTAAAAGTATGGAGGCTTCCACGCTTACATGATTATTAAACTGTCATTTTAACACCTAACAACATGGAGGCTTTATGTTACTAGAGGCTACAATCCTAAATTTAAAGATAAAAATATTTAAATATCTAAATTTAAAGATAAAGGGCTCTACATCGAAATGGTTGCATATAACGTTTTAATTTTTAAAATATTTATAACTTATGTAAAATTCAATTCCTTCATTACATTTAACATTACCTGTATTGCCAAGATACCAAATTTCATTCAAATTAAGTATATGCATTGGCTCATTTGGTTAAATATAAATTTATGTGTAAATTACGGAAATTACTTAGACCCGTTAAATTATATATTAAAATATAATAATACTTTACAGAATAATTTATTCACATATTAAGATATTTTAGATGGTTTAAATATTCAAAATTAATAGTTAGTATTAAATCATTTTATTATGTTAATTTTATGTTTATAGACAAGGATCATGCATGACAACATTAGACAAATAAAAGAATTTTTATGATAATATAAAGGGTGATATGCAAATACACCAATTTTTTTTTTTAATGGCCAAGAGCCCAACACTCTTTGGTAATGCATTCATGATGCAAGATTCAAGTTCAAGTCATGGGCAACATTGCCTGGATCGGAAACCAATGGTGCCAAGGCCTGGTTCTCCAAATACACCACTTAGTTTGGCCATAATTGTTAATATACCTACATAATTTCATAAATCGCAAATAATTTCTACATAGTTTAAATATAATTATAAATATATCCACATTCTCATACACTGTTATAATGCCATTATTGCATTGCCAAGTGGATATATATTTGCAAAATATGTAAATTAGGTTTTTGTTTTTTGCATATATACTCACTCCGTGATGGTGCAATAATAGCATTATAACAATTTAGGTATACTTATAATTACAGTCAAACCAGATGAGTGTATTTACAAATTTTTCTAATATAAATGATGCTAAATTATAATAAATGAAGTAAATTTTCATCTACTATTAAAATATTAAAAATAAAAGAAGTTATATAGAATAGAAATTTCTTAGAAGCTAAGTCCACAGATAAAGATAAAAAGTTTTGAAATTAGCAAACTTGAAAGAACTCAAATCCTTTAATGGAATGTTTACCTCGTTCTCAAGACAAACTTTTCAATTATCAATATAATATTTTATATTTCTTACGCAACTTTTTCACATTATTAATACATCTCGTTCCATTATTACGGCATCTCTCACTCTCATTCAAGCTTTTTATTAAATTTCAGAACGAACTTGAAAATCTTATGCAATTGCTGACAAGTTTAAGATGTGTTTCAAGCTATATAAGATTTTTAGATTAAATTTGTATCATTATTTAGAATACAGCTTTCTAATTCTCAAAATAATTTTTTCAATTTTAAATACAACTCTATTTATTACAAATATACATCATTATATTCTCATATTAGATAATCCAAGAATTTTGTATTGTTTGGAACACCCTCTACCCAGCTAACTCAGCAAATCTGATGTCCAATTAAAAGCAAACACGTGGCAGATACTTAACAATTCAATACTTCTGCAGTCTGTTCTTAGTTCTTACAGGTCACAGCCTCCGATCCACCCCTGCCAATCCATGTGGTAGCAGTGTTCCGGCACCCATTCTGCTGCGGCTGCTCTGCTGGCAGGCATCACAAGTCCTGACAAAAGACAGCATTTCATACGCGGCCGCATATGAGTTCCACTATCTTTTCCTGTCTCACGCGCTCCCAACTTTTATCATTTTTCGATTATTATTATTTAAAATTTTCGTCTATTTGATATTTATTTATTAACTTTAAAAATTAACATGGCTTTTTATTTTGCCGACATCTACTCTGTGGGTTGAAATATTGGAAAGAAATCTAAATAAATTCAGAAACATATGAAATAGTACCAGCATAAATTACATAAAATTTAAAATATATAAATAAAAATTCTTTCCCAGCCGTCCAATCGATAATATATTCCCGGATCAAAGTGAGCAGCCTCCGCGTGCTGCATGTCATCCTTCGGTGCACTGCCGTAATCACTTCCACAAAGACCATGACGCGGAGATTTTCGTATATTTTTCACATTCTTAGCCACAGCGGACCCAAAGAAACCCTTTATCAGATTTCCCTACCAAGAACACACATATATATTATTTTCACTATTATTTTGGACTATCTGTGAACCAAACCGACCGATCATCCAAATTCTTCTATTTTCTGAATTTAATATATTAAATAAAAATAATTCCATTTTTTACAATGAAATTTTTTCTGTATTTTCATACATGAACGGTTTGGATCTTTCAATCTTTTTCTTTCGACTTATATACTTTCCGTGTGAATCATTGTAATAAGGTAATCCTTCATGTAAAATGCATGTAACCAGAAAAAAGCTAAGCCGGCGAGCACCAGAGCAAAGAACACGTGGTCCCTTCATAGTCACACAAATCTAGCTTGTTTTTCAGGTTCAGATCAAATGAGACAATAACTAAAAGACCTAAATCGTTAAAAAATTCGATTCTATGACTTCCCCAATATGAAAAATAATTGGATAGATATAATTTAACATGGAAAATTAAAATTGTCAAAGAGTACCTATAAATTCATGTTAAAGAGATATAACGTAATTTTATTGCACATAAATTCCATAAATTATTCTGTTATATTATTAAAATTAATAAAATAAAATATTTGTCCAAAAATAATTTATTATTGAAAGATGAAGGGTGACGATCACAGAAACTGGTAGCACCGCTATGAGCAGCTTCAGACGCCGCAGCACGCTGAAGGAGCACGGAATGGAAGTAACCCTTGTGGACTGTTTCAGAGGATCCAAAGTCATCATGTAACTCATATAGCTACATCCCTCACGTGTATCTCTTTCCAAAGACCATTTTTGAAAAAAAAAAATTTAAGGATATGTTTGAATATTAATAAAAATTTTGGTTGCAAATTTTTTTACAAAAATATTTGTACAATAGAAGAAAATGATGCAATATAAAAAGATAACGATGAGAACTAAAAAAATCAAATTAAAATAGATAAATTTGTTTTATACGTAGTTGTATAGAAATTATTAAAAAATAATTTAGTTAGATAGATATATGTGAAAAAATATTTAAAAACATGATAGTCGTAGAGAACTAAAAATTTTAAATTAAAAAGTTTTATGTGTAAACAAACACACATAGTATATATTTTTTTACATTTTTAACCTAAATTTCTTTATCCTCGATATATGTTATTACATTTTCACCCTATTTTTTCATATCATTTAAACTTCTTAAATCCTTTAAAATAGGTTATGATATGATTGACAAAGAAGAATCATTTTTAATAATTCAAATTATGGATGCCCCGAAGAATTTAAAATTTCCAGCTTTTTAGTTTTCAATATAACTTTTTTCACTAACAATGCACATTATTATATTCTCATTTTATTTCTCCGTTACATTCAACCTTCCTGAATAATTTCAAGTACACTTAATTTTTTTTATATTTAAAGAAAACAAAAGCTAAAAGCTACAAAACCAAAATATATGGGTACATGCATATGTGACATTAAAACTCAAAAGGTAAAATGAGACTAAAAATTTGCTTATTTGTAAGGATTGAAGAACCTTGAATGAAATAGAGAATTATGATAAGAATATAATTATGTATATTGTAAATGAGAAAAGTTATAAAAAAAATGAAAAATTGTATTGAGAAATTTTCAAAAAAGCTAGCTCACATATTTCATTCAAGGATCTTTGATCATTTGCAAGGCTCATGCATAATAATTTTGCTTATGATAAATATGTTGAAATTTTACTTTACCATCCATTTGATAAGGTGCTTAATCTTGACAAATAGTAATTGAAAATTAACAGATATTAATTGAAAATTAACATATATTTGAGGCAAGCGGTTAAAAGATGGGATGAGAATTTGAATAAGTTAAGGTGTATTAATAATCTGTAAAAGTGTATTATGAATGGGTAAAGATGCGGTAGAAAATGTGACATCTTATTTCATCTCCATTCCATCCTATATTTGAACTAAAAAATTTCTTTCATTTTTTCATACTATTTGGACCATGCAAACTAAAAGGTGTGCAAACTAAAAGGTTTATAAAATATTATAAATATCAAAATAAATAATATTAAATTTTATTATGTTTGTAGTGAATAATTTAATTGGGGATGCTTTTATGGAACCTCTCTTCTCTAGAACTCTTTTTATTTTTAACATTTAGATAGTTAATGAATTATTCATTTTATCTACTATATTTAACATAATTTATATTATCATGTAGCTCTAGTCGTATGCTTCTAGGAGCACTGACCCTCAATACTCTCAAGTGCATACACCTATTTTTAAATTTTTTTTGAAATTTGTTTACACAAATGTTGATCTTAGTGTATTTAATATTTATATTATTTTTTACCATTTTAAATAACTAAAATGCCACTAATTTTTAAAAATTTCAAAAAAGTATCTAAAAATTTCTAAAAATGGTAAAAATTGATATACATGATAAATATATTTAGATTAAAAATTTCATAAAAAAAGGTTCAAAAAAATAAAAAAATAGGTGCGTGTACCCCGCAACATTGATGCTAAATGCTCCTGAAAACATATGAGATAGTCTATTATTATGAAAACTCTTTTATTTGTCTAATATTATTGTATATGGGCTACATCTACAGAAATATAAAATTAATATAATAAAATAATTTAAAGCTGAATATCATTTTTAAATAGTATCTTTAATATCTAAACCATCTAAAATATCATTAATATGTAGATAAACAATTTTATAAAATACTATATCATTGTAATATATATGTGTGAATGAATCTAAATATTTTTCTAATTTATACATGAATGTAATTACTTTTGACCAAATATGACATATGCATATATTAGATTTGGATAAAACCTGATTCCTGGCTAAGCAAATTATATTAAATAAAACGAAATCATTGGATTTTGCAACAATCATACACATCTTAAAAATGAAGAGGGTTTCACTAAATCACTTATACGAAATCTGATTTCATAAAAGTATCCTTTTAGTTTAATTATGATGTGGTTAGATACATCTTCAACTTTCCACTTTTCAAAATTAATATGTTTTAAATTATTTTTTCACATTTTTCAAATATAATTACTTTATTTTCAATCATTTCTAATACCACCCACACAATTAATCTACTAATTTTAATTTTATTTTCTTCTCTTTTATCATCACAACTTTCTTAAGGCAAATTTGGTAACCTGCACGAGAAATGTAAAGTAAAAACTACGGTAGCATGGTTTTCGAGATTTATTATCTTTTAACTAATAATCATATTTTTTTACTCTTAGCTTTATATCCAATTCGTGTTTCCTATTGCCTACTTTTCAAGAAATATCTATTCATTTCAACATTACTCTTTTTCTTTCACAGTAATCATATAATTTTGAAATATTTTACTTTATGCTGTATCTCATCCAACATTTCTCGCAACTTTTACTTTCTTCGGCTTGCAGCGGTAACTTCTGAAAAGACCGTGTGGAATACGCGAACTATAAAGATCGGGGACGTATTATGGAAGTTGTCCGTCGGAGTAATTACTTCGCTCCTTCCTGCTAGCTTTTTCGCCGACTTCAACAGCAAGGCCAACACTTCCCCAGCTTCTCCTCATTTTCCTAGGGTTTCTTCTGGCCTAAGCTTTTGCCATATATTATTTTTTTTTTTTTCCGACACAAAATCCCTGAGTTCATTTCCCGAGTCCGCACAGAAATGGAATCCGATTCGTGGGCAGCTCGTTTCTCATCCAAACGCCATCAACCCACGCTCCAATCCCGATCCGGTAAGTTCTGGAATCTTCTTTTGTCTCAGCTTCTGGACTGTAGTATGTGGTGGTTGCGTCTTGTTTGATTCGCTACAGCTTGGGTTTCGGTTTTGGTTGCGGGTGGTGTGGATGCAGATATGTACCTCGCGTTTGAAGAAATGGACGGAGACGATGATGCCCGGACGGAGTTCGCTTGCCCCTTCTGCGCAGAGGATTTCGACATCGTCGGCCTGTGCTGTCACATCGACGAGGAGCATCCTGTCGAGGCGAAGAACGGGGTACGAATTATGCAATTTGGTCTATTTCCTCTTTTATTAATAAATTTCCAATATATGTCAATTATTCGGCTTGCTGATGTTAAAAAGTGGATGTTTTTAGTGGTATTTGGCTGAAATTGTTTTCTAAACTTGTTTTTGTAAAAAAATTTGGACCTTTTTGGTTTTTTGGCGTCTGGTTGTTGCTCGTTGGTCAAAATTTTAATTTTTTTGATGGTCTATGATGATGGACGTCGGGGATGGCCTTCACGGCAGTGTTCATGCTTACACCTGCTGAAACTGCAGTGTGCGGAATTGGTGAATGAGGAGTTGCGTCGTGAACGTTTGGTTGCATTGTGCTGAGACGAGTTCTAGAACTCGTCTTACGGCTCCTTTGTCTAGTGAATGAGGGTTATCTCCATTTTCCCACAATTTTGCTAATATGTGGTGGTAGAGGGACATATGCAGTGGGCATTTTAATTTTTTGCTGGTCCGGTATTGTCTTTTGAGCGACTCCTTAGCTATTCAATTTTCGATGTGGTTATTTCAAACAATAAATTGACAATCAATTCACCGACTTTCTGGAAGGTGGGCTCTGTTTGCACAAACCTTTTCAAACAATGAGCTGATTTTATTTTTCGATTTTACCTTCTGATATTTCTTTATTATCCAAGGACTTCTTTAAACAATGCTAGTGGAATTCTTTTTCTAATGTGGGATGAGACTTCTGTTATGACTTGCAAGAAATAAATGGTTCAGGGATTCTTCTGGCTTTTCTGGTGAACTTGGATCATAATAAGGATATCCACTGGCTAACAGCATATGACTTCATTTTCAGGTTTGCCCCGTTTGTGCAGCCAGGGTGGGGATGGACATGGTTGGGCATATAACTATGCAGCATGGACAATTTTTTAAGATATCCTTTGGTTTGATTTATAAACTGTTGCTTTCATAGTTTTATGATTTTTATCTATTCTCATTGTCAATGATTGTGGTGTGTTTTAACTGTTTTGGTTTCATGGGTCTTGCATGAAACCAATTATGATTTAGAGAGTTGTGTTATTTTTCTGATCCATCCCAGTTTTAGTTTCCACTCCTGGGGTTCTCCTTGATGTTATGAGCTCCTTAACTGTATGTTACATGCAGCGTAGGAGGAGATTTCGTAGAGGTCTATCAGGTTCCCATTCGACACTTTCCCAGTTGAGGAAGGAGCTGCGAGAAGGGCATTTGCAATCTCTTCTGGGAAGTTCTTCATGTGTATCTTCCACAAATGCAGCACCAGATCCATTGTCATTGCTTATATACAATTTGCCTTTATCTGACACTGCGAAAGATGTAGGAGCTTCTTCTGTTGATGAAGGGAGCTCTACCAAGAAAAGCGCAGATGTGAAAGT
This sequence comes from Annona squamosa, assembly GCA_035584095.1. Taxonomy (NCBI): domain Eukaryota; kingdom Viridiplantae; phylum Streptophyta; class Magnoliopsida; order Magnoliales; family Annonaceae; genus Annona; species Annona squamosa. Next base: position 24,256,354 of record JAXCLR010000050.1, on the reverse strand, counting down.
GATTGATAGGTATGTGGTATTTACTTGTTCTTGAATCATATTAGATGCATCAATGGTCAAAGAAAAGAGGAGGGGAAAAAAACTATATACTTTTAAGGCCTTAGATGGAGTATTGGTAGTGCCCAGTTAGGCCAACTTAGCCTAGCCTGCTCTAGCCCACTAGGGCATTGGACTGGGGACTGGAGCAAACAGTTGTGGCATTGGCATGCTTCATGGATGCGGTTGGAATGTATTGCACGTGTGTATCTAGGTTGAGCTAGAGATGTGGGTAACCTTGTATAAGAAGGAAGGGTGGGAACATTGATGATGAGTGTGGTTGATTTGTAATTTGCTAGTGATAGTCAGGTCTGTTGGTAGATTAGTAGTTTCCGTTGTTCCCACAGTATTGTAACTGGCAATCAATTTGGGGCTGTTCTTGACAGAGTTCAATCAAGTGTTACCCTTTCTGAAGTTCCTGTCCAGTTCTCTTGGCAGTGAAATGAAATAACACAAGAGATATACTGCAAACTCAAGTTTTGTAAATGGTTTTCTCGTTTGTTATAGACTTAAAATGTGACAAGGTCAGAATCTGCCTTAAGGATGTTGCTGTAGGGCACTCAACTGTTATCTTGACATGATCAACGTACCAATTGAAATGTCTCTTTGGAGAGCCACTTATTTAGTAGCCCTAGTTGAGTTCATAAGAGTGGCCTTTGTACCAAATCTTCTTCTTGTCTGTGGTAAAATTTATTTTAAAAAAAAGAAGAAGAAAGGAACATTGGGGCATAACTAATGTGGCGAATGCATCTAGGAATTCAATGGCTCATATCTAATCTGCAAAATAGGTTATCTGAAAAAATCATATTGTTTTTGCAGGTTAGGGATTGGACTTCTTTTCTTAATGGCACAATGTGTATAAAAAATCAGGGATTCAATGGTTAAAATAAATAACAATAAATAAATGCATTTAATGTAATATGATTGCATAGTATTTTGATTTAAATTGGATTGCGGTATAGTGTGTGTGCCCATATGCTGCTTTTATTTGTGATGCATCCATCTTCTGTTTTCTGAGCTTCTTCCATGAATTGCAGGACTACCATTCTTGTATTTACAATGATCATGGTGAATTAAGTTATGGCAGCTTTTGTTTTCCTAGGTTAGGATAATCACTAATGTTGAACTTAAATCCTATTCTCATGACTCAATTACTCATATCCATCTTGAAGATGCTCGTGGCACTATTTCCAGAAAACTATTGAAGATGTATTTTTTTCCCCCAAAAATTGGAGAACTCTTTATGATAGCTAGTGTGAAACAGGACCTGCGCACTAGGATTTTTGGTATCCAGGCCAGCTCTTGTCCATGTCAGTTGTAGCGCTAATAGCATCTCTCCATGGAATCACCTGAAGTAATTTGAATTTGACTTCTTTGATGGCACAAACATGAGCAATGAATGCCTGTGTTTCCTGCTGACCATATAGATAGATAGCGGCATCCATATCAGGCTTGAGAGTGGTGGTGTTTGTCTGTAGCCTCACTTATGGTGTTCTCTGTTTTAGATTGCTGTTTGCTTTATTTGCCATCTCTTCTTATAATTAGGAATTTGTTTGTTTCCAGTTCGGAGCGGCCTCTGTCAGATAAAGAGCTCAAGGAAAAGGCTAGGAAACGAGATTTTGTACAGGAGCTCTTGCTGTCTACCTTTCTGGATGACACCTTGTGAAGAAGTCAAGCACGGTGATACAAGTCCAGGGTGACAGATGCTGTTGTTGCCATGTTGGAGGAGCCATCTTGTGTGGATGGTAGAGGAGATCCCACGAACTACGCCTTAATTTCAAATATGAAGGAGGGTCTTTATCCGGGAAGAGAAGGGCTTTTAGGTCTTAATGTATGTAAGGGGTGGTATTTGTGATTTGTTTATATGATAGGGAGAGTAAAATAGGTGGTCATAGAATGTGGTCAGCTCTAGTTGGGGTAGGGAGAAACAAACATATCATAAGCGTATCTATGGTGTTATTATAAAGGTGGGTTTAAAAGGCAAAGCAAAAAGATTAAAAAAGAGTAGCTTTTCTATATGCTTTTCAGCTTCTTTATTGTTCCTTCAGGTCTAATAATTTGAATGTAGTCGGTTGAAGCATCTGAGTTTGCTCATGCTGTTCGTTTTCTTGAGTCGGATGCGCACGTCGTTTTGTCATATCGCGGGGGAAACGAAATTGAAATAATGCACCACTCTCGCCTTCGAAAAATAAGAATTGAGCGAAATGGTGATTAGCATTCAAAGCTATAATGTACAGAAGAATGATCTCTTTAGTTAAGCAGATGTCTTGCTTAGCTTATTGTAAAAATTCACGTAGCTGTTCCGGTGCAGCGTCGCTGCACCGGAACAGCCGTACAGTGGCCCCAAAATGGGGCTCATGTGATCATGAAATCATGATCTACTTCACCCATTGTATTTAGAATAATGTATTCTATTATCATATTAATTTTCATCCCAATCAGATATGTATATGGGCTCCATCTGAAAATAGTACAAATCCAATGTAATAAAATAGTTTAATGCAAATAACTACTTTAAAGTATCCAATTGGGATGAAAATTGGTATGGTAATAGAATACATTATTCTAAATACAATGGGTGGAGTAGATAATGATTTCATAATCATGTGGGGCCCGTTTTGGGCCCACTGCACCGCTGTTCCGCTGCAGTGATGCTGCACCGGAACAGAATCCATATGTGTATATATATATTGCCTTTTTTTCGTATACTTGTTTAATATATAAATGTGTGTGTAATACGTTTGTAAAATATTCCTATTTTTTAAATTTTCAAAAAATATATATATATATCCAAAAATGGTAAATTTTGATTTGTATATTAAATGTATTTAGATAAATAAATATAAAGAAAAATAAAAAAAATGTTGTTGATGTGAGTCAAGTGAAATTTACCTACTCGGCTAACAGGATCACTTCTCGTATTACCCGTGGAGTAAAATTACGAATAACCTTGAAAATATCGTAATCAGTGTAAGTTGTTTCTGGGAAAATGATTATAACCGTTTACATTTCCTATCAGTCTTTCGCGTTAAACTCACTTCCCCATGTTCCTCGTTGTTCACTTCACTTTCCTTTTCCTGATTTCCAGAAGTAAATATTGCCCAATAGACCTTGTTGCTAGAGGAATGCAATTGACTTTGATGAGTTTTATCCCTTAAAAACAAGGGCTCGTTGCTACGAAGACATTGAGGGCAACTTGTATGCTCTTGAGTTCTTCATTATAAAGAACCCGTATTTGCTGTTGATTATGTAAAAATTTTATTAAAATAATTTTTAATATGATTCAAATATTTATAGAAAAGAATATGATGTATGGCTAGGATAGCCAACTCAAAACTTTTAAAAAATTACACCTATATCCACAATTATTTTTGTCTTGTAAGTATGCCAATTATTTGTAAAAAATTTTGCATCCATACTAACAATTTTTTTCGATGAAATATACTTGCCATTAAATAGATGGATTCCAAGGTGAAAAATGATTTGGTATTTCTTAAAGAAGGGTCTCAAATTTTTAGAACTCCACTTCCATGTAACTCTTATCCATTTTTCTCACTTTAATGATTAATGAGAAATTTACTCTATCTATTATATTTAGTATTGTTTATATTATCAGGAAAGGATGAAAGTCTCACAGGGTACCCTTAGCAAAACTTACGAGGAAGCACATAGCAAAAAACTCGTAGATCTTCAACAAGGGGTAAAAAAAATAATAATAATAATAAATGCAAAGGTCCCGGCCCTAGGCACAACCTAACTAATTTCATATCAAAGATTCAGGGTTTGAATTGTGTGAGGAAAGCAGTGTCCTACTAAATGTAATAATAATAATAATAGTAATAATAGTAATAGTAAAAAAATGCAAAGGTCCCGCCCTAAGCACAGCCTAGCTGGTTTCATATCAGAGATTCAGGGTTTGAATCTTGTGAGGAAAGTAGTGTCCTGCTAAATGTAATAATAATAATAATAATAATAATAATAATAATAGTAATAGTGATAATAATAATAGTAATAATAATAATACTACTAATAATACTACTAC
>JAXCLR010000050.1:24230939-24247027 GCA_035584095.1 Annona squamosa | reverse complement strand
AAGGAGAGGCGACGAGGGACGGCGGGAGAGGAGAGGGACAGGGCAGCAGTGATGCGCCGAGGGAGAGGGAGAGGGAGAGGGAGGGAGGGAGGGAAAGAGAGAGAGAAAGAGGAGTAGCGATGTGCCGAATCGCGATTGCTACCTTGCTGTTCTGAGACAAGAAGATCGAAGATGGAGAAGAGGACGGGCGAGGGCGAGGGCAGCGGTGTTCGAGAATAGGCTAAATTTAGGGCGCAGACAACACGAGCCCGCAAACCTAATGATATATATATTTATTATATATTCGGTTCGGTTCTGGGTACCCGTCTGTTGGAACCGAACCTACCCAAATTCACCCCGGGTAATTTTTACCCGGAACCGAACCGACCCTGCGGGTAAACCTGGTGGAACCGAACCGACCCTATTTCGGGTACCCATCGGGTCGACCCGTGGGTACCCGACCCAAGTTGCACCCCTACCTAAGTGTTAAAACTAGTCAATCATTTGATAGAATGCGTGACAGATGAACTATCATTACTGTTATGTGAAGAAAAATGAATTAATTTATCCCCTTATATATGATTAACCTAGTAATTCATAATTCAATGATTCAGCTTCATAATTAATCTCCTTCCTGCCTGCAGAAGAGAAGCCTTGGTGCAATGGTAAAAGTTGTCACTGTGTATCCTGAAGGCCATAGGTTCAAGTCATGGAAACCACCTCTTGCTTTGTAAGGTATGATTGGGTATTATAGACCCAAAGTGAAAGTGGTCTGACCCTTCCCTGGACCCCTCACATAGCAGGAGCCTAATGCACCAGGCTGCCTGATATCCTATGCCACGAACACATCAACGCAAACATACTAGGATAACAAAAAGTGGTGGATGCCACCTAGTTTGTTAACTGTTCTCTGCATTGTCAATATAAGAGGCATGACAGTGGACAGAATGTCCAAAATGAAAGTTCCCACAAGCAACCAAAACATGAGGTCTCACAGAGAACGAATATCTTTCTCCATTTACTATGCTTATATCTTAAAGAAGATATCCATTATAAGAAGGCCACTACAACAATTTTACTTTTTACAATTAAATATGTTGCAAACAATTTCATTGTCAATGCTATGTTGCATATGGCATTTGGCAATTTGATTGCTACAATCTCATTGCCAGTAATCGCATTGCCAAGTTTCATATAAAACATAACATTGGCTATGAAATTGCTACAATCTTGTTCCCAATATCATTCCTTTTTTTTAAATTGGTTTGCGGTTGGAGCATATATAAAAAATTCACTTAACCTGCTAGGAGTAAAATTCTACTAGTAACTTGTTCTCATAAAATTTTGATGCAATATATAGGATGTGATCATGTGAGAACTTCACCACAATCTTAATAAATCCCTGGTAACATTCCTATCATCGCTAAAAATCCTTGTCAACATGTTCTCATAAAATTTTGACCCACTATATCAAATGTCATAATGCGAGAAACTTGATCACCAATCTCGATAAATTGCCTGTTACTATTTCTCTTGCCACTGTAATGGTCTTTTTTCAAAACCTCAAAATTTTATTTCTTTTCTTTCTAACTTTTCTTCTTTTCATTTTTGGCTAATATGGATACTCTACTTTTCTTTCCAATTGGTTCAGGACATCTCTACTAATAAGAAACCCTCCGAAACTTGCCTATGTTTTGCCTCAATCCCCTAGCCTCATCAATCAAGCCTAAGAAATTTTAGCAAAGAAAAATATGCACGCATCGTAGAAACTCTTCCTTGACATAAGAGATCCCTATACTGGTCATCAGCCACGGCTTCATCTTTGTGTTATTTATCAGTTCCTCCATCAATAAAACTGTATTTACTGTAGTCATTTTTTTCAAAAAATAAAACCAAGGGATAGATATATAATCTATGACTCCATAGTAAATAGAGGCATTTCATAGTAAGAACTAAAGGCTTAAGCTCAGGTCCATATCAACATCATGCATATGGTGGTTGTCCAGCATAAGAGCATTTATACCTCAACTTCATAAAATTTAACAAAGATATCAGGATATCTGCAATTGAGAAAATTGATTGTGGAATGAAACCGCAATTAAAAAGACAAAGAAAGATGAATGAATATCACAAATGATTAACATCGGCACTTCTTAACCTAATTTTTTCTCATTGAATCATCACAAACGATAAAATTACAACAATTCAAAAATCTCATAACATGCAGAAACAACCACCCAACAATCAAATCAAACCATTCAGATTTCAATAGTTTAAAGTTTAAAAAGATACTGAAATGCAAAATGAAAATCAAGAAAAGAAAATCTTATAAAGAATCAGATATCAGATTATTGCTTTAATAGTTGCCAATCCCATTGTTTTGAAATGCTCAAACCTTCACAAATGCTGTTTAAGAAAATTTAAATAGAATAAAAAAGAATAGCAATTCAGAGTTTGTTACAATAATCTATAAGAACCAGAACAAAACCACCAAACAGAAGTTTCCAAATAATTTTTGGACTGATTAAAACACAAGATTAAAGCAACCAATCCACAGGCATTGGATGATTACCAACCATAACCTATAGAGATGAGTTTCACAATTACAGATAGGACCAACATCAGTCTTCTAGGTCTCAATTTCGAGTGCTAGCTTCCTCTTGGTGATGACTACTTGGTTGCTTTTATGGTTTTGAGCTCTTTCGAGATCTTCATGTCAGCTACAATTATGAGCCTGTTCACACTGGTTGGCCTGGCATTTTTTATGTTCACTTTCTGAGAATGGTCATTCACGTTGTTAGACTACAAACACAAACTCGTTTGCAAATAAGTCCTCCATCCCCAGGGTGTTATGTGCCTTATGCCTCTGCCATCCCGGGTCTTCCACTCATTAGTCCTTTTGAATTCTAGCCTTCTTTGGAGAATTTAATAGATTATTATAGACCCTCCAAAGGATCATAAAAGATAAATAAATAAACAAATAAAAAAATAATATACAAGTTGAGAAGGAATCTATGAAATACGTCGACGATAGTGAACAATTCCCAACATGGCATTCGCAGCTAATTCTCATCCCTCTTTGGCGTTATCCTTTCCGTTTTTTTCTAAAATTTATTCATAGAGCTAAGGTTTTGTTTTCCTAATGCTTCAAATCTGCATGTAAAAAATGCAAAAAGGATTCCAGAAACATTCTGTTAAAGTTGCATACATTACAACACCAAATATATTTGTTATCATTAAGTGAAAAGAACCTAAGAAGTCAAAAGCATTGCAAACAAGTATCCATCCCGAGATTTTCTGTCCAGCAGGATCCATGGAGCATATACTAACTTACAGATGCCATGCGCAGGTCATGGAATGTAGAAGGAGATCCAACTGGACACTGTAAACTATAATCATAATGAGAGGTAGCACTGGAGAAGTGTCTTCTCTAAACACACTGCTCAACAGGACATTCATAAAAGAAGTTCTATCTTATAATCTGAGCACATTTGACTGACAAATGTAGTTTAAATTTTGGAACAGTCAAATGACATCAAGATAGCCAAAATGACAAAGATGTAGAACTTCGAGCAATAGACATTGTATGGAAATCCTAACAATTCGGGAGTTCCCCTGACAATAATTACAGGAAATTGTGAAATCGTTCACGCATTGAAAACCATGTTATTGGCAAATCTCTTCAAAACTATTTGTTGGGTGAAAAAAAAAAAAAAACAACAACAACAACAACCGTGAGCTTGACCAGTTGCAGCTGATCGCATTTGAATGCATGGTGACTTCAACGTAAAAAAAATTTCCCTCATTAAGACACCACAAACAAATCTCAGTAGACCGCAAAATAAATCGTGATTCAAGAGAAGCCGAGCAGCATGAGTTATTGACAGAAATGACAAAGGGAAAAAAGCCAAAACCTCACCTCCATGATGACGGTGGCTTCGAAGATGCATCGACGTACAGTTGGATGCCCGACAGGAATGGCACATAATATTGAACAACAGAGTCACTCCCATTCAACACCAGCGGCACTCCAGCCCCATAAGCACTCCACTCTTTAAAGGATTCCCAAAGATCCCCAAGAGTGAAATATGGATGGAAATCCGCATCGCAATTCCTCCATCCCCTCGTACTTGTCTGCGCACACCATGAAATCCCCACGTCGAAATGCTCAAAAATTGAACAAAAAAAAACTACATTTTCCCTAGGAGAAAAACCACCAAGCTTTGGGCGAATGAAGAAAAGATAGACAAAAACTTAAAAAACAAAATTCCACTCTTTTCGTTGTCTTTTGCGTGCCTTAGAGAAGAGCTGGGCGGGGACGACGGGAGTGGTCGATTCGAGGAACCGATCCAAGTTCCCAGACGCCGGCCTAGGTTGTGTCTGAGGCGGAGAACAGACCGACTCTTTCCAATCTTCCGATTCAACGCGATTCTCCGCCTCCCGCGCTTCCGACGCCGCAGCCGGCCTCGTCTTCGACGGGCGCTGCTGCTGCTGCTGCTGCTGCTGTTGTAGGCGCACCGCTGGAGGATTGTAGAACCGATCACCGCCGGCGTGATTCCGGGGGATCCGAAAATTTTCCGAACCGAACATTGCGAAAATGGGGGGGGGGGAGCTAGAGAGAATGGAAATTGTAGATTTCAAGTGCTTGAAGGAGTAGCGATGGGAGAGGAAATGAGGAGAAAAGTGTGGATTTTTCTTTTTCTTTTTGTTGGTGATTTTGTGGGAATCGACGGACAAAAGTTTCGCAATTATGGAGAAGTTCGAATTTTTTTTCCTTGTGGGAATCGGATCTGGAGATTTTATTGGGAAGAAAGAGACGAGTAGGGTTTTGAATCGCGTTTGGACTTTGGATTGGATGTGGTTTGTCCCTGCTTTTTCTTCTTCAAACGGGGGAAAGAAGAGGCATCGGAGACGGCGGATTTTATATGCGGATCCGTATGGTGCACGTCGCACGTACATCTCTTTTACTGTAACATTTATTTCTGGCATATCTGTTTTAATCCAGACCGTTGAAGAAAGATTTTAAAATGTTTTAAATGATATTTGCATAGTATGGATTTTTGAAAAAAATATATTCGAAACTTCTATAATGGCTGAGGTAGGATGGCCCACTCGATCAATTGTCCGGATGAATTCAAATGGTTTGTTCTGAGTGGGAATCGTGGGCGCGTTCATTTATAACACGAACGTCGTGGGTCAGCTGGACTTGAATTGCCGAAGATGCTGCTGGCTTTCCCGGACGGGAACAATGCGAACGCCAGAGCCCACTAGCCCAGGGGTAATCCAAAAGCTCGGGTGTTTTGGTGCGCGTTTGTCACTGCGGTGACTAGGGGCAACCAGGGGAGGGAGACGCAATCAGAACCGAACCGTCGAATTAGAATAATCGCGATGAGGATTTCATGGACGGCTGAAATTCGTCCAAAAGGGGCGAAAAGAGCAAATGCTTCTAAAAAATTTCTAAACCAGTAACAAAGAGAAATGTTAAAAAGGAAAAAAATATATTTTAAATTGAAATCGTAAAGTAATGACAATTCCTAACCCACTTGGGTCAAACCTTTCCTATTTTGGCTCCGTTTAGATGATGCATGACAACTTCATTTGATCCCTTGTGCCTTGTTCATTGAGTCAAAGAAAATTTAATAACACTCATCGAAAAATGTGTAAATTTAGAAACTAAAACAGTAAAATTTAATTTTAAAGTTGTGTTTTTAACATGTAAATACTTTAAAATATTATTCTTATAATATGAATAAATAATTTTATAAATTATTATTATATTTAATGTATATATAAATGGGTATAGGAATTTTTATAATTACATATGAATAAAAAATTACTTATCATGCACTTTTTCGATTTAGATGAAACTTTTTTTTTTTTGATGAAAGATTTAGATGAAACTTAGTTTATAACTAATGGTGCATTTTTTGATTTAAATGAAACTTAGTTTATAACTAATGGTAAATTTGGTTGGGTGTAAAATTTTTTGATAAAAAATTCTTAAAGTAAAAGTTATTAAGTTGGTAGATAATTATGTGATATAACAGAAGTAATAATAAAGTATAAAAATAATAAAATTAAAATAGATATATTAGTTTTACGAGTAGTTGTGTAGAAATAATTGAAAAAGTAGAATAGTTTATATATGAAAATATGAAAAATAATTAAAAATATTATAGTTATGAAAAGTAAAAAAAAAATTGATTAAAAAGTTCTTTTTAACCCGAACCAAGCACGCCCTAAATAAATGATTGTAGATATAATGTATTTACCATCAATATTACGGGATAAAAGAAATAGATAGGGGTTTCAAAAAACAAAGAGAAACTGGACCCAAGATTAATTGAAAAATGGCTATGAACACACGTGAGCCACTGAAAATTGTTAGGTAAAAGCATGAATTGCTATACGTCAACAAGGCAATTTCCAGCGCAATAAAATTGTTAAATATATCCACCATGTTTTTGATGAGACGAGCACACGTGTTTGATGGGACATGCACAAATCTGCATGAAAATAAAATAGCACACTCCCTGCCGGTGGTGGCATGAATTTACATAAATGCTCTCCCAAATACTCACAATTACCACCAAAATAACCCGCTTCCAGCAGGGGCAGTTGTGTCTTAATGACTCAAAAATTTGACTTCGTGGCCTTTTCCTCCGGCATGCGATGGCTTGATGAATGAAGCAATTGGTTTGGATATCTTATCCAAGTCGCTGCCAGCCTAGTTCTTAATGGCGTGATTAGCATAGCATTTATTTTAATTTTGAAAAGCTCAAACGTAGCTCTTTTATATTTCTTGACTATTTTAGTGGGAACACAAATAACTGGAAAAGAAAGTAAAGACAACAAAACGTAATTTTTCTTGTCATATAAAACAAATTTTTAGATGAAACTTACAAAATGATGTAATTAGGTTCTTACTTCTCCTACTCTAATGTAAATTTTAAATTTTGAGAAAGAATTAGCATGAGTTTTGTTTAGGTAATGATCAAATTTTGGCATTGAGTGGAATTTTATTGTGATTGAAATGAATTGAATGAGCAGAATTTATTATAGCAAAATAAGGAACCATGTACAGATTAACACAAGATAGTCTTTGGAAGTAATTAACACGGACGGACAAACGAAATTGCTATAAATGGATAATTTAGCTCAAGAACTCCTGAATGGCTAGTATATATTTGAGATAATACCGATGGAGAGTAAAAATTTGTATATTGAACAATTTTAAGTTGAAAAACACTTCCTTTGCCATGTACACGACTACACGTGGGCTTAAAGCATGAATTCATATATTCAAATTTTACTATTATCTATATGTTTATATATTTTTTATTTTTCAAAATTCAATAATTTGTAAAGATAAAATTCAGAAAAAATATGTGTGTGAAATTTGTTAAGTAAAATAAGGATAATTTTCAACTATATTAACATAATTGGCCATCCTGTCACAACGTCATTACAACATATGTACATTTGCAAATATATACAAATTATATAAATATATTTACAATTTGTCTTTGAAATATATCAATATGATTTCCACATATTTGCAAAGATACCTACACAAGATGGATCATGTCGTAGGCATATTTATATTTATAATGAAATAATGTAAAAACTATTTGTAATTTATGAAAGTAATTTGTTGTATCTATAATCATAGTTAAACTATGTGGATGTGTTTATAAATTGTCAATAAACTAATTACATATGTGCGTGCCTGGACTCTCGGGAGATAGCCAACAAGATCATTATCCATTGTAAAAGTATAATTTGAATATGGAAGATGATTAAATGCACTCAAGTGCACTTACCTTGGTGCCTCCGTTGTATTTAGCATTTTTAAAATTTTTTTATAACATTGTTAATCTTAGTGCCTCTCTTTTTAAAAAATTAAAAAGAATATCTAATATGTGTACAAGCATCCAACCTTTTTACTAATTAATTATTTGTAACTCTTGGGTTAAATATTCAAATTCCAAAATTATAACCACAAAATGGTTAATATGCAAAGTCTCTTAAAAAAATTAAAATATAATATTTATATATTTAAACTACTTAAAATCCTTTCTTCACTATTAGGACATGTTTGGTTATATTAGAAGCTTTTCAAACTAAAATTTTTCAATCTAAAAGTTTTTATTATCTACAACTATCCTTATTTATTTTTTCATATCTTTTTTTTTATAAATATCCTACTTTTTCATTATTTTTATACAACTACATATAACACTAACCTATATATTTTAAGTTTCAAGATGAGCATACTCATATCATTATCCTCTAAATAGAAAACCCATGTTAAAAAAAAAGCTAAAAGTTAAAAAAAATATGGTGCATGCACCAATGCTTTCCTTCTTTATAGATTTACAAAGTCAAAGGAAGCTTCAATAGCATGCTTAAGGAGATTGCTCAATTCACTTAAAATTGCATGCTTCTTCCTGAAATCTTCACCTTCTCGGCTGTAAATACTTTAAAATTTTTAGAATTGAATAATCAAAGTTTACGTAAGATAACTTATGTAGGAAAAATTGATCCTTTGACCAATTGAGCCGGATGGTTAATAAATAATATTATTAGTTGTATTTTTATTTTTTATTTTTAGATGTTATTTTAGTTAACTGTGTAACTCAGTTAGTATACAAGAGATCCATAGATTTTAGAGATCTAAAGTTTAAGTGAAGGTTCCGTAAGAAATTTTTTTTAAAAAAAGTACACATTTACCTCTCCAATAATGTAGGCCCCACTAGATAGGATAAAATAAGAACTCTCCTTGATAAGATTAGTTAAATTAGAATTCAAGTTTAACAAGTTTTATCCTTTTGGAAATTGATTTTAGGCTCAAAATTAATTATTGGACTCCTTGGTTATTTTTTAAATATAGTTAATTGTTTAGTTAATCATACAAAAATTGTATAATATGCGAGTGATATATTTGGATAGAGTAATTAGCGTAAATAATTTTATATGCCTATAAAATTGTAGCAATATAAAATGAGGCCCGATCATTTACAGGAGGACGCATGGAGCAATCATGTGTTTGGCTCCAAAACATATATTTTTATTTTTTTTTCATTTTTTGATGAACAAGTAAATTTATGTGCATTAAATCTATGACATTTCCGTAATTATTTAAGATGGATGATTATGAAAACGCCACTGTCTGTAATAATCCAAAATAAATACTTAAAAACATCTAAAAATGGTAAAACTTGATTTATAAATTTAATACGCCCAGATTTACTTGTCCATGAAAAATGAGACAAAAAATATGTTTTTGGGTCAAACGCATGGTTGCCCCTATGCATCTGACCGTAAATGATCTTGGCACATATAAAATTATGTAATACTTAAAATTTTATGTCCATATATTTGTTAGTTATATGTGATGTTAATACACACATGTTGAATTCATTTATTTATGTAGTTGATAAAAAACTATAAATATTTTGTTGCACGTGTAAATAAAGACTTATGTAAATTAGATGGTACATGGGTAAATAAATTTTTTGTTTATAAAGAATGCGTGTAATGTAAGCATGAGGAGTAAAGAAGATAAAGTTAAAATAGATAGGTTAGTTGTGTGGGTAGTTGTATAGAAATGATTGAAAAGTAGAGTGATCGTAAAGGAAAATGTGAAAAAATAATTAAAAATATGGAAGTTATGAAAAGTGAAAAGTTTTAGATTGAAAAGTTTTAACTTGACATGTTCTGCACATTGCCAAACACACTTAGAATGTAAATATATATATATATATATATATATAAAGGGTTACATAGAAGCAAATTCTTATAACCCCTTTAAAATTTAAGATTTTGATCTTTGATGAAAATCTAATCCATTTATTATTTTTAATATTATTTGTTTATCTAGGAGATTAAATTTCATCCCAATCAACTATGTTTATGGGCCACATTTATTAGAAAATATATATATATATTCATGTGTACATTATAAAAAATGCTAAAATATCAATTTTAAAGTAATATTTTTGATATCTAAACTATCCAAAATATTATTTCTATGTGAATAAATGATTGTATAAATTATTGTTACATTTTAATACATGTGTAAATAGATCTAAGCATTTTTTATAATTTACACATGAATATATATTATTGAATAAATGTGACCCATAAACATACTTGATCGGGATGAAACTTAATCTCTTAGATAAACAAATGATACTAAATACAATGAATGAATTAAATTTTCTATTAAGGATCAAAATTTTAGATTTTAAAGGGGTTACATGGGTTTGTTTCTGTGTAACAACTGAAGCGGTATGTAGAAGCAAGAGCAATATTTAAATATATCATATAGACATATATTACTATACCTTTATATGCATCATAACTTACAATACATTTCTCTTGAAATGGGCCATAAATATACTTAAATGTATTAATCTTTTATACAATCATTTATCCATACATAAATTATATAAAAAATAGTTTATATTTTGAAAAATAATTTTAAAGTTGTTACTTATATTAAACTATTCTATTATGTTGATTGTATACCATTTAAATGGGCCCATACACATATTGAATTTGAATGACAATTGGTATGCTAATAAAAAAATTTTAAATATAATGGGTGGAGTGGATGCACATTTTATGATCATTTGAGGTCCATTTTTATGTAAACGCACAGTAAGTTATTGTGAATTTATATGCAGTAGAATATTTTTCTATAAAAGATGTATTATTGTGCATTTATATGCACCATAATTTATAGTGCATTTGGCTTAAAATGGGTCCTACATGTACTTAAATAAATTGATATTTTATATAATCATTATTTATATATAAATTATATAGTAAATAGTTATATACTAAAAAATAACTTTAAAATTATTATTTACATTAAACTATTTTATTAGGTTGATTTTGTTCTATTTTTAGATGGACCTCATATACATATCTAATTCGGATGAAAATTGGTATGCTAATAAAATAAATAATTCTAAATATAATGAGTGGAGTATATCTATATTTTATAATCATTTTGGGTCCATTTTGATGTAAATGCATTGTAAGCTTAAGCTTTAGTGCATTTATATGCACTAAAATATTTAGTATATAATACATTAACATGCTTTTGAGGAAGATTTAATGTTTGAAGACATGGTTTGACACATTGAGTTTTGATTGACATGTTATGTTAACAACCATCGTATATTGTTGCTTTTAATTGATAGATGTAAGATAAAAAAAATATAATATTAATATTATAAGAGACGTTTTCATGCAGCTGATTTTTTTGCTATGTTGCCAATGTCTCCAATGTTGTCTTCTTCGGAAAATTTTGCAAAAAAAATCCATTTAGGACATTTAGCAATAAATGCCCGGTACCTAGATGAACTAAGTAAAATCTAGCAATGCAGCAGAGATGATGTGGTGGGTTTTAGACCATCCTTTTTGTTTTTCCATATTCTAATTATTTTAGCTCTGATTTATATGGTCAAATAGTCAATTTTTATGTTTTTGATATTTTTAGACTTAATGAAAGAGTTTGATTTTGCATTTGAGGCCTAATTTAAGTTATTGAATTAAATAGTTAATTTGGGTCATTATTCATTTTTAAATAATTTTCTAATTGCTAATTATATTGGGACTAATTGATTATTTTATAGGCTGATCGAATTGTTCACAATCTCACTGCAAATGCACGGGTCATAGATTATAGTATACAAATTATTGATCTGCAGGGAATTTGAGGCCATAAATTTTGCTTTTAAACACTTTCATGTCGGATATGGAGAGAATATAGCAAATAAAACAGAAAGTGAGAAGAAAACGAAGTAAATAAAAGGGAAAGAAAATAAATAAAGTAGGAAGAAGTACAAATTAAAAATGATGAGAGAAAGCGAAAATGCAAATACCTAGGATATTGTTTGTTAAAGGAGAACAAACTCTAATTTATCATTGTACCTTCTCATGAAACCTACAAGATGTACCCTAATTTTCTTAATCACCTATTCTCATAGGATTAAGTTACTTAGAATCTATCAAATTCTATGATTTGTTCATGTAATTCTTCAAAGTCATCATGCCTATTTTCATGGTCTTAGATTTTCATGTTTAATATCTTGATTTTCGTATATCAGATTTTCATCTTTCGGTTCCATCACCTAATATATTGAATCATGCAAAAGTACAAGCCCGTGCACAAAGCAAACATAAAAATCACAAGACATTAAATGAACAAAAATATCCATCATAAATAAATTAAAAATCCACACCACATTGCATTGTACGCATGCTACATCCTAAACCCTAGATTTAGGATTTAGCCAAGCATGTTTAAGTTCGAAATAAAATTAAAATTACAATCCATCTTAAACAAGATAACAAAAATGAAAAGGGGAAAAGATAGAAAAGCTTATTAGTTTGAAGCCCCGATGGTGTATCGGCTACTCCACGCAACTCGCCGGTCTACCTTTTGCCCGTGCTATCCACCTTGCTTTTGCTCGCTTTCTTTCTTAAAATTTTG
This sequence comes from Annona squamosa, assembly GCA_035584095.1. NCBI lineage: Eukaryota > Viridiplantae > Streptophyta > Magnoliopsida > Magnoliales > Annonaceae > Annona > Annona squamosa. Next base: position 24,234,540 of record JAXCLR010000050.1, on the reverse strand, counting down.
TTCTAATCTTCTTCTAAAATTTCTGCTAAAATATTTTTCAGTGGTATTTTTGCAGGAATTTTCTGTAGCTTGATCTTTGGAATTTTTCTTCTGCTGCGAAATTGTGCCTTTTTTTCCTCTCCCATGAACTCTCCTTAATGCTCTTTTTATAACCTTTCATGTGGGGTCTATCTTAAATGCATTGCTACTGATATTGTGATATGCTGCTGAAAATTGAATGCTTGAATCATGAATGCGTCATATGGTCTAAGTGAACTGGTTGCTGATCATGTTAGGCATTGAATAGAGTTGCATTCCATGGTAAAATGCTTGATGTATTTTTTTCAGCCATCATATCATGTTGCCAGAAAATTCACGTGAAGATGCATTGTTGGATTTAATTCATTTTGCTGTGGGGCATTGAATGTATAAAATGTCCATGGCTGCTAGACGTTGATTTGGTGGGTGCCGAATTTTTAAGTGGGGCCCGTCTTTAATGCATTTGCTGCTACATTATATGTGAATAGGTTGCTAGCCTTAGTGGGGGTCCATCATAAAAAATGCTGCTGGACGGTGTGTTGCTTGAAATGGAAATGGGCAGCTGGTATAAATGAATGACATGGGATGGAAATCACGTGAGCTGCTACTAATTTATTGTGCTGGAAAATGTAGGCCATTTGCGTAAACTTGATCATGTTTCTGCATTGTTGGATAGATCATGTGAAATGCAGCTAGTGGGACCCACTTGTTTTCCCCGCATGCAAATATTTAAATCATTAATTTATCAAAATTATTAGTGGTTTATTATTATAAAAATTATGTCAAGCCCATAATTTCATGGCAACAAACAAAATGTAATTTCAAGCCAAAAAGTTATAAAAATTGTTTAAATTGCTTGAAATTAATATTTAATACCCAAAAATTGTAAAACCACATTTTAAAACCAAATTTCATATCAATTTCAATTAATTATCCACTAATTTGGTATAAAATATTCATAAATATAATACCAATTTTCCACTTATCACAAATCAAGTGAGACACTAAAGGTTGGACTATCAAAAACTTTTTTTCTAGAGACATTAAATTTTTTATTTATTATTAAAGACATGTATTAATGATGGATATATATTTAAAAAAATAAAATTTCATGCTCGCAATGTAATAATGGGAGCATAACTAGTGGAAGTGATTTTTTTAAAGGTTATTAATATAATAATTGATTATGTCATAAAATGTATGATTGATCTTAAGATTCACAATAAATATACAGCTTAGGAACAACTTTTCTCAGTATATTACATTGAATATTGGGTGTAACCAGGTGGGGTTACACACGAATGACTGACTGGAGTTATATAGGTCAAGGTTAACATTGATTGTAATTCATTAAAAACTTTCAACCTTAATTTATATACTAGTAATAAAAATCTTAATCCTAACCTTAATTCATTTACCATAAAAGAATCAACGCAACAAATATCGTTTTACTCAAGTAATTTTTTAGTTGCATAAAATATATACTTTTTTATTAATGAAGAAACTATGGGATTAGCCAATCCTCCCAACTCTTGACCATGGAGAGATAGCCCCACAATCATTCTAAAAAATTAGTGAAATCTTTATAAGAAGCATCTAAAATATACATGGAAAAATTTCCCCATTGATAAGTATCCTAATTTCCTATTTTGGAGCATATTGTATAGTGTTATGCACATCAAAATTATCCAAATGTGATACATGCGAAAAATTCAAAAGAAGCAAAATATTTGTAGAAATCCTTTATATTATCAATGAGTGTGCCTATTGTTGATAAAATCTTGATGTCCCCTATAAGTATATTGTAGAGAATGATAGAATCTGTTTTAACAATAATTTTCTCATTATTCGTATCTTTCAATCATGAAACTCCCCACAACATAACATAAGTTTCTAGCCACAATGGTTCAACACTGCCTTTTCATGTCTAACATTTAGCTGCAATCAACTTGCTTGCATAGTCTCTAAGTAATATACACATTTCACATACATTGTCTTCACTCTTCATGCACGCATCAACATTAAATTTAAACCTTCCATGTGGAGGTGGTTTCCAAGTTAACTTAGATAGGTGGGTTCACAAACTTACTACATTTCATTGGTTATATAGTTTTGTATTGATGTATGAACATCCTACTCCAATCAACAACATCTGAACATGGGGTGTTTATCCTAGTCATCAAGTATTCCTATTTTGTCAAATTTCTAGTAGGAAACCGAAAATAGATCAAACATAGGTTTTACTGACAAGTGAATGAGATGGTGAAGTACCTCATTTAGATTGACAAGGCTTGAAAGTTGGATCACCCTCATTAGTTGTTCACCAATCTTCTTCTGTTTAGTCTTTGGGAAAGACTAAAATAGATTATTGTAATTTCTACTCCATTGAAGTATAGAGCACATGAAGTATCAACTTGGATTCTCCAACTTTGTAGGTTTGTCTTTGTTGGCAAAACATTAGTCATCAATCTCCACCCAAATATAAGAATCTTCTGGAGAAGCTTCAATTTTCAAAGATATTATGGGCAATTCACCTAGCAAATCTTATCTTCAATCAATTGTTGTAATTCTGGTAGGCCAACTTTTGGAATGATACACTAATTTCACCAAGAACATTCTATTAGGTTTCGCCGTGTAAAAGCTATTATCCATTGTATTATGCTGTGGAGTGGGTATCCATTTAATGATCTCCCAATTATGGTCTCTTGCTGCCAATTTCAACTCACTCTCTATACATTCTTTTTTTCCTTGATCAATGAATTGTGCCACTAAAACATTATCGTAAATTTCAGTCGAAAGCAGCTAGCCTTTTGCAGCACTGATGCAGTCCACTTATCTTGAAAGAATTAAACTATCCTGTTATTTTCAATTCTCTATCTACATCGCCTTTACATCGCCTTTCGATTATAACAATTGTCACCATTATACTTATCCAAAAGTGAGGTGAGTCATGTTTAAAGTTACAACACTAGACATTATCCCTTTTAAAATACTTTGCATTTAGAACTTTGAAATATAGAGTGTATCTAGCTAGGGGTAAAACTTTTGATAAAAAATTTTTAGAGTAGAAGTTTTCAAATTGATAGAAAATGATGTGATATAGAATGTGTTTGGTAATGGATAAAACTTTTAGTAAAAAATTTATAAAAAAAAGTTATTAAATGATGTGATATGATAGGGGTAATGATGAAGAGTAAAAATGATAAAGTTGAAATAAATAGGTTAGTTATATTGGTAATTATGTAGAAATGATTGAAAAGTAGAGTAGTTGTATGAAAAAATAATTAAAAAATATAGTAGTTATGAAAAGTGAAAAATTTTAGATTGAAAAATTTGAACTTAACATTTTACCCCTGTTGCAAAACACATCCATAATATGGGTAATGATTAGTAGTAAAGATAATAAAGTTGTGGCGCCCCGACCCAGGGTGCCTAGAAGCCTTACTCCAGGATCTTTATCGATTGGTAAATGTGACTCAGGATTGTTGCCCTGATCACACGGCGGAATTTTTAAATTGGATCTCGTCCAAATTTTTTTCTTTCATTTTCTTTCATCATGTAACAAACACTCGTCATCAATTTT
>JAXCLR010000050.1:24219261-24230888 GCA_035584095.1 Annona squamosa | reverse complement strand
TGTTTTGCAACAGAGCTATGTTAAAGATCCTTAAATCTCTAACACCCATTCTCCACCTACTTTTGAAGTATATATTTTATTTCATTAGACCTAACTAATTTTCCTTCTTTTTTCATCCTCCCTCACCAAAATTGACTCAAATTGCATTATTATCTTCACGAAGTTTCTTTGGGAGTAAAAACAGGTTCATGGTATGATTTAGTATAGCGAACACCACTACTTTTATCAATATTTCTTTACCACCACTGGAAAAAAATTAGTTTTTCAACATTGAATCTTTTTCCAAACTTTCTCCTTGAAGCTTTGAAATGCTTACAACTATGTCCCTCTAATCCATGTGGGAAGTCCAAAGTAATCTATATTTTCTTACCATGTGCTCCAAACAATCTTTCCACATCTTCTCTTGTAGCCTCATTAGTGTTCTTGCTATAAAAAAAAACTATTTTCTCCATATTGGCCTTTTGCCCTAAACTTTACTCATAAATCTAAAATATGATCTTCAAATGCTCAACTTCCTTTCTTATAGCTTTAATGAATAAGGACAACAAAGCCCCTCCTTATTAGTTTTAAATTCACTAATTATCTTCTCATTTTGAGTTGCTTATAAGAGAGATGACAATCATTTATTGCATAATAAAAATAGATATTGTGAAATGGGGATCACCTTGCCGAAAGTGTCTACTTACCGTAATGGTATCTAATTTGAATCCATTTAATATGACTTGATAAGTAATTGCAAACTAGAAAGACCATGTCCAATCTATCTAACTCTCATTAAATCCCATCTTCTTCATAATCAAACATTGAAAGCTTCATTACACCTTATCATATATTTGAGACATAGGAGTGAAAATTGGGGCGAGTCAAGGTTTGTTAGGGTGTGTCTAGCCCCGATCCTACATTTAAAAAATATGGTTTGATCATATTTTTTTTTATACTAGATCAAGATAAAGTTAGTATAAATCTTGTATTTTTTATAAGTCTTTGGACAACTTTAGGTAAGTTTGGGATTGAGTTAGGTTAGAAAGCAAGCCAAAGGATGATAATATGTATATCAATATAAACATACATTTATCATAAATTTAAAGGTTAAATATTTCTATATTTTGGGTGTGTTTAGAAAGTAATAAAATTTTTTGATGAAAAGTTTTTGAATTGAAAAAATGATGTGATGTGATAGAAGTAATGAAGAGAAATAAAAAAGTAAAGTTAAAATAGATATGTTAGTTGTGTGAGTAGTTGCATAGAAATGATTAAAAAGTACGGCAGTTATAAAAGAAGATATGAACAAACTTAAAAATAGAGTAGTTATTAGAGTAAAAAATTTTAGAATGAAAAATTTTAGCATGATGTTTTTTAATTACTGCCAAATACACACTTTATTATTTAGTGAAGCTAAACATAATTTCCATAAAAAAGCATTAATAAATTTTTTTAATTATTTCATTTGCAACTTGATCTTGATAAATATGTATATCAATTTTTTAAAAAAAACATACATATAAAGTTTAAATTATAATTAAAATTGTTAAATTGTAAATAATAATATTTATTCTTGAAAGATATAAATAGTATATTTTATTTTAATAATAAATCATCTAAACGACATAATTTGAATAATATTTGCGATTAAGAAATAAAATTTTATACCTATAAACAAGTAACTGTATTTACATTAATAAGTTCTAAAGTTAAATATATCTATCTAACAAAACCACATTCATATAAATAAGTTATATGGTTTATCAAAATAATTTACATGATGCAAGGAGAGGCGGGATATGGTCGACTAGCTCCTCTTAAAATTGAAGTAAGGATCTTATCAAATCCTAGTTCACCCTACCCCACTAGATCAAAATCCTTGTTTCAATCCTCTGTAAAATTTGGTCGAGGTGAGGTAGGTCACAAGTCAACTCTACCTTTTTTGACCCTTATTTGGAGATGTCTAGTTCGATAACAATTTCCTTAGGCTTTCTAGTCTTCCTCTTTCGCAATGTATATAGAACCTCATATGAAATTAACAAGTTGTTAGTGATTAAATTGTTCGGAATAAATGTGCTTCCATTTTCTAAAATGATTTTTGAAAGACAATTCTTCAACCTGTTTGCTAAGATTTTTATAAAATTTTGTATATGACATTGCAAAGGCTAATAAGGTTAAAATTTGCTAGTCAATCTACCCCTTGCTTCTTTGAAACCAAAACAATATGAGTTTAATTTTGTAGCACCCTGACCTATGACATCCCTTTACATTGAACTTGGGCTTGTCATAGGATTTCATTCTAGAAATCTTTCAAAAGTAGTGAAGTCCATAATATAACTTACGCTTACGTACCAAATAATAAAATAAATGAATGAGCAGTAACGAAAAATTGTTTAAATTTCTTTTAACATCAATAAAAATTTCAACAACATCCCATATGTAATTAGGACCTTCCACAAATACAAACATTCATCGGATGATCTTTACATCAAGATATAACCTGTATCATTTTCCCAAAAATACAATCATCTCATTTCTTCACAACTTCATCATATCTACACATGAGTTCCCATACTGCATATAATTTCCACATCATACACAAAATATATATTTATACATTTTTATAAACATAAAAGAGAACACACCTCAAATAGATCAAATAAAAATCTAGTATTTCTAAGGTCTAATTTGTTACATAACATTTTCAGACATAACAAGAGCTCACATAACCTCCACTTCACTGCTCTTTCTTTCTAGTGAAGTCTTCATAGCTCTTGATTTTGTAATATTTTGCAACTAATTAATCAAAATGGTGAGTTCAAAGAACCTCGTAAGCAAACAATATTTAAGAAGAAAATCTTGAACCCTTTATGGAAATATCATATATGTATGAGAATGAAATGCAACCACAAAAATGCATCATTCAATGACATATTCTCCTCTTTGGTAGATGATCACTTACCATTCATACACTGGACACACCAGTTAGGTAACACTAAGGATAGACTACTTGTCCAATTACAATTTTGGCAAAATCTTATATTCATTTTCATATATGGGTTCCATTCACACAAGTATCAAATGCATTTATGTTATAAAAGGAGTTTGCGTAATTTATCATAAAAAAGAATTCGTCCTCAGCAATCACGTTTAAAAGCATGCCTTTACAGTACTTATATACGTATATAATGAAAATAGTGTAATGGTCATTCCCAAATATTTTTATTGTTTGTATAAAATTTAATTGAAATACCTATAGAAAATGACTTGATTTGCACATATTTCTAGTGAAATATATAAAAGTATAACATGAACATTTGTTACAAATATCCTTTCTCAAAGTAAGTGATGAAATAAAATTTTCTATCACAACAATATTGAATTTGAAAGGTTTGCTTACCTTAGGATCTTAAGTTACGTCTTTCATTTTCTCCTTTTCTTTTCTTATCAAAATTAATAATTATAAAACTAAATACTTTCTTATATCACAATACATTGCATCCTAAATTTAATGTCTGAAGATGTCTTAATTTAAAAGCTAAATTTTTAGCTTTCATTTTTTAAAGAGAGTTTTTAAGACCCCTTTAATGAGGAAAATATTCTCATTTAAACTCTCATCCTAATTATCATTTCATCTCATATCTATAATTAAATAGATAACTTAAGAGCATATACTCCACCTAAATTTTTTCATCCATTAAATATTCAACTTAAGTACATATACATATATATTAAACATATTAAAAATCTATTTAATCATTCCTATGCTATGTAAATTAGTTATTTAAAAATTTTGCATAAAAACCCAACAACCATATCCCATCTACGGCTTAACATAACACTTCAATAAATTTTCATTATATTTTTAATTCTTTGCATAGCTTAAAATTTACCCATAGATAATTTTCAAGCTAATACTCTAAAAGCCCTATGTTAAGCTACATTTTTAGGGCTGCCAACTTTCTACAAGTTGTTGAAAATTTTAATTTTTCTTTTTCTACGTCAAGTTAGGCATATTAATTTATAAATAACACATCCTAATAGCATTTGCAATATTATATCATGATTTGGAACAATAAAACTCAGATATATAAGTCTTGAATTTTTTATTTCATAATTATGCTTGATTTTAGCTTTCTATTTTCATGATTTAGGGTCCAAATGTTATCTTATCCACGAATTTATCAAAAACTCCATGATTTTCCTCAATATTTGGGGTTAAAATAAAAATTCTACTCATTTCAACTCTGTAATCTGTGAATCACTAAATCTATTATCCAATCAATGTATTTTACTTACATACATATTTACTTAATGTACTTTGGCAAAACTCCCATAATTCAAACATGATTTGGGTATAAATTCCAAAAAATCCAAAACAACCCATCTCTCCTCTTACATTCGGCGACTGACGACGGCAGTGGTAGCTTCCCCTTCGTCCTTTCCCTCCCTTTCTTCTTCCTTATCCTTCTCCTTCTCCTCCCTTCCATTTTTTTTCCCTTCTGGTTCTGTTGTGTAACCCTCCTCTTCTCTCTTTTATGATTTTCGTTGCTTTGCATGTGCACAAGCAATGCTATTTTTTTATAAAAAGGGGGCATGTGCCTTACAAATTTATTCCTCCTCATAAGCTCCATCTTGGCAATTTTGTCCTTTGCCTCCATGAAATTCTTACATTCCATATAAATTTCATTTTCTAACATCTGCTAGTGATGCTAATAGAAACATACGGACCATTCATCAGGACTTAGTGCATTCCATTGGAGTATTACACCTACTGCTATGAAGACTTCATCTTTTGTGAGAGGGGTTGTCACTATGTTATTATCATCTACCGTTAAACCTCCCTAAGTACGTGATAAAATCCTATTTGCATTTCTCACTCCTACAAATTTGAATAGCTCTGCAAAATATTTGACTACTAACCTTTCATTCTCCTGCTGGTTTGTGACTCTGTTATTTCTATCATCATAAAGCACTTCTATATTATTTTTTCATCTTCTTTCAAATGTCTTTTTGTGGAAAGATTTTGTGTTTCGGTTATCCTATTGTAACTAGTTAATTATGGACCTTTGGTGCCAATTGAATTCTTCGACCTCAAAGAGGCTGTTTATTTGCTACTCCACCTACTTAATCTGGCATCTGTTTCATCTAATGGCTACAATGCCATAATCTATTCTAACTTTTCTTGTAGTGTCCTAATTTTTGTTATAATATTACCCCTGAATTTGTAGTTCCACTTCTACAAATCAACTCCACATTTTAGTAGTTGTAATTTATACTTCTAAAAGATACATCACTAGAATTTTGGCCCCTTCCCCAATACCTTTGAACAATATCTTATGCCTGCCTTCCATCAAAAAAAAAATTCTTCTGCCTACTTGTCTCTTATCCAAAAGGACTCATATCTGAACCTTGTTGGTGGTTTTTTAATGTTTGATTAGTTGTTTAAGTGGATGAGCAATAGGTTATGATATGAAGCTACTGCACAACAGTGGTGGTTTTTTGCGAAAGGAAAAATATTAAACCATTCCACATTTGCTAAAGCCTTGTCTAATTTAGCTTTCACTTGTGTTGCTTTTGTCCAATTATTCCTTTGTGTGAAGACTAGTCCCACAAAACCCAAATGTTTTAATTAACACTCATCTATAGCTTCTTTAAATTTCTCCATTTGACTTTCAGCTCTTATATGATTATTATAATATTATGATATACCAACTACTTTACTAAAATCCCCACCACAAGCTAAGGACTACTGTTGATCCTCTACATGGCAGAGTAGTCTCCATATTTCCTCCCTTCTACTAGTTTCTAGTGCACTATAAAATCAAGTAATTTGCCATTTGTTATGACTTAAAATGTTTACCTCTACATCAATACAATGTCTAGAGTAGGATTTAATAGTTACATCGTGATTTTTTTCCCAAAGCTCAGGTAATCCCCCCTTCCTCTCTCTGTAATTAGCTGCTAAACAATAATAGAACTTTAGTATTTTCTTAATGATCTCCATTTTTCTTAATGTGTGTTTAAAAGTGATAAAATTTTTGAATAGAGGTGGTGTTAATTTACATTAAAAATATTTTAAACTAAAAATTTTCAATTTAAAACTTTTTCTCTCCGCAACTATTCTAGTTTGAAATTATTTTTCACTTATTTTTACACAATTACCATACTTTTCAATAATTTCTATACAATTACTTGTACATTTAACTTATCTATTTTAACTTTATTCTTTTTTACTTATCATTAGCTCTATTATATTACATCATTTCTTTCGTTTAAGAAATTTTTAAATAAAATTTTTTTATTAAAAGCTTTATTGCTTTTTAAACACATCCGAAAAGTTTTTCATTATAAAAGTTTTTGAAATAGTAAAAAATAATATAATATGATAGAAGTAATGATGAAAAGCAACAAAAATAAAGTTAAAAATAGATACATTAATTATACAAATAGTTGTGTGAAAATAATTAAAACATAAAGTAGTTATATAAAAAAATTGTGAAGAAATGATTAAAAATAAGATAATTATGAAGAATAAAAAGTTTTAGAACAAGGACATGTTTGATTGGAGGTAAAACTTTTTAATGAAAAATTTTTAATGTAAAAGTTATTAAATCGATAAAAAATGATGAAATATAATAAGGGTAATGATGATATGTAAAGATAATAAAGTTAGAAGAGATAGATTAATTACGTGGACATGATTAACAAGTAGGATAATTTATATAGAAAAATATGAAAAAATAATTATAAATGGTAATTATGGTGAATGAAAAGTTTTTAATTTAAAAGTTTTGTTTGACATTTTTAGAACCCAAAGTGTGCTTAAAAAGTGATAAACTTTTGGATGAAAAGTTTTTAGCATAAACAAATTTGAAATATAAGAAAATGATGTAATATAGTAGAGATAATATTGAGAAATAAAGAGAATAAAATTAAGTAAATAAATTAGTTATATGAGTAGTTGTGTACAATGTTGTTAAAACGAGATTAAACTAGCCGGTTCGATTGAGAACTGGTGCCAAAGTTTGGTTTACTTGAAGTTGGCCTGATTAGTTGTCATTTAAAAGTTCGAACCACCTTACCTGCGGTCAAATTAAAAAAAAAAGTTGAACTTAATTTGATCGGTTCATCTAAATTTAATAAAAAAATCCAAATCATGTTAGCCGATTCAATTGGCTGCTCACTTGCTAGAGATTCTTTCTATGCCCAAATTGTATTCTCCACTCTCTCCTCCCTATTCAAATTTCATAGAAATAAGGGTGTTAATGGTCATAGTTAATCCGTTAATTTGCTCGTTCAACCCGTTTATAAATGAGCTTAGATTGAAAATTTTAAATAAATGAGTTATGATCCGTTAACCCTTCAATCATTTAATTAAATAAATAGATTAGGGTGTCCGTGAACTCATTTAACTCATTAAAGTTATATATATATATATGTAAATACCTTAGTTATTTTTAGCTGAATCTATCTGTTCTTATCTAATTTTCATTTTAACAATACTGTCATAATATTATTTTTCCATCACTGCCTTATTTTCATTTCTCCTGCATCAAAAACACCTATTGTCTCTTTGTGAGATTATCGTCTGTCTGAGTCTAAACCTTTATATCATCGATTATATAACCCATTAACAACTCGCCATCTTATTTATTAAATGAGTTGTAAATTAGTTAAAGTTAATTTTGTAGATGGAGTATTAAATGAATTAAGATTAGATTATCTTAAAGATGTGTTTGGGAATGAATAAAACTTTTGGTGAAAAGTTTTGAAGAATAAAAGTTGTCAAATGATGTGATATGATAGGGGTAATTATGATAAGTAAATAGGATAAAGTTAAAATAGATAGGTTAGTTGTATAGGAAATTGTGTAGAAATGATTGAAAAGTAGGATTGTTTGTGTTGGAAGATGTAAAAAAATAATTAAAAAATAGAAAAGTTTTAGAAAATGAAAAATTTTAGAATGAAAAGTTTTAGGTGAAAACTTTTTATCCTTGTCAAACACCCCCTAAATGGGCCGGGATAAGATTAGATTATCCCGCCATCCTATTTATTAAATGGGTTGTAAATTAGTTAAAGTTAATTTTGTAGATGGAGTATTAAAGGAATTAAGATTAGATTATCTTAAATGGGCCGGGATAAGGATAATAGTCACCACTGCACAGAAGCCTGCGTCGTCACCCTCTCCGGCCTTCCCTGTTGGAGCCGGGCATTATCAACGATTCAGCCTCTGACGGCTCTCCCCGTCTCTTAATCTCCCAGTTTCCCTGCTCATCTCGGTTTGTCGGTAAGTCGTTGTCCGCCAGCTGCCTTCCATCCCCCCAACCCAGTTGTCATCTCCTCCAGTTCTCCTCCTCCCTCCGCTTATCTCGGTCTCCCGGCCGATGCAACCGTTTCCGCCTCCCTCTGCCTCTTTCGGCCTCCCGACGGACTTAGATATTTCTGCCTCTCTTCTCCTCAACGGACTCAGGTATTTCTGCCTCCCTCTTCCTCCCTCTGGTCGTCTGCCATTTCGATCCTCATCTCGCCCACCACCTTCGCTAGTCAGCAATCGTTGGTAGTCCTCGCGACCGCCCTGCTTCCGATTCCCTGTTCCAGCGAGTTGAGATTATTCGTCCGGCTTCTCTGTACAATTCGTGTTTCTTTCTTAAATCATTTATACTGCATCGGTTGTGAACATATATACATGGATGTGAATGGATTTGCAGTGAAGCCAAAATCTTCTTGGGAATTTGGGAGTGACGCGGCTATTGACTGAAGTTGTTTACTACTTTATTTGATGATTCGTCTTCGAAACTTTATTTTAGGAGGTAAGAAAACCACATAGACTGATTATTACGGAAACATGATTTCATCTCCGTGTTTGCGTTTCTGCATACTCTACAGAACCCAACATTCCATCATAAAATATATATACCTTCGTGTTATTGCTTTAGATTGGGTGGTATTCTAAGTTGAAAATTGAAATTATATTCACTTGGGAATGTAAATGTTTGACCCATACTAATGCAACTAGCTGATTTTGTTTGGAATTTGGGAGCATAAATACAGATTCGTATTGGTCAATTGCTTGCATTGTAGTTGATTCATTTGTGCATTTAGTGGAAGTGTGGATTGCATGATTTAATTACTCATTTACTCCAATTCATAAATCTGCACAATGTACTGTTGTTTGCATGATTCGAACACTTTCTGTAGATTTTTTTTTGCATATTTTGTTTTGATGATTAAAGTCTAACATATAGATTTAGGAGTTATGAATATATAATTTTAATCATATATAATTAATTAAAAATAATTAAATATTAATGACATCATAAATATGTCGTACCGATGTCACAAATTCAAACCAGACTAGTTCCTTCAGCAGTTCAGTTCTGACAACATTAGTTGTGTAGAAATGAATGAAAAGTAAGGTAATTATATAGAAAAATGTAAAAAATAATTAAAAACATGATAGTTGTGAAAATTGAAAAGTTTTTGAGTTAGGAAATATATGTGTTCGGCAAATAGTAAAAATGTCAAGGTAAAACTTTTCAATCTAAAACTTTTCATTTTCCATAATTAACATGTTTTTTAATCATTTCTTCACATCTTCCTATATAACTACCGTACTTTTCAATTATTTTTACACAACTAACCTATTTGTTTAACTTTATTCTTCTTACTCCTTATAATTTCTTTTATCATATCCTATCATATTCTTTCAATTTAACAACTTTTATATAAAAAACCCTAACAAATTTTAGTTTGAAACTGGTTACTGATTTTACCTGGTAATGTCTGCATTGTAGAACAAAGAGTCAGTGTGAGATTTTCATTCCGAATGACAGAGAGGTGAGAAGCAACTCGAATCCTGCAGTCCCTTTGCCAATTTCATTCCATTTCACAGAAAGGAAAAACATGAGAAGGGTTTTACAGGATCCCTAAGGAATAACTTCTATTAAAACTTCGTGTTTGTTGGAGCATTAACGGAGGACAAATCTGAGCAGCGCGTTTTCCATCCAGACGGCAATGCAGCATCAACTCTTTCGATCCATGTAACTGCTTGCGACAATTTTCTGGAGTGCCGACAGTGTTCATGAGCACAAATTCAGTACCTTCGCGGTTACATTCAATGAAAACTCTACGGTTTTCTGGAGTTTCAACTAAAATCAGGGTATCGTATTCATTTTCCTTCTACTTATTTTGGATTTTTAGGCATGTCCTCTTCAATATTGTATTTTGGAATGCCAAATTGCATGAATCAAGCACATTTATTCTGGTTGTTTCTTTTGTAATAGTAGCTTATCTTGTTTTGTTCATATATTGGTAGATTATTTGGATTTGCATGCTTTTTTACATGACAGATTAGGCATTTTGATGGTTCAAAGGTTTAGTTTGCCCTTTTGCTGCAGACTACTATGCTTGTAATTGCTGTTCACTCTACTCTGAGTCATTGCATTTCTCGCCTTGCCATTGTTTGGTTGATATGAGTGTTAATTTTGATGGATTGATATCAATTTAGAACATAAAGTAGTAAAACAGTTAAGATTCCTCATATCAGCTTTGGTGTAGCCCAAATAAATTTCCCTATTTTCTGCTTTTGACATCAGGGGTCAATCTTCTGTGTAATCAAGGGTGTTTAGAGTGGCTGGATCCATCATGTTTACAAATGATCAACGTCAACTGGAGCGCACAGGCAAGTATGGGACCCCGAGAGTGCAATACCTTCAGGTATATCTTCCCTTTTCTTATATTATCACTTGAAAGAATTTTTTTTTTGATGATTATATTTACATACATCTCAACACATATTACATTGAAATTCTGAGACATTCTTACAAATACGGAGATACATAACTCCCCCAAAGATTTTTAGTTTTTACATTATTTTTTGCATATTTATATTTCTAGAAATGATTGGATGATTTTATTTTGCAACTAGCTGAGGATAGAATATCCAAAAGTTCACCCTAGACAGCCTTCTGAAAAAACGCTGTCTCAGAGGAAAAAAAAAAGAGGAAAAAGATATGTGCCATTGTGCACGTTTATCTGAAATGTGAAGGGCAAAGAGGAGAATGATAATGAAGAATTAGTTTTCCAATTGATGCGAACGAGGAGAGATTCAATGAAAGGGATCCCTGAGTAATGCTTGCACATTTCTTGCATATGCCTTGTTTGTCTAATCTTCCATTTATTCTATGGTTGCATATTGCCACAGAACTGCAATAAGAGTCCATAACACTAGAAGGTAAAACCCTTAGAAGGTTGGAAATTTCTGGCCTCGTCTCATTAATTCATGACATTACTGCTTTTTCTGGGGATAGCTTACATTGAATTCAAGTGTCCACTCTCTCCACGAACTTCAAAATGTGAATAAAGTAAAGTTGTGCTTTTTTTGTTTTAGAAAAAAAAAAAGATGCCCTGCAATACTCGTATCGTGCAAATGACAAAATGGCTTTTTTCAACTAGAGTAATGATAGTTGAGATCCTTGTCTTAGTGGAAGGCTGCGCCTATCCTCTGCACCTCCCCTAGGTGGTTGATACTTGATAGTGATGTGGACTACTTTGCAGAGTAGTAGAGGGATATCTGGAATTCTGTCCATTTTTTCGCTTTCGTATTTCATCAACACTTGGGGAGTGACTACTCTAGTGTGTGT
>JAXCLR010000050.1:24186525-24218213 GCA_035584095.1 Annona squamosa | reverse complement strand
CATTTAAAATTATATTTCATAATTAATTATTTGATCCTTCAATTCCATATATTACAAAATTATATATTTATTTCATATAAAAGTCAATACATTACTTAAGGTTCATGACCTTAGGATTTCATATATGATTATAAAATTTGGGGTTCCACACTAAGATTGGTTTACCGTCTGGATATCACCAGTTAAGAATTAGTCTTGGCGATATTCATAAAATGGCTTTTCGGACACGTTATGGACACTACAAATTTTTGGTAATGCCATTTGGATTGACAATTGCTCCTACAATCTTCATGGACATGATAAACAGGGTGTTTCGGGACTACTTAGATCAATTTGTTGTGGTATTTATAGATGATATACTGATCTACTTAAAATCAAAAGAGGAACACAAAATACATCTTCGTAAGGTATTAGAAAAGTTGAGGAAAGAGAAGTTGTACTCTAAATTAAAGAAATGTGAGTTTTGGTTGACTCAAGTTGCATTTCTAGTCCTTATAATATCTAAGGGGGGAGTTCAAGTTTACCCTCGAAAGATAGAAGCGGTACTTAATTGGCCAAGGCCTACCAACATCACTGAAATTCGAAGTTTCTTAGAATTGGCCAGTTATTAACAAAGATTTGTTGAAAGATTTTCACAGTTATCTGACCACTAACTCGATTGACTCGAAAAGGAGTAAATTATGTGTGGTCAGATGAATGTGAAAATAATTTCCAAGAGTTGAAACAAAGGTTAATTAGGGCACCAATTTTAACCCTATCAGAGGGAAACAAAGGGTTTGTTGTATACAACGACGCTTCAAGAAAAGGAATGGGATGTGTATTAATGTAATAGGAAAAAGTTATAGCTTATGCATCTTGACAATTGAAGCCAAATGAGGTGAATTATCCTACACATGATCTAGAGCTAGCCGCAGTAGTAGCTGATGCGTTAAGCAGAAACTCTAGTCTTGCTCGCTTGATAACTCAAGAAGAGGAGTTATTACAAGAAATGAGACGATTGGAAGTGATCGAGTGTCCACTAGGAGTACAAGTATTGTTATCTCAATTACAGATAACGTCCACAATATTTGAAAATATTAAAGAGGCACAACATAATGATGAGATTTTAAAGAATTACATAGAGAAAATGAAGCGGAAGAATTTCAAGGAGTACATGGTAGATGATCAAGGTATGTATCGGTATAAGGGTCGTCTGTGCATACCGGATCAAGCTGAATTAAAGAATCAAATTTTGTAGGAAGAACATTTTTCTTCATTTTCAATGAATCCGGGAAGCACCAAAGTGTATCAAGATATTAAGAAAATGTACTGGTGGAACAATATGAAGAGAGAGATTGCAGAATACGTAGCCAAGTGTCTAATGTGTCAGAAAGCAAAAGCAGATCATCAAAGAACACCTGGAAAACTGCAATAATTGGAAGTGCCTGAGTGGAAGTGAGATGATATTATAATAAATTTCATTGAAGGGTTACCCAAAACAGAAAATGGAAATGACTCTATATGGGTAATCGTGAATCGATTGTCTAAGGTCACCCATTTCCTACCTATAAAGAAGAACTTCACAGTGGAAAGATTAGCCAAGGTGTATTATAAGGAGATTGTTCGCCTCCATGAAGTGCCAAAATTTATAGTGTCAGATCGGGACATGACATTCACCTCACGATTTTGGAAGTGTCTGCATCAAACCTTGAGCATTCAATTAAAATTTAGCATTACATTTCACCCATAAACAGATGGGTAAACAGAGAGGGTGAACCAGATTATTGAAGATATGCTTTGAACGTGTACCTTAGAGTTTGGAGGATCATGAGATGAGTACTTGTCTATAGCTAAATTTGCAAATAATAATTACTACTAAGTAAGTATTTAGATGACGTCTTTTGAAGCCTTATATGGAAGAAGATGTAGAACCCCATTGAACAGGGATGAGGTAGGTGAGAGAAAATTGGCCCCAGACTTGTCTCAAAGAATGGCGAAAAATGTACACTCACAGCCCAAAGCCGATAAAAAGAGTTACACATATTGCAAAAGGAGGGACTTAAATATACAGGTTGGTGAACATATGTTCATAAAAGTGACGTCATTCAAAACAGTTACAAGATTCAGGAAGAGAAATAAACCGAATCTTAGATATATTGGACCTTTTGAAGTATAGCTTTACCCCCAGCTTTGGCTCTTGTACATAATGTATTCCATATCTCCATACTTAGAAAATATGTCCCTGACCCTACACATGTGTTAGTGGCGGAAGATTTGCTGATACAAGATCATTTAAGTTATGAAGAAAGACCAATCAAGACCTTGAACTATAAGGTTCGGAACCTCCGAAATCGAGAAATTGAATATGTCAAAATTCAATCGAATCGATATTCGAAAAATGAAGTCACATGGGAGCTATAAGAAGAAGTAGAAAAAAAGTATCCCCATTTGTTTGCAAAATGATTGGTTTTGGGATAAAACCTATGTAAGGGGGGGGGGGGAGAATTGTAAAACCTTAGAAATTGAATTGTCAATATAGTTATTTTCAAGTATTTTAGAAATTAAAAAATATGGTTAAATTGGAATTTCTTAGGAAATTCATATCTCGCAATGTTGAAGTCCGATCGAGATGAAACTTTTAAAGGTAACTTGATCATGAGGTACCCCAACATTATCAATGGTGGAAAATTTAAAATTTAAAATTTAATTATTATTATGATTAATTGATGAATTAACTTCAAAATTAAAAAACTTAATATATAATGATCATTTTAAGCTCAAAAATTTTTTATGGAAGGTTATGATAATATGTTTTATAATATAGCTTATTTAAGATCATCAAATCCTAATGCATTATGTTTAATCACATATGGATAATTAAGGGTTAATCTTAATTATCATAAATAATATAAATTATAAAAGTCAAAGTGACCGTCACTTTTTCCAAGGGTCCACTAGGAGGGCTATTAAAGTGGGCTAAGAGTGAGCTAAAGGGTCATTAACAGTTAATATAAATAATAAAAAAAATAAAAAAGCAACAGCACATTAATGGAACGTACAAGGGGCTGCTGGACACTATTCAATGCAAATGTTTTATATTTAAAAATTCAAAAATACATATAATAATGGGAAATGGGATAAGGATGATCCTATGTGGATTTTTAGTAGCCTAAATAATTATGAAAAATAAGAAATTAGGGCTGCATATTAGGGACAACTAGTGGACAACATGTTTAATGGTTAGACATAGCTATGGAAAAAATTCCAAAAATAATATTAAATGAAAATATATGTGGCTTAGAATTTTTGGGTTAAAAATAGGGTAAATTTGAAAAACTTTACCCTCTATTTTGGGTCAAAATTGTAAAGAAAAAATTGAAAATTAAATGCCTACAAAAGCAGGCAGTGTGGATGAGCACAAGTTGCTGTTGGAGGAAAAAAACAATTTTTATAAAAGGCAGTGAGGAATACGTCCAAGGGGGAGAAAATCCAGCAATAGGAGAAGATAATTTCAACTACTCAAAGGAGGACTATTAATTAATCAAGTAAGTATATGTTAATTTTGATTTTATACTTCAAATCTGGAAGTTATAGGTTGTTATAAACCAAAATAAGAACGAAATAGTAAACAAAAAATTTTTGGCATGAAAATTTGTGTAAAAGCTCCTTATATGATGATTGAGGGATGAAAAAATTTTCAATTTTAAGTATTAAGCAGATTTCAAATTACAAATCCGAGAATATCAACCCAAACAGGGTAGACCGGGTGGCAGGAACAGCTGTAGTAAAGGATTTTTAATAATATTTGTAGAGGGCTTTTTTATTAGAAATGTTGATATGATGTATAGGACATCATGATTATCACTCAACCGAAATCAAATACGACTTTTGGATGACATAAATATGGTTTATAATTCACGTGATTAGGGTTGTTCCTAATTTCGCAATAATTTTCAGCATAGTAAAAATGCTAAAATAAATATATAATGTTAATATTTTGTGCTTAAATGTTTATGAGGGTTAATTCATGTAGTTATTGATGTATGATAGACATTTCCAAGTTAAATACCTTTATTTGATTGTAAATCAAGAATTAGAGAAATCAGTGCCCTTGATTTTAGCAAATATGTACAGTTTGACAAAAAATAAAAAAGAAATATGAAACCTAAGTTGAGATGATCTAAATTGATATACATATGTGTAAGAATAAAAATATTCCATTTAATGATAATTAGACAGAATTATTTGAAGTATATATGAATTAATGAAATGCAAATTTCAAGTTAGAATATCCAACTGTTGGGGTTAATTGTAATTTCTGTTTTAATTTAATTCATCCTATGATTAAATAAATGAAGTATGATAATATGCTTTCATGTAATGATGATTAAGTAGGATTAAATTAAGTGTTAGAATTAATGAAAAATAACTAAAGAAGAAAAAAGGAAACAGTGGGACGTCCAAACTATTGGATTAAATTCTAAATTCTATTTAATTAAATAAGGTGCTAATTTGTGTATTTTAATATATATATATCAAATACGATGGAATTAGAAAAATGAGGGCTGTTTTGCAAAATTATGAAAAGGATGAAGAGGTTTAATGATATATTAGTATAAATGGTTGATATATGCTTAAAGTGAAGGGTGGAAATGAAATTTGAAGAAAATTAGGACCGTTTGGAAGAAATTATAATTTCCAAAAAATTTGAGTTTAATTGGGAGATGATTTGTGAAGATTTTAAGAAATTGAGGTACCAAATTGTAAATTTGGAAAACCTATCTAGGGGTGAAAATACAATTTATGAAACGATTTGGGTGGAGTTGTAAAATTTTAAAAATTTTAAGTTGATTAGATGACCCTTACCTTTAGGAAAATAATTTGAGAATATTCTTCAATAAAATGTTGCATAGGACTTACGTGAAAAAATACTTAAAATCCAAGTATATTAGATTTAGCCAAGTGTTACCAATCTCAAAGTGAGGTTAGAAAATAATGTGGATATTTAAATGAATGAAATGAACCAATGATGGAATATATGTGAATGAGTGCATATCATTTTTAATGTATAGGCAAATGCAAAGAAAAAGTTATTGACGAGGAGTAATTTTAAGAGAAGGTAAGCAAGAAAATTTTTAAAATTTATTTTCTTCAAAAATATGAAAATATGATTTCAAATGTCTATTTAAGTGTTTCAAATTACTTTACAAATGAATGCTTAAATTGCTTTTGTGATAGATTTAAGGGTGGCCATCCCAACATGTCGTTTGAAATATTATGTTTTAACAAATTGGTTGTATAATGTTTATCAAATCAGGTTGAAAAATGATGACTCAAATGCTTACTCATGGAAAATCATGTTAGCATGTTTATGTTCATGTTTATACGAATGTTCATGGTGCACAAGGTTACTAGGTCCACTTAGAGGTGTAAGAGGACAGGTTGCCCCTCTCAAGTGTGACCAAGTTGCTAAAGTAGGCCAATGACCGGCAGCGCCCTCTCTGAGATGGCAGAAGGATGGAGTTATGATCGCCTGGCTAGCGTATCATTTCTTTAATAAATTCATGTGATTTAAATTGATGCATTCACATTATTCATGTTTTCCCCATGTCGGGAATGTTTTAAATACCTTGCAATGATTATTGAAAAATTTCTAGAAAATGATAAATGCTTGCTTATTGAGTTAGTACTCACTTTTTGTTTTTCAAACAAGCAGAGAGGTACCCAGAAATTGTGAAATGAAGACATGAACCATGGAGAACCAAGTGATTGGAAATTTTGAATTATCATTATGTGATGGAAATGATCTATGATAATTTATGTGTGTGACATGGATTTTAAAATTATGTGAGTAAGATGTTATGAAATTATTATGGATTGGTAATTTTATGTAAATTATGTTAATGTTTATGTGATCAAATCCTGCCGCGTAGTCAGGGCAACAATACTGCCCACATTTAATAATCGAACCGATCTCGAAGTAAGGCTTGTGCCCACCTCAAGCCGAGGCACCACAATGTTCCCAAGGTTGCTTCACTAAGAATATTTTTGAGAGATTTTTCTCTCCCCCTTCTCATGTGAACGTTTTCATGGATATGGCCCCATTTTTATAATTTTTGACCAGCCCATGGGACCCACTTTGCCACATGTCATGAGGGTAATTTAATTCTAACTTATCCCTTGATGACATGATAATTTTATATCCAAGTAAAATACTCATTTAATAATTATAAAGAATCATCAAAAATCCATGCATTGATAGAATGCATTACTATCCACTAGGTGACACCCCCCTTAGGTATGCTTTTTGACATTTTTATGCCTCATTTTTCACATATTTATGCGCTTCATTAGTTACCCTAGGGTCTTAGCTACTTAGATATCATTTTAGGATTTTTAAAATCCAAATATCATGTCATTCTTGCCCTTGGATGTCCCCTTGGTGTGCCACATAACCTATGCTCCATTTTGAGCTAAACTTAGGCAGTAAACCAATTCATTTAAACCCTTACTTTTCAATGTATTTGACCATTAAAAAATCCATAAAATCCCACTCTTTTCACCTCCATTTAATACCTTGCATAGCATTAAACTAAGTCATTTAACTTACTTGCTTTAACAAAATGCTATGGTAGTCTTGGGTGTACAAAGTCAATGCTAGGTACATTTTTCTAATTAAGAACTTTCCTATGGTAATTATCTTAATCCAATCCATACATACTATAGATTTCATAATTTTATTCAATTATTTTAAATTTAATATCAAATCGACATTTTTCTGTCAAGTTATAGACCTTCGAAAATAACCTTAGAGGGCGAGATTAAAATTAAATAATTATCACTTTAATCCAATCACATTTTCCTTAATTCAATCCATACATAAGTCGAGCCCAAAATCATGAGCTTACCTTTGAAATTTCATCTCATTTCGCCTTATAGGCATCAAGTTATATATTTTCTACAATTTTCGACATAATTCCATAATTTTCATTTTAATCTCCATTAATTAAATCATGAAAATTGAAATAAATTTTCATGAAACATTAGCATATTCTAATCCTCATTAAGCTCCTTTAGTTCTCTTGACTCACAGTGGGCTTTGGCGATTAATCTTAATCATCATTCTTAATTGCAAACCCTAATTGCAAAATTCATCAATTTTAAAAATCATTCACAAATCATCAATACACCTTAAATGCATTTATATGAGTCCTACTTGGGTATAGGTATTACTATTCTTCTCCATTAAAGTCGAAAAGCTATGTTCCTCAGCAAATCCAATGAGAATCCAATCCCATCCAACCCTTTAAGAATCAACCAGCCAACAAGAAAGTGTGTGTAACAAGGCAATAACTCCTATTCAGATTTAATAAATTCAAGAATCAGTCACTTCTCTATTTCAAATGGCCCGCACCCCAAGCTGCCCATCCAACCATCAATTTTAGCTGACAAATCCATGTCATTCGTTTCATCATTTGAGAGTAGAAGAGGGCGGACTATATTTCTCTTAACGCATTCAATTTTTTTTATGAGACCCTTAACTCATTCTTCGATTGGAGTGTTGTGAAAATTTTTTCAAGGTGATAGAAAATTTCACTGTCGGAAATCGCAGATGAAGAACACCTAAAATTGCCAACTATCTTGGTGGAATAGATAATCGAAGTCAAGAGGAGAAAGGCGAGATCGCAACCCTAGTAGCCACAACGTTAACTCTTCGATCTAAGTCATCATTTCTAATTACCAGATCCTCCTCTAAGCATCATTTTCTATCGTGCCCTTCCTTCATCTTCTGCAATTGAGGGTCTCTCCACTTCTACCTCAACCATTGTTCTCTGTAGTACCTTTTTTTATCTTTTGCAATTGGAATTGTCTCTTTTTTTATTGTTATGATCTCCTCTTCTAACATCATCAAACATTACGAGCTCGTGCTTCTCGACTTCACCAAGTCTCCTCCTTTTTTATTGTCAAAATTTACTATTCTTCCTATCTATCCTTCTTCTTGCAAGCATTTTTTTTAATTCTTCTACGAATGCCACTTATTGTCGTTGCTCATCGGAGGCCATTGATTGAGGGCATTTTAGTTTAGTTTGTATTGTTTTTAAACACAAATTTTTAAAATTCTATTCATTGCAGAACCATTGTCCCAATTGCTTTCATATGAGAAAACAATTTTGGTAAAATTATCTACCTTCTAAGATTTGTTAAATTTTTAGTATTTGTATTTTTTGTCTGACATAATTTTTATAGCATTTTACTTCATAGATTGACTTTATGACAGTAATAATTTCATTCGTAATTAAGGTCCATGCCAAGATTCATTTAGTTATGGTTATAAGATGCTAATATGACTATGCTATAAGATGAAGAGGAAAATATAAATAGATTATGGTTGCCAAAGGTAAGTACTGAGTTAAAGCATTGGTAAAACTAAAGCATAGGGAAATTCACCTCAAAAGTAAAGAGCTTGAGATAAAGCAAATAAAAGTAGGGAAATGACCTTGTTCTTCTCTAATAAAAGTAGAAACTTGAAGATAAATTGGGGGTAGAATCGGAGTGGGCCATACCGAGTCAAGATTCGCCTAACCCTAATCCTACTTTTTAAAAATTGAGTTTGACCCTCTTTTTATATTAAGTTAGGATAAAGTCGGTTTGACCTTCACTTTTTTCTAATAGGTTTTAAGACAAATTTTGGGTAGGTATTGGACCGATTTCAGGATAATGGGTTGGGTAAAAATTGTGGGTCAAATAAGATGATTTTAAGAATTTATATACCTGTCAAACATAAATATACATCTATACTAAATTCAAATATTATATGCTTCAATATTTCATTAATTATTAAAAAATATATAATTAAGAAAACAAAACATTTAAAAATATAGTATAAATTTACTAAAATAAGTTAATATACAATTACATATAAGGGTTATATATGTACAAATTCTTTTTATTGATTCTTATATTGCTTTCTGAATAAATTGATTCTTCTATTGTTGATAGAGTTTATTATAAAAAAGTAAAAATTTTGAAAGAAAATAATAATAATAATATTTAAATATAGGCTTATAATTTTTATTAAATTAATATGTGGGGCAGGTCGTATTCTTCAGGTCGGAACATAGCCGGGTCACTGGTCGACCCGTCCTTATTCCCACCCCTAACCCTAGGAGAAAGAGGAGTGCAATTGTATGCACCCGGGTGCATATAACCATTTTTTAAATTTTTTTTTGAAAATTTTTTTACACAACTATTAATTTAAGTGTATTTAACATGTGTATCAATTTTTATCATTTTTGAAAACTTTTAGATTTTTTTTTCAAATTTTTAAAAGTTAGTAGCATTTTAGTAATGTTAAATTACTAAAAATGACATTGATTTTTAAAAATCCAAAAAAGAATATTTAAAAGTCTTCAAAAATGATAATTGATACACATGTTAATAGGTGTAGTACACTTAGATTAATAGCTTCATGAAAAAATTTTCAATAAAAATTAAAAAAAATAGGTGTAGTGCACCCCAGAGAAAGAAGGGAAAGAAAGATTTTACCTACTTCTGACTGAGTAGCAGACCAGTTTTGTTTTCATTAGTTAATTCATTTTCCTTGTTTCAATAATGTGAATGATGTAATTTATTTGACTTTCTGCTTGCTGTTTTTATTGCAGGAATTGGTGACTGAATTTCAAAAGACAGCTGATGAAGGTACATCCTGATTGGTGTTTGTCCTCAAAGTTTGTGTTCTTTCATCCATGGAGCCTAGCAAACTTTTCCATTTGCTTGATAAATCCCTTAAATGTTTGCACATTCCCTTTCTGATAATGTTTTACATTTAGCAAGAGTTTGATTCTAGTCAAATGAAGTGTTGGTTGAGGAAGTGTTTGGATTCCGTTGCCATCCCGTCTGTAATTTAGTTGATCATACCTGATCCATTTTGGCTGCATTTGTTTTAAAAAAAAAAATTATCTTTGCACTTATGACTGTACCTGGAAACTAAATTTCATAACTTGCTTGATCATCCTTTGGGGCTTGCACATAATCCTCAGACCGGCAGTATTGGCTCGAATCCCTTGTGTATGTGAGCAACAGTGGCATGGGGCCTGTTCTGAGAACCACGTACAATGGGACAGCTGATGCTAGATTCTCTTCACTTTTGCACTTTTTTCTGGCATGCATATAGTAATGGGTTTTATAATCTTGTAGATTTGTTGCAATTGATGGATCTCTGATCCTTTACTCTTTTTCTTTTTGCTTGTTATCTTCTCATTTTCTTTTTTGTCTTGCTCCAAGAATATTTCAAAAGGGTTAAGGGTATCGAAAAATGTAATGGTACAACGTTAACCCAGTTTAAGTGTTCCTAGTTTGGCGTTTTCTGTAAATGCTTCTGAAACTTTGTATCTATTTTTGCTGCTATTATCTTTAGTAATCAAATTGGTTGGGGAACTTTTTGCTGCCTACCTGATATCTCACCTTTGAGAATTGCCTATGATTTATCGTTTGCATGTTAAATGTCTAGAACTCGTCTTTACACAATCATTATTCATTAATGAGATAGTAAACAAAGACACAGATAAATGAATAAATGCACACATTCAGTGGAGGAGAATCCAAACTTGTCACCCATGGCAATATTGAAGATGTAATTCTTCTGGTAGATTCACGGTTGAGAATCCATGATGTGAAGTAGGATCTTCTGGTGAATCGAATTGTTTACTGAAGCTTGGGATGGGTAGTGACATTGTTACCATATCTAGACTCTAGAGGCACATACAGCTATCTTGTTACATCTATAAATTCATGTTTGCCTATGTACTACTTGTTTTGCAGAATCAAAGGAGAGAATTGTTGCTCATCTTGCTAACTTTGCCTATGATCCATATAATTACACCTTTCTACGCCAGGTATTCTGACAACATTTTATTCAGAAGCTTGACCGGCTCTTTGAACTGCTAAACATTGGAATGTTTGATTTTGACTCAAGCAGCTAAATGTCTTGGAACTCTTCCTAGACTGCATGACAGAGCCAAATGAGAAGCTTGTGGAATTTGGTGCTGGTGGGATTTGTAACTCTTGCATTGGTAGGTCATGAAATTAGATCTACTGGTTTATTGTCTTAGTAAAATATAGAAACACATTGTTTGGTGGTTAGTGGTCATTCCCTGAGGTAAAGCAACAGGGATACCATCTGGGCAAACATCAGTTCTCCAGAATGTTGTCTTTTGAACTGCATCAGAGAGCGCATCAGTATTCCATGATAATAACCGCATCATGGCTTCTCTGAACTTCCACATGAAAATTGTTATAATTTCCATGGTATATCTGATGGATATTTGGGCTTGCTCCATTATGTTGCGAGGAAAAAAGCAACAAGGGAACCTAACCTTGAATTCTTGTGGTCTGTTATTTTTGTGTTTTCTTCCTACTTATAAATTGTATGTTCTAACCTTTTATTTACGTGCCAGACCCAGCAAATGCTTCAATAATTGTTGAATGCGGTGGAATTCCTTTGATTATCCAGTACTTATCCAGTCCAGTCAGAAATACTGTGAGTATTATAATCTGGTGCACCTTCCTTGCGTGGTTACCCATAGCAGTTGGAATGTATATCTAAAGAAGCCTTTACCTGCCATGACGAGTTTAATGCGCATGCTCCTTCCTTCCAACAATACTGTTAACCGGCATCACCCCCGGCTACCTGCAAAATTGAAAAAGCCTAGATGACAGGATGGCAATAAGTCAAGTAGTGATGCCATTTTTTTTTCCTCTTAAGGCATGTTTAGATATTGCGAAAACATTTCAATTTAAAGCTTTTCACTTTTTATAGTTACCATATTTTTGATCATTTATACACCTAACTACCACTATAATTAACCTCTCTATTTTAACTTTTTTTTTATTTTTCATAATTATTTATATCATATTACATTATTTTTTTTCCAATTAAAAAATTTTTTATTCAAAAGTTTTATCACTTTCCAAACATACCCGGTAAAAAAAAAAGTCTTTGCCATCACAGTTGCCTAGCATAGTTTTAAATTTCGTTGTATTGGCACAGGTGAATTCTGCCCTTGGAGCTCTTTACTATCTTTGCAGTCAAGCCACCAAAGATGAGATACTGAAACCGGAAGTGGTTGAACTGATAAAAAAGTATGCAGCTGCGGAAGCTGTCAATCCCACATTCAGCAATCTTGCCAAAGCATTCCTGGCCAAGCATGTCCATTGATGAAAGAATACACTATGGTGTAGAATACCTTTTCATATTTTGATATTTATATTTGAGATAAATCCTTTTATACCCTCAACATTTGCACATAATTCATGTTATACTTATAATGATTCATAAATTCCTTTTATAATCATAACTTTTTACCATAAATTCCTATTATACCTATACAATTAACATAATCATTATCTACACGATTTAAAAGACTGATTTGCTCTTCTAAAATTTTCTTAATTAAAATGATTCAACTTTAGTATTACTCTTGATTTATTTAATATAACATATTAATAATTTATTATCATCAACTGAGTCATAGTGTTGTTGAATTGTTTCAATTAAGAAATTTTAAATGGGTAAAACTATCTTTTCAATAAAATAGATAACAATTATATGAACAATATAAACATAAGAAGAATTTATAGTGAAGTATTATGGATGCAAAAAGAATTTATAAAACATTGTAAATATAAAAAGAATAGGGAGCAAACGTTATGAGCACGACAAAATTTTCCTTTATATTTTCCGTAAACTTGTTCCACATTCTTCTATAGGGCAAGTTTAGAGATTGATGTGAAAGCGGATCCACGGAATGTTTGACAGGTTCGAATGCAGTCATATTGACTTTTGACACATCAATGAATCCATTCATCACTTTTGCAGGTAATGCACATTCATCATTTTCGCAGATGATGGCTGAAGTGTCCCTGACAACGAGCTTAAGGCCTTTTTTTTTTTTTTTTTTTTTGGATAGTGGAGGGCAAGGCCTTTTTCAAAAGAACAAATTGACTAGAAAAAAAAAAATTATTATTTTTTTACCATCAAATGGATTGCAAAGCAACGGCCAGCAAGTTCACCAATATGAACCATCTTACAACATTAGCGCACCATCTTTTCTGAATCTCAATGGAGAAGTTTCATTGGAATACTAGTGTACAACATGTAAGCGGCCAGACGGCACGAAAAGACTACTGCATCATGTACTGCAAATTACAATCTGGTACCGCCCATGAATAAGCTGATGCCCTGCATTTGCCTTTTTTTTTTAAAAAATGGAAATTGGGAAAAGAAGAATGCATATGAATTGCGAATGGAAAATGCGGCCTGACTTGGCCCAAGGCATGTTATTGTGGTAACTTCATCTTCAAAATCCTCATTACCACGTCAGCCCCAAAAGAATTGAAGCAAGCTGCGCAGTAACCCTTCATTAGAGTTGTCTGTTCTCCTCCTTTTTCAATGTGGGGGCAAGCCGGTGGTTGCTCAATAGGCATTGCTGCGTCCTGATTATGCCTAATTCCACATGCCGCTAAAATGGTGTGGGTAGATTGTCTGGCAATTTCTTTGAAAGTTTCACGTCCTGTAAGGGTGAAAATTCAAGAAAATTTTGATAAGTAGAATAGAGCTAAATATGGTCCAGAAACATTGAATAAAAATGTTAAGTATCCCTATGCATTCATGAGATCATTTTAACCTTCACCTCAATTGCAATCAATGCTAGCATTCAGTCAATCAACAGTACAAAATTATCTTACATGCAGGTATTGATAATCCAGCCAGAAGTATAACTTGTTGGGATCTAAAACTGCCACATAATTAAATTGCATACAGGTATAATCTCCCTAAAAGGAAAAAATTACATCTTTCTCATCTATCCCAATGCTTCAGACAGACTTGGTGCAAGAATGTGTCGATGAAACCAATATTTTAAATTGATGCAACTGAATGTGGCCAGGAAATAACTTGAACGGAACTTGTTAGAAACCTGTTATCATGTTGAACCTATCAACAGGTACAATAAATACAAAAATCACACATGTTTCTTACCAAGATAGAATCAAGGATGGGGGTAACAATAGACTTACCCAACTCAACGTCATTTGCCAGGAGCTTCAAATGACTCTTCACCATGGCCCGAACTTGGTCTTTGGAATCACCAACTGCATGCGAACTGCCTACCTCACTAAACATACAGTGAGGAATGTTAAGATTTAATCCATTGGCGTGCCTGCCCCATTGTTCAAAACCCAATGGCAGGTCAGATAGATTTACGCCTCCATGCCTCCTGTGCAAAATTTCATTGGTAGGGTTGCAAGAGGATGTAGGATGGTAGCTTCGAGGTACTTGATTTCCTTCATACCTCAATCTTGAAAGCAAGGAATCCCCATTTTGTGATGCATAGGTATAATTTTCTGATTGAAATGTTGATGATCTATCAAGGTCTTGTGCTCTTCCCTCAACAGCTGCAGAATGCATATCACCTCTTTCGAGCCTGGTTCCAGGCTCAACTTCAGGAATGAAAACATTGTTTTCAGGAATGGTCTCTACATCAGCTGGATTACCCCTTTCATTGATTAGGCTCAACCTATTATTAGTAATTAAATGGTGTATCCGTAGACGTAATCTACGCCTCTCTGAGACAGTTGACGCTCCTCCAGATAGCGGTGATGCTGCTTGAGGATCTTCTCCAATTGGAAATCTAGGAGAGGGAAGCGTATCAATTACAAGGGAGGGTAGCTGTTGCATGAAACTTCCTGAATTTTGTGATGTCGTGGAAGGACAAGCATTTAGATCAAAACTTTCTGTACGAAGTCTGCCTGTAGACTGCTGTGCGCATGGCACACTATTGCTAGCATCTTGACCAGGCACAGAGTCCTGGGCTTGTGAATCTGCTGGCCTAAGCTCAGAGGCTTTGCAACCTTCGCAGTACCAATTACCTTCAGGTATTTCCCTCCCTAGGCCAACACAGTAGGTATGTGCAGAAGAATCACATATGTCACATAACAGCATAAGATCATCATCTCCTCCTTGTTGGCACCCCATGCAAACCACAGTTTCATATGGATCAAGATAACTCCTCATTTCTTCTTCTGAAGGTTGATAAACCTGTGAAGAACATCTGGTCCATATAAGAAAACATGGAAACAAAAGATTCTGTAAACATTGGAAGTCACTGCATTTGAGAGATTCATTGGAAAAATAGAATATCATTCAGTGGTAGCTTTACCCAGACTCCCAGGCCCAGAGTATACCGCTTGCAAGCATTGGTAATCAGAAGGGCATAAATCAATTTAATTAGACAACATTCCAGAAAAACAGTGGGCAGGAAAATATTTTCATTAGTTGCTTTATGGCCACAGTTAGTGGGGAAAATAAGATTTTCTTTATTAAGTTTGTTGAATCCCATCGACCAAGAAAAAGTCTTCAAACTAACATGACAATAAAACAATGAAATGGTGCACATGAAACTATTGTCATCAGACTATCCAGGCATTCAATACCAAGCTACTTCTTTCAATGTTCAAATAGCCATGTTCTACAGCATGAATAACAATAATAATACTACTTGTTTTTGTAACACATATGCAGTCTGTATTTGTGATGCCAGCTGCTAAAATTAAACAGACATCAATCATCCACCGGAAAGGAAATCTGAATTTTAAATTGGAAAGACATGAGGATAGAGAACTACCTGATCACGAAATGGAACCCTTATCACAGCATTCCTCAGGCCAATACCTATATCTGGTCGAGCGGGCTTACTAAGTGTTGTGAACCGCCTTTTGCATAGTGGACAACGAGATTCCACCTTTGACCATTCCATTATACAGTTAAAACAGAAATAATGGAAGCATGAATTCAAGATCCCACGAACAATGCCTTCTCGCTCTTCTGACAAACAAATACCACATACTTGCTTCCCTGTGTCAAGCTGTAAATCATTGGCTTTTGCTTTCCCTTTTATCTCAAGCATCTTCAATTGCTGACGGGTCAAGGCCCCATTGACTTGTGTTCCCTCAGACGTTGGTGATCTTCTTGAGCAAGCAATCAAAGCCCCATTATTACTAGCTTCCCTTATCAACTCTCTTTCTTCCTCGGATATAGTATAATCATAATCTGAAGACTCAGAATCCACAAAATCTGAATCCGAGAGCACAATCGCTCTTTTCTTCCTTCTCCTGCCCTTGTTACCGTTCTTCTCTTCTACAGGCTTATTCTCTGTAACAAAATCATCATCAGAGCTCGTCGGTCTTCTGGAAACTGCTCTCCCTGGTCTCTTTCTTGTTGTCTTTTTCTTTTTGTTTTTCTTTCTCTCTTTCTTCTTTTTAGGTTTCCAATGAATTTTTCTGTTCTTTGAAGCTCCTTTTCTCTGAATTACCTGACTCCGCATCCCATTCTTTTTTTTAATTGCTGGTTTTTCCTCGTCTTCATCAACACAATCATCCACATCCAAATCATCTTCATCAATGCAATCATCATCCGCATCTGGCCTAAACTCTTCATCATCCTCATCATCATCTCCATCTTCAAAATCTGAGTCTGCATCTGATATCATAGATGCCATAACATTCCTCTGTTCAAACACTGGTACCCCTCTTCCAGGAAAAGGGTTCCTAGGATTCGGTCGAACAACCTTCAATTCACCATCAGAGCCACTGCTGCAACTAGTTATCACCATGTCAAAACTCTCTTCAGATGAATCTTCAGAGGTAGTGCTTGATGCCCTACCTTTCCTAGGATTAGGTCCCGATTTCCTCCCTCCCGATACAGCCTTTGTGGGTTTTGATCCGGTGGCCTTTCGCCCCTTCCTGGAACCACCACTACTACAACTAGCCCCTGAAAAATCAAAACTTTCTTCCGAGAAATTGTCTGATGAAGCCGCCACATATTCCTCCGAATTCTCATCATCGGACGCATCTTGTTCAGCAACATAATCTTCGTCGGAATCATCCGAGCACTTATCTCTCACCGGAATTCTCTTCCTCTTTCGACTACCATTTCCAAAACCCAAATTTCTACCTTTCGCTTTCCCCATCTAACACTAGAATCCACCAAATCCTGACCCGAATCGGACAAAAGAGAGATTGACAGACGAATTCCAGTTCTTCTTGGTTCGATTAAATAAATATATTTCAAAGGGTCTGGAATGTTGTCTTTGAGCAAAAAAAAGAAAAAAAAAAAGAAAAAAAAAAGAAAAAAGAAAGGTGAGTTACACGGAAATTTCTGGGATGTCGATTGAATTATGAAAAAAGATTGAAATTTTATTTCGGAAAAAGGCGGGGAAGATGTTTGGGGATTTTTCTCACCTGAGAAAGGCCAGCAGCCACCGCGCAAGAGGCGAGAAGGAGGAGACTCGCATCCGCGATTGGTTCGAGCTTTTGCCTTTCCTATACAAGGAAAAAAAATAAATACTCGCGGGAGTAGTGAATCACTGTGCGACGTTTAGATCTGAACCATTCGTTAAGTGGACCACGGGCCTGATTTAAAGGCACACGACAGAAGTCTATTTGAAAAACAATCACTTATATCTCACCATGCCATCTGAACCGTTAAAGAATGAAGGAAGACAGTTTTTTTTTTTTTTAATAAGATCATACCTCTACGACTATATGTAAGTATCGTTATCTAGTTAAAATACCATTTCTCAGTTAGTTCGTTAGAAACCATTTTCCAGCCAAATTCTAATTTAGTTTCATTTGGTACTAAATGTAACTAACTCTTGTGTTAATTGTAGTCGAAATTTTATTATTAGTTGGAGTGAAAATGACAAAAATATAACTAATTAAAAATGATTAAAATACTTTTGTGTTTAAAAATTTAAAAGAAATATAAAAATATATTTAAAAATAATAAAAACTTTATTTGTAGATTAAATAAATTAAGAATAATATTTTTATTAAATAAAATAAAATTTATATTTTTAGACGAGTCTAAAATAGAGTCGTTTCAGAACAGGCTTAAATATGACCGTTGCCCAAAATTAAATCATAAAAAGAAATTGGTTGTAAGATAGCCCGTATGATTTTTTTGTGTTATTTGCATAAAGGCCAGTAATCTTCTGTAGCCAGCGGTAAAAAAAAATAATTTAATTTTAATTTTTATGGAATTTCTTAATTTTTAAAATTTATTGCGTATTTTATTTAAATTTCGAAATCAATATAAAGATCGCTTTGGCGTCTGCATATTGACCGGAGATTTATATTTTTATTTTACCACTGACCTCGCCATCTAAGAGCTTTACAAACACTTATATTAGTGATTTAGGAAATGTTTGTGAATAAAGTTTGGTAGAATAAGATGGTAAACCGTAGTACATGCTTTCTTCTATAGATGATTTAACGATCTAATAATCTGAATTTTTTAACTTTATTTCTATATTAATTTTTTTTTCAAATATCCTTTTTATTCTAACTTTATTCTTGTTATTTTATATTAATTACATAATTCCTAAAATATTCTCATGCCACCCTCCAACAGATGCTGTTCAATGCACCCGGGAGTACTTCACCTTTTTTTTATTTTTTTGAAAATTTTTTTACACGATTGTTAATCTAAATTACTAAAGATGATACTGATTTTAAAAAATCCGAAAAAAAATTTAAAAATGTTCAAAAATGGTAAAAATTTATACATACACTTAGGGTGTGTTCGGTAATTAATAAAACATGTAAAGTTAAAATTTTTCATTCTGACACTTTTCATTATCTACAACTATCATATTTTTTAATCTTTTTTACACATTTTTCTATATAACTACCCTACTTTTCAATCATTTCTACACAACTATCCACACAACTAACCTATATTAATTTTATCCTCTTTACTACTCATAATTACCCCCATTATATTACATCATTTGACAACTTTTTCTCTCCAAAATTTTTCACAAAAATTTTTATTCAGTACCATAAATTAACATTTTTATTAAAAAAAATTCAAAAAAAAATTTTAAAAAAATAAAATACACCCGTATGCATTGAACCAGCATCACCGTCGACACCGTCCCGATGTTTCTCCAACTATTACAATTCCAAACGTCACCGTAGTTATCCAAAACGGTGAATACAAAGATGCAAATCTGATTGGGAATATTAGTATGTGATGAATGGTCCGATTATCGTCGAGAATTATTTTGACAGTTGAGATCCTCCATTCGTGATACCTGCAGAGGAGATCGGTATCACAGTACGGAGTTGTACTACGGTCTCTGGTGAGATTTGATTTCCCGTACCGTCGACCGTGAGATAGGGCTTGTCGTTGACACCAACGTCAAAATCGTGGTGAGGCTCGTCTTCTAGGATTAAAATTTTGCTTCGCGGAGTAGAGGGGGATCTTCTAAAATCAGATTAGATCGGACCCGTTGGATACAACCCCAGCCTTCCCTCATCCTCATGTGTTTTGCATTTCAAAGATGTCGAGAGGGACCGCCGCTGGGCCTGGGAATGGGCTTTTTGCATAGATAACAAGGAATCAGCATTTTCCACGTTCGAAGTTCGAACAATGACACTCCAAACTTCGACTCTTTATACATTGAAACGAGGGGTGAAAAGAGTGGCCGGCTGGGCCCGGGGTAAGGAGAGCCCAAATCTTACCTTCTTTTTTAAAAAATTTATTTGATCCTAACTTGTATATTAGGTTTCATCAAAAAAAAAAACTTGTATATTAGGGGTACGTTTGGCTACCATTAAAACTGTTCAATCTAAACTTTTCAGTTTAAAAACTTTTCACTCTCTTCAAGCATCCTATTTTTATTATTATTTTTACACACATTCGTATATAACTAACTTACTTTTCAATTAGTTCTATACATCTACATACCGTAACATATATCTATTATAAAATTAAAGGTTAATTGCTTCGATTTTTTATTATTCTTCAAAGTAAAACACAATTGTCATAACAAAATGTTAGTAATTTTTTTGATAATATCACTTGCAACTTGACCTTGATGAATATGTGTGTTTACCTTTAACAAGGTTTTCTTCTTTGTGCTCTTAAGCGTTCTTTAAATTTTCTTATTTTAATGTAAAAATTATTATTTTAGTCTTTTTCATGATAAATTTGAAATGAAATAAGTATGGAATGAACCACAAATATATATATATAGAAGAATGTCAATTAGAAACTTAATCCACCCTAAATTTCAAATATATGATGAGTGTTAAAGTTAAAATGAATCCAAATTTCATAAACACGAGTTACACCTTTAATCATAAAGTCAAATACACATCCATATGCATCACATTCATATTAGCAAGTCATAAAAATTAAACAAATATATGCAACAAAATTACAATTGCATAAACAAGTGATGTGGTTTATCAAAAATATTTTGCACTTATGCGGGGCAAGTTCAGACATGATCAACTTACCTCACCCTAGAATTGAAGAACATGTCTAAGTTTTGAACCTACTTTGCTAAGAATAAGTATGCAACTTGGGTCAGGTAAAAACTAAACTCAACTTGGAAAATCTGGTTTCAACTTGAACTCGCATAAAATATAGTTGGGTTAGGGTTCATGTGACCCAACCTAAAAAAATCTAAACCCAATACCAAATCCAACCTAATATTCTTTCATACATTTTTTAATTTATTCTTTCATGCAACCATATACACACTCACTCTTATAAGTTTAATATATATATTTCTAAGATATGTTTTCAATCAATATGTATATTAATAATTGAAGATATGTATTCTAAGTTATTTATTTTTAATAATCTTGAATAACTCACAATAATTTTCTTTATCTTTTCGTCATTTTAAACATTTTTATTAAAGATGAATCCAAAATTATATATGATATTATTTATATTTTTGAAATTGCTACGCATTTGCTAATTCGTTCACTTTCACGAAGCTTGGAAATTAGTAATTTCTTTTAATCTTGTCTATTAAAATTTAATGTTGTAAAACAGAATTTTGTTTCCTTTTTTAACAAATAATTCTTATTTACATCATTTTATAAATCAAAATTATAATATACTTTTATAATATGATGTTTTGATTTATTAATTATGATAATATATCACATTGTTCAAAAATATGAATTAGTTATATTTTAAAACAAAATAATAGAAGATTTAAAGTGTAACCAAACTACAAACCTTAAATTCAACCAAAATTTTCAACTCGAAACCAAGCCCAAATACATAAATCTGCGTTAAACCCAACCCAAACTAGAAATATATAAGGGTGATTTGTAAATGTATTCATATAGTTTGACCACAACCCACATAGTTTTAGACATTACAAATTACCTCGTAAAGTTTGACCATAATTGCAAATATACGCACATCGTTGTGATGTCGTTACTGCACCATCATGGCGTGGGTAATTTTGCAAAGATTTGCAAACTATGTGAGTATATTTGTAATTTCAAAAATTAAAGTAGGTATATTTAATTTTTACAAATATACCTATGTACTTTGCAGACCTTTGCAAATATACTCACACTGTGATGGTGTAGTAGTGGCGTTATAATGGTGTGAGTATATTTGTCATTATTATCAAACTATATGGGGTAATATGTAAATTTTGAACCTATGAGGTTATATTTGCATATATGGTTAAACAGTGTAAGTATATTTACAAATTACTTAATATATAATTATGGTTTGGGTTTACTTCAACTTGATATAATCTTACCCAAGTTGTAACCCTAGCTAGGGGTGTAAATGGATTGAACTAGCAGGTTGGAATGTAAACATAATCGTAAGTCATTTATAAAATTCCAAGTTTAATTTATTTATTAACAGATTAAAAAATATTATGCCTAATTCATTTATAATCCATTTAATTGAAGGATTAGAAGGTTGTTAATGGGTTATCTAAACAAGGGTTATTAATGAGTTGGCGGGTGATACAAGCTAAATGGATCATGGATGGATAAGTTACCAACAATTGTCGTCTATTTTTCCGCAAGTGTACGAGTCACACAAGTAATATATAAAATGAGTAGAATATAATTCCCACACAAACTTAAATTCGAAAAATATTCACTAATTACTAAAAATTACAAATTAGATTTTAACTAAATAACTTTAAATGGAAATTAAATTTAAAAATAGATGTGAAAAATGAAAGAGAAGAGTGAGAAAAGATAAATTAGTGTGAATCGGAATAAACTAAAGGAGAACTCTTACCATGAGTCTATAGTTACAACTTCACTTGCTTATCCCCATGATTTTATTATATTTCTTGATTTATTTTATTAATATGGATTGATTACACGTAACTAATAAGTATTTTATTCATATTGTCAAATCTCACACATCCCATGAGATAATTCCATCTCAAGATTATGTATAGATTATGTGTTATTTAGAAGGTGACCAATCTCATAAAAGCGTTAAGAAAAGGTCAAATAAATAATCCAATATTAATAACATAAAACCAAAGGCAAACTATAATTTAATCATGGTTAAAAAAAATCCATAGCAACCGTAGAATGAAGTTCTTAGTCACATATAAATTAATTTGCATGCTGACATGAACCGTAGCTTCATGCATTGGCCAGCTGGATTAGCTTGAGGCAATTACAAAAAACGGACGGCCAGAATTCTTCTGATTGGATTATTTAATTCAGCCGCTGATTTTTATAATTTCTGGTGGTTTTATTTGGATGGCATGGATCACTTAGTAAAAATCGGATGGATTTTCAATCAAGAATTTTTGAATGGCGCATGCTGCTGAATTTGTGGACAGAATTTCAGCCGTTGACTGCTTTAATTTCGGGTGTGCGATCATATTGATTTGTTGCTAAAAATTCCAACAATTGCCGCATATTTCTGTTTTGGACGGATGGTTTTCAATTGCTGATAATTCTGGACAGCTTTGGACGGTCATGATCAGGCGGTCCACTTGAAATTAATGAACGGCAATTGCAAAATGTATAATTATCATAATAAAAATTCTGCCCAAGTAATTTTAAGAAATAAATCTGAAGCTTATTTATTTTTATCACAACAAATAGTTTCAATTTCAAGCCAACACATCACGAAATTATTTAAAATTTTAAGATTTAACATGTAATAACCAAATGTGGCCAAAACATATTTTAAAACACATATTTCACATTAAACATAAATAATTACCCACCAAGTTAGTTCAAAATACTCATAAAAAATATTTTATTATTTACTATTTATCAACAATCAATCATAATCCGTTTATTTAACTTAAATAGTTATGGGTTAATATATTTCGGGTCCTTTCAGCTAAAAAGTCAACCAAGATCTATTTGTAAATAGGCTGAACAAATTACTGAGTTAGTTACCCATTTATTGTAAATCTTCATCCCACTAGGCCAGAATTCCTGCCCTGCTCTATGTAAAATTGGGTTGAGGCGGCCGGTTCATAGGTCAACTCACCTCTATCTTCACCCCTAACTGAAACCTCCTCCTCTTAGGAATGGGATTATCCTCAGTTTTAACAAATTATCACTTATTTGTAAAAGATTGTCATCTCATCCTCACATCCTCTATCCATGCCTAACACTGCTGGCCCGAAGATGCCCTTGCCCAAACCCTCGACGACTCAAGCCCCGTTTGGTCGAGAGACGAGCCATGGGCGAAAAGTCTGTTTTCATTTCTCATGCAATTTGACAATTCTTGCAAGATACAGTGGCAACGGAAATTTTAGAAGAATAAATAGAATTTGCATGTCTACCAAAAGATAAAATTATTAAGTTTTTCGCAAGCAAGCTGCAAGTTTGGTGCACTCGCCGTGGAAAAAGCGGACCACGCGGAGCTCACTTCTTTCACTACATCTACATGGAAGAGGGCAAGAGGCAGAAGCTCTCACAGAAATAAGTGGCGAATTTGCTTATGGAGTTTGCAATGATTCAACTCATATTGAAATGTATCGATAATCCACACCATTGATTCTCAACTTGTTAATTTTGATGGCTCAATATCATCACAGCAGTTTGGCGCATGCTGGAAGATCATGGATGTTAAGAAAGAAGAATAAGGGCTTAGGGCTTTTGGCATTTCATTTTTACTAAAGACAGTTTCGTCATTTCTTTTTCTCAACAACTAGATTTAATTTTTGAAATTAAAAAAAAAACAGCTAGATTTAATTTTGCAGTATTGTAAGTAATGGTGTAACTTAGGTAGAATAGGTACCGATCTAAATTCGAATTTGGGTAATGTAGGGTTAAAAAAAATTACCCATGGACACATATAAAGTAGAAAATTATACCTGCACTCGAAATGAGGTATGGGTAAGGTATCTGATTTGGGTAGCCGGTCCTCACGGAGGTGGATTCGATATTATTAAGATTTGACCCAGATAGTGAGACGAATGACAACGATAACCTTCGTCCTTACTATTAGTAAGATTGGCGGATTTATATTTGCAATAACCTATTTATCTTAGTTTTGACAACTTATCAATGGCGTATTAGAATATATGCCGAAGCAGTGAGGAACAGTTTTTGCTGCCGTAACATTTGCAGAAGTTCAAATAGCAGAAAGTATAAAGGAAGAGTGTTGAGTTTATCCCACCCCTGCTATCCATGATATGAAGCAAGAAGAAGATCAATACTCCCCAGATGGAAAACAAAATGCTTTTAGTGGGGACTGAGACCTTGACTACCTGAACACAAGCCACGACTTTTATCAACCAGAATATGCCCTTGTTAGCTAGACGCAAAAGAGTTGATTTCGGTATTATTGAAACCTGAGGGGACAATCTGCTATTTCTAAACTGTGGCCGTAATTGGGAAAAATACAAACCCGAAACCAGAATTTGAACTAGTTTTACGGGGTGGACTTAATATGCAGCTGAACAATTTCGAGCGAGAGCAAGTTTGAAACATTAGCAGCAAGTGCTCCATTGGGGGCTTATTACCGGAGATTTTTAACTAAAAATTTCCACTTGTCGAATCAGGAGATGCTTATCAAAATTTAATATGATTGCCAATTGAGAAAACTGGTTAGCCATTTAAATTGATAAATTATTTATATCTGAACTTTTCATATAAGAACGTATTTTTTATGTGGTTTAAATGAATAAGTACAATAAAGGATCAATCCACTCAAATAGTCGGAAACAAACGCCTGAAAGCAACAGACCGCAGATGATAAAATCAGGTAGAAATAGAATAGCAGTGGAGGCAAAGTAGCTATGTTGACATTGCTCGTGAAATGGAAAAAAAAAAAAAAAAAACTCCCTATGCCTAAACTCCTCATGCCAAAATTCGAAACCCAGACCTTTCACACTTGTGCAGAACTCTTTAGTAACCGACACCAAGCACGTGCTGGCTTGCCAGCGAGATTCTAATTTTGTATAAAATGCAGCGAACAAGAAACGCTTTAAAAAATTGCTATAAAAACGCCTTAAATTTTTGTCCGATTTGCCTCACGTTTTGCTCGGGGGATTATTTTGTTAGAAGATTAAGTGGATGTTTGAGAACTTGGAATGAAAAAAAAAAAAAATTTGTGGGATGCAGCTGAAATGAAAAAAAATATTTTGATAATTTTATGAATGATAAAAAAAAATGATCAATGTAAAATTGAAATAAATAGATATGGTCGAGTTGATAAAAAAAATAATTAAAATACAAGAATCAAAATGAAAAAATATAATTATTATTTAATAAATACTATTCTTGAAATCCTTAATCCCTCGTATTCCCGTCCCTACCGCAGTTCTTGAACGCCAAACATCACCTAGAAGTATGTGCATACCGTGTTGCATTAGAACAGGTTGCCCACTCTACCCACCCACTAACCGTTCACTCCTGAAATTCGCATATGCAAGACGTGGGTGCAGCTTGGGGAGAAAAGTCCACTCACCTCGTGCAATGTGCCGACCCACTTCCGACCGCGTCTAGCAATAAACGTGTGATTTCACAAAAATTCTATTTTTTCTAACTTTACTCTTCCAATTTTTCTTTAACTTTACATCTCTGTTTCAATCATTTTTTTAACAACTACTCTATTTATTCCACTTCCTGCACCCTTCCAAAATCCTACCAAAATTGACATTATGCTTAAAAATTAATGCGTGGCGTTGAATAGTATAATAAACACAATTTCTAACAACTAACTTTTACAATAAAAAAAACTCTATTTTTTTTAACTTTATTTTCATATTTTAAACATTTTCTTTCAATTATTCTATTTATTTTAACTTTGTTTCAATTATTTCATATTAATCACACAATTCCCGAAATACTCACTTTTGCACTCCTAACCTATCCCACAATTTCACCATCTTCCCAATGCCCAAATGTCACCTAAGCTTATCACAAACCGAAACAAACCCTCAAGAACTCTGGCAACCTAACCCAAAAAAAACTTGATCTCCTGGAAGCACTAGGCCTCAAAGCTCCTAAGTGCTTATATTTATTTTTTAAAATTTTTTTGCAACTTTTTTTATATAAATGTTAGTCTAAGTGTATTTAATATATGTATCAAGTTTTAACATTCTTGAAAACTTTTAGAATTTTTTTGGATATTTAAAATTCAATAGCATTTTAATAATATGTTACCGATTTTTAAAAATCCGAAAAAAATCTAAAAACCTTTAAAATTGATAAAAATTAATGCACATGTTAAATATACTTAGATGCACTATTTCATAATAAAATTCCCAAAAAAATTTTAAAAAATAAGTACATGCACCCGGGTTCCACCAAAAAATATAATCCCATCTCCCATCTCCTTTTTCAAAAATAAGGAAGCCAAAGGGTCCACATCAGTGATTCATCAAAACATAAAAGAGTACGATATCCCGAAAGACATCCATCTACGGATGGCTCTGAATCAATCAGTGGCCCGTAAAAGAAAAAATCGTAGTTAATGTAAATTACAATCATTTTCGTAACACTGGCAAAGACGTGGATAATCAGCTTCATAACAATAGCGCATACATGACACATCATGGTATGTTATGACCACAATAGCAATTGATAATCTGCTTTATCTTGCCTCTATTTCCTCGGTAATTTTGGGAGCACAAACTCTCTGGGTGGAGAATAGACGAAAGAAAAAGAGATACATCCTACGCGAGTCGGAAATTAAGACAATCAACACTAAAAAATCATATAGGTTGCATACTATTTCATCATCAGGTTCAACGACAGGATAACATCGTCCACGAAGTTTCTTCACAATGCAATGCCACCGCTTCAAATTTACAATATTGTACAGCATTGGTTGGTTTTCTTGGCTTGTTTGTAGAACATCTGTTTGAGTTCACAAACTTTGTATCAGTATTTTGAACATCCCAGCAATGACAGTAAGCGTTATGTTGTAACATGTACCTTACTGAAATCCATCCACGCATATGAAGTTAGAAAATATGTGCATACAAGTAATGAAAAATTACTCCTTAGTCCTTGCACCTGGTTGTGTTTATAACTTAGTTGCATCACAACAGATGCAACATGTTTTATGACATAGTCACGAATTGTCACGATTGTTGTGATTATAAATGCCACATTGCCACTCAGACACTTAAAGGAGACATTTTAAAAAAAGAAAAGAAAAAAAAAACTTGCCAGAGAGGCTAGCCACCTAATATTGAAACAGGAGTAACAAGTAGTACTTGGGCAGATTGCTTGCAAAGATAGCATTGTTAAGGCATTACTTTGTAACAAGGTTAGAGCACAGACAACAATATTCTCTTTTCCTCCGCTACTCTAT
Organism: Annona squamosa; assembly: GCA_035584095.1. Classification (NCBI taxonomy): domain Eukaryota; kingdom Viridiplantae; phylum Streptophyta; class Magnoliopsida; order Magnoliales; family Annonaceae; genus Annona; species Annona squamosa. Next base: position 24,190,585 of record JAXCLR010000050.1, on the reverse strand, counting down.
GTTCCTTTTCTCCTTCCTCTTTTCCTAGTTTACAAATGGAAGGATCTAAACAAAAGTATTCAGAAACACTAAGAAGAAATGGGAAATGTACAAAAGAAAAGGAGGCTAGCAGACTTTTACTAAGGTTGAAATTTGTTGATAGCAATAATTAAGACTTGTAAAGCTGAATGCAAATACTAAGTACAATGCTAGGATGATGATAGGCTACAATTTGTGTTTCAATAGTGCATACATCAGTGCAAGACACTTTAATTAATAACCCAATGAATTGGATGGACTGCCTGTTGCCAATGAAATTAGAGGGAAAAAGAGGTATCAGTTCATTCATGAACGGTTCCAGTGACTACGAAGTATCAAAGGATTACATTGTATAGATATCTTCCAGGCCATCATTGATAAACCATCAAAAGCAATCCAATCAATAAATTAAAGGTTATGCTTACTTGGCACGAGAATTGGGAAAATCCAACAGGATTTGCCATGGTAAAACTGAAGAAAGGAATTTTCAGCTCAATTGGTGCAAAGTATAAGCAGAACATAGATTGGGTATCAGCACCATAAAGGGGAATTTCGCACATGTCTGTTTGTGCTCATGCAAACAATCATATTTATCAATCACAGAGATTTAGCATCACAGGAGGCAAAACATGCAGTGACCTGGAGGAAAGTAATGGTTAGGATTCTGGATCAAGAAGGTAGTTCCTTGTCCAAGAGTGGACAGGAATTTGATCCAAGGGAACTGTTGATAAACCAGAGACATGGTGCTGGCAGAGTGCTTAAGTCTTTTTAGGCAAGAAAGACAGTAAATGACAAGTTTAGAATTACTTTCACCTCCTAGGAAGACACTAAATGAATGAATTTGCTGTTTTGCAATTTAAGGGATGTACTGAAATACAAATTGGCTTTCCATAAAGCTACATGCTTAACATGTTGCTTCATAGAAGCCCTCACAAAACAGATGCTTCGACAGTGTGCTAAACAACCAGATATCACTCCTTGAAAGTAATTCTAAATAAAATCTATCATAATTTTACAGTTTGTTGCAAAGAGTTCCATCCTTGTTGAATGGGTGCTGGGAAACAACATGGCTATAAAAAGCTCATTTCAGTGTTAGTAGCTACTGTTAAGATGCTTTTCCAAAATAACATTCAACAGTCACTTTTTATGTGAAAAAAAAAATATGGAAAGAAAGAAATAAAGAATAAAGAAGCAACTCATACAAGATTCAAGTTCTTGTATTAAAAAAATGCTCAATTATGGGAAACAGAAAGCCAGAAAAATGTTGTCCCAGGTGTTCTGAATTGGCTATCTAAGCACAAATGCAGACAAAAAAAAATCATAGGAAAAGGTTCCTTCCTAAGAAGTATTCTATAGAGGATTTGATGAAGCTTACTTGAGAAGCCATTAAAAATCAAAATTTCACATCTTTAATTGAGATACCAAGCTGAACAGGTCATCTTCTTGCAGAGATAAGTTTTGCACTGTTTGACAAAATTGCTATTTCTAATATGTGCAACCATAAGAATCTCCATATGTTTGCAGAAACAAGCCATTCATCTTTTGGGAGAAATGACTTGTGGTAGCTGTAAAAAGGAAGAATTCGATAAGTACACTCCCCATCCAATTACTTCTGAGTGCAAACAAATTCTTCTGATTAGAATCTCTAAAACAGAATTGCCTCTTATGTATTTGATGAGGTTTTCCCAAATACAGACTCTTAACAGCCTAGTCTGGAAAAAGTATTGGAGTCCAACTGATTCGCCTCAACTTATTGAGAGCAATTTCCAACTGCACCTCTATACCCGATTAAAACTGCAGGAGTGAAATTTTGATGTTTAGTGGCCTCTCTGGAATGTGGGAAAACGTTCTGAACAAAATCAAATCCAACACCATTGAAGGGGCATTCAATTCCCAAAATATTTCACACCTATTCAATTTCACATATTGTACAACACAATAAAATATCAGGGATGCTTATAAAACCCCCTTTCTATGTAACCCCTTACATTTTCAACATCTAGATTGTTAATGAAAAATCCACTTCATCTATTGTGTTTAGCACCTCTTATATTAACATGAAACCCTTACATTTGTCTAATATCACTGTATATGGGCGCCATCTACAAAGATGGAAAATCGACATAATAAAATGATTTAATGCTAAATATAATTTTTAAGTAGTATTTTCAACATCTAATCCATCTAATATATCATTAATACATGGATAAATGATTCTATAAAGTATTACTACATTCTAATACATACGTGAATAGATCTAAGCATTTTCCTAATTTACATATGAATGTACCTATTTTTGAACAAATGTGAATGTGGCCTATGCACATATTGAATTTGAATGAAACTTAGTCTCATAACTAAATAAATGATGTTAGATATAATGAATGGATTAGTTTTTCTATCGAGCATCAAAATATTGAAATTCAATGTGGTTATATGGAACCGCTTCTATGTAACCCAGCTACAAAGAAGTAGGCCTAGTAAAATATCTAGCTCAAAGTTGTAGATGATTTGGCTTCCCATTTGCTTTTCTGTCTGGTTTGTTGGAAGCAAAATGAAGGCAGATGGGCTAGCTGATAATGTAGTCTAGGATAGACAGAAATGGCATCAAGTTTTCACGTTATCAGCACTGGCAGTCCAAAAGATACTATCTCGGTTATTAGCGATAATATCAACTTTATTGGGCAACTTTCTATGAAAAAAAAATTAAAGAACTGGTAAAACTCCATGATAAATAAAAATAAATAAATACAATTAAGCTAAAAATTTTATATTAAGGGTCCATTGGGAAAACGTAAAAAACTGTCAGAAAACTTTTGAAAAAGTGAGGAAATGATGTGATTTAGGGTTAAGATTAGGATTAAATAGAATAAAGATAAAATAGATAAGGTAATTGTATAGAAAAATATCAAAAATATTTGGAATGTAAGGGTAATAATAGAAAAGGTAGATTAGGTGGTTAAGATGTCAAATCATATCGAAAGGTGTGTAGAAAAGTGAGATTTTTTTATTTTTATTTTTTATACATCTTGCCACACCAACCCTAAATGTCCACGTTTAACAACCAATCGAAGTACGTAAGTGGCCTGTGCAACAATTTTAATAAAAGAGAATTAGTTATATTAATAAATGTGTCGTAGTCCAAGATAGACAGAGATAACACGTGTTCGATTCATCAGTATTGCTAGCCTATCCTCCTCCCCTCCAGCACCCCACAAAACAAAACAAAAAACAAAAAAAAGAAAAAGAAAAAAAAAACTCACTTCTGTTGGAGACAAATGATCATTATTTGGGAACAACAGAGAAATAAAAAATAAACATTTCAAAACTTTAATATATCTCCAAGATAAATTTTCTTTAAAAAAATAATATACATTTAAGCTAAAAGTATTATTAAAATGACAAGACTTACTGATGAATAAATACATAAGAGACGTATACATATAACCCAACAAATTTGGTATGATTTTAATATATAAAAACTATATATATTCTAATGAAAAAATACCAAATTTGGAAAATATAATATAAGCATACATGTCAAATTTTCGTTAAACAGATGAGCTTTCAATGATTTAGGACACACTTGTTTGAGAAGACATAAGGTGAGAAATAATCAAAAGGAGCTTTGGGCCATAATTTACGACAAAAACAATAAGTACCACATTTCTATAGAACTGGGGTTCCCACAAAAGGAACCTCTTAGATGGGATCCATTTTGATGGTGGAATCAAAATTCAGCTAGAACCATTTTGAAATCCATTAAAATGTTATAATAATTTACAAATCATTATCCACAAACAAAGAATGTCCTAGAAGGTTCAGATGTTGAACTAATAGCATTGATATATAAATCAAATAATTTTATTAGGTCGATATTAACACATTTATCCCATAGGAGTAATGCACAACCTCGATCGGGATGAAATTCAGTTTTTGAACCAGTCCACTGGAGTGGGCCATTATTTTTTTTTTGATAATTATATTTACATACATCTCAATACATATTACATTGAAATTCTGAGACATTCTTACAAATACG
>JAXCLR010000050.1:24149096-24177563 GCA_035584095.1 Annona squamosa | reverse complement strand
TAGGGTAGAGGTTTTGCCAAAACGGGTAAGGGTAGGTTCCACCCGTACCCGGACCTACCCGACCCAAGTTGCACCCCTACCTGCGACAAGGCCCGTCGTGGTAAACTTGGTGGCAGTAATGGGCAGATTCAGGTTTCAAATCCCGCCACCGTGTGGGTGAATGATGTCTCGTGCCTGGAGATTTTATTGAATTTTACGGATACGAGAGTAGAATGCAGTTCTGATTAGGTGCACCCAGCTTCAATGCTCCCATGCGCATATATTTACTTTTTAAATTATTTTAATTTTTTTTTATGAACTTATTATCTAAGTATATTTAATATATAAATATATTAATTTTTACCATTTTTGATATTTTTAAATATTTATTTTAGACTTTTAAAAATCAGTGATTTTTTAGAAAATTATTAAAATACTACTATTTTTAAAAATTCAAAATAAATATATAAAAATATCTACAAATTATAAAAATTGATATACATGTTAAATACAATTAGATTAACGTTTGTGTAACAAAATTTGAAATAAATTTAAAAAAATAGTTGTATGCACCTGGGAGCTCCGAGTGCACCGGATCAGAGCCCCTAGAATAATTTTATATCAGTTGATGCATAAAAAAAATTGACTGTGACAAGAGTGTTTTCGGCATTTTTTTTTCTTTTTTTTTTTAGCGACGTCTGTTTGTTTGTTTTTGGCACGCATGTTCTGGGACGTATGAACTCCGAAGATAAACCCAGCAGATTTTAAATATTTCCAAATCTCGTATACTTGTGATTTTCAAGTTCTAACTCGAATGGAGAAAAGAAAGGCTTCTAGTTTTCTTATCAATACTTCTAGCATTTCATGGGAACTTGTAAATTTTTTTTTTACTATGTGTTATAGTTCACCCATAATTTTCATTTGTAGGTGTGTTTGTTTAGGTATAAAATTTTCAATTATTATGTTTGTGAAATGATAAAACTTTTGATAAAAAGTTCTTATGTAAAATTTTTTAAACTGAAAAAATAATATAAAATAATAGTGATAACAATGAAGGGTAAAGAGGATAGTTAAAACAGATTTGTTAGATATATGGGTAATCGTGTAGAAATTATTGAAAAGTACGGTAATTATATAAGAATAAGTGAAAAAATAATTTAAAAAATATAATAATTGTAAAGAGTGAAAATTTTTAGTTTAAAATATTTTCCGTAGAAACAAATACACTCTAAAATTTTTCATTCTTCATAACTATTTTATATTTTAATTTTTTCTTTATATCTTCCTATAAAATTATTTTATTATACAATTGTTTTTACACAACTACCCATATAATTACTTTATCTATTTTAATTTTATCTTCTTAGTTTTCATTATTACCCAATCATATCACATTATTTTACATTTCAAAATTTTTTATACAAAAGATGTTTTATCCAAAAGTTTTATTACTTCTCAAACACACCCTATGAAAAATTTTACACTTACATAGTTCATTTATATAAAATGGTAAATATAATGAGTCCTACTTTTATGTACCAATAGTGTAATCTTATTCATTTTTTCCACCATCGGGGTGTTTAGAATGTGATAAAATTTGTGATAAAAGTTTTTTATATAAATTTTTTAAATTAAAAGAAAACGACGTGATATGATAGGATGCTAATGATGAGTAAAAATAATAATGTTAAAATAAATATATTGGTTGATAGATAGTTATGTAGAAATAATGAAAAAAAAGGATAACTATATTGGAATATGTGAACAAATAATTAAAAAATATGATAATTATGAATATTAAAAGTTTTTAGTTTGAAAATTTTTGTCATAAACAAACACACTCTTCATATTTAAGGTATGTCCAGCTACACAAAAAATTTGTAAAACAAAAAACTTTTTAAAGTGTGTTTGGGAAGTAATTAAACTTGTAACGAAAAGTTTTTTGTCTAAAAGTATTTGAAACGTAAGAAAATAAAATAATATAATAGGGATAATGATGCAGAGTAAAAAAAATAAAAATAAAATAGATAATTATATAAGAAGAAGTCAAAAATAATTAAAAATTAGGATAATTATGGAAAATAAAATTTTTAGTTTGAACTATTTTATAGATTACCAAATATTAATTTAAAACTTTTCATTATTCACAACTATCTTATTTTTTAAATTATTTTTCACATCTTTCTATATAAATATATTTTTATTTAATCATTTCTATACAACTACTAATATAACTTACCTATCTATGTTAATCTTATTATCTGTACTCCCTATTAGCCATTTCATATCACATAATTTTCTTTTATTTTAAAATTTTTATGCAAAAATTTTATTTTTAAGCATTTTATCACTTCCTAAACAAACCCTTAATATGAAATTTATTTCACCCATTATATTTAGCATAATTTGTCTATCCACAAGATTTAATTTCATTAAAATCAAAGATTTACAAATCTATAGATCCAAATAAAATAAAAGGCCACATTTAATTTAAAATGTGTATTTATGTAGAAATCATTAAATTATTTAGAAACATTTATTTAAGCATTTGAAGGCAACAATACTTTATAAAACTATTGGCAATGATGATATTTTAAATAGTCTAAATATTAAGAATGCAATTTTAAAATTGATATTTAGCACCAAGTCATTTTATTTTGTTGGTTTATACATTTTTCAAAGGGAGCCATGCACAATTATACTATACGAGTTATTAAAATTTGAAGATTGTGAATTATATTAATTGAAGTAATTTTTTTATCAATCGTCAAAATATAGGAACAATAAATGAAGCCACATAAAAATTATATTTATGTAGAAGTGAAAAATCAAATAGAATAAGGAAAATAATTCAATATTTGTGTAAGCATGGAAGCCTCCATATTTATCCTTAATTTTTAAATTTTTTATAAAATTTAAATTAGGGTAGTTTGTATATATACCTATATAGTTTGATGCTAATTGCAAATATACCCATGTAGTTTCATGAAATGCATATTATCCCAACATAGTTTCACCAAAATTTCATATTACCCCCGCGCCGTTACCTGCTGTTATATTTTGAAAAATAAGGAAAATGTTCTCATTTGTATACATAGTTTCATAGGGTAATATGCAATTTTGATGAAACTATATAGGGTGATATGCAATTCGAGAAATTATGGATGAGGGCATTTTAGCCATTTTTCAAAATATAACGTCAGTTATTAAGAATAAGTAATAGTGCGAGAGTAATATGTAATTTTAGTGAAATTATGCAGAGATAATATGCATTTTGTAAAACTATGCGGATATATAACAATCAGTGATGAATTATGTGATATATATGCAAATTATCCTTTAAATTATTTATTATCGCCTAGTGCCAATTGGATTGTTGCCCAGTTGGTAACACTCTTAGCCTCCATAGATGAGGTCCAGCGTTCGAATCTACCCATGGTGTGAGGTTGTGGCTAACAATATGGATAATAAAGTAGTTATAGAGATACTGTTTCAAAACAAATAAAAGATAAACTCCATGGTAAGGACTCCTTGTATTATACTGTGGTGCCCCTGCCTAAGTGTCACATCCTTACCTCAGGAATCTATCGATTGGTAAATGTAAATCAGGATTATTTCCCTGATCACGTGACGGGATTTTGATTAGAACTTGTCTAATTTTTTTTTATTTTTTCATTCATCATCATTTCATTTATAACATAAGCAATGGTACACTTGTACATATCCTTTAAACCATTTCATCGTGCCGTTATACATCATAGACTCTCTTGACTTAATCATGACATTTCCATTGCATACATATGCCTATTCAATCATTTGTTCACGTAGAACTCGGAACTTTAAACAAGTCACGTATATATCAATATACCTGAAAACTTTCATTCATAGCATTCTACTTGTCATGGCTAATTTTTTTAGCCCACATGGTACTATCTCGTATATTTTCTTCATTTCTTAGGTCATCAACCGCTTGAGTCTCCTAGTATCTGTCTGAGGTTTGTAAAACAAAACATGATTGATAACTCAGTAAGCAAGCATTTTGGGGCAAGATTTTCTTTGAAAATCATTTCATAAACATTTTGAACTCTTTTTTCCTAAGGACATTTGTATGTCCCAAAACATTGATATGAAATCCTTTATTTATGAGGATAATTATATGTCCTTGAACATTATCATAAGAATTCATTTCTTAAAATCATTTACAAGCCACCGCAATTTTGTTAAGGCAAAACATCCTTGTTTTACCCTTTTTAATTAATTCCCTTTGTCTTGAGTGAACATTTCTAATGTTCCAAGACATTTACATAAAATCATCGTTTGTCAATGGACGTTTTACGTCCAAAATATTTTTCCACTTAATCATTTGGCAAGGGAGGACATTCTCATGTCTTAAAATATTTTTCAAATAGACACTTTGATAATGGACATTTTTATATCCAAAATACATTTTTCGTAAGCCTTTTTGGCAATAGACATCATATGTCCACAAACACCTTTATCCCTTAAATTCTTTAGAAACGAACATTTTTATGTCCACACATGTTCCAACATAAATCTCTTTAGAAAATGGACATTTTCATGTCCAACAATTTTTTTCACATAAACTTATGGAAATGGACATTCTTATGTCCAAAACATTTTGTAACATAAACTTTTTTTCTTAATTCTCATCTTGGGACTTGTTTATAATAAACAAGTCATGAATCTTTTCGTGAAAACTTTTGTATAAAAATCATTTTTTATTCTTAATATTTACACATTTTGTGTAAAACACCCTGCTTTTAGGGTCACTTACGCATAATGGCTCATAGAGATCTAATTTAGGATAACTTTTTGTATAAATACTTTTATATCAAAATCTTCGGGTTTTTGAAAAGCAAAACATATGCAAATACATTTTTCTCCATCCAGTAGTGATACTTACCAAGTGATCATGCTACCTTTTGGAAGAGAATCCTTAACAGCACGCTAGCCAGGCGGCTGTTTATTTATCCTGCTCCCATCTCAGGGAGGGCGCCACTGACACTCCTATCATCTTTTAGCAACTTGGCCTTATGTAGAGTGGGCCCTGGTCATCCCAATCGTGCTCTACAACCTGCCTGTTACTTGTACTGATACACTGTACATTATTATGACGGACCACAGTCTGTTTGGTTTGAAGAACCACAGACCGCAACCCATGTCCTTTTAAACCAGGATCACAGACTTTTGTCTGCATCCATAACACACAATTGGTTTGAAGAACCACAGACTGCAGCCATGTCTTTTTAAACTAAGATCACAGACCTTTGTCTGCATTCATAACACACACAAAATCTTAGACTGAAGTCTATATCTCAAAAAAATTATTTGCAAAAACATATCACAGACCGTAGTTCGTGTTAACTTTTAAGCGAATGCACCTACTTTAACAAGTTGTTATTTAAAATCTAATTTTTAGGATGACCTTCCTTAAATTCTATTAGAAACATTTTGAGTAAAATATTTTGATAAATATTTGAAATGTTTAAGAAACAACACACTTTAAAAACCTTTTTAATAAAACAATTTAGGAGGTTGGTCATCCTTAAATTCCTTTCAACACATTCATATAAATATTTTTCAAGATATTTTCAACATAGATTTCCTTATCGAAATGAAATCAAAACTTTTCGAATATAATTTTAAAACATATGAACTATGTCCAAATCATCATTTATTATCTAATTATCATGACCTAGCAAAACAAATCTTTTTTATAAATCAAATTCCCTTTTTCCTTTTTCTTTAACGAACATAATTATTTATCATAAAACATCATAAAAGAAATTCAAAACTTATTTACGTTTGTTGCTTTGTGAAAAAGGGCAAAATTCTCTTTTTCTTATATGACACTTTTGAAACAATATCATAAAAGAACTTATTTACTTAAAAGCAAATTTTTAAAAAAAATTTGACATAAAACGTGAAATCTTTTGAAAACATTATCGTGGAGAACTTGCTTACTCATAAGCAAAATTCTCGAATTTCATTAACATAAAGCATTGCCAATTCAAGGCAACCCTTGTGATAAACTCCTTATCTTAAAGCATATTGCTTGGTTTTCATAAAGAAAACCTTGAGACTTTTTCTTAAAGCTATTATTTTTCAAAACTTATGACTTTTTATTAAAGTCGTCATTTTCAAAATTTGTGGCTTTTCATTAAAGCGGTTATGTTCAAAACTTGTGGCTTTTCATTAAATTCATCATTTTGTGCTTGCCCATTCATTTAAACATGATAATAAATAATTAAATCACACATCATCACATAGAAAGAAAACATCATTTTAGAAAGTTTGTTTGCTTACTTGAGATCGTCGTAATCCCTTTTTCTTCCATTCTTTTCCTTGTCTTTGCCTAAATAAATGAAAATAACATTTCATTTATTTACATCATCTTCAAATACTCATATTTCTTAGATTTTTCAACCTACATAAGTTCATCTAACTTAACCCACTTATCTTTCAAGTTGGGTATTCATACGTATCTCTTCATATACGTCAATTTCTCAACATATAAATTATGTGTTATTAAAATTTTTCAACACAACAACTTGTCTCTAATTCTAGGATGATTAAATCCCTTAGTTAACCTATAATTTAGGGTTTAATTTCAGATTTATAATCCATTCATCATAGGATTGGAAAATAGCAACATTAGAACCCGTTTTTCATCCGTTTAGTGTGTCTTTTGACACATAACCCTAAGTAGATTTATAAATCTAAATTTTCAGTAAATAATCTCACTTTTCTTAATAAAAATTTAGGGTATTAACATATATCAATTTTGATCATTTCTACATAGGTTTCATATTTTTTTTATTTTTTCTCCAACTATCCACATATGTTGAAATCAGGCATACTGAAATTTGAAAATTTTGAATTAATATCAAATCAAGTATTTTTGATCTAAAATTTTTACCATATCTTAATAATTATATTAATTAACCAAAATAAATATTTTCAGCATGAAATATTTAGTATTTCTATTTATTTTGATATTTTTACTCTGCTAAACAGTAGAATCCATTTTCGAACAGCCAGAAGCATGTAAATTATGGGGTATATTTATACCTATCAAAACTTAATTTTTATTTTAGTTTTCTGATCCAAAATATTTCTTATATATCCTGTAAAATTTTTAGCCCAAAATTCCTTGTTTAAAAATTATTAAAAATCCATTGGTGTCGCTGATCCTGCCACCCATTTAATCCTATCCAAGTTGATTTTCTCATATTTTTAGTTTATAACTGGCTTATCCTTTTAATCTGAAAATTGTGTTATTCCTTAATCACTCCATTACAATTATTCTAAAAAAATTTCATGTTAAAATTCATCAATTTTTTATTTCGTTCATATTTTAGTTTACAGCATCATATAATTTTCAGATTTGATGTATAAACTCAAAATAATCATATACTTACTTAATTAAGTAATAATACCTCCATTGAGCACTTGAAATTTACTTTTTTTCTCCTCCTTGCTAGGTCTGACATGCCCTAGCTGTTTTTCTTGGAAAAAAATTTCATTTTTCTCCATTTTTCCTCTCTTTTCTTTCTCCTCTCTCTCTCTCTTCTCTCTCTCTTTCTCCTTTGTGGCCTAAGGTTGGGACGTGAGCTGCTATTCTTGGGGTGCAAGTTTCAGCAATTAAAAAAATATTTTCCAACATCACATTTTCACATGACCAAGCATCCCCCTATAGAACTAAAATTTTCAGCTATGGGCCCCACTTGTTGCTGAATTTTTCACATCCATTAAATGCATGCTTATCTTTACTTATGTGTTGGTGAACTCACAACCAAGTAAATTCACTTTTTACCTTTTTTGAAAAAATTAAAAATATATTTTAATCACAATCGTCCACCTGTCCAGAAATCACATCCCTTGTTGCTGCCCATTTGCATATTTTTTCCCAATATGATTTTCTTAATCCAAACCTTCCAAAATGTTAATATCATAATTTCATTCAACTGTTTCAAATTTCATCTCCATCCGATTTTCCTACCTCAAGTTATAGTTGTTTGAAGTTAACGGTTGAAATTGAGATATGATCAATAAATAATTAATCTAATTTCATCAAGAATTTTCATAATCTAATAAGTCTATAACACCAAACCTATCATCATCAACTTCTATCTCAAATTTCACTTGAATCCGCCTTATAGGCGTTGAGTTATGAATTTTCTATCATTTTTCGCATTAATTTCATAATTACGTTTTAGTCTACATAAATTAAATTATGATAATTAACATGATTATTCATGACACCTCGTCACCTTTAAATCCTTATTAAGTTCCTCTGGTCATACCGACTCACTTTGGGCTCTAGCGATTACATTTTTAATCACAATTTCCAATAGAAACCTTAATTATAAAATATTATTAAATCATAAAATCATCCATACATCAATCAAAATTAATTTAAATCACATATAATTCATGTATATATGTTCAATGCATCCCATTAAGTCCTACATAGGTTGGGGTTTCACATCCACATAAGACTCTTTATGATTAATGAGTAATTATTATTAATAAGTTGCAAATTCAAGGCACAACAGGCTTATTAGCGTACGAAAAAGTTGAGCCAGCATTTACTTCCTGATATTTTTATGATTTTGCACGCAAATTGATCTTTCAAACTAATCTTTATTTCAGACCGGTCCAAAAATATAATTTTTTATTTTTTTAATTTTTTTATAAATATATTAATCTAGTTTCATTTAATCTATAAATCAGGTTTTTACAATTTTTGGACATATGTATACATTTATTTTAAATTTTTAAAAATAGGGATATATAAGTCAACTTAAATAATTTAAAATGACTTGAATGCCTCAGTTTTTAAAAATAAAAAATAAATAGATATATATCCAAAAATGATAACACTTGATTCATAGATTAAATACAATTAAATTAAAATGTTTATAAAAAATTTTCAAAAAAACAAAAACATGTTTTTTGACCGGTCTAAAATTATGGGATTTAACACCCGTCTGAAAAGATAACTACTCGATCTTGCACATTTCATTCTACAATCATACTTAATTTTGCTTCTTACCTTACTCTCAACTTATATACTCACGACACATTTAGTAATCCAAGGATGGTTTTTCGTGAGAAATCACGAGTTTTCTCTCTCATACATAATATTTTATAAATAATTTAACTATATAACAACCATTCTTTTTCAACTTCATTCTTATATTTTAATTATTTTTCTATTCTATTTATTTCAATTTTAGGGCATATTTGCTAACATGCCCCGGAAACATGGGTGAGAAACCATTGTAGCATAGTTTTCGAGGTCTATCATTTCTTAGCTAATCATCATATTTTTTCATCAACTATTTTTCAATAAATCTATTTATTTTAACTTTATCTCCATTATTTTGTATCAATTGCATAGTTTTTAAAATATTTTATTTTTCACTTTTACATTATACCATTACAGCAACTTTCACTTTCTCAAGCATCCCTTTACTTCTATAATTTTATACCATTTACACAAACTTCGAAAGTTTTTCTTTGTCACTCCATCATCCTAATTTTTTAATACGATTACATGCACCGCTGATAAGAGTATCTACAATTTCTAAAATTATTTTTTTGGCGGATCAGATTTGCAAACCTTTTATTTTCAAAAAGCTAAACACCTCTTTAGATAACTTCGAAAATTTTTAGAAATTCATCAACAAAATTTTGAGCTTAGTTGTGTTGGTGGGGCCTGCAGTTGTATAAAAAATTTTAAATTGATACACGTGGCACTATTCAATGGTGGTCACGTGGCTGAAACCAATGGAATATAAAAAAATGTTAGTGGTAAAAGGTTGGGAAATTTTAACTTAGCCGGTTAAATCCGACGTGCTCTGAAATGTTTGGCAACAGTAAATAGCTTTCATACCAAAACAGTTGGAATATAAAATTTTTTGCTTTCTATGATTATCTTATTTTTAATTATTTTTTATATTTTTCTATGTGATTATCCTCTTTTTTCAATCATTTATACACAACTAATTGTGCAACTAAATTATCTATTAACTTTATTTTCTTTATTCCTTATCATTATAATGTTTTCTCATTTAAAAACTTTTACACTGCCAACTGGTCTTCGGCTCAATTGGTGAGTGCCACTGCCTAAGTGTTTGGCAGAGGTGATTTCGCCACATGTGCATTGCATGGATGTGGGGATTTTATTCTCCTTTGTCATAATGAGAGCTTTGTCTATCAGTTAATATTTAGGAGTTTATAATCTCCTTAGTAAATATTTGGAAACTTGTCTCTTCATAGAAAAATTTTAAAATTGATCTCAGAGCTTGCTTGTAAGATCAGTTGAGATATGATGTGAAAGTATTTCGATAAAAAAATTTACACAAAAAATATTTCATTTTAAAGTTTTATCATTTTCTAAACACACCGTTACATAAACAATTTTTATGACTAAGTGGGTTGCAAAATTCACTTTGATAATTTCATAAACAAATATTATATCTATTCACAAGTTGGATGAAATGCCACTGGAATGAATGTAAAATGAAAATTTTTATTTTTTTTAACAATGCTTTTTCATTACTAAAAAAATAATAATTTACATTTTTTTACCATTGGGCCATTGGGCAATTGGCCCGGTGGTAATCTGGATGGCTAGCATTTGGGCAACTGTATTTTGATTCTCCTCTTATGCTAGGAAGGAGTTTTGCATTTTGGTTTTCATGAAATGAGAGTTTTACAGTTTCCCGCATAAAAGTAGAGTTTTCAGAGATTTCACCGTGGTATAAGGGTGTCTATGAAAAAATTCCCTCCAAAGTATGATGATTGGAAATATGCCGCATTGTAATATCTACAAGTCATATTGTTTAAATACCAAAAAAAATAATAATTTACATTTTCCATTTTTCATATAATTTTTCTCAGTTGTAATATATTTTTCTTATTCCCAATATAACTTTTATCATTTCTAGTATACTTTCATCCCACATTTTCATTCTAATTTACTTTTGCAACTTGAGTAAGATCCCATGTATCAACTTGTTGGATATTTTGAAATAGTTAAGATAGATTTCTATTTTTATATTCATAAAATAAGATAAGTTTCAAGTAAAAAATACATTGTTCAATTATGGTAGGACAATTTCAAGGTCCAAATTCCAAAATCTGTCAAAATACTAGTATATATTTCATATATTTTGTGAAATTTTTATTGTAAAAGAAGTAAATACAATTTTTAAAATCTTCGTTTCCATGTAACTTTTTTCATTTTTCGTATCTTGATAGCTTTTAGGAATCAACCTAAATCACTAACATATGTTTAATATATATTTTATGAAATATTTGTAGTAAAAAATAAATATATTCTTTAAAAGGTTTTGCTTCTATGAAGTTCTTCTTCCAAATAATACTTTTCATTTTTAATTTCTTGGTGGTTAGTAAGAAAAAGAAATTCACTTTATCTGTTATATTTAACATAATTGATATTATTTGCTCCATCTATTATATTTAACATAATTTGTATTATTATTGAAACTATTTTATTTGTTTAGCATCATTGTAAATGAGTCACATCTATAAATGTGTAAAATCAATGCAATACAAATAATTTAAAAATAAATATCAATTTTTAAGAAATATAATCAATGTTTAAATCACCTAAAATATCACTATTATATGGATAAATGATTATATAAATTATTATTTCATTGTAATATATATGTGAATAGATATAAACATTTTCCCAATTTACACGTAAATATATTTATTTTTTGAGCAAATATAAGCACACACATATTTAATTTGAGAAAATTTGGTCTCATAACTAATAAATATAATAAATGAATTGATTTTTATATTAATGATCAATTTCTTAAAATTTGAGGTGGTTACATGAAATTGCTTATCGCTCTTTAAATATATAAACACTTGTTTAATTTATCTATAATTTAGTAAATTTAATAAATTTATTTCCAAAGTAAATATTATTATCATCTTGATTATAGGTTTCCAAGCGAGATTTAAAATTATATTTTTAAATGTAATATTAATATTATTTTAAGCAATCGATTTGAAATTGCAGATTATATTCTTAAATATAATATAAAGATTATTTTAAACAATATATTTGTAACTGAAAAATAGGATCAATTATACCTTAAAAATAAGGTAAGATAGACTTAAAATCAACCCGACTTAAAATTGAGTAGGATATGAGTTTTTGAAAATAAGATAAAGGCAAACTTGACCATAAACCAGACTTATTCGACTCAAAATGCAATCCTATATCCTATCTTCATTCAATATAAGTCATGATTTCCAAAATGATTGACTTATAGAGGAAGAGTTGCAAATTGTGGCTTCTATTGTTATATCATCATATTATATTTAGTACCATATATACATTGTCATGAAAATCCATTCATTTGTTTAACGTTACTATACGTGTTCCAATTGATAAATGTAATTAAATAATTTAATACTAAATAATAATTTTCAAAAAATATTTCCAACATCTAAATCATTAATCATAGTATTACGTTTTAATATACATATAAACGGATGTAAGAATTTTTTCTATTTTACATATAAATGTATTTGTATCTAATAAAATATGACCCATTCACATATTTAGTTTGGATGAAATTTAGTATCCTAACTAAACAAATGATGTTAAATATAATAAATTAATTAAATTATATATTAATTCTCAACATTTAAAAAATAGAAAAGGTTACTAAAAATCACTTCATGTAACCTAAAGCCCTAGATAGTTTTTTTTGGATGGATTGTTAGAGCCCTCGACAGTTAAGATAACGTTGTTAGAACTGAACCGGTTAACCAATTGGTCAAGAGATTTGTTCTGATCTAACTGATTCAATCGTTTTTTTTTTAAACTGGAGTAACCTGCATGTTAATAATTTATGTAAGACGTATCATAAATTGGGAAGATAAAAGTTTAAAATTTTAGATATAAAAAGCAATGCAATAATTCAAATTATGTTCATAATTTTAGAAATTAGAAAAATATACTCACTTCCTGTTGTTGATTATATCTTCGCCAACGTTGAATAATGATTTGATCTTTAAAAATTTAAATGACTATAAAAAATAAAAAAAGAAAATTAGAATAATCTAAGTTACAACTTAAAGGATTAATAATAATAGTTTTGAATTATAATTGAAATCATTAATCAAACACAAAAAACAACATTCTCTAGTTTCTTATGCTCAAATAGTATTAAACATGTCTACAACAAGTTTGAAATTATTGAGCAAACATGTCTACAACAAGTTTAAAATTGATAATATCTTGCACACAATTAGATAAAACTAATACATAGGGTCATATGCAATGGTTGTAGCAACCATGGTCATAAAAATTATTATATGCAGCACCATGTCACCAATTGACAACTATGATTGAAAACCATTATAAGGAATACATGTGTTGGTATTGTAGAGAATTTTGATAGATGATTATCGAGAGGCTATATTTGCTGTAGAAATCTGATAGAGTTGATATATAGGGATGAAAAACCAAAATGAAAGCAAAGTTAGCTAAAACTAAGAGGGAAAATGATAAATAGAAGTAGAGATTAGAAGGTTTTCGATGATTGACTTCATTGTGTGTGCATGCATGCCACTTGGTTCTGCTATGTGCTATGACGTTGGTGGCTAGAGCTTGGAGGGAAGAAGACAATTTTCGATTCTCCATTTAGGGCAGTTGTCTCGAGGGAAGGAAGAAGAAGATGTTGTTTGGAGGTTGTTGAAGAAGATGTCTATTAGGACTGCTAGCTGGAGGGAAGAAGAGGAGTGATTGAGGGCTATTAGCACAAGTAATTAGTTGAATTTAGAGGAAGTATGAGTTACTAGTTAACGAAAACTCAAAATCGCCAATGACATAAGTTTTTCAATATACAAATTCAGGTTATTGATTGACATGGATGGTGGACTTAATTTTTTCAAGGGTATATTTGAAAAGTATAAAACTTTCGATGAAGGATTTTTAGTGTAAAATTTCTTGAATTGGTAGAAAATGAAGGGTATGATAAGTGTAATGTGAAGAGTAAAGAGACTACAGTTAAAATAGATAGGATAATTATATAGGTAGTTGTGTAGAAATGATTGAAAAATAGAATAGCTGTATAAAAACATGAAAAAATGATTAAAAAATATAATAATTATAAAAAGTGAAAAGTTTGAAATTGAAAAAATTTTGTTCTTTTCGAGGACACCCTACTAAATCTATGAAGCGTTAACCAGCTAGCCTCCTGGAAATCAAAAACATTCTTGGTTCAACGGATTCGCTGTGGATTTTGTCACTTAACTGGAAATTGGGCAGAATCGGACTGGCGGGTTGGACCGGTTCGGTCAGAAACCGGTGACCTGGCTCTTACAACAGTGGTAACAATTGACCACCGTCGTTTACGGAAACTATCCCAGGACTTTTAAAGCACAGGCACGTTTGATAATGTTTGTGGAAAACATGGGATGAAAAATCATGATAAACATGGTTTTCGAGATTCATCATCTTACAACCAATCATTATATTTTCCACTTTTATCATTATATTTTAATCATTTTTTCTGTAAATATCTCATAACAAACCTATTTATTTTAAATTTATTTTTATCATTTCATATTAATGACACAATTCCTAAAAATATTATATTTTTTACTTCCTATTCCATCATGCAGTTTCCACAACTTACATGCTACCAAATATCCTACAGTTTCCACAACTTACATGCTACCAAACATCCTACTGTTCCTGCTCTTTTCTTTTTTTTGTGCGGCCTAGAAAAGATAGACGCGGCAGCGGATTGCTGTCTGCGCGCGCCCGCCCGCCTTCGTCGACGCAACGCGGCCGGAAATAGCGCGCGCACGAGCTTTTACCGCGGAACCGAAGTTCACAGCATTATCCAAAAGTCAAACTGATAGATAATCATAAATGCGTCGCGTCAACACGTATATCCTGCGCAAAAATGGTAAGGAGGCCTCAATGTTCCGGCGAAATAAAGATAAGCAGATTCTTAAGATTTTTACATCAGTACTCAAATGCATACAACATAAAAAGTGTCATAACTGAAATATATTCAGGCGTATAGTTTTAACGATCCAATATGGATCGAATAAAATGACTAGGTAGAAATATCACAACAACGGTATGGATTACTAAAACGTTTAAGTGGAAGGCTGTTTTAAAGTTTGCGAGTATAAATGATAAAACGCCGGCGGCGTACTGTTTAATAATCCCTTCGTCATTAGCGAAGACTCCGAGATGAAAACGCATCTCTGCTGTTTTCAGCCAAGCTCTGTCATGGCGCCTCTTCCGTGGGCTATTCCCATTTTGCGCCGGCAAAAACCCTAGTTTCAATCGTCGTTTCCTGTCTGTCATCCTGTTTCGCGCTTCGCTTGCCACATTGAGGAAATCTCAGCTGTTCTCCGTGTTCTGGCCATGCGACTCTGGTTCTCTTGCATCCCCCTCTCGAGAGAGGAAACCCTAAATCTGTATAATAGCCATTCATTCCATCGATCCCTGTGCTCGGGTTACTGCAATGGCCGCCGCCGATTCGCATGCTCCTAGCACCAGAGGCGTTCTCTGCAATGCCGGGGCTGGCGCCGCTGCTGGTACTTCCAAATCTGCGTTGTTTTCGCTTTTAGTTGCGGGCTCTTGTGTCGGATTTTCAGCTAAATTTTGTGTGTGCTTATAAATTCGTTGGCCGCTGCAAAAAAATTCATTTTTTTTCGTGTTGCAGGAGCGATAGCTGCCACTTTTGTTTGCCCGTTGGATGTCATCAAGACGAGGTTTCAGGTTCACGGCCTGCCACAATTGAGTGCGGGCAGTATGGGAGGTGTCTTCTTTTTTCTCCACCCTTGCCGTATTTGATTGACGTAGTAAATCTTTTCAAAAATTAATGTTTATGTCTTGGGTGGGGGGTTGCTCGTACTGGAAAGTTATGATTTGAGTTGTTAGATCACAATTGTTGTTGCTTGGATTACCTGTTATCGAATAAGCTATACTCATGCTAGTATTGCCTGTTTCCGTTCGTTATTCTATGTTAACTGGCGCAAGAGATTTTGTTGTTAAGAATCTGTTTATGAGGACGACTTTGTGTGATGACAAAAGGAATGAATAGCTTTACTGGGGGTGGCATTTGTTCTATCGCTATATTATCTGGGTTGACAGTCTTATAAATTTTGGTGGGAACTTCTTTTTAACATATTTTGTCCTACGATACGCTGATGAATGCGTTGAATAGGATAAAGGGGAAACACGATTAAGTAAAAAAATGAGCAAATGTATATTACTGTGAACTGCACTTTCAAGTTTTCCATTTGGAGGTTTCTTTCATAGGAAGGCTACATGATTATGAAAGGACTTTGACTAACAAGGGATCGATTCTGTAGTTTTGATATGATGTAGTTTGAAAGTGAAAGATGGAATAAAGGGTGGAAAAGCAGCTGTATGAGTTGGACCAGCCAAGTGGTAGTGGAGATGTGGAAAGAAGATAAGCACACTATAAAGTTGCGCACTCTCTGTACAGAGAATGAGAAAGGGATCAGATCCCCAGTCGATATTAGTAAGCATGGGGTTGTTCATATTGGTATTGGGACATTCCAACAAGGACATGTTGTGTAATGCAGAAAGCATTTTGTGGATGCCCATCTACTGGAAGAAATGACATGTGGTGTAGGTAGGGGAGGCTTTTGTGTTGATAAAGTGCCATTGGCTGATTCATTGTGAACTATGTGTTACTGAAGAATTGGCTCTGGGATTCTTGTGGCGCTGCCATCACAGTTTTTTAGTGACACAAAATACTGGGTTTTAGAGGAACTTTGCAAAGATGAACGAATATCATATTGAAAAAGGCTTCTCTAGGATTTGAGAGTTTTTACAACTGTAGAGCACGAGGTCAATAATTCTGTCTTTCCTTGGGCTCAAGGTCCCTCGAGCTGATATTTGGAAGAATTTTGGCATAAAATCGTGAATTTGACACAATTTTAAATAAAATTATGCTTGTATTTTTTCTTTTGAAAGCCAACAACTCTTTAACATCAACATCAGAGTCGTTCACCCAAAAACTTGCGCTCACACTCCCACTGCGACAGAGGTCATAGCAAATGGGAGAAAGAACTGCAGTAGCTGTGGCACTTTCATTTTCATTACCCATTTTCATTGCCCTATGTAAAAAAAGGACTTTGCATAAGTCCTAGTGTGATTCCATCTAGCGTTCTTTAAAGAGACAATGTGTCTTTCCTAAAATTTGCTTTTGTGTTTGACAGGCTACAACCATAATATTGATTATCCATATTGTTATGCTTGATTGGCTAGAACAACAGAATATTGGCTATCCACTACGACATTAAGAACCACAGTGATTCGCTTTGAGGACTAAGGCATTTTGAGTGTTTACCATGTGGTGACCATCTGCCTTGTCTCCATTCATTAGAACATGATATATGGAAGCTGTTGTTTATGCCTTCCTTGGGAAAAGAAACATAAAACAGGAAAACAATGTGCTTTTGTATTACCCCTTACATAAGGAAGAACCTTGTTATTTGCGGACCGTTTTTCAGTTCATGGGTTGTTTCCCTGGCTGTCTTTGTGATTGGAAGGCAGCAATGTGCCTGCTTGTCAGTTTTAATGTAAAATGACTTTGATCTATGATCTTAAATTATTTGTGTGAGAGAGTAAACTTTTTATATACCTGAATGTACAAATGTTACTTGAGGTTATAAACCCTCTTCCAAATTTGATTGAAAAGAAGACAAGCCATTGGATTTAAGGATCTGGGAACTGAAATTTTGGCTTTATTTGGCATTGAATTGGAGACTATAGTTGACTTTAGGGGATCAAATTCATCTATTTGCTCTGGATCATAGGTTTTTGGTGATGCAGAAAATTGTGGTCTTTCAGAAGCTTCTTTTCTATAATTATCACATCATACATCTTTTCACAAAGCTTTGTTTTTACTGAAAGAGTAGCTACATTAGCAAATAGGTGAACAGAGATTCCTCTAGTTTATCACTTTTAACTATCCACTTAATTTATTCCAAATTGTTTCTTGCTGTAGTTTTAAATTATTGACATGGATAACTATTATTAATCAATTTTGATGTGCAAATATCTCCGAATTTACACATTAATTCAAATGTGCCCCTTCTTGTTTAGTGTTTGTGTGCATATTAATTGTGTTCATGTTTTCAGGTAGCCTTATTGTTGGGAGTTTGGAACAAATCTTCAAAAAGGAGGGTATGCGTGGCATGTATCGTGGGCTAGCGCCAACAATCTTAGCATTACTACCTAACTGGGCTGTGAGTTTGCCTGTTTGAGTTCAATTGTTAATTGTGCAGTAAAATTTAGTTTTGACAAAAAAGTTCATCATCTTGATCGAAGCTGGTCAGAACATTTTCAGTTATTCAGTAACGAATTAATTAAATCTTTCCCATATGTCACCCTGTGATATTTTCTACTTCGGAGATGTTTCAATGCAACTAGATGCATTGAAATTATTTTTATTTTTGAAATTTTCTCTTATAAAGCTCTTAATCTAGGTGTATTTAATCTATAATTTAAATTTTACCATTTTTGAAAATGCGTATATATTTTTTATTTTTAAAAATAGGTGGATTTTGGTACTTTTAAATGACTAAACTGACCTTATTTTAAAAAGTAAAAAAATATATATATTCACATTTCTAAAAATGGTAAAACTTGAGTTATAAATTAAATATATTTAGGGTTCGTTTGGCAATGAGAAGAAAATGTCAAGTTAAAACTTTTCACTCTCCATAGCTACCCTATTTTAAAATTATTTCTTCACATCTTCTTATACTATTATCCTATTTTCTAATTATTTCTACACAACTATCTATACAATCAACCTATCTATTTTAATCTTATTCTCTTTATACCTCATCATTACTCCTATCATATCACATTATTTTCTATCAATTTAACAAATTTTATAGCAAAAAACTTTTATTCAAAAATTTTATCACTTCCCAAACACACCCCTAGATTAAGAGTTTCATAAAAAAAAAATTTCAAAAAAATAATAAAAAATGTGATTTCTAGTCGGTTGCATTGAAACAAAGCCAATTCTACTTACTCTTCAGATTTTGTTGCCATAATGGGAGTATAAGGCATTCAATAAACAACATGTCACATATCTTTCTCATTAAAGTGACCCATTTTTGTCAAGTAAACATTTATAATAATAGCATTTCCTTCCTATGCTCAAAGAAAACATTTTATCATTGATTTGTCTCTTTATTATTCTTGTCCAGTGATATGTGAGTTATGCCAGACATTATTCTTTTTTGTTTTCAAGCGCTTTATTGAATGTCTCTGTTTGCTAATTCAAATATCTCACCAAATTTGATTCTGGAACTGGTAATCAACGCTGTTAAAAGAGAAGAAAATTCTCTGTTTCCATATCTTTTTTCCCATTTAGATCCAAATGATTATGCTTATCATCTGTGTAAAAAAAGCCAGTCAAAATTATTAATTAGAATGAAACTTATTCTTCATGTATATGCATTATTGACAATGAGTGATATGATGCAAATGAGCTCCTTGTATGAAACTTTCCATAAATTGTTATCCTACCCAAAATTCTCTACTTGGAACAATTGTCTCTAGGATATGATATCAGTAGGCATGCTGGAACCAGTAAATCAGGCCAATTGTTATCAAGACCAGCAGCTGTGCTAGACTTAACTAGTAAATCAGGCCAACTGTTATCAAGATCCACCAAACAACACTTTGTGATGACAATTCATATTGTCTGAATTTCCCTGAGAATTCTATGTACAACATTGCCAACTTTCCCTTCGACATTCCGCAAATATTTTGTTCATATATACCCAAAAGTATGTTTTCATTTTGAAGTAGAACCGAAACTTCTTGCGATCTCATATTCTCAAAAATATCATAATGTTTCCAAAATCTTATATTTATATGAATAAAAAACTGGAAGGAATTCTTATCTATCTTTAATTTATCCCTTTTGTCATCAAATTTGCAGGTTTACTTCACCATATATGATCAACTAAAAAACTTCCTGTCTTCAGATGGTGAGATTTAAAATGATTTGCCTTATTGTGAATCAAGAAAGCATATGTTCATTGAACTTTATTTGATGATGAAAGTAGGTTAATTTCATGAGTCTTAATAATGGTAATAGATATCTTCTACCCGACTTAAACTCCCCGGGTGCATCTCTGATGCGGGGGTTACATTTCTGTAGATGGGAACCATAAACTCTCAATAGGTGCAAACATGATTGCTGCTGCTGGTGCTGGAGCTGCAACAACCGTTGCTACCAATCCACTTTGGGTGGTGAAGACAAGATTTCAGGTATTTCTTGTGTAATGAATCCTTTATCAAAATATAAAATATCATTATTGGTATTCAGGTGGAATGGTATTTATTGGATGGCTGAAAGAATTGTTAGAGATCATTAAAATGTGGAAAATATGTGCTGCATTTTCTTCTGTGTAAATTGCACTGGCATTTCTATTTGTGTTGCAATAGTTGTTGCATTGTGTCATGCCCTGAGAAGTGGGTTTGCGATTCCCTAAGAAACATAGAAGGTGAGGGGCTTTGTATAGAAGACGAACTGATCACACATTGAAAAGGGGATAGTGTTCTTGGTAGTTTAAATGTGTAGAGGACAGGATAAACATGGTATAATACATTTAAAAAATTGTGTGGCTGTATGGGCAGTTAAAGTGGACAACATTACATTGTAGGACCTAGACTGTTACAATTGGTATCAGAGTAGGTTTCCTCTGATAGATGTGGTTCAAGGATAAACCAGGTGGAAGTTGGTGGTTTTGTGATGCACTAAGAAGTGCAGAAGGCAAGGGACCTGCTATAGAAGATGAACTGGACGCACCTCGATTAGGGGAGAGTGTTCTTTGTAGTTAAATGTAGAGGATGAGGTAAACATGGTGTGATGTGTTTTGAAAATCGTGTGGCTGTATAGGCAGCCAAAGTGGACAATATCACATTGTGGGACCTGGCTGCTGCACATTTTCTTTACATCCTTCATCGAAGAGCAGTACATATGAACCTAATTTGATTCGCAGTGATTCCACAGTGGTCACTGTTTTTTTTTTTGGGTGGGGCGGGGGCGGTGGCGGTGGCGGTTTGTTAGGGCATGGTCCAGATGGATTGCTAGCAACGAGTCTCTTGCCTTCATTTTTGTTGATGACAAATCATTTATGTTGGCCCTCTAAGGCGAACTTGGATTAGTGGATTAGGACATTGGGTGGACTATTCCAAGGCAACAGGCTGCACCCCCTTGCTGCCATGTGTCCATGCAAATCCTCTCCTCTCCTTGAATCTCACACCCTCCCTTGATGGGGTGCACACCATTTTGGAACAGTTCATGCCCTGTCCTAACCCAGGTCCCTCTATGTCAAATCGTGAATACCAAAACAAAATCAATATCATAAATGCTTGGCATGTTAGGTTATTGAAGTCTTAAGGAGAAGAAACAATTAGATGGATATTTAACATGGTAATTCAGCAATGTTATTTGTTTATTTATTAAAAAGAAAAACTCCTTTCCTTTTCAGATTTCAACTATTTTCGGAACATGCTCAGGGTAGGTATCATCTATGGATGATGTTGTTTTTACCATAGCCAAGCTCAATTCTCTGTGCCCGTACTGTAACATTGAATTTTGTTTGATTTTCTGATAGCTTAAGTCATATTGATATGGAGTATATTTGTTCATGTCACTAGTTCCTATAGTATCTAATTAGATTAACTATCTATTGATTTAGGCATGCTTCTTTGGCTTTTCCCTTTGTAGACTCAAGGAATGCGAATGGGACTTGTGCCGTACAACAGCACATTATCAGCTCTAAGGAGAATAGCCTGTGAAGAGGGCATCCGTGGATTGTACAGGTTCATACACTCTTTCTAAAGAACTAATAGTTACTGCTTTTTATCATGAAAACAATGTTAAATTAACTATTGAATATGTGTAATGTGCAGTGGTCTGGTGCCTGCATTGGCTGGAATCAGCCATGTTGCCATCCAATTCCCAACCTATGAAAAGATAAAAGAATACTTGGCAAAAAGGGGTAATCTCAGCTCTGTATCCTTCATATGTCAATTTAAAAACATTTATTTCTCTTCCTCATTTCATCATGCTGTCTCAGATAACACTACTGTAGACTCACTCAGTGCAACGGATGTTGCGGTTGCCTCGTCAATCTCCAAGATAGCAGCTTCAACACTTACCTATCCTCATGAGGTACTTAGTTCTCTGCTGCTTTGATGACTATTGTCAAGCTAATGAACTTCTATTTACTGTTCTCATTGGTATATTGAAGATTTGGCAATGTGTCAACAAGATAAGCATTTGTTGCTTCTCTGATTAAGTCCACTATTGATGATGTAGT
Organism: Annona squamosa; assembly: GCA_035584095.1. NCBI lineage: Eukaryota > Viridiplantae > Streptophyta > Magnoliopsida > Magnoliales > Annonaceae > Annona > Annona squamosa. Next base: position 24,155,150 of record JAXCLR010000050.1, on the reverse strand, counting down.
GAATCTCATGCTAGGTCTAAAAACGAAAATTTAGCTAGCTTATCCGTTTCGTGTGCCATTGGATCGAATAGTTGAGAAGGCTATTGACCTTTACTTTTGGGTGTGCTTTAAAAGAATCAGCCTGATTCTTAGACCTGATTACTGACATATTACCGTGCTTCTGATGAATGTACAGGTTTCATCATCATATTGCTGTACTGTATTAGTGCACACTATTGCCTATAATGTTATGGCCTATAATGAATACTCTGTTTTGCTGATTGATGAACCCAGTCTTCTATTGGGACCGTTGATCTCTCAATCTTCTATGCATTTTCTTGAAGCCAACATGCCACAGCGCGTTCACGGGATTTGTTTTTAGATGAATAGACCAAACATATCTCACCTCAGAGTTGTATGGAAGGGTGCCAGTGCGTTACCTAGTGCCTCCTCTTTGTCTGGTTTCATGATTCAGTCGAGAGCTTGGGCTTCCACCAGTACCAAAACCATCCTTTTATTCCTTGCTAGTTCTGTATATGCTATAATAGCCTTTTGTTTTGGCAGGTGGTGCGATCCAGGCTTCAAGAACAAGGCCACCATTCTGAGAACCGGTACAAAGGAATGGTTGACTGCATCAAGAAAGTATTCCAGAATGATGGCATGCCCGGATTCTACCGTGGCTGTGCCACCAACCTCCTAAGGACAACTCCAGCTGCAGTCATCACATTCACTAGCTTTGAGATGATCCACAGGTTCCTACTCACTATTTTCCCTCCAGAGCCTCATCCTCACGCATTGTGACATTTGCATGTAGTTCAACACAATAGTCTTAGCAGGAGAGAAATCATTAGGCAGCTTGTTTCGGTCGACCCTGCAGCGCCACAGCCAGTCACACATTCATCTGCCGGAGGCAAATTTATTGATCCAGCCTCTTGCACTGTTTGCTTGTCAGTGGTTATGATTGGATTTGTACATCATATTTAATGAGATGATCCACGGAAATGTAAAATGAAAATCCTGTCAAGCAAGGCCAACAGTGGCAGTGTAAGGGATATACGTTTGTATATCATTTGATGATGATGATGAAATCTACAATGGCCACAGACGACCTGGCCAGTTCCAGACATGCATTTGATTTGATAATTTTTCAGATTTATCGGTAGAACTTTCATATATCTTATCAGCTAGTTTTGGGTGCACCATTGTTTCTGCTTTTGGGAGTGGAATCCAGTTGCTTGGGATGATGCTTGACTTTTCAGTGCTGCTGAAAGCCCATGTTTTGTGCTTTTTGTCAAATACTAGTGTTTTCACGAAACGCGGTTACCTTTCAGAAGGCATTTTGAGAGTATAGTGAATGATTAGTTTTTTGCAGTTGATGAGAAAGAGGAAGAAAAAGGATGCACTGTTGCCAAAATGTGGGCAAATTACTAGAAAGGCTTTTGTAAAACATTAGCTTAAACTAATGCTTGATTAGAGCTAATTGATGTTTCTTTAATGTAATATAATGGCAAAGCATGGTTGCCTAAGCCGAGCAGCCCCATGCCCTTGAAGCTCGACGTAGCCGGCCCTGATCTCTCAACTTCAAAGCAGCAGACACCAAGCAGGCAAGCACCAGCTTCAGCCTGTTGGGCTCTTTTGTCTTTCAAATTGGCATGTTTGCTGCTTTACGGTATCCGGCAGGAATTGGGCAATTACCAGGAAGAAAGGAGTTCTGTGAATGCTTGGCAGCTTGGGTGGCATGTATGAAAAATAATACTTCTTTCCAGCAGGCAAAAGAAAATGATTAAGAAATGGATTTTTTTGGATGAAAATTAGAGAATAGAGGAGAGAATCAAAGGTTGTTCGGGTAAACCGAAAAAAGCGTTGACAATAAAAGAACAAAGGCAACAGTAAATTAGTATTAAAGGAGAAAAAGAGTCGCAATAAGCGTTTCGATAAAGGGGGAGTTTGTTAACACCCAAAAATTTTTGATCGTTCTCCGAAACTACCATGTTTATTAATTATTTTTAAAATTTGTTCTTATATAATTGTCTTATTTTTTAATTATTTTTCCATATCTAACTTATTTATTTTAACTTGATTTTTTTTTACTTCTCATCATTACCCTTGTTATATTACATCATTTTCTCATATTAAAAAAAATTTCAATTAAGAATTTTATCAATTCTCAAACACCAAAAAGAACGGGTATTTAAAAGAATAGCCTGTAATATCTTGCTTGGTTGAATCTAATTTGAAAATAGAAAACGAAGTGTAAGCCAAAAAGATTACAAGAATAACATGTTTGTATTGACGCAAAAGAACGATGGAGACTCTCATAGCCTTTTCAACATCGAGTCAAAATAAAGAAAAAAAAAAATGCCCACCCGCTTTTCTTTCCTTATTTTTACCGATGGAAATTTTAATTATCTTACTTGTTAAATACAGTTATTTATCTTTTGATAAAATAATTTGTCTATTTTGGGTGCGTTTGTTTAATAACAAAATAACAAAATTTTTGTGTGTGTGTTTGTTTAATAACAATTTTTTAAACTAATTTTTTAAATATAGAACTTTTTATTCTCTGTAACTATCTTATTTTTAATCATTTCTTCATATTTTCTTATACAATTATTTTATTTTTCAATCATTTTTACTTAACTATATATACGAATAACTTATATCCTATTTTAATTTTATTCTCTTTACTCCTCATTATTATCTTTATCATATCATATCATTTTACACCATTTCAAAAACTTTTATGTTAAAAATTTTTTATATAAAATTTTTATCACCTCTCAAATACACCTTTTATTTTTATTTGCTTTGACATCGACGTTGTTTTTGTAGTATTATCCTCTTTTGTTCAATATATTTTTTACCCTTATTAGTTTCTTTCCTTTCGTATTTTTTGCCTCTTTTCCTCAAACAAAAAAGGATATTCCCTCACAAGTAGAACTAAGAAAAGATATTAGGTTCGATTTTGGTGGGAAGCTATGTATTTCATTGTAGTAACAATGTTTCTTCTAGATAAACAATGTTAGATTGATCGGGGACGCTTCTTCCATGAAATCTCTTCCATTTTTAAAATCTTAATGGTTGATAGAAAATCCATTGCATCTATTGTATTTAAGCATTATTTATAGTATCCTGAAAACTTTTTTATTTTTTCAATTTTACTGTGTATGGGTCCCATTTACAAATGTATAAAATCAATGTAATAAAATTATTTAATATTACGTCTAAACTATCTAAAATATAAATAATATATAGATAAATGATCCTATAATATGTGTGAATAGACCTAAGCGTATTTTATAATTCACACGTCAATGAACCTATTTTTGAGCAAATGTTTCATATTCGCAAATTGGATTGCAATAAAACTTGATCTTCTAGCAAAACAAATGGTGTTAATTATAATGAATGAATTGAATTTTTTTTTTTTTTATCAAGGATTGACTTTTCAAAAATAAAAAAGATTCTATGAAATTACTTTTATGAAACTCGGTTTCATAGAAGTATTCTCGTAAATCAATATCGCTTGAATAAGGATTGAGAATGGGAAAAAACATGTACACAGAAGATTTGAAATGTATGGTAATGGAAAAAAGATGAAAGATCCAAAGGGTGGGCCGCAAGAACCGATTATATTGTGAATTAGTACTATCATCGGATATATGCATTGCACATAGCATTTCATTTTTTCAGCCGAAGAAAAGTCTTCCGGTGCTATTTTTATGTATAAAATGTACGTTGGTTGGAATGTCACATAATGATTTGGGCCACGTCGACAATGTACTAACATGCACGCTTATCTATCCATATTGTCCAACGTACACATGGTTGCAGCTTTCAGCTTTCAGGGACTGATGCTTCTTCCTTCATGTGGCCTGTTTCCAGCCAACACACAAACCCCGCCGTTTATTTCCTTTCCAACCATATGTTTATCTTTTTATTTTATGTCTTTTTTACTTCAACGAATAAAGGATTCTAATGTTTACAATTTGGCTTACAATTAAAGGAGAGAAGATATTACATCATTGCTAAATGCTTCCCTCCATTTATATTTGTCTTAGAAAATATTGATAACTAGTGAATATTAAAAAGAATCTGAATAAATTCACATTTTGTTTCAATTAATGTTGTTCCGTGCATTTTAAGCTGTTTTCTTACCAAATTATTGCTCATTTTTTATCTTGTACCGCATCGGTCAGGAATGAAGTTTCAAATAGTAAGATATATTATCCTTACGGCTATTTTTTTTTTAATTTACAATATACAGTTAATGTAAAGGTGCATATTCCTCTAGAAAATATAATCTTGGCCTTCAAACCAACTACATTTTAGTATAATTGAGATATACACGGTTCAGATCAGTTAAGAAGACTGAAGCCACCGCACCCCAAATGGACTTTGGTTGTATGCTCCCGGGCGCATATACCTATTTTTTTTACTTTTTTTTTGAAAATTTTTTTATAAACTTGTTAGCCCAAGTATATTTAATATTTGGGTAAATTTTTACCATTTTTGGAGTATTTTAGATATTTATTTTTTATTTTTGAAAATTAGTGGCGTTTTAGTAATTTAAAATTACCTAAAATACCACTAATTTTCAAAAATTAAAAATAAATATCTAAAACTATCCAAAAATGGTAAAAATTGTATATACGTTAAACACACTTTGTCTAACAAATTTATAAAAAAAATTAAAAAAAAAAGTATATGCGCCCGAAAGCATGCAGCGTACAAGCACAATGAGGAGGCAGGCAGGCAAAACTTTAAAACAGACGATCCGCACACGCATGATCAGATCCGCTTGAGATGCACCCGGCCACTTGGAAGAACCCAATCATCAGTGTTAGTTGGATGGTCCATGTCGCAGATAATACATAAATGCATTAACTAGACCGTCGATTTGGGAGGGACAGAAAATGGACGGCTAGGGAGAAAAGTCCCGTTAGATGGCTAAGGCGGTCTTCCGGGGCTGGCATTAGGTGGTCCAGTTCCAAAAGATAAAATGCAAACATGCTGGTGCAGACTGGAAGTCCCATGCAGCCATTTGTTGTCGGAAATCAGGGTCTGATTTTTGGTGCAGCCACCACGTGTCACCCACCCACTCACATTTGCCTGCACGCTTGAGTCGTGTGGTCCAGTGGGTGGCTTGTCTCGCGGGATGTGGAAAAGGCCATGTGCTAAAAAATCAGTCGTGTCGGGATATGTATTTTTGGACAGCAATAAAAGATCTGAATTAAAGTGCAAGGTCACGGAATTGTAAAGGAAATATCAAAAGATATCTTAAGATTAAGTTTGATTGTTTTATTTCAATTCACTTTGTAGTCTCGTTTTATATAACCTCATTCTTTTTTGTACGCCTTGCTTAATAATATTACCATATAAACTCCATTTGCCTAATATTATTATTCATAGGCTCCTCATAAAAATATGTAAAATAAATATGGAAAAATAATTTAATGCTAAATATCAATTTTAAGGTTATAATTTCAACATATAAATGGTTTAAAATATAATTCTTATACAAATTAATGATTTTTATAAAGTATTGTTATATTCTAATGTATATAGGAATGAAGTTAAGTATTTTTTATAATTTGCACGTAAATATATATTTTAAAGCACATATTGCCCATACGCATCTTTTACTTAAATATAACTTGTTTCTTAACTAAATAAATTATGCTAAATATTATAGATTGAATGAATTTTCTATTAACAATCCGGTTAAGAAAAGTGGATGATATTGGTGAAATACATGCTCATTTTGTTTTCGTATTAATCTGCTTGGAAACAAAGACAAGAACTGAAAAAATGGAATATAGGCAAAAATTAAGACTATGATTCGAGGTATTGACTAGAAATAAAGTAAATATAAGTTATTAAAAAAAATGATAAAGAGTATGTCTCTCATGAGATCTAGGACAGTACTCCATTTACAGTATTACACCATTATGGATTTTTCTAGATTATTATGCTTTGATATCATGGCGCGGTCTACCTGATGAGTGACCAAGCTTGATGCTAGCATATGGACATCTTGAGGTGGACCCACCTTAATTATGCTCCACTTTGATG
>JAXCLR010000050.1:24119624-24141251 GCA_035584095.1 Annona squamosa | reverse complement strand
AAAATAAGATAAATGAAGAAAATTAATGAGTGTAAAAGTAAATGATAAAAATAAAAAATAAATATAAATGAAAATAACATACTTTATTTATAATAAAATTATAATATGTCAAATATGTATTCAAATATAGATATAATAACATAAAACATGAAGAATATAAAGAAATATTGTTTAAATAGTATCTATATAATATATTTTATAATAAATATAGAATGGGAAATCGGGCTCGGGTTCAGATTCATGTGAACCATAACTCTATCATATTTACAAATCGAGTTCTTTGGGTTTGGGTTACGGACAACGAGTTTTAACACCGTTCAAAATCGGGATTGCGCGGTCCGGGTTCGGGCTTAACCCGACCCAAGCTGCCTCTCAACCGGTTTAAACGAGAATTTTAGAAACGGTTTAACCGCCGACTTTACCGGTTTATCCAGTTAAAGGCTTCGATTTGTCTGCACGTAATTCCCGGGGAATGCGTTGAATGTACCTGCGATATGCATGAAGCTGATTAATTTTGGCACTAACTGTAACCGAGCAGGGTGGGACTGGTTATCCAGGCAAATGATTATTTTAGACTCAGACCCATTCAAAAATATATTTTTTAAAATTTTTGAAGTTTCTTATAAAATTATTAATCTAAATATATTTAACTTATAAATTAAGTTTTATCATTTATAGATACATGTGTGTAGATATTTCTTTTGAATTTTTAAACATAAGGCTATTTAGTCATATTTTAATCGTTTAAAAAATTAAAATGCCCCTGTATTTATTCAAAATAATATATACATATATCAAAAAAATGATAAAACTTGATTTATAAACGTAATATATCCAAGTTAACAATTTTATTTAAAAACGAAAAAAAAAAATCAAGCCCCGGTGATCTACGACTCTGTGTGGCAGCTAAGATGGCATGTGGCTACTACCTAGGCACTTTGCTAGCTTCTTAAGTGAGAATGGTTCGAACCAACAACCTCAGATGAGAAAGCATTAGCCAACCTTGCCACCGAAAAAAAGAAAAGAAAAGAGCATTAGCCAACCTTGCCCCAAAAAAAAAAAAAAAAAAAAAGGAAAGCGAAGTATATAGTTCTCTCGATCCCCCACCAACCTTGATCATTCCTTACCGCTAAAAATAAGAAATAAATATAGAAAAACCCAATTTGGGTCCCTCCTCCTCGATACTTTTGGACCACAAAACGATGAAAAAAAAATCCATGCAAACGTCTGTATAATGCCGCAGCGACAGCTTCTAAGCGTGTGGTGCAACCGATTGGTCATAAGAAGGACCCAAAAGGAAAGGCAAGATTCACCCAAAACCACTGGACCTTAAAACGATCCAAGAAGCTAACTCCTTTAGATTTTAATACTAGGAAACGTTTATACAACGCAGGCAGCGACAGCTTGTAATCGGTGGTTACAACTGATTGGATCATAAGATGGATATTAAAGCAAAGATATGTGCCCAAATTTGCTTGCTTAGTCTTGAAGTGAGGGTTTTGGTAGATCGATGGAGGTGGAATTCTAGAGAGACAAAAGAAAGCTAGTTATTTAGCCAGATTCTTAAAGGAAGTGAATTAGGAAATTGCATGCACTTTTGTCACGCGACAGTCCATGACTGCTCTGCATCCGTACCAGTTATTGTGGTGAATTTCACGGCCAGTCGTGGATGCAGGGCAGCCATGCATTATCATGCGGAGAGTGAATGCACTCCTCTGATCTGCTTTTTGTTTTTAAAAGCATTAAAATCAGCAATGAATTAGTTAGATATTTAGGGCAGTAGTATACAAGGAGTTTGAATGTAACGAAAGTGAAATGAAATTTTCATTACCAATAAATCTTTTCTTATTTTTCAACACACAATTATTTTACTTTTCTTATTTCAGATACTATTCTTATTAATGGTAATATACAACAAAATATTCTCGTTCAATCTCTTATTCCATTCGCATCTCATACAAGGCCCTTGTATATTGCTGAACACACAAATACTAGGGTTCAATAAATAGATAAGTACTTCCGTGAAGTTAATGAAGAAAAATGTGAATGATAATAAATATTCAATGGAATGAAGAACCAATGCTTTAAAAAGCAAGTGAATTCCTCCTTGGTTGCAAGGAAAAAAATGTAATAATCTCTACATTTGGCCCCTTTTGTTGCAAATGTATTCTTGTTAGAGACATAGTAAAAAAAAAAATCCTAATTCCTTTATTTTTATTTATCATCACTTATATTCCTCAGTTTTGTTGTTGTTTTTTTTTAATCAACCACTAGCTAAATTAGAAAGTCTATTCTCAAACCTATAAATTAGGAATTCTTCAAACCTCTTAATAACATAAAATTTTCTCATCGGTAACACTCTCGTTTATATTTTGGGTTAAAGATATGGATAATATCATTCTATAAATAGGCTTGAGTCTGGCTGTAATATCATATTAAAATGAGCTGGTTCTATACCAAAAGAACTAGCCAAGGCAGGAAGCCTATTCTTATACATGTAAACTAGAAACTTTTTAAATTTCTTAATAATATGGAATTTCATCACTAACACTCCTCTTCATGTTATATTGAAATGACTTGGTTATATCTCAAGATGACCAACTAGGTTAAAAAGCTTATTTTCACACATATATAAACTAATAACTAGGGGTGCAACTTAGGTAGGGTACTTATGGGCACCTATTGACTTGACCCTACATGGAATAGGATAGGGTATGGTAAAAAAAATTATCCATGGGTATAGATAGGGTATGAATTATTACTCAACCCTAAATACGATGAGGGTAGAGTAGATACTTTATGTACCTAGAACCAACCTATAGGGGTACCTAGGTAGGTAATTACATAGTTATATATACGAGATGCAATATATATGATGTAGTGTTGGTGCATGCGTTGTGACCTTGTGATGCTGTGTGTATTATGACATAACTTGTGAGAGGATAGTGAGTGCGCAACATGTGGAAAGGAGAATTTATGGTGCCTAAATTTTCTCTCGATGCTCAAAATATTTTATTTTGTTTTCGTTTGAACCCTAAATGAGGGTGAGTGAGAGGAGGAAGCAGTTACTAGCTAGCTCTAATGTTGGTCTCTCCACCTTCTTAATTGCTTCTCCTGCTAGGACCAGTCTCTCCATCGCATTTATCGCCCAACCTTGTCCTTGAAGTCGTCATTCTCTTGTCCCCTCTAATTCTTCTTGTAAAAAACCTATCATAGCATCATCATTGACGTTTCTTCTTTTCTTTCACTCTCTTCGTTACTACAAAGCCTTTAGCCTCTTCATTTTTCTTTCTCCTCTCTTGTTTCATCCACCTCTTCTTCTCCTTGCACTGACCCCAAAACTCGAAAAACCTAAACAATACCCACAATCTCTCCTTTTGTTCATAACATTGCATGCAATTTTTCTAAGACACCATCCTTATAAGAGTCGTAGCTGCTGCCACTTCCTATTTTTGTCCCTATTCTTAGCTGCATCTGCTGCCCCTCTCTTGTTCCTGTTTTTATTCTTTTCTTACTGAAATATGTGGTCTCTAAGATTCATTTTTGTTCTTGGCAATAACCCCAACTTGTTCAAAATAATAAGATGGTTCAAGCCTTCAACATCTTCCTCTAAATGCTATTTTATTTCTTTGTTTTGATTTTTTTTACTAAATGACATCTTATTTATTATATGTTTAGCCTAAATGGTAAGCTCGACATCAAACCTTTATAACAACCCAAGCACCAACAGGCAACATTAGGACATACCTCAAGTATATCTCTCCCTTTCTCATGTTTTATTTAATGATATGCTTAAATTATTTAATAATATGGTCAAGATAGAAAATTAGTGTGCATAAAGTTGATTGATCAATGTGTTAGTCCATTTTTACTAAATTTATGGTTATTTTAATGTTGCACAATGAAGGAATCAACTTGGAATCAGAACCAAAACTGACTCGTATGGGTAGTGGGTAAGGTAGGGTACATTAGAAACTGAATTGACAATAGATAAGATAGGGTATGGTAGGCCTCCTATAAATAGGGTATGGATAGGGTACACCATTACTCGAATCAAACCAATCCGAATTACACCCCTGCCAATAATTCTTCAAGCCTTTTAATAGTATAAGATTTTCTCTTTATTTCAAAATGGCTAGCTAAGTTCAAAAGCCTTTATCCAAATGACTAGGTAAGTTAGGTGCCTATTTTCACACATACAAATGAGAAACTCTTCAAGCCTTTCAACAATTTGGAATTTTTTCACAAGTAATGCTCCTCTTCATATCCTAGGTCAGAAGTGTGGACACATATTATAAATTGGGACAAAGGTAAATGGGCTAAGTTTTGGCTATGATACCATGTTAAAATAGACTCATTGTATCCGAAAATAACTTACTAAGTTAGGAAGTCTATTCTTATGCATATGAATAAGGAATTCTTCAAGCCTTTTAATAATATAGGATTTCCTCACCGCTAATAATTTTTCTTTTGTTTTTCATCTTTTCGATTCCATTAACTAAAATACCTAATATAAGTAAAGAATAATAATTTAAGAAGCAACTTCACAAGTACATATGAAAAATTTTGGCATCAAAAATATTCTTTTGTTATAATAGTTCTTTCAATTAAAAGTATGATTGGACTTAAAAATATTCATACATGAAGGCTTTTATGAAGATATTTAATGTATGATCTTGCTCTTTCTACGTTTTCTTAGAAAGTAAGGAAAAAGAAAATGAATTTTTTTTTTACTATCTAGAATGTCATTCTCCAGGTAACATTTGTTAAATTTGTTTAAAAGTTAAATTAACTTTGTATTGTAGTAAAAATACCTGTAAAATTAAAATCCATATTGACTACTTTAAAGGAATGCATAAATCATATACAACAGTATACAATTTAATTAGTGAAGACATAAATGATCCATTGGAACCAACTTACCTAAATCATAAATTCGACCAGTTAGAGTCCAACAAATGCTACAAAGGTCTAAATCTTAAATCTAATGTAGAATTAAAGAAAAATGGATACGTTTAACAACTATTTCTTGGGAAAATTCTGAATTTACCCTAAATTTACTTGTACCATGAACTTTAAAAATGTTCAAATTTACTCATATATTTCATCTAAAATTTCATTATAAGTGATTTGTTAAATGAGCTATAATCCTCAATAAAATGATGAATATGTCCAAGCCCTAATTATGATTATATGGTAATTCAAATTCCAATGAATTTTAGTACTCTTACAACTATAGAACAATATGTTATTTGAATGTGAATTTTTAAGTATGAGCAAATTAACTTTAAGTTATATTAGGGCTCAACCATATTTGTCATTTTATAGACGGCTAATTGCCCTTTAAAAGTTCCTAATAACATGGATATGAATGAAAATTTTAGAAAAATATATGGTTATACTTAAACTTTCATAAAATTATTTATAAAAAAAACTTTCAGAAAATTTATGGATGTAAGTAAAATTAGAGATAAAATTCATAAGTATATGTAAAATTTGACCATAATTTTTTGATAGAGGCTCTTGATCCATATTTATATTGTTTGATTTAAATTTTAGGTGGATATCTTTTAGGCACAGCAGGACCATAAAGATTTCATGGACAACAATTACTTTTTTTGATAAAATGATGATAACGTCTCTATTAGTAATAAATTGATTATTAATTTTATTAATTTTTATTATTGAGATAATTATTTGTATGTACTATTATTTTTATGATCTATCTATTATTTACAACGATTGTAATAAAAATAATTGTTATAGGTAGTAAATTTAATGTAATATATATTAATAGGAGTATTTTTGTCATTCATCAAAAGGTTTAACTGCCGTCCACGAAACCCCAACGATAGGGATATATTTGCAATTTTGTAAAATTAAGACATATGCCCTACAATTTCGCCAAAACTATGTGGCTATAATGCAAAAAGCCTACGAAATGATGTTAGAAAAGAGAATTCATATGACTATATGAAAAATGCAAATACAAAATCAAATAAATACATTTTTTCAACTACAAGAATCAAGCATAGAATCGAAATATTAGTAATCATAAACGACAGAGTTAATTATTGGAATAATTAATTAAATGCTAATTCGTTGAAGAGAGTGACAAAATAAAAGAAATACCTCTTCTTCTCGTCATGACATCAAAATTTTCATAAGAAACGAAATTTTAACCACCTGATACAACATGTACTTATTTTCCACCAGAAGAGCAGAGGAAGGGAACCGAAGGATCAAGCTGTCGAGATGCTGGAACGGTCGTTGCTACTCGCGGCTAGGTGGGTCCCATCAGGACTGTCGAACGCATCAAGGGCCGGCAACGATTCTCCCAGCCGGCTGATCCGGGCCCCACAAAGAGACGCTCCGGATGGGCCCCGCCAGCCAATTTTTTTTTTTTTTTCCGAGCCTGCTTGCTTCGGGGCTCCCGAACCAACAATTTGAATCTTGTCGAACGTTGAACAGCACGTGCTGCTGTGCTGCTGCCTGCATTGTGCTTTCAGTCTGTCGTGATGTACACCTCAGCGCATCTTCCATCCTCCCTCCTGGGAACCGCAGGTTGAGTTCTCTGATTATCTAAACCGTCCATGCAAGTAAATAAATAAAAATTCATAGAAATTCTTCATATGAATTTATGCAACATTTCAAGCCCTAGTTCAACTGCATATTTATTAATTAAAATTTTAATTATTCGTAATCCTTTATTGACAATTACAATGGTCGAGATTGTTGCAACAAATTTTACTTAATGCAGATAATTTTTTGATTACTTATAATATATAATCAGTTATTCAATTATAAACATGAGTGATGATATTTGGTTAAATACAGTGATTTTTTATATCAAATGCAACCAGAAATTCATTTAAAGTAATCAATAAAGTTTGACTAACAAAACATTCCGTTCGGTTGTTATAAATTTATAAATAAAAAATTCGTCCTATTTTTCTAGTTTAAAGCCTTTATAAACTGTAAAAACTTAAACCTTTATAGAAAGAAAATTAAACATTAATAAATATATTTAGACAATATTTTTGATATGATGGATTTTACATAGTGGGAAGGAGAAAGAGGGTAGAAAAGCCTAGAAAAAGATAATAAAAAATAGGATAAGATATGAACATATGTATATTAAAGCGTGAGAAAATAATTGAATTTATCGGTAATAATTAAAATAGAAGAATTAAATAGCTAAACTGATTAAGTTGTTTATTGGTATTTTTTACATTATAACACCTTGATACTACAATGAAGTACATTCACATCCCTTACACTATAAAGAAAAATTTACTATACATACCCCTATAAAGGAAAAATCTTACAAAACCACCATTCTAGAGGAAATTGTAAAAATCTCCATGTTGGGGGACTATTTTGTAAAATTCCTCTATGCATGGTTAGGGGTGCAAGTCGATCCAGGTACCCATAGGTTGAACCGCTGGGTATCCTAAATAGGGTCAGTTTAGTTCTGATTATAAAATACTCATGGAAACTTGGGCAGGGTCGGTTCCATGTGTCAAGTATTTGGAACCAACCTGAATTGCATATTAAAGATTATGCATAACACGTGATAAAAAAAAGATTATGCATAAATGACTGCCTTAAATCCCTAATTCCTTTCCAACCTCGAGTCCTCGACCATTTGAAGCTTCAAGCCTTCACCCTTCGATAGACGACAGTCACAGTCGCCATCGAGGTGCCTCGACGCTATCGAAATCGAGCACACAACCGCCGCCCTCTAGATCTCCCTTCGTTCGATCGTTGATGACGAGATAGTTCAAGTGCATAGTAACACACAATCATCCTCTTTTTTCCTCTTCGACTCCTCCATTCGTTCAACAATGAGAAAGTAGATGAGCCATCCCCTGTTGTCGAGATCGAAGAAGACGAGCCCCCCATCCACCGTTGCCCTCATAGTCGCTGTTTCCGTTGCTTCTTCCGCTGTCGTCGCATCCATCACCATTGGTAAGCTGTAGCTATTTAAGGTATTTTTGGGTTTTTTATTTTTTCTTGAAATCCTAATATTCATGCTTCGATACTCATAGCTTAATGCGTTGGCATGGTAGGAAAAGTAAAATCTAGAGTGTGTTTGCAAATTGATAAAACTTTTGATGAAAAGTTATAAAAAATAGAAGTTGTCAAATAATGTAATGTGATAGGGTAATATTGAAGAGTAAATAGGATAAAGTTAAAATAGATATGTTAATTGTGTGGGTAGTTGTATAGAATAATTGAAAAGTAAGATAGTTGTATAGAAAAATGTGGAGAAATGATTAAAAAATAGGATAGTTGTGGAGAGTGAACAGTTTTAACTTGACAATTTTTACTCATTAACAAACACACCCCTAATCCATACAGCTTAAGATTCAAGTCCGATTTCTTTCCAAATCCAAAAATGCATGCTTAGATGGATAGATTCGAGTAGGTTTAAAATAGTTAGTTGTTTTTCAAAAAACGGGTTAAACTTAGGTTAGGTTTTGATTAGAAATAGGAGTTAAGTTTAAAATGTTTGATATTTTACCCTATTGCAAACTGAGTCACGTTGTAGTTGAACCTAGAAGCTGAATGCTAATCAGACTAATAAATTAAATTAAAACAACATTATTATAATTCAAAACAATACGCAAATAATGCTAAACATATTTTAAAAGGAGATTATTTGGTAAGGTGGAAAGGATATTTTACCCTATTTCAAAATGCATGCTCGGATGGCTTGCAGCAAGTTGAGATAAGACTAATCTACTTTAACCTAAATTTAAGGTTTAGATAAAATATTGGGTGTATTTGGGAATGAATAAAATTTTTGATGAGAAGTTGTAGAGAGTAAAAGTTGTCAAATAATGTGATATGATAGAGGTAATGATGAAGAGTAAATAAGATAAAGTTGAAATAGATAGGTTAGTTGTGTGGGTAGTTATGTAAAAATGATTGAAAAATAAGATACTTGTATAGAAAAATATGAAGAAATAATTAAAAAATAAGATAGTTATAGAGAGTAAAAAGTTTTAGATTGAAAAATTTTAACTCAATAATTTTTACTTGTTAACAAACACGCTCATTATAACCTATGTTAAAAAGAGATTATTTGGTAAGGTAGAAATGGTGGAAATGGATTATAATAAATATGATGTGTAAAGTAAGAATAAAATGCAACTAAGTATGGTCTTTATATTTTATAAAAAAAGGTATAGGTAGTTTGTTTAATAACATTTGGATTAAAATTTGAGCACGGATGGTTTGTTAATGACAGTTTGTTGCCCTTTTTATAGGCATTAAGTAGATATTATAGACTTATTTCTCGGGCAACTATTTTTCACATAATATTGAGGTAAAAAAATTTCTATTGACTTTTACTTGTATTAAAAATTTTCATAATTAGCTAAATATTTTAATCAATGTTGTAATTTTACTATTATAGGAGTGACTGTAATATTAAGTATGGAAGATGACAACAGTGTGAACAATTGTGTTGATTTAAATATGAATGACGCAATTAATATAATAGAGGACTTAGAAGTTGAGAACGGGGATTAGAATATTGTGAAAGGGGATGTAATGAGACAAGTGGGTGTGAGTGAGAAGGATTTAATGGATGAGAAAATTACAAATGATGTTGTTCCTCTAAAATCGAAATTTCATAATAAATTTTCTTCTAATGTGTAGCAACACTTCACTAAGAAAGTTCAGCAAATTTTAAAGAATGGTAAGAAAGAAAAGAAATAGGAAGTGATATGTAATTACTATAAGAAACGTTTTAGCTTATTCAAGTAAGAACGGAACTAGCTCAATAAAAAAAATCTAGATAGATGCACTTATTATGATTGTGGTGGGGGTGATAAGAAGCAGAAATTATTGAGTCTATCATCTCCAATAAGCAATTCTAGTAGCAAAGTAGGTAGCTTGATTGTTTGACAATATGATCAAATTGCAAATAGAAGAGGTTTTGCTGAAATGATAATAATTGATGAACTTCCATTTAAGTTAGTTGAATGTGAGGGGTTTCGTAGATATATTACTAAAATTCAACCGCTTATGAAATTTGTGTCTAGAACAACAGTTGCTAAAGATGTAACTTCGGTATGTAAAAGTTGAAAAACTAAAGTAATGAGTTTTTTTCATAACCAAGTGCATAAAGTGTGTTTAACAATAGATATGTGGACATCTATAGTTAATAAAGGTTGTCTATACCTCACTTCACATTTTGTAAATGACAAATGAAAGCTAAATAAGAAAGTCATTAACTTTTGTTTATTCCCACTACCAAACACTAGTGAATGCATTGCTAATGTTGTTTATAATTGGTTGAAAAAAATGGAACTTTAATGAAATTTGTACTATAACTGTGGAAAATGCATTTAGTAATGATGTCGCAGCTAGAAAATTGAAAGAAACTTTAATGGAGAAGGGTTTACCCATTGGACATGGATCCAGATTTCATATTAGGTGTCCAACACATATTCTTAATTTAATTATGCGTGATGGAATAGATGAAATTCAAGACTCAATTAATCGAATTGGAAAAGTGATTAAACATGTAAGGGCTTCACTTGCTAGGAAAGATAAATTTGAAAAATATTGTAAGAAAATAGATATCAAAGAAAAAAGTGGCTTGTGCTTAGATGTTCCTATTAGGTAAAATTTCATATATTTCATGTTGGCTAATACTTTAAAGTTTAGAACAACATTTGATAAATTTGGAGAAAATGATGCAGTTGTTGCTACGGAAGGACCTCCATTAGTGTTTGATTGGGATAATGCACATGTTTTCTGTCAATTTTTGAAAAAAAATTTATGAGATTACAAAGGCTTTGCGTGGTACATTTTATGTTATTTTTTCAATGCTTTTGGTCCAACTATATGCGATTGAAAAACTTTTACTCATGAGTTCAATATCAGATAATTATTTTCTTCAAGACATGAGTAAAAGAATGAGAGACAAATTCAATAAACATTGGGAAAGCCTAGACAAAATTAATATCATCTTGTTGAAAGCAAATGCTCTGAATCCACGATACAAGCTTAGATTTTTAAGCTATTTGATAAAAAGCAAATCTGTTGAAGTCGCTCAAGTGGTCGCTTCTGAATTGCATAAACTGTTCAAGTTTTATGAATCTCATTCTACTCCAAGAAAAGCTTCAAATGAGGAGGGAGAGTATAGTCAAAGCAATGTTGAGGCTTATATAACTGATGATTTTCTAGAATTTTGTGAAAAGAATGATGAGCAATGGTCGAAAATAGAAATTGATATGTATCTTCAAGAACCTAGATTGTTTGCAACTAGCAAAATTAATGTTTTAGATTGGTGGTCAGCTAATGCATCCAAATTTAGAATATCATCTTTAATTGCTTGTGATATATTTGTTATTCCTGATTCTACCATGCCATCTGAATCAGCTTCTAGTACTGGTGGATGAGTTCTTGATGCATATAGAAGTTCTTTATCTGCAAAAACTGTAGAATCATTAATATATTGTCAAGATTGGCTAAGGACAACCCCCAAACCATCTGACATTGAAGAAGTATTTGGAGAATTTTCCATTGTAGTACCGGGTACCAATTTGAATAGTCCAACATCAGGTAACATTTTACATTTTTTTACATATATTAACTATATTCATAGGTAATAAGTTCAAAATCATAGCTTGTATGATAAATTATTATTAATATATGTTTTGTAATTGTTCTGCAGAAAGTAAAAGTGTTCATTCCAATGCTACTAATGTTGCCACTTTCCTAATAAGGTTGTCTTAATTTTTTTTTTTCATTCTTCAATCTTTGTACTTAAAGGTCAGATGATTCTTACTAAATTTTATATCTTCTACTTTTAGGGAAAATACATTCGAAATGAATGATGAAAATTGAGAGACAAGAAGAGTTCTTGAATTATAATATTATTCATGTTTAAACTTTGATTTTAATCATCAGATTTATTATCTAATTTGTGTTGTGCTTATACATGTTGTGTTGTATTTGACTTTCAAACAATTTTTTATTGAATTGAACAGACTTGAGATTGTTCAAAGTAGTATATTCGAATGAGATAATATTCTTTATGCCATTTGAGTATTTGATTCTTTTATACATATTTTATTATCTACAGATTGCATTGTTTTAACAGATTTTATATTCTAGTACATACAGATTGAATTCAGATCTCATTTTCTTAAAGATTGTGTTCTAGTATGTACAATTTGTATTATTTTACAGATTATATACAAATAGGTTACGTGGAAACAGATTGTCCTTATTTGATAGATTTCATAGAAATAAATTGTACGAATTATGGTAGTGTATGAATTGAGCATTAATATAGTAGTTGTATTTGAATGCATGACTTTTTTATGAATGAATTTGGAACCGAATCGGAACCGACCTGCTTTTGAGAAAATTGGGTAGGATAGACTTCGGATTGACTGGTCTAAAATAAGACAAGGTAGAAGTTTTTAAAAAATGGGTAAGGGTAGGTTCCACCTATACTTGTACTTATCTGACTTAAGTTGCACCCCTATACATGGGAGAGACTGGAAGTAGATTGGGCTGGATAGAAGCCCTCCTCGGTCACTATGCGAGCAACAGAAATATTAAAATGTACGAAAAGAGGGAAAAAATGAAAAATTTTGCTTATTTATATTTTTTCTCATGATGACCTGAAGCACCAAGTAGATCGTGTAATATAAAAGTATAATTTTGCACTCACCTTACACTTGAAAATGAAGAGTGGTGAAAAAGTATATAAAAAAAGAAAATGATGTAATATATTATAGAAATATTGATTCTTAAAGTTATTGATACAATTGAAAATTCAATGTGTCAAGTCTATTTTGAGTTTGCCTTGATGATTAAAATAAAATCCTATTAGTTTATTTTGCTTAACATCATTTATTTTAATATGATATAAAAGTCATTTAAATCAAATTTTGGGGTGGGCTACAATGGTTTAAAAATAGGGCTTTTCTCAAACATACTTACTATGTTTGATTTTAATCTCAAATATACCTATAATATTTTTAAAATCTTAAATATATCTACTATGTTTATATTTAATTCCAAAATTGTCTATTTTGTGAATTAACATTGTTAATGAATATATGAAATTATCAATATGCCCTTCAAATTTATGACCAAATTAAAAAATTAAATGTCATAACTCATTGAAGCCCTAATTGAATTTGAGTTCTAAATTTAGAAAGCCTTAATTTTATTTTATTTTCATTTTGCAACAAAGGTGTTTTGGGCACTTATCGAAATTTAACTTACGATTTTTGACGGAATAAGCATTTTTGGAATTAAACGTAAACGTAGCGAGTATATTTGAGATTTTGAAAATATTATGTGTATATTTGAGATTAAAGCCAAATGTAATTGATATATTTGGGAAAACCCTTAAAAGTATATAACCATAAATAGTTATAAAAATATTTAGATTCATTCACATATGGATCAAAATATAATAATAACTTATATAATTATTTACCTACCTAGTAATAATGTTTAAATGATTTAAATGTTTAACTACAACTTTTGGAATTTATATATAAATCAAATTATTTTATTATATTAATTATATATATTTTTGGATAGCATTGTGCACATTTTTAATTCAGACTAAACTTGTTTAATCAATGAAATAAATGATGTAAATGAATTGGGCGAACTGAATTTTGATTCGTTATCGAGCTGGCCTAACATGAAAGCAGAACACTAGAATTTAAGATCATTGATGGTACTTCCATTAAGTTACAAGAATAAAGTAGATAGATATTTTGTATAAGGTTGAAAAAATAAAAAATTGTAAGGTATTTATATGTCACATCACATTAAAGACATAGAAAAAAAGAAAATTTTCTAACCCCTTCTTTTGGTTCTTAAACTTTCATGTGACATTCTAACTATTATTGATAATTTTACTTTTTCATCACTATTTGTATTTCAATTTTTTATAATTTTCATCAAAGAATATTTGAAAATGACCCCCCAAATTTTTTCAATTTTAGAATTAATTTATACGCACAACTATTGATTATGTAAATCACCTCTCACTTTTGAAATTTCCTTGTAAGATCTTAGTGAGGGCATAACTTATTAGTTCTTATTATATAAGCGGTCTACCCACAAAATTGTATTTTTTAAACTCCATGAGAGAGGTAAACAAGACTAGTGCTTACCAGCTTTGTAAATAAATTTTAAAAAGGAAAGAAATTATTAGTAAAATCAATAGTTATGGAATATAAGGTTGTTTGGTATGATATAAAAGTAAAAATATCTTCCACTTCTTCTTGTACATTTTTTACTACAATGTCATGTTGGAATTTTGGATACACATATATATTAATTATATACATTATCATAAATAGCAGCCCAATTTTTTAAAGTCATTTTATAAGGTTTTATGAATCTAAATCATCTAATAAAGTATGAGTCTCCTATGTGTAGAAACCTTACAATCTAATTTCTAATTTCTATTTTTATGATAGACTAAATTAGAAATACGAAATATAGACTTCCTATATAAACAGTTGTAGTTCTCAAGTTATGTACGATTAAGATTTCTTTTCTGTCATCCCATCATTGGAAAAGATGGGTCGCATTCTCTAGAAAACCTTAAAGCATTAACTTGAAAGACCAGAAAACCTCCGAATTCAACAACAACAACTTCTATGGATTCAAGTATATTTCCGCTTATGATTTTATTTTTTTATGATTTAATACAGAGGATTCTGGAGTGATTAATGGTTTTTAATCAATAAGATTTTTCCAACATATCAAACCTATTTAATTATCCTTTTTATTATTACCTATACATTTTAATTATTTTTCAAATACTTCCATACGACTATTATAATTTTATCTTTGTTCTATTTATTTTTAATTATTATTCCTATTATATTACTTCACTTTCTTATTTTAAAAAAATACGAAAAATTTCCACATTTTTTACATCATATGACATATTAAACAGAAATTGGAAATTGCAAGATTAAAAAAGATTAGGGATCATTAGTTGAAATTTTAAAAGTTTATTTTTCTATTATTGTTATATGAGGGATAATTCTTTTAGGCCGAGAGCATGGGACTCCTTTTATGCGTCCGCCATGGGATCTTCCCAAAATTTTTTTTATAAACATGTAGCACTAGGTGTATTTAATCTATAAATCAAGTTTTACTATTTATGAGTGCTTTTAAGTATTTTTAAAAATTTTTAAACATAGTGGAATTTTCATAATTTTTTGACTTAGAAATTATAAAAAATGCCACTATGTTTAAAAATAAAAAATATTTAAAAATATTCAAAAATAATAAAACTTGGTGTACAGGTTAAATACACATAGATCTACATGCTTATAAAAAATAAAAAATAAATTAAAAAATGGGTTTTTTGGTTGGAAGCATGACTGCCCCCATGCGCCCAACCGCACCCAAGCACCCCTTTTGTTATATTGCACTATTGCAAAATCTTTTTTAGGGTATATCCAAATAGCTATAAGCATGCAAAGATACACGATTGGTTAGTAATTTATTGGGTGGTGAAACGAATAGTTAATCAAAAAGAAGTTTCAATTATGGACAACTAATTAAATGTGCTGATTATGTACCATCCAATTATGGATTGAGAAGAGAGGTGATTCAAATAAAAGGGGACTATTGTCCCAAGACTTGGCGGCATCTCGAGCTCAATAAACTTAATTTCTTGATTCTTAACCAAACTCTATTTATAAAATTTGAATCCTAACTTTTAATCTAACTTTACTTGTAAATCTCAAACTCTATATCTATTTGTGAAAATTAGGTCTCATTAAGTTTCAGGTTAAAATTCAGATTGATAAATTATCATTTTAGGTAAACAATGATAACTTTAAAAATTTATGTGAATATATAACAATAAATCATGTAGGAAAAATAATAATACATAGCTTAACTAAAATTTAAAAATATAGTAATATGAATATATTTCTAGAAGAAAATTAATCTTTTAAAATAAAATAAATGAAAAACTAATCAAAGTAAAAAAATATAAATATAAACATAGATATAAATGAAAATGGTTTAATTTATCTATAATGTAACTTTACTATGATAAACATGTATTTAACCATAAACATAAAATAAATACAATGAAAATTATTATTTAGGTGTTGTATATAAAATATATTTTTATATTGAAAATAAACAGGAGAAATCAAACTGAGGTTCTCAGTCGACCCTCAGCTCTATTTACAAATTGGGTTTCTTATATTCGAGTTTCAGAAGGTTTAAGTTCCAACTATATATTTTCTGTGTTTGGCGGGCCGGGTTACCCGGGTTCAGGCACAACCCAGTCCAAGGGGTACCTCTGGTCAAGAGGCAAGATTCGCAAATGAATAATAGTACAGCTAGAAAAAAGAAACAGGTCAATTGTCCACTCAGTCAACATAGAAATGTGGTCCAATAACCACTGATTGGTGGATGGGAGTGGGGGCCGAAACACCCGCATGATGTCAGAGGCAAGACTGGCCTTTTCCCTTCTCAAAACAACGAGGTCGGCAGATGAAGGCACATCTGGATGAGCCAGTGTATCTATCTACACAGCCCTGTGGGGTTCAAGAAACCCTCTTTCCAACTGCATTCTGGCAACCTTTGGTCATCTACCATAACTAAAAAATAGATTCTCATCTTTGCTTAATAGATACTCCGCCAACATGATCCTCATCATACACAACCACTCGAACGGGCATTGAATTGAACTTGGCATTTGCCGATTCATTGCGGGGTTGAAAATGATCTAGGGAAATCAAACATGTGATCTAATTAACTTCAATTAGTAATGGAGCTAGGAGAGATTAGTTGGGTTTTGGAAAGGAAAAAGCTTGAAATTATGTAAGCAGTTTTGCATGCTACGCAAATGGGCCGGTAACCATCTCATAACTAACACCACTTGCAATATACATGAAAAACGAATTAACGAAGCCCACCAACTTGGTAAAAATAAAGTGATTTAGAAAATAAAAATAAAAATAAAAATGTGTGTTAGGCCTCTTTGCTAGCAATTATAACTCTTTGAAGTCACTCATGTTCACGCACCAATTAGATATATGTTAACGTGGCTTTGAAGAATGCAAAGAGAATTTCTACTTCCGCTTGAATGCTTTCACGAGCTCCGTCCATTTTTTATAAAATTTTGTTTTTAGCTTTTTGTATTAATATGTGAGCGGAAGCAATATCTTTGGAATGCTAAATTTTGTACTTATATTTTTTAACAATTTTAAATTTCAAGAATAAAAATAAGCATTTTTCATGCTGAAAACAAATGGAAGTTATGATTAAGATTTTTATTAACTAGGTTGTAAACAGATCAAAATTGAAGTTTTTAAATGAATTTAGGTCAAGAACATGTATAACCTGATCACACTCTTAGTCAAACGGTTCCTAAAGGAGTCTCCCTCTCCTCTCTCCATGCACTCTTTTCCTCACTCCTGCTTAGGGGTGCAACTTGGGTAGAGTAGCTATTGACCTGACTCTACTTTGAGTAAGATAGGATAGAAAATATTATCCATTGGTATAGTTAGGGTACAAATTATTACCCGTCTTCTTAAATAGGGCACGGGTAAGATAGATACGTTTTGTATCCGGAACTGATCTACATAGCTACTCATATAGGTAATTAATTAGGTGTGTAATTATATATGTATAACATATATATTATATAGTATGTGATGCTTCGTCTTCGACATCTTGTTTACACACATATTTTAACAAATTCAAATTTAAATGAATTTTGTATCTTGTAAAGTTGTTGATTGTGAAATAGGAAACTAATTTGGTTATTTATATATATGTCATTGACTTTTAAAAGACTCCTATAAATAAACTTGTGACTTATAATTATAATATATTAATAGTTTTAATGATTGGGTTATGATGGTCTATATTTCATATTTTTATATAATAACGTAAACAATAGTACACGTACTTATGATTTTAAAATGTAAATGAGTATTGTTTTCATTATTTGAAATAAGATAAATTTTTTAAAAATATTTTATTTGAGTATTAAAGGAACCGAAACTGGAACCGACCCTATACCTAATGAGTAGGGTAAGGTATACTAAGAACCGAGTTGACAAATGAGTATGTTAAGTTAGTTCTTTTACAAATAAGGTACGAATACGGTAGACCACTACCGAACCGAACTGAATTGACCCGAGTTTGAACCCTACCCTTGCCCCCAAGGTGTATTGTAAATTGGAACAACCACCTCCCAGTGTGTCCACTGAATAGGTGCATGGGCACATTATTCTACGCGGTGATGAGTTACCATTTCTACGCAACCTCTTACATAAAAAAGTAAGGAATGTTTGTAGATGCGAATATCATGTTTGACCAATACTGTATTGTGTTCTTAAATTTGTCAAAATTGTAAATTACATATGTCTACAAATTTTGCATAAAATTGAAAATGTGCCCGTTTCATCATGATATTGTTATTTTGTAATTTTTGCAAATATGCCTACAACATTTGACTAATATTATATCTGTGTCCCTAAGTTTGCTAATATTGTAAATATGAAGATAAAGTTTGTATGAAATTGCAAGCATGTGATTTCCATTAGACGTATTTAAAATTTTTTATAAAATGACAATAACGTTCTTTAAACCAAGTGATACATTTACAATTTTTGTAAATTTTATAAGCATATTTGTAAAAAATTAAAATAACAATATATAAAATAATAAAATAGCAAATATGTCTATAAGATTTGAAAAATTATAAGTGTATCACTTAGTTTAAATGACATTATCATTATTTTACAGAAAATTAGAACTATGTCATAACAGAAGGGACATGCTTGCAATTTTATTCAACTTAATGTGCATATTTCCAATATCGACAAACTTAAGAACATAGATGCAAATTAATTAAATTTATAAGCATATTTTGCAAAAATTCTTTAAATCTTTTTGTAAAATAATGAAAAATGCTTTTATAAAATTGCAAGTATATTCCTTAACTTAGAAAGACATTTTCATCATTTTATAGAAAATTTTAACAGCATCCTAATGAAAGGGACACACTTGTAAATTTAAACAAATCTTTTGAGAATATTTGCAATTTTAGTAAACTTAAGAATATGGATGCAATATCGATTAAATATTGTAAGTACATTTACAAAAATTCTTAAAGAGTAATGATTCGATGCTTACAATACTTGCTTTTTTTTAACTTGAAAATATTTAAAAAAATTTAAACCATTTATCATATTTAACAATCCAATTTTGTCATGCTACCAAGAATAAATTTTATTGGAAAATTATTAATTTCTTGTAAAAATAGCATCTTTTGAATTATAATAACAGGTGTGTTTAAGACATGATAAAATTTTTAGATGAAAAGTTTTTGTGTTGAAGGAAAATGATGTAATATGATATGAGTAATGATGATGAGTATATATATAAAAAAT
The DNA here is from genome assembly GCA_035584095.1 of Annona squamosa. Classification (NCBI taxonomy): domain Eukaryota; kingdom Viridiplantae; phylum Streptophyta; class Magnoliopsida; order Magnoliales; family Annonaceae; genus Annona; species Annona squamosa. Next base: position 24,121,809 of record JAXCLR010000050.1, on the reverse strand, counting down.
TAAAATAAATGGATTAGTTGCATAAGTAATTGAGTAGAAATGATTAAAAAGTAGGGTTATTATATAGGAAAATATGAAAAAATGGTTAAATTTAAAAATAAGATAAAAGTTTTGATTTGAAAAATTTGTATTGTAGCGAAACATGCCTTTTGAAAAATGTATATCGTAGACCTAGTATAAATTAGATTTTTTGAATCATAAATAAGTGCTTAGGGATAAACATACTAAATGGTTTTGATTAAAGAAAAATAGTTTAAATTAAAAAAGAACAGGGTAAGCATAAGCATAGAGTGCTTGCCATAGGTATTGAATCATCAGTCTTACGTGGAAACTTGGTCCATTAAATACTTTGTATTTGAGGAATTCCCACCACATTTATATTCCAAAGCTTAAAGAAAAATGATCATGTGCAGCAGGCTTGTTTTGTGCCAGCCTAGCACCTTACGAAAAGGTTGCCTTGGCCGCTATTTATGCTTGCTGGTACATTTAAAGGCTCTTCTTCAGAGCGGTGCCACGAGTCGGCTGCTGGTTTGTGGGCAAAAACAGGTGCCGATTGTATACTCTGGTGCAGTTAACTTTAGTTTATCCGCGTGCAAAATTTTATTTTTAATATTTATAAAATTTTTAATAAAATTATTAATCTAACTATACTTAATATATATTAAGTTTTATTTTTTTTGGATACTTGTAGTTATTTTTTATTTTTCAAAACAACGGTCTCTAATGACTAAAATAGATTTTTAATCATTAATCTAGGTATATCGAAGCTAAGTGCACTCAAGTATATTCAATCATATAAAAAAAAAGAAATTCTTATCTACCCAAGGGTATGTTTGTTTATAAATAAAACTTTTTAAACTAAAATTTCAACATTTATAACTATTTTATTTATTTGTTAATTATTTCTTCACAACTTCCTATGCAACCATTCTATTTTTTAATCATTTATATACAACTACATATATTATTAATCTATTTATTTTAACTTTATTCTCTTTACTCTTCGTTATTATCCATATCATATCATATTATTTTTTTCTATTTAAAAAATTTTTACATAAAAAATTTGTCATTCAAAATGTTATCATTTGTCATATACACCCCAAATCTCATCTCGTGAAAATGATTCTAAATGGTCCCTACGAAAAACAAATTTAAGATTTGGGTAACCATAACATGGAAAATTTTTGTTTAAAAAGTTTATTTGAAAAATCTAAAGCATTTATAGCATTCATCTATGTGTGTTTAATTATGATTCTGAAAATCACATAGTTTCCAATATACAATGTACTTTCCCATAGCTGCGTCGGATGAGAGAAGGAGAAACCACGTTCACCATTTGATTGCTATAAATGGAAGAGTTGTTTGGGACCAGAAACAGAAGGAATGTCTGGTTCTGGAATACTTTCAGAACTTGTTCAAAACAGAATTCCAATAGAGCAACATCGAGTTATTGATAAAATCCAATCACGAATTACTAATGAAGAGAACCAGCAGTTAGTTGCACCTCTCACTATGTCTAAAGTTACACGAGCTATGAAGAGTATGGACCCCTTGAATCCGCAAGTCCGGATGGTGGGTGAGGAGATCCTTCGGGCGTGCAAATCTTTCTTATAAGCTAGGTCATTGACCCAAGAGAGGAAGATGATGGAAAAAATTAACATGGGAATATTGTGTTAATCCCAAAGAAAATGGGAGCACAGGGTTAGCAGAATTTAGTCCAATAAGTTTGTGTAATATGATCTACAAAAATAGATGAAAGGGTTGCCTTGTGGGTATTATATATATCAAGAAATAGAAGTCTCTTTTTACCAAGTAGGCTCATCACAGGTAGTATGCTCATTATCCATGAAGTGACGCACATTTTAAAGAAAAAGAGAAAAAGGGAAGAAGGAAAAATGGCTGTCAAACTGGATATACCAAAGGCTTGTGATTGCGTAGAATGGAATTATTTATACTAGATCATGAGAAAGATGTGGTTTACTGAATTAGATTGATTGGATTTAAGGCTGCCTACTAACAGTCATGTGCACAATACAAAGTATGTGTGGATGGGTTTATGTCCAACTCATTTGTGACCAATAGGGAAATCTGTTAGCGCAATCCACTTTTTTTTTTTTGATGAGAAAAGAAAACCTTATCCCCTCTCCCCAACGCTTTGGGAGGGAGATTGGATAAGGTGATC
>JAXCLR010000050.1:24098937-24111576 GCA_035584095.1 Annona squamosa | reverse complement strand
ATTTGGATGAATTTACTACACGGGGATTATTTGAGAACTTATTTATTTATTTATTGTGTCGCTTATATTAGATGACTGTAAACCTGATAAAAGTATACTTTAGGAGAGGGGTAACTTCTATTTAGCAGTTGAACTTTTGGACTTTCGACTTACACCACTCTACCCAGTCATGTCAATCACCTGTATACAGAGGTATACCTTAGAAAGAGATAACAAGATTTCTATCTTTATTTAACATTTGAACATTAGAACTTTTACTCACATTAGCTCCCACACGCTCACACGCTCACACGCTCACATCAGCAGCCTTTTACTCACATTAGAGTACGCTTTCTTCTGGAATTGCGCGAGTATGCTTTCTTCTCGAGTTGGCCCACGTGAGCGGATTGGATGCAATATATGCTTGATGTGTGGGCACGTGTTCGGTGAGTAGTTCTTACAGAAAGAAAGGGACGCTTAAGTCCGTTTGGTGATGAAAAAGATAGGTAACAATGTTTGTTTAAAAATTTTTAAAACAGTTAGTGAGTCAGTGAGTGATATTTTGCGTTTGGGAAATATTTTTTCACCTAAAATTTTTTCTTTTATCTTTAAAAAAACTTTTCCCTTCACTTATACCTTATTGTTAATCATTTATTTATATTTTCAATAAATTATTCTATTTAAAATTATTTTTACAAATTCTTTCGACATAACATCATATTTATTGTAATTTTATTTTCTTTACTTTCATTATTACCCTTATTATATTGCATCATTCTTTCCAATTATTCAAAACCTATTCAACTAAAATTTTTTTCCATAATTTTTTCAATCAAAACTTTTTTTACTATTTTTTCTCACTCTCAAAATGGACGTACTTATGAATAAAGAGAATAAAATAAAATAAGTAGATTGATTATATGGAGACATTTGAAATAATAATTAGAATGTGAAAAGAATAATAGAAAAAAATAAAGTAATTAAATACTAAATATCAAGAGTCGATAAAAGTGATTTCATACAAACCTATATATTTTTTCATTTTGACGATTAACACAAAATTCACTCTATTTATTGTATTTAGTATTATTTGTTTAGTTAAGAAATTGAGTTTTATCCAAATCAAAAGTTATATTTTGAACTATCTAGATGTCGAAAATATAATTTATCTTTAAAATCAAATAATTTTATTATTAATTTTATAAATTTATTGATGAGGTCCTTCACAGGATACTAGACAAATGATAAAGTTTATATGATAACATAAATAACACTAAATACAATATATGGAGTAGATTTCACACCAATCATGCATATATGAAAAATAGACGAGATCACATAGAAATATGATTTTTGTGAAGCCAAAAACTTTTATATCAAATGGGCTTAGAAATCAAATAAAGATGAAGAAATTGATTAAAAAAGTATTGTTTTATATTGGAATACAGAAAATTGTATTGAAAAATGAAAAAATATTATTAGAAATAAAAAGTAAAATTATTATATATTAGAAATGGAAATTTTCATCTTATCACTTTCCCATGCACTTATTAAGCTGAATTTTAAATGACACATTTTCAAGTTAGCAGGGGAAAAAAGATGCGTGGAAGCTTTTGTTTTATTTTTTTAATTGTCAAAATTAGCTCAGCTGCAGAGTACAAACGGTTATTGCAGTGCAGTTATTCATGATTAGACAATTACGGTTTTAATGGGATCCTAACTCCTATAACGTGGCGTCCGTTGATTTTGATGGAGCAGCTGACGCGATAAGAGTGGTACTAGACTTTCTGTGATTTTTTACCTTGGTGAAATGCCATCCGTGCCCCACTTTTCACCCGGCTTTATTTTCTGCATAATGATACTTTACCAGGGGGAAGAGGGTCCCACGTCAATCGATTTTTTTATTAAGACGATCTTGGAATTTTTTCTAACTAATTAAGCAGATGACGACAAAATTGATAGTAAAATCAGATTTTCACTTCTAGTTAAGTTTTTAAGTCGAAAATTACTGGAATCGATTATAATAAAGAGTTGTGATTTCATGCACACGCACGCGTTGAGCCGCAAAATCTTTAATTTCGAAAATCTGAAAATTCGACTTGACATTTGAAAAAATTAAAATTTTTTTAAAATGTAAAAGTTGAATAACAAACCGAATTTGCTGGGGCTCATATATCTATAGAAAATAAAAATTTTAAAAATGGTTGCAGTAAATCTCAATTCTTGCTTATGCTTGAGATCGGAACTCATCACTTAATACCAAAAAATTTTCTTTGCATCATATAAGCTCAATATTGTCATGTAATTACTATATATTCTTTTCCAAGCCGTGATTTCAATGGTCTAAGAGTTCAACATTGTTCTAATATAAGAAAGTTTGATTGGTAATAATATTGATGAAGTGTTCGTTAAAAATAAAATAGTTAAAATATGGATATAAAAATGTGTATTCTTAATTTTCTTGAAAGTGTGGAATGTATATCATCATGAAAAGTTGTGTGAAAAGTTACCATTACGCAGCTTTAATTTCTTATTACGGAGGAATGTTGTTGTTACCTGATAAAAAGACATGCGATAGAAGGCCAGTGATTTCTATTGCAAGCCATTTAATTGCCCTAACCTAAATGTATCACATATCATGTCACTCTTTCGATAATATGAAAATTACAATAATATATAGTATTGTAAATGTTGGTTACACATTTATTTATTAGTTTCGGTTACACCTTTGTGGTCCGCTAACTAACTTTCGGTGATTTCATCATTGGACAACCATTTTTAAAACAAAATGTCATGCATCGTTTGGTTATTTATAATATCTAGATTGCTAATATGGTATTTTTTAAAAAACTTATTTTCATACCTTAAAATTACTCTTTTTTTTATGGGTCAAATAACCCTATTTTGCTAATGTTACATGTCTTTTAACATTCTCTAATCATAAATGGTTAATTGTATTAGGATAAATACACAAACAATGGTGGAACGTCTATTTTCTAAATGAAAATTTTTAACTACATTAATTCTAATTTTCTTCGATCACTTTCTTTTTTCACAAAAAAATTTACAGGTTTAGTTTGTGTTTGGTTGGACACAAAAAATATTAACCAAAATTTTTTAATTTAAAATTTTTCATTATCTGAAATTACAATATTTTTTAATTATTTTTTTTACAATTTCTTATATAAATAACACTATATTTTCAATTATTTTTACATAACTACCTGTAACTAACTTATCTATTTTAATTTATTTCTTTCAAATCTCATCATTACTCACATCATATCATATTATTTTTTATTTTTACTTCCTCTTTATTTCATGAAACAGTTACTTGATATCACCGCCGAGGAGACAACCGAACGATCAAACCATATCTTACAATTATCAGTCCACAGACAGATATCGCCTTGAAAATTTATTACGTTTTTTCAACATGTCATGTAAGTATGTAACAAAAATTTCCGAGCAATCTGCAACGGTCGCGTATCAAGCACCTCTTCCCGAGCAGAACAGAAATTCTTTTATCCCGGGGAAAAGCTCGTTTTTTTCAGATGCGGAAGTCGGCTCGGTTCCGAGCCTCTAGCTTCGGAAACTCGCTTTTGAAAACGATATTAGAACAACGACTCAGCGAGACTGCTTTTCAAAGCATAAGAAATGGCGGAAAGAGCAGCTCTCTGAAAAACCCACTCCTCTCATCTCTTTCCACCTTCCTGCAATTCAACCCCGCTGTTTTGCTGTTTTCGCCGTGGTCTTCAGCAATCGCAAGGTTCAGATCTTATGGACATTTTGGCGGATCGGCCTTTAATGGTGGAGATTTGAGGTTGGTTGATCGCTCAGGTTCGTTTCTCTGCTTTTGTTCCCGTCTTCTCCGGAGAGATGGCATCGGGAGGGATTTTCTCGATCTCGATGGCTTCTGTAGTAGAAGACGTTCTTCAGCAGCACGGGACTAGCTTGAGGGATGCTGATTTCGCGTCGAGGAAGGCGGAAGAAGCAGGTCTGATCGATTTTTTTTTTTTTTTTGTTTTGTAATTCTGATTTTCTTTTAGAATGTTCCGGTTTCTAAATTTTTTTTGAGATTTTCATGATTTATGGTTGTCAGTTTTTGGAATCCATTTGTCTCGAGTGGAGTTCTCCTGTCATTTTCAGATTTCTCACTGACGATTATCGACAAAAGTTTCTTTCTACGTGATAATGTTATTGAGTTTTCTCATACTAGTGCTTCATCTTGGATGAGTTTGCTATATTTTCTTAAAAAATTCTCTGGTTTTCAATGTCTGGTGTGGTTTTTGGCCGATCCGAGTACTTTCGCTTGTTAACTGAGATGAGATAAAATCGCATAAGAAAAATGTTGAGAATCCTGTCACAAGTCGGCATTTTCTTCCCTTGAATGTCCTCACTATTTCATCAACCTTTTACTGATCTGACAGCGCGAAAACTGTGTTTCTGTATGAAAACCGTCAAATTGCTATTATTATTGCCTGTTCTATTTTGTCAATTAGAAGTTTTGTAATCGAAGAACTAGAAACTTTTTTTTTTTTTTGCCTCAGCATCAAGAAGATACGAGGCCGCAGGGTGGCTGAGGAAGATGATTGGTGTTGTTGGAGCCAAGGACTTGCCCTCTGAGCCGTCAGAGGAAGAGTTTCGTCTTGGCTTGAGAAATGGTATCATCCTTTGCAATGTCGTCAATAAGGTTCACCCTGGCGCAGTGCCAAAGGTACTTCTACTGAATACTGCTAGAAGTCATTTATTTTTTTTAGTTGAATTTTTAACTAATTTCTAAGTTGGTTCACTTGTCATCTGAAGAGAAATAAAGAAATCAGATAACATACAAATGGGGAACTGATTTCCAGACTAAAAATTGCTTAAATTCAACCTATGCTCAGCTATCTCACAAATGGTATGTTCTTAATGTTGTCTGCTTAATAAACTAAACGGTGGCGTCAATTCCAGTGTGATGGGCATTGATCTGGCGATGTTGATTCTGTGCATCTCGCACTAGGATCGGCCACGTTGAAATTTGAAACGTATCCTTATTGCAGGTTTGGATTGACACCAATGTGCATTCTGTTATCCAAATTGGGTACAACTCAATGGGGAATAAAAAGATTGGTTTGCTTGTTTTTTTCTTGATTTACGTTGATGTTTTTAGTCTTACTGTTTAGTTTATTACTTTCAGGTTGTGGAAGCTCCAGGTGATTCTGTGGTTCCGCCTGATGGTGCGGCCTTAACAGCGTTTCAATACTTTGAGAATGTGAGGAACTTCCTAGTTGCTGCGCAGGAGTTGGGGCTACCGACATTTGAGGCATCTGATCTCGAACAGGTTGGCGCTCAATGTTGGTTTAATATGAGAAGATTAGCTGTGTAGAAACTTTCAAGTCACAGGTCTATATTAATTACCATAAATTATAATGCCACTGGTACCTGTCTACTTTTGCAAGACGGGCTCTTTGGTTCCTCTCTTCGTAATTGAGATTTTCAGATGCACATTTCAGCAGCTTTAACATGTCATCTTCTGAATTTTGGCAGATCTTCACTTGGTTCTTTCTTTTCTGTTTTCTTCTTTCCAGAAGGGGAAAGGAGCTCGCGTTGTAAACTGTGTCCTGGGACTTAAATCTTACAGCGAGTGGAAGCAGACAGGTGCAAGCGGTTCATGGAAATATGGTGGAAGTTCAAAGCCCACCACCACAGTAAAATGTTTTTTACGAAAAAATTCAGAACCTTTTATGAATTCGTTGTCAAGAACTTCGTCGATGAATGAGAAGAATTTAAATGGCGACCTTTCGCAAGAGTCTTCTGAAATGGTTGGTAAGCTGCATTATTTAGATACAAATTTAGGTTCAACGAGGTCGGAATGAGATTGCTAATACTATCAAAATCATGTTGTTCCAACTTATCCAGTCTCTGCATATGCTCGTCCGTGCGGCTCTATCTGATAAGAAGCCTGAAGAAGTTCCAACTGTAAGTGTTCTCAACAAACTTCTTCTGATTTTATAATTCCTCTATCGGTTTGCTGCAATCAATTCTCAGATGATATTATTGCTGATCTTAATAGCTTGTGGAGTCCATGTTAAATAAAGTTATGGAGGAATTTGAGCGGCGCCTTGCAAGCCAAAATGAGTTGGTAGGCTTCCTTTCTCTGTTACATTGAAGCACTCTGCAGAATATTTTTACAAGAAGTAAATTCAATGTGCTTTGTTCTTTTAAATTTATTAATTCTAGGATATAAATGACACTTTACTGCTTAATTCGTGCTAATATCCACTATTTATTATCCAACTTAAATTTATTTTGATTTATAAGACGTTGAATGTTTAGGTTCTTCAGCTTTATATAACTTCATCAGTTCTTTGATTTTCCATTGTAAACAGGTGAAAACTGCTCTGAATGATTTAGCTGCATCTGGTGGCAACAGATCAACTCCCCAAACTATAAATTCAAGCGAAGTTAAGGTTGTTTAGACTTCTAGCACAACTATTAAGTTTATATGTAGGAAATAGATGCATAAAAAGTAATGTCCTGATTCATGCATGTGAAAATCCAATTTTTTTTATATTTTTTTTTTGTGATTGAAGTTTGCACCTGTGACTTTCTTTCCCATCTATAACTGACTTGTTCTTTATACCTGTGGCACGGGTGAAAGATCTCAATCTATAATTAGGTAGGCTCATGCAACGATGTATTCCTGCCAAAAGCTTACTATTCTGACAACCAAAGCTTTCAGTTTAATGACTATTGGAGAACAAAAATAAATGCTCCACTATATGCACCTGATAGTTTTCCACAAGTTTGTCAGATAGGCTGCAGATTTAGGTTTCTTCAATTTTCTCTTATGGTTTTATGACCTATCTTACCTATAGTTGTGCTTAATATATTTTAATGCACCTGGAAAACCTGAAATTATATTAATTTTATTTGTGAGTAAAGGTGGAGATGAAAGATGTAAATGCCACACGAATTAGGAACAGGGGTTGCTTTCATGCAAAATCAGCTGACGATGAAGAATCAAAACGTAAGCTTTTGAAGCAGCAGTCGCTTTTTGAGCAGCAGCAAAGAGATATACAGGTACTGATGACTTTTTTGTCTTCTCTCAAAAGCTTATCAATGTTATACTCAGTTGATTGATATATCAAAACTATGTTAGGAATTGAAACAAACTCTTCACATAACAAAGGCAGGGATGCAGTTTATGCAAATGAAATATGCTGAAGAGTTCTGCAACCTTGGTAATATATTCAACAAGGAATCTTTATTACGTCTTTTTAATGAGCAAAGCTTTTGGATCCTCCTTAGATTGTTCTCTGCAACAGGTAGACATTTGCATGGTCTGACTCACGCTGCCTCTGGATACCATAAGGTTCTTGAAGAAAATAGAAAGTTGTACAATCAAGTACAAGATCTCAAAGGTAGCATTCATTTGTCCACAGTGGTGTTTTTCTAATGAAAAAACACAATCTCATTTCAGAAGAGGACACACTTTTTTTTTTTTTCCCTTTTTTCTTTTTCTTTTTTTCATCAGGAAGTATTAGAGTATATTGCCGTGTAAGACCCTTTTTGCATGGGCAAGCAAATCGTATGAGTACCGTGGGTCACATCAGCGATGGAAATATTACAATAATCACCCCTTCAAAATATGGAAAAGAAGGCCGCAGATCATTCAGCTTCAATAAAGTTTTTGGGCCGTTTGCATCCCAAGGTTATTATATATTCCATTTACGTTTTCTTGAGTTATATTATACTTGCTAGTCTTTTTTTGAAACATTTTAAATTCCACGTCTTGAATTCACTGAAGCATCGTTGTCTGCAGATGAAGTCTTCTCTGATACACAACCTCTGATTCGATCTGTCCTTGATGGTTACAATGTCTGCATATTTGCTTATGGACAAACAGGATCAGGGAAAACATACACTATGGTAAGAATTGTAACTAATAGGCTAATGGTCTTGGATTATGAACAAAAATGGGTGGATCATTATTACCATTAAACCATATGCACCATTTTAATTTTTGAACCAATGAATGCCACTAAGGAGAGACCTGGGCACCGCCAGAGCTCATTATATAGGGAAAATGGTATATGATTCATGAAGTTGACCACTATTAACTGGGGTAATGTTTGGATGATGAGAATAAGATGATATCAGCAACTGCTTTTTCTATCTTTTGCTTGTCATGCTTGATTGTTTTACTGATAAGATGAAAGGACTTCTGTTGATAACCTTTACCCTTACAGACTGGCCCAAAAGATCTCACAGAGCAAAGCAGAGGTGTGAATTATAGAGCATTGAGTGATTTATTTCAACTCTCAGAACAAAGAAGAGACACTTTTTGCTATGATGTTGCGGTTCAGATGATTGAGATTTACAATGAACAAGTCAGGGACCTCCTGGTGACTGATGGCCTTAACAAAAGATATCCTCAACATATTTTGTTATGCAGCTGTATTATCTGTCCAGTTAAATGATAACTCTACAAATTGAACATCCTTCACTTGGAAACACATTAGAAATTCGTAACAGTTCTCAGAAGGGGCTCAACGTACCTGATGCAAACTTAGTGCCTGTTTCATCAACATCAGATGTCATTGAATTGATGAACATTGGGCAGCGGAATCGTGCTGTAGGAGCAACAGCTTTGAACGACCGTAGCAGTCGCTCACATAGGTTCAATTATAAGCTCCTAATTCTTTGAGTTATCATCCCTCTCACTTTTCAATCAGTACCTCAAGGAAAAAATATTTCTCATTGCAGTTGTCTGACCGTCCATGTCCAAGGAAGAGACTTGACATCTGGAAATATTCTACGTGGTTGCATGCATCTAGTTGACCTGGCAGGAAGCGAAAGGGTCGATAAGTCTGAGGTCACTGGAGATAGACTCAAGGAGGCACAGCACATAAACAAATCACTTTCAGCTCTAGGAGATGTAATCGCTGCTCTTGCCCAAAAAAGTCAACATGTACCTTACAGGAATAGCAAATTGACTCAATTGCTCCAGGACTCTCTTGGTAAGCTTAATATTTCTGTTATTTTTGTTAACATTACCTTGTAATGAATACTGATTCCACCCACATTAAGGTTGCATATCTGCATTGCAGCCAGTGGTACAAAAGCGTAACATTATTGTGAGATGGAGCAGCCTTAGGGTGGCTCCCATTGTGTACCTTGCCTTTCGGTTGCTCCCATGTGTACCTTGCCTGTAATCCAGAAAAGCCTTTTTATTTTTTTGTTTTCTAATTTTGATTTTTTGGTTTCATCATCTTTTTAGGAGGGCAAGCAAAGACATTAATGTTTGTCCATATAAGTCCAGAGACAGATGCTCTTGGGGAAACAATTAGTACACTCAAATTTGCAGAGAGGGTTGCCACTGTTGAGCTTGGTGCTGCACGAATAAACAAAGAGAGCGGGGATGTTAGGGAGCTCAAAGAGCAGGTTTTTTAAATATATTTTGCTGCATTTTCCTGCACTTATGCGCATGTCCTTGGATATGCTTGATTACTTGTTAGGATGTGATTTCCCCCTAACAGGATGTTGTTGTTTCAGATTTCCCAACTGAAAGCAGCATTAGCAAGGAAAGAGGGAGAATCTGAGCTCCTTCAGAATACACCATTGACACCTGAAATTAATGGAAGGAAGGCTGCTGGACCTTCGCCTTTGCATTCAAATAGACAACTTGGAGGAGATATGTCCAGTGGTCATAGCAGCCATAGAATGCCAATGGAGGATGTAGGGAACATAGAGGTAAGAGACCTATGCTTCAAAAATAAAAAAACACACAAAAGAACGTTCAAGACTGTTCACTGGAATTTTCTTCCATTTAATAGTCTATTTGAGCAGCCAAGTAGAAAATTGTGATGTTTGCTAATTATGTCTAACAATACCTTGGACTGTTACCATCAGGCCAGTCATTTAGATCTGAAATAGTGATTTTAACACTATGATGCATGCAAGTTTGTCTAGCAGACCTGAAATAGGACAGGAGCTTTGACCAGTTGGACTCAGTATGTGGTAAAATATACCCTACCTTGCGGCATTGCATGTTTATGGACAGTTCTTGCTTGTGAAGCAAACATTAGGTAAATGTGCACATTTATGCAAATGCATATTGAAATGTGGCTCCTGTGTCATTTTTGTGGACCACTCTAACCATCCCTCTCGATTTCCTTCTGGTATAACTAGTAAGAAATCACAACTTTATTTTCTTGTTTTATAGGTCCGTAGCAACTCCACAATGAGGCAAAAGAAGCCAAGCTTCGATCTCCAAGAACTTCTGATGTCTACTAACTCTCCACCTTGGCCAGACAACAGCCCTCGTGTGTTTTCTCATAAGGGGGATGATAAAGACGTTGTCTCTGGAGATTGGGTTGACAAGGTAATGGTGAACAAGCAAGAGGCAAGCCATGGAGGAGAAAATCTCTTAGGGCGCTGGGACAGCAGCAATGGTCCCTTGCCTGATTTCTTCTATCAGAGCTGCCTTCCTGATATGAGAATTTTCCCAGATCAACAGTATAACAAGCAGGGAAATAGGAAAGATGGTTGTGAATATGAAACAACAATGACTGATGATTCAGACGAGCTTGAGATGGGCACCAGTGATTCTTCCGAAGCAGATTTGTTTTGGCAGTTCAATGTTCCCAAGGTTAGTAGTGTGACACATGGGCATGGTGGTGTATCAAGAATCAAGAAGCCTCAAGTGAGGTCTGCAAATAGTCCTGAACTAAGGTAATCTTTCGTGACAAGATGAGACCATCGCATTTATTCTAGTTACGATATGTTTGGCTATATATAAAATATTTCAAATAATAACTTTTCGATCTGAAAATTTTCACTCCTCACAACTATTCTATTTTTTGATTTTTTTTTTTCACATCTTCTTATGTAACTAACGTGCTTTTAAATATTTCCTACGCAACTATTAATACAACTAATCAATTCATTTTAACTTTACTCTTTTTACCTTTCATTATTACCCCTATCATATTATATTATTTTCTTTTATTTCAAGAACTTTTATACTAAAAACTTCTTATTCAAAAATTGTCATTTCTCAAACACCCCTCAAATCTAAACCACCAAGCTTAAATGAAACGGGAACAGGCTAGCCCCTTTCAATTTTCTTTCTTTCTCTTCAAAAATCAGCGAGGTATCTGAGAATTCACCTTGTTATGTGGCTTTTTATAAATCTGCATTTTCCTTGGAAGGCTAAACTTCATGGCAAGCATGCTTGAATTCAATTGTGCTCTTCTCTGTACATGCTGACACCGAAGTATTTACAAGAGCAAATGAGTCATTCGGTGGTGTCTGCCAGAAGCATTATTTGGGGTTGTCCCAATATCTGCTTATATACCATACAAAGTATTCACTTCTGATCCATGACTTCCAAGCAAACTGATGAAGCTGAATCAGGAAGTCCCAATTTAATGACTGATATGTTGATGGGATTCGTTTTTATGCAAGCTTTCTTTAAATGCCTAAAGCTCGAGGCTAGCTTCTTTTAACAGTAGATTTAAACTTATATTTTTTGAATAAATTCATCTTGTAAACATCTATAATATTTTTCGCTTTTCCCCTGTGCAGGAATGCAAGTCAAGCAAATGGACCATCACATTCCCGGAAGCTATCGAATGGAGGAGGCCCACTTCTCAACCGGACCGTGAGGCAACCAGTTTCCAGTGGCCTTGATGGGAAACGATTGGCATCCAACGGGAAAACTGGCAATGTAAAGTGAGAGGCTGACGATAAAGGGAGCATTTCGATAAAGGGATTTTCAAATATGTTGAGCAAGCAGAGAAAGATTGAGATTTTGCTTACAATCGTCCGATGTGGCAATAATTCCCGTTGCTCAGATTTGTATGTTGGTGATCTTTCCACATCTGGAGATGTACCCCACCAGTTTGCTTCCATTCAAGCGTCTAGATTTAGTAATTCTTTATTTTCAGCCCGTTCTTGTTACCAAAAATAAAGAAAAGTAAAAGCCAAAAAAGAAACAGATGAGTGTTTTGCAGCTCCCTTGGTTATATTTTGTTCCTGGAGCTTGAGTGTATGTAATCTTTTGTGATGAATGTCAATAGATTCCCCTTTTCTCGTTCGAGCTGGAGCGAATCGCCAATTCTAAAGAAAGTTCCCATTCACCCTGTAATTCCAACAATATCATTGCTCTTCCTCATTCCTGTCACAGATTCGTGCTTGTATCATCATATTCATATGTTTGATATGATCTTTGTGGCACGATCTTGTCATTGACTTGATGGATGATTGATCATGGCATGGAAATGTAATTAATAATTATAGTGGGAACTTTTGGGTGCATTGCTGGTCCATTTCTTGCTTAAACATCGTTTTGAGTATACCAGGGCATGCCCAAACATAGTCATATCTTTATTTTTAACAGGTTCTAGATTTTAATCTCCGTTTCTTCTTTGTCCATGTACATTCTCTACTTTTTAATCCATTTTATTCTTTATTTCTACTTTTAGAATTATTTATCCGTGCACATTCTCTACTATTTAATTATTTCTTTCTATTTTTAATTATGCATTTTGCTTTTACAAGTACATGCTCTTTACTTAGGGGTGCAACTCGGGTCGGGTTATATCGGGTTGGAGTGAACCCAAACCCTAAACCAACCGGGTTGGAGTAAACCCAAACCCAAACCCTAAGAAT
>JAXCLR010000050.1:24065328-24076687 GCA_035584095.1 Annona squamosa | reverse complement strand
TTGATACATATGTTAAATAAATCTATATTAACAGCTTCATGAAAAAATTTTCACAAAAAAAAAAAAAAAAAAGGTGCAGTGCACCCGGGTGCGTTGAGGCTGAATGCACCCGGATGCACTGAATTACGCTCCATTAGTTATAAACCCGATCGGGGCCACGGCATTTGATGTTACGACCCCACGTGGGCCCCACGCGCTTAGCTAAAAAAAGCTGCGTTGTAATACAACGATTTGCATCGGAAACGCCGGGCGTCTCCCTTCTCCGCCCAAGCGCCAAAAAAAGGGCGAAAAAAAATCCCATTGCTGCTGTCTTCACTGGAAACTTGGCATTTTTGTTCTCACCGGAATCGCATTCCTCGTTTTCTTCATCAAATGACCAAAACGTGAGTTTCTTTGCTATCTCGTCATTTTTGCATGCAAAATCCATGCTCTTATTCGTACTTTCTTTTTGTTTTTGAGAATTTGATTTCTCCGCTTACGTCTACTTCAATTGGACATTTCTAGGGTTTTTTCTGGTATCTAATTCACTGTATTTCGTTTTTTGCAGCTTTGATGCTAGGCTAAAAAATATGGATATGTTTATCTGGCGCTGATGATAGAGAAGGGAAAAACTGATCTTTCAGTCGTCAGGTTAGGGCTATGCTTGGGTTTTGTTCAGGGAATGTGAATTAGTGTTCAGTCAAGCATTGCTGTGGTTGGAATTACCCTCCGCAGTTTGGTCTCTATCTTCAACATATGTAAAAGAGTATATTTCTGTCACAAGCTTAATTGTACTCAAGAAAATTTCCTGCGTCCTTCACAATGATATCTTTAATAGATATGACTCAGTGTGTAGGTTGCAAGGGATTCATGAATACCATTCGTATTCCCATGTCTTATACTGTGGTATAACGGTTATGATTTAGCTATCCAAAATGTTGGACCACATGTGCATTTATGAAAAGAAAATTTCTGTTGGTTCGAATGCGGTTGGTCGTTAGATAGTTACAAAATTTCGAGTTGTTGTAAAGCTGTCGATTAGCTGAATTGGGGGTCAGGTGTTGGAAAAAAACACTTACCAATAAGTTATAAGTTTGTAACGTGGAGGTTTGGTGGAGAAATTTCAGCTTGTTAATCTATCAGTTATATGGACACTCATCATTGTTTCTTTTCGTTACCGTGTTTGTAGGTTGCTGCTTACTTGATTGCGTTGGAACTTGGAATGTGGGGTGAGATGGTGGTCTCTTGTGAAGGTGCATTTAGATTTTGTGTGAAAGTCTTAGAAATGTTCATAGGCAAATGATATGAGTGACTCAGGAGTTTCAACTATGAAGCCTCCTCTTGTTCCTCTGGCAACTTTAATTGGTCGTGAGCTTAGGAGTGAGAAGATTGAGAAGCCACTGGTCAAGTATGGTCATGCTGCTCTTGCAAAGAAAGGGGAAGACTATTTCCTCATAAAACCTGATTGTCAGAGGATTCCTGGAAATTCTGCAACGTCATTTTCTGTGTTTGCGGTAATCTCTTTAGTTCTCCAAACAAAATTTTTTTATTGTAAATAAGAGTATGTTTGGGAATGGATAAAGCTTTTGATGAAAAGTTGTAGAGAGTAGAAGTTGTCAAATAATGTGATATAATAAGGGTAATGATGAGAAATAAATAGGATAAAGTTGAAATAGATAGGTTAGTTGTGTTAGTAATTGTGTAGAAATGATTGAAAAATAGGGTAGTTGTATAGACAAATGTGAAGAAATAATTAGAAAATAAGGTAGCTGTGGAGAGTGAGAAGTTTTAAATTGAAAAGTTTTAACTTGACAACTTTTACTTATTACCAAACACACTCTAAATATGTAATTTAGGTTTCATCATGGTTGTTTCCTTTGTAAATTCAGTGTTGTTCTTGCAGTGTAGATAGTTTGTTATATGTTTTCAGCCTTCATTGCTGTAAATAATCAAAGTGCACTTTGTCAGCACTTGCTTATTCTCTCTTTCTCGGTTGGAATTTGGACGTGGTCGATGGCGTTATTGGCCTGTCAAAATATACTGAAATTGGAAGATTAGTGCCATTTTTAGATGCAATTTAATCCATTTTCCATTGTTATGTTACTTGTCCTTTTAAGGTAAGACCACATGCTAAAGCTGTGCACACTAATATTTTAAATTTGGAATTGATTGACAGATATTTGACGGTCATAATGGTGTGGCTGCTGCTGTATTCTCAAAAGAGAATCTGCTGAATCATGTCATGAGTGCGGTTCCACAAGGAATTGATCGGGAAGAGTGGCTTCAAGTCCTTCCTCGTGCGCTAGTTGCTGGTTTTGTGAAAACTGACATAGACTTTCAACGAAAAGGCATGTGTACCAAACAATGACCCATTAGTTTTCCTGTTTTTTTAAATTTTCTCTTATGCATTATGTTATGTTTTTTGTAATGTTTGCAACAGGGGAGACTTCTGGTACTACGGTTACCTTTGTTGTGGTTGATGGGTTAACTGTGACAGTTGCATCAGTTGGGGATTCTCGATGCATCTTAGATACCCAAGGTGGTGTGGTTTCGTTGTTAACTGTTGATCACAGATTGGAAGAGAATGCTGAAGAGAGAGAGCGCGTAACAGCAAGTGGAGGTGAAGTGGGAAGGCTTAATGTTTGTGGTGGTACTGAGGTAATTTATGTTCTTTAGGCATTTAATATTTTTATTGTTTTTAAGTGATTGTACTCAATCTCATATGTCATCTACAGGTTGGCCCCTTAAGGTGTTGGCCTGGTGGTTTATGTCTTTCCAGATCAATTGGTGACACCGATGTGGGCGAGTTTATTGTCCCGATACCACATGTTAAGCAAGTTAAGGTGAGCTTGCATTCGATGTTTATTTCTTCTTGCTTTAGTTGGGTCATGATAGTTTTAGCATTTTGACTTGTTTATTTCGATGTCTAGCTTTCAAATGCTGGTGGAAGGTTGATAATTGCTTCAGATGGTATATGGGATGCCTTGTCGTCAGAGATGGCTGCACAATCTTGCCACGGATTACCAGCAGAGCTTGCTGCTAAGATGGTTGTTAAGGTAATTGTGAAGTTTAGTTGTCCTTCATTGGGTTTTATCTCCCCTAATTTTATCAGCAATATTATTACTTTGCATCTATGTTTTTCTCCTCCATTTTAGCCTCACTACTTGCTGGGACCCTATTAGGAAGCTCTAAGGTCAAGGGGCCTGAAAGATGATACAACCTGCATTGTTGTTGACATCATTCCTCCTGACAATTCTGTTGCACTATCATCACCAAAGAAGAAACAGAGTATGCTAAGTTCACTTATTTTCAGAAAAAGGTTTAATAATTCTGTGAGTAAACCATCAAACAAGCTTTCTTCTGTTGGCGCCGTTGAGGAGCTGTTTGAAGAGGGTTCTGCAATGCTTGCGGAAAGGTATGTTATTGTCTTATTGATGTTTCTATTATGCTGATTCTTATTGCAAATAACAATGTGATTTATGGGCTTCGCTTCTATGCAATCTCCTTCATTGTTAATATCTTGATAGTTCATGGAAAATTCACTCCATTTCTTGTATTTAACATCACTTATATTATTATAGAAACTCTTTCATTTGTTTAGTATCACTGTATACGAGCCCTTCTATAAATGTGTAAAATCAATGTAATAAAATGATTTAATATTAAATATCAATTTTAAGTAGAATTTCCTATATCCAAATCATGGATTAATGATTCTATAAAATATTATTATATTCTATTACATATGTGAATGAATTTAAGCATTTTTCTTAATTTACCCATGAATATATCTATTTTTGAACAAATGTGGCCCGTGGACATATTTGATTTGGTCTTCTAGCTAAACAAACGATGTTAAATATAATGAATAAATTTTATTTTGCATCAATTATTGACATCTAAAAAATGAAATGGGCCATGTGAAATTGTTTCTATGTAATCCGATTACGTAGAAGCAAAGCTTGTGATTTAAATGGTACCATTGGCGATGTTGTTTTTGCCACCAATTGTCATAAAGTTGGAGTTCAAGTAAAAATGCTCAAAGCCAACACGGGTGTTTTATACTATGCTGTGCTTGTGGGGTCAACTCATGTTCATTGGATATTAGGGCCTCAAAATATGTGGACTCATTAATTCCTGTTTTCTTTTTGGGGTCTGGATGGAGGCTAATGCCCTAATCCAATTTTGAACCCTGACCTCTTACACCCGCACAATCACACAAATCGGTATCAACCACTTAGTCTTCCAAGTCTTGACAACTCATTAGTTCTTTGGCCACTACTTATGTCGACATTGCTGAAATTTCTTCAAAATTAGTCTGATAAGCTTAGTGGACTGAGATATGCATGCTGGACATTGAGTCTATGCTTATGCTGTTTTCTGTTGTTTACTTTTAATGATTACTTGCTTGGTAGATCAACTCCAATATCCTTTTCTGTACTATGGAGTTAGTCCTACCCCAGCTTTCATCAGACACTTTGTCTTCATCTTCCCCGTACATTGTGCTCTTTTGTTTTTTCTATAATTTTTATCTTCCATAAAAAGAAAATGTCTAACTGTACTGCTCCATTGAAAATTTATGCAATCACGATCATGTAGTTTTCTTCTCTCTTTTCTTTTCACTTACCTCTCTCTCGTGGAAATCAGTTTTCTTTTCATGACTTAAGATTCTGTAATGGTCTTGTTTAGACAATGAGTTTGTATGAACTCTGTTTGGTATGTTATTTCCTGCTTTGAATCTCGGGCATTCTTTTTTCATGATATCACTTTCAACAAAGATGGTGGGTAGAAGGGGAGGATTGAGCATGGTTTATTTTTGGCGGGCTAACAGTTACCTATCAGAATCTTTTGTCTCATGCACTGACTTGATGAATGTGGTATTAGTGTCGACATTTGAAACGGACCTCAGGAATTATGATATTGACTTCTTGAGATATCACCAGTTCTTGGAGAATATATATTGCACAGGAAGTTTTAAATGAGTGTTTATTCAATCTCTTAGATTTCAAGTGGCTGGTGGAATAAAAGGGCAAGTTCAAACTTCAGAAGGTGGTTGGTTTTGCGAGATTCTAATGATATTGTGGATTACAGCCATGTAGAATATTGTCTTATAGGAATTCTAACAGAATTGAGTGAGTTGTGTTTACGTTATGGAGTTGCTCAGGTGGATCTCACTGTCATTATTGGAGATGAGAATGGTCTGTTGAAAGTTTATCTAATTTTGTGTATCTTTGCCATGCGAATGTCCAATTGGGGTCATTTCCCTCACCTTTGCGCATGCTTTGATGCTGCACATGGATGACCATTATGAGAGCAATCCTGACCTTACCTACTTGCACACTTAAATAGCCTGCAAGCTATGATGTGTGTAGCATGTGCTATTTTGAACTCTAGAATTCTTAACAAGAGTGTCTGCTGCAATCACTGCTGTCGTTGGGTGGGAATTGTGTTTCATATGTCAACAGCAATCATTTATCTTTGCAAACAAAGGTGATTGTGAGACTTTTATTCCTAAAGTCTTACACTGAAAGTTATGAGTGTCGAACCATTTGGAAGGTGATTCATTGTAACTGATGTATCTCTAATCTCCATGTGGTGCTGTGAGAAATGGGTGAATCACTTCTTTCCAGAGGGTACATTTTTCGTTACCTGTATTAACTTTGGTAACAATTTCCTTGTTCTCATACTGAACAGGATCATTCCATAGGTTGAGTCCACTGAAAATGATCTGCACAATAGCCAGTAGCTTTCTTTTGAGCAGAAGACTGCTGGCCCTTCAGAAAGGTGGTCACTGTTGATTGCATCATTAGTCTCCCAAGTGGTGAAAGCATATTCAGTGTCCTACCATGGGGTGTGCATCTTGTGAGCGTAGGGTGCACCCTCTTGTTTAGACTCTTCAGCAACTTGCCCTCATGCTCATTAATTTCTACTGCTCTCAGATCTTCTATGCTTTCCTCACAGTGGAATTCTGCAGAAGCTGAAAGGATTTTGGCATAAAGTGGCTTATTGTTCACTTACCATTGATCATATATCAAATACTCACTAAATTGTAGAAAAAACTTGAGTATATTAGATGATTAGTTTCTGGCTTAGATGGACTGCTTTTGGGTAGTGTTGGCAATAAGGACCTAGAAAATTAATTTGATGATGGATAAACCTTGGAACTATAGTTGAAGGAAGAAGGAGAAGGATTGTGGAAATGTGAAAGAAGGATTGAGATAATAAAAGGCTTTACAAATAGTGGAAATGTGCCGCGCGTTGGGGGGAGGGGTGTGTGGGGAGAATTTCCTGTTCCTGCTATCCTACTTTATAATCATTTCTTCACATCTTTCCATACAATTATTTTTCCACCAAATCCTTCTCAAAATTTTCCTTCTTTCGAAACACAGCCTAAAATGCAGAAATGAAATGGAGGAAGAAGGGAGAGGGGTTGAGATAATAAAAATTTTGTCAAAAGTGGAAATGAAAATCCAAAACAAGACGATGGAGGAAGAAGGAAAAGAGGTTGTTATGACTTTATTAAAAGTGGCAATTGAAATGCACAAATAAGACAAGTACGACATTTATGTTTCCAATAGAAGCTGATATGTCCTCACTGACTGGGGGTTGGCATGTATTGGAAGGCAACACATCTCAGATAACATTCATTGCAATCTTTTTTCCTGACATGCACTGGTTTGGGCCATGAGGACATTGAACTTTGTTCTCATTTATAGATGCTTGAACATCAAGGACAGGAGGCGATGGGTGCGCTGGTGGGAGTTACATATATTGACATAACGATCAATGTTTTGGGCTCAAGTCTGTATCAAATGGTCCTAACAGTAGGTTTTTTTTTTTTTTGATTTGCCAGAGCACCCCGCTCAATGGCAAATGGTCCTAACAGTAGGTTTTTATATAACAGAACTGTTGACAAATTGTCTTTAGCTATCTGCTTCTTGGGATTATGTTTCTCCTAGACTCAACTACAGCGACCCAGGCTTTTGACATAGGCCTTGTGGAATATAGTTGCACCTTTGCTAAAGATAAGCTATAATCTGCACATTTATATATATGATCCGCTCATCTATTTATACGATGCTTTTTAACATGTGGATGCTAACTTGTCTATCCCCTTTTGTTGGATTATATAGGTTGGGTACGGACTTTCCAGTCGCAACATCCTCGGGACTAATGAAGTGTGCAATCTGCCAAGCAGATCAAGCACCAAGCGAGGGTTTATCTGTTAATGCTGGTCCTTTCTTCTCACCCACATCGAGGCCATGGGAGGGCCCCTTTCTTTGTGCTGAATGCCGTATAAAGAAGGATGCCATGGAAGGAAAACGGCCAAGCCGACCCAAAGTGAGCACCTAAAAAGTTTGCAAAATAGATCTCCAGAGCAGTGTGATCAAATGGGTTTGGTAGTTGTGTAAAAAGAAGCATGATGATAATTTGTGTGGGTATTGAAAGTTGTTTGATTTTTGGTGTTTGATTGAACTAACCAGGAAGGACTATATCAGCTTGTGATAGTTTCGTTGCTAACCGCAAGAATTTGTATGGAACATTATTTACTATATATTAACATTTTTCTCCTCTTCCTCCGTTGTTCTCAAGAGCTTTTTCTTGTAAGCCCCACTGGACCAATTTTTCACATATTGAAAGGGATCTGGCTGTTGTAACCATATTTATATGTGTTAATATAGCAAAATGAGATGGAAACGGCATTTCCAAAAGCTGGATTTGGAACTGATCCGTTCCTGAGTTCCCGTTTTCTCTTTCAATTTTCGATGCAAACATTGAATTCACTCTCAATTATCTTGCTTGCAGTTTCACTTGTGTTCGCTGCCATCTTCTGATTCTGAGGCCACGTTACTTTTCTGATTTGACAATCCAAACTTAATAACTATTGGCCTGTGAAATTGGTCATATTGGTCTTTGGACAGTCTCCTTGATGATGAACATTGGCCTTGAACAATTCAAGTGGAGTGCCATCTAGAGTGGTGATTAGTGCTAAAAGATTAAAGAGTATTCATGCTCATGTTACATATGTAACGTAATTCGCGTCGTTCTGTCAATAATAACATAAAAGTTTCTGAAAAGTTTTTCTTTTGCATCGAAACCAGTTTATATTAGACCGGTGAGGTTTTTGTAACAGTGGCTTTAATCCTTTCATGCCAAATAGAATCCAAAATGGAGCTTATGAACGTGAATTCTTTTCCACTTTTTTCATCATCCTATGCCCGGGAAGTTTGAACACTCAGATTTTACAGGTGGCCAGAACTTAAAAGAGTATAGATCAACTGCACGAAACTAACAAGGCTTTTAGACACAGGATATATAGACCCAAGGTCTGCAGCAATCAAAACAAAGTTGCACATTTACACATTAACAGTGAGCAAAATGATTGAAAGCCTGCATACAGATATTTTAAAACTTTGCGCAACAGTAGATGCCAAACAAGCCCAGCAAAATTACCAACAACAAACGTCACAGTGACTACAAAAATGGAGACAACAATTTGACATTTCTTAGGATGCAACAACTGACCTTGCGTTTGTCAGATTGAGAGATGCCTTAACTTTGAGCCACGGGCTATTCCTTTTGGCAATTCGTTTTCTAAGTGTCAAATTGAGAACAGCTCTAACCTTGAGCCACCTTCTCCTCTTTGTTTCACCCACAGCATTGAGTAAGAAATGTGAAGGATCAGCTTCACCATCCTGCTCTATCTGATCATTAGCATACCTATGCGAGGGCTCACCCACTTCAAGGGACAAGACGCATGCGCCAGTAGGGAAATCATGTCCATAATATTCATATCTCCCACAGTAATAGTCTGTTCTAAGAAGATCATCCGATTCCATTGGAGAAAGAGATTGACTGGGAAGAATGTGCTGTGTAGTGGCGGTGCTGTTTGCCTGTGGTGTGTCTTCCATAATTGTGTTGGAAGTGTTCTCTTGGAATGGATAAAAAAATTGGGACTGAAGGAAGCCCCCCATACCTGAAACCTTGCTGGGCTGAGAGGTTTCTGGCATGAGCTCACCATGATTGTTGAAGGATGGCACATCGAGTGCTGCTCCTAGTTCTACTGCCATAAGTTTTATACAATCAATTAATCTGAAACATATGCAAAAGAAAATTGATGGAAATGCATCAAATCACGTTTTTCGACTTGGACATTATCTTGGATTGGATGGGCATTATGCATAGCAGAGTTCACTTGTGACACATTAAACTTGTGGCAATTCTCATTGGCAGGACTCTGGAAATTCAGATATGCATGGAATGCAATCATCTAGTATCCTGCTTGATGGTTAGATGAATACCTTGATCTCCAATTAGCAACTCTTGCAGACCGAGTTCTGAACTTGGAACTGGAGAATCTTGTTGAGGAGGAAATGAAGTGCTATCAAGCAATGAGTCACTGTACGCAACTATGCTTTCTGGGAATTCAGGCACCAACCGACTTGATTCCTGTACTAGAATCTTTGAGCAAAGTGCGTTACAATTCTGGGCATGTGCAACAGTTTCTTTCCACTTATTGTCGGACATCCTGCCTCCAAGAATCTACAAAATCCATGTGAGAATAACCATTGACCTCCATCAATGATAATTATGTAACTAACTTGATGGACTATCTGAAGCTTATGTGATCAGAAAAAGAAATTAAATGGAAATCATTCAGCTAAAAAGAAAACATGAGAATGCGCAAGGATGCTTGTCAAATTTTAAAGTAGACCAGAAATTGTAGTCCTGGCCTAAATGTCTTACTCAGATGGGACAAAAGTATAACTCTTGTATCATAATTTGTCCACTAGAAGAGGTAGCAAAAGATAATTTGTTTATGTGTGCATTATGCTATTATGACGAAATGATTTTTCCTTACTTCACGTAATGTTTTAGGGTCAGAAGAAATAATCGTTAGAAAATCTTCGACTGTCTTTATGCCAGCAGCATGCAGCCTCTCAAGAAATATTGCACCTATATTCTTCAGACGCTCAACTCCATCGGTCAAGGCTAGCAAAGCAGGCTTCTCAGATACTGCATCAACAATAAATTGTTTAGATTCAGCTTCCAAAACAATTTTGCGTGGTGTGGAGAGAGAGAGAGAGAGAGAGAGAGAGAGAGAGAGAGAGAGAGCTCTGGCGTCTATTCAGATAGCAAGTGCCAAGATAAAAAGTGACTGGATGAATTTTCTCATGATGGGATGATTGACTATTAGTACAGAGGCAGAGGCTATGGTAGATTCATTCAAGTAGCATGAATCATTGCAATCTACATCTTGGGTAGTAAGTACAAAATTTCTCTCTTTTGTCTGCAATAAAAAATAAAGTCGGTCATTCAATTTCCACTGGAAGACAGAAATGGTTACTATGAGAAAAGTATCTTAAACTTGGTTGGTAGAACATGAGCAAAAGCAAAGAAAATATCCAATGAGTCAGTAAAAATGAAATGGAATATCCAGGTTGGAAAAAGGTGGACCGTGCCTATCCCACTAGAGAAAAAATATATATATAACTTCTGACATATTGAAAAATAGACAGATCTTGGAAAGATTGGAAATCCATAGCCATGAGCTTAAAAGTCAGCAAACCATGACATTATTTAGTGAATTTACTCAAGACATCTGAAGAAGGGCTCCTGGAACCACAAGTACTGGAAAGTAGGTAATTCAGAGCCATATTCCACAAGAGGAGTTCTGTAATGGATCCCACTAAAACATCGACGATAGGATGACCAGGAAAATCTGTTATAAAATCCACCTGGAAAACAAGAACCGAGTCCTTTGATGAATGTAATTCTCATACAGAAAAGTGGAAGCAGAGGACATTCCTAACCGTTCCAAGGAGTTGATGCTATAACAAGAAAACTTACATTTTAGACGTCGATCTTTTACTATGAAAGATTTGCTTGCTGCTGGTCTTATTGTTTCTGTTGGGTGTTTGGTGCCCTCAACACTCGCACCCAGCTTGAACTTTCCATTTGATGTGCAATGGGAGATGTCGTTGATTCTGATATTAAAAAGACCAACCCCGTTCTCAAGCTGCTTCCTTATTGTTCCTGTTAATAATTTTCCTTTCCCCTCTCTTGGACGGATGATGCTAGCATCAAACTCCTTCCTGGTAAAACATCCTTGTTCATCCTTATCAAATCCACCATCCAGGACACTGAGCTTAGTCCATGCAGAAGATAAATGTCCATATCTAACTATCTCTTTGGTTTCAGAATCTACCATCGCTACTCGAACTGGTTCATCACCCTCACCTTCAATTCTATCACCTGTATAAAATTTGTTGAGAAACTTACAAACAAAACGCAATTCGTATGCATTCTCTGTGTTTGGCAGAATCTGACAGTCGGTGGACCTACAACAAAATCAATATTGAAGCAAGATGATCATTAT
>JAXCLR010000050.1:24050566-24065126 GCA_035584095.1 Annona squamosa | reverse complement strand
TACTGCATCTTGTACCTGAAAAGGAGAAAATGATTGAAGGTATCATCCCTTGGTTGAGAAAATGTGTTAATGTGGTATGTGAGTATGGAAAAATCCATCTTACATAATCACACATCAAAGACATAGAGACTTAGGAGTTTAATGCGGGACAAGGACCTCCAACATAGTTACAACAAAAACAAATTCCTCCAATGTTGTAAATGAGTTTTGCAATGTGAAACAGAAAGATTAATTTTAATGTCACAAATAAATTCACCGCACAGGATTTATGATTAAAAATTCAATAAAGAGCCTTCCAACAAAGTCTGTCGTTTACACAAGTCGGGAATTGCTGCATGAAGAACAAAGTTTATATTAAATACAATTAGATTAACATGTTTATAAAAAAAAAAATTTTTAAAAAGTGTTCTTTGACTGGTCTGAAATCCGTCAAAATCTGAAATTGCCAAATTTCAAACCGGTTTGAAAAGATTATTTGGAAAGTTTATAATCCCTCCTGGAATGTCAGAAATCCTATCATGTTTCACAACACCTCTTAATGAGAACTTCAAAATATGGAACCATCCCATGTGATTGTGTATGGATCGTATGAATGTGTGACAATCTTATATGGACTTCGGTATTGCGGGCACAATATGTTTTGCAAAAGAAAATAATAATAATAATAATAATGTTGCCCCTCTTAGATCTTTCTTTAGGTCAAATTTGACAATTTTTAAAATTTTTTTGATATTTTATTTGAAAATTTAAAAATCTATGATGATTTTCAAAAATATAAATAAAATACTAAATAATTTAAAAAATTTACCAAATTTTACTAGAAGAAGATCTAGGTGGGACTCAGGTGAACCGAGCCGTATAAGATCAGCGTCCCATATGAATTGTGCTAAGAAGCAAAGCTATAGCAGGATGGATATAAATGTCAGAGAGAGAGAGAGAGAGAGAGAGAGAGAAGGTCCATGTTCACGTGGGAAAAATTAGTTAACCATGCAGTTTGGGAAAAGTTAGTTAACCATGCAGTTCTAACTTCTAACAGTATGTAGAATAACTGTCTCAACAGAGAAACGGCAACCAATTAACCGACACAATTTCTCTACTTCCCCTATGGGTTAAACTGATAAACGGAAGAAGCTTCAGCATCTTTCTCACCACAGGCCGCAAGAGCGACTCTACCAGAGTGGGTGATTTATCTACCAGCCTGTGCAAGTCCACGATTCTGTCCCTGATAAGCACCCGATACATACATTAGAAAACCTTTAAAACCGAAAAAGAAAGAAAGAGATAAGGTCATGTTTGTGCAAAATATAAAAAAGAGAAAATTGAGGAAAGTGGGTAAAGCGAAAATAAAAATTAAGTTTTATTTCAGGCATGTTGTGACGTTACTTTCCTTAAAACAATTTTGTTATCCTATTTATTATCTATGGTAATTTTGCAGTTGCTCTTAAGATGTAAAAAGTGAAATCTAAATTAAAATAGAAAGCAACACCTTTTTTAGGCACATGAACACTTAAAACAGAATTTTTTGTTGAATGAAGAATTTCAAAACTATATGACAATTTTACAAATTACCAACTCGAACGCACTGTGTCCGAATTAGGACGAGAGAAACATGTGCCTTGATTAGATCTCACGAATGCTTCTCCAATTTACAGGTTTTAAGACATCCCTTTGTTGCATCTCATTTTATGAGTTGCAACTCTTGATATTATGCGATGTGCTCTAATGTCATTTCAAATATATCTGTTTACGTTTGAATGCTTGAATATTTCAAACATTCAACCCATGCATTCATTAACTTTTTTTGATTTTGCCAGAGTAACAACCGCTCAATAGCAACTGCAGACGGGATTCGAATCCCGTTGGGTGGGCATGAAGCCCCATGTGAAACCAACCGCCCTATGGGCAGGTTCGCCATGCATTCATTAACTTGGTTTGCAAAATTATGCCAAAAATATCACAAGGCAAAATTGGATTCCAAATCTATAAAAATTATATCATACTTATTATAATTTTTGAAAATCCTAACAGGTCACATCAATGAAACGAATTCAGACTTGCATGGGGTCATATATTATTCTCAGTAGTCACGACGACTTGAGTGCATCCGATCAGCAACGAGTCATGTTTACGTTGTCCCAATCATCTGATAATCACCCATCATTCTGTCATACAACTTCAACGCTCCCATCACAGCTATCTGCTGAGTAGAGATCGAGAGAGAATTCCCACAAAAACCAAAGAAGCCTTACTTGGGAATCGACGGCCTTATTATTAGCTGCCTTAGCTCCTGAGTGTCTGATTCAGAGGCTTCGTTTCCCAGCAGAGGTCTTTTCTTCGGCAGCCTTCCTGCGACGTGGTCATTTGAAACAGAGCCTTCGTTTTCCAAAGGCCTTTTTCCGGACATAGGCATCGAGAGTAAGAGAGAAAGAGAGAGCGAGCAAGCAACACACGGAGGGAGAGAGAGAAGGGATCCTTTTATAGACAGCTGAGGGGAAGATACGAATTCATGGAAACTTCCAATGGTGGAAAAAAATTGACAGTGCTGGAAGTTTCCTTAGCAGTTGTGTTTGAATTTTCAAACATTATCCGAATAGTTTCTTTGCAAATAAAATTGCTAAAAAATAACCGATGACACGCTAGTTGTGATAACCAACAATGTCACCACTTTAGTTATTTCATTTTTATTGTTTATCTATGACACAATATAATATATATTATAATTTTAAAAATCTCAACATTCCTCAGTTATTTTCAAAATTAAAATCAACTTTATTCAACCAAAGAAATCTCCGATATAAATAAAGGTGTTAGGTAGACTTAAAATCTTTACTTAATAAAAAAATCCAGATTTACCAAAGTGTACATTAGCTAAGGCTTTGAAATATCAACCCTGTATGCTAAATTAGATATATCTCACATACAAGATTTTAAAATACATTATAGTGCAAGTGTTCTAAAAGGCAACACCTTACGACAATGTGTTGATATTCTAGTTTTATGAGCACCTCAGAGTGAATCCACATACTCTACAAATAGAAGCAGCTTCACTTCCAACACTCATATAGATGAATCTATTTAGTGTACCATATAACTAAATACTTTGACACAATGATTTAAAATCCATTAAAAATATAAAATACTTAACCTCATAAATATATTACAGAATCCAAGCACTACCTGAGTGATAAAGAAATACAGATATAATCAGTGCTTTGAAGTTGTGAAAATAACTTACTTTGTTCATTGAACTCTTAAACTTGGGCTGCAAGAATAGAGTGACTTCTATTGTAAGCTTTATTCTATGCTGTAGACAAATTTACTTTGCTACAACAATATAAATAAGTGGGAGACATTGACTTAAGTTAAATGGAAATTTTAAGAAGCAAATTTCTAAGTCATTTTGCCTTTTTTTTTGTTGCAGCAAAAGCAAAGAACTTAGATTCCATGGTTGAAAGCAAATTGGCATAAATGATAAAGAAATCAATACATTCTTATCGTCTGTATCCCTTAGTTATTAATTTAGTTTTAAATTTATCACTAAACTCATCAACTTCTAATTTTTCTTAAATATCCATTTACAACTTCTAGGTTGTACATCCACTAACTTCCATATACCATTTTCTATTATTAAATTCATTTCATCTTGAATGACTTCTTTCCAGTATGATGCATTTAGAGATTTCATGCATCTTCATAAGTAGATAGATTTTTTCGGTATGAAACACAATATGTGTTTCGTTCACTTATTTTATCTCTGAATCCTTATATAAGGTATAACTTAAAATTAGGTCCAAAATGATTATAGTTATTTTTGTCTAGCTCGTTTACTTCTCACATTATCATCTTTTATAGATTTTTCCGTAAATTATCATTTATAGATTTATTCAATGGTTGAGAAAAATTTCATTATTTTGATCTGGTCTAGATATTGATTTATAAGTATTGTCATAAAATTAGTTTCTTGGGATTCAGTAATGGTATTCTGTTGAATTGGATTATTACTTTTGTACCACCAAAGCTTATAAACTTTACTATTTATTGTATTCCTTATAAATATGCATTCTATTTCCCTCTTCATAATTTTAGTCTTTTGAGATCAAGTAATTTGACAAGACTCTACGATCTCATACTCTTACTTATTTAAGATTAGGTGTTTTATTTTTCTATCATTCATAATAAGTAATTTTAATTTTCATATGGAGAATTGTGTTAAGAATATGACAACCTGTTAATAAAGCTTCAACTCACTAGTCTTTATTTAGGTTTGCCTCAATTAACATCGAATTTATCATTTCAACTAAAGTTTAGTTTTTTCTTTCTATAGTTCCATTTTGTTGAGGTATATATGGGGTCATTACTTAGTGAATAATTATAATTTTTTCACAAAAATTATAAAAATCACTTGATAAATATTAACTACCTTTATATTTTAATTATCTTTCCAAGTTGATTTTCCTTTTCAACCTTATAAGATTTAGGGATTGTTTGGTTTTTTGTAAAACTCTCACTTCTTGTATAAAAACTTTTCAAGTGAAGAGCTTGCTGAAAAAAGAACATCAAGTCAACTAGCTTCATGTTCATTTCTAGCCACTGTAATCGCCCGTCCGTACCTAACAATGGTGGGTCTTTGGGAATGAAAAAGAAATTAGAGTAGAATACACCATACAAACCGTAGTTCAATTGTTGTAAGATGCATACTTCAGGCATTAATGTATGCAATTTTCACTATATAAAAACATCATAGAGTTTTCAGGTTTACCAAACAGCCCCCTAAATTAATTCAGGGCTTCATCTTTAGTTCTTAATAAATAGACATAAGTGTATTTACTAAAATTATCTATAAAAGTCATAAAATATCTCTTCTACCTCAAGTTAACATGTTTTGCATATCACAAATACCATAGTGAATTAGACCTAATAATTTCGAATTTCTTTCAACTTTTTAAAATAGTTTTTTGGTGACTTTAGTTTGAAGACATATTTTACATTTATTTGAAAATTTATTAGGTAATTTAGAAATTAAATATGACTTTATCATAGTATTTACACTACAAATATTAATGACTTAGTCTACCATGCTACACAGAAAATGAGTCCACAACATAAGCAAAAGATGATGATCTATTATTGACGTTTAGGAGAAATATGTCACTTACGCTATAGCACTTGCCCACAAATATATCTCTCCTGGTTACAATGATTTAACATGAGTCAAGTACTAATTTAAAACCATATTTACTAAGAAGATTAACCCAAACTAGATTCTTACATATTTTTGATATATGAACCACGTTCATCAAAGTGAGTGATTTTTTCGAAGTTAGTTTTAAGATCACAATTCTCGACTCTTTTACATTGGCAATAAAAGAATTACCCATATAAAACTTGCATTTATCTTTATTAGTTTCATAGGTTTTAAACATACTTCTGTTTTTGCAAATATGTCTAATGACTCCAAGGTCAAGCCATTAGCATTAATCATCACTAATTGTATAAATTTAGGAAATTATGAAAATAGGATATTCCTTAGTCAAATGAGTTTTCAGATTTTTTTATGATAAGATCCAAGCATAAGGTTATTCTTCCTTTTGAGAAGTTTACATTCACTTTGAAAATAACTCATTTTCTTATAATAAAGTAAGGTCTCTTCTTCTTCTTTATCACCTGATTTCAACTTCAACTACGTTAGCTTTCATGTGAACTTTCTTTTTTTTTTTCATTTTTCTGGATTTTTCTCCCGTATGAAAATTAAGAGCAAGATCATTTAAACTCATAGATCATTTTATTTATTTTAGACTCTTGTGATGGTTGTTCCAACCAGGTGACAATTTCTCAATAATCATACCAGTAAGAATGGATTCATCTATCTTATTGACCTTTAACCCAATTTGATTGACAATATGTTCAATCTCATGAATTTCTTGAAGGATTTATTTATCGTCATTCATAGTAGAATTAAGAAAATTGTTCACTAAAAATTATTTGATGCTCACATCATCAGTATTACATTTGTGTTGAAGCAAATCCCAGATTTTTTTGGTTGTATTCACAATTTAGTATACTTTAAATAGCAAGTTGAATAGTGCTTCAATAACATGCCCTTTGCAAACATACTTATCCATGCCTCGTTTTGCTCTTCTGCATTTATCCTATAGGTTTCATATTCATTTTCTTTAGGTCTCAGCATTGTGAGGATGACACAACTCCAAGTCGAGTTAAGAAAAGATAAAGTTGTTGTTTTTATTTTTTGAAATTGATACCAACATAACAGTCTAATCTTGGGACATCAAACTTTGTCGGTAGAATATATGATTGAGGGGAGCATTTGTAAATAAATGAAAGGAGTAAGACTGTTAAATTGCCTTAAGATTGTTAGGAAAAAATATGAGAATAGGAGAAAATTAAGAAAAGTAGTAAAAGTGAAACTAAAACCAAGCTTTACTTTAGTTGTGTTACAATGTCACTTTTATTAAGGCAATTGTGCTACTATATTTGCTGTTTAGAGTAATTTTTAGTTGTCCTGAAATTTTTAAAAGTAAAACCTAAACTAGAATGAGAAACAATATATTTTGTAGGCACACAAATACTATAGAATTATTGATTGAATGGAAAGAATTTAAAAACTATATGACAATTTTACAAATCAATAACTAGGTTACACAATGTCTGAATTAAGACAAAGACAACTAATGTCATAATCAAGACACCACAGGATGTCTGTGAGGAGAGGAGTGGATCATCTCTGTCGATTCTGATCTCTATTTATAGCTTCAAAAGAAGTCGAATGATTGAAGGGGCATACTTTTTTGCAATTAGATATACCTTTAGAATTTGTCACATCATCCCCACAATTTGGTGGCAAGAATCGTTCCCATGATATGTTGTGTGATAACCAACGTTGTTATCACTTTAGCTATTTCATTTTTGTTGTTCATTTGTGACATAATATAATATATATTAAAATTTTTGAAAATTCAACGGTTGTAATATAATAGAGCAATGATGAGAAGTAACGAGAATAACATTAAAACAGATAAGTTAATTATATGGATAGTCGTATATAAATAATTAAAAAATATAATAGTTATATAAGAAGAGGTGAAAAATTGATTTTTAGAAAAAAGATATCATGGGGAGTGAAAGATTTTGATTGAAATACTTTGGTTTAAAATTTTTCATGATATCCAAACATGCCAAAAAAAAAAGGGGGGGATGACGGAAAGAATCAAAGAATTTTATAGGTTTCTGGCAGGAGAAATGAAAATGATATGTGAGTTTGCCAGTATAAATAGACGTTGTATTATTTATTGATCCAAATACAATCTGCTGGGAAAATATTCTAAACAAGGAAATTTTCGTTTTTGACTTCCTCTTTTTCAAAACAATACCTCCACATAAGATGGAAAAAAAAAACTCCTTTTTCCAATCTAAATAGAATTTTAAATTTCTAAAACTAGTTTCAAATTTGAGCGGACACAACCTACATGTGACTCAAAAAAGAAAAAGAAAAAGAAAAACCGTGTTAATGTAAAGGTGAAGAATTTCGCATGCACACATTCAAATTATAATTTTTAGCTGTGGACTGGATATACATGTTTTTTCTTCTTTGGTAATGACTAGAGATACATGTAGGGTTTGAAGTCGTGGTGAACAATTTATTAGAAAGATTTTTGTTATACCGCAATGCTTAGTTTAGGCCTACTAGTGTGATTTCCCCTTATACGTTTTGTAAAGTCCAGTAGGCAATTTGCAAAGTAAACTTCTTAATTGTAATATTGATTAGGTATTTACGAAACCAACCTTATAACTTTTACTTTTAGAATATTACAAAATAAAACCTCGTATTTGTGTTTTTTAAATACAAATTGGTCGCAAAAGCTTTCTTATATGGAATTAAATTCTTAACTGCAACTTTCATCTAAACAATTGCTACTAAAAATGAATTTTCTTATGACGGGGGAATTTAAATTTTGCATATTCCACTACAACAAACTGGGCATTTGCAACAGTTTTTTTTCCGTTGCAATTAGAAAGACTGTGAGGCTGATTAAATACAGTTGCCAATTATTTTTAGGTGAGCTAGTAATTTCCCAGCATGAAGGGAATAGGAGTGTCGATGCCACCGTGGTAGGTGGGCTGTCGAGGGATGGATTTGACTTGCCACTAAAAAGAATTGAATATCACCTCATCTATGTACAACCATCCACTCGATATTCTTATAGATTACTAATTAAGATGCCAATGGATGATAGTACATTAATCTAATCGTATAGGAAAATGAACGCGGAATTTCATTCCGCAAGGTTCATACATCAGCTGGAAGTCCAAAGTCAAAAACAAAAATGGTTGCGTGAACGAATTTTTAATGAAAACACCCCTTTTCAAATTATTTGATTTCTGGGTTATGATCTTGTTGTTATATGGTAGCTTAGGCTAATATACCATTTTGGTAACGAACTAGGCATAGATAAGTGGTATCATATATATTGGATCGTTAGTGTAGGATCTCGGTATCAAATCTGAAAAGGGGCGTTATCTCCTTGTATTGTAATTAAAAAAATGCACTTATTATTATTTTTTTTCATAAAAATATTTTTCCAAGCAAGTGTACCAAATTTTATAAAATATATATACTCTTGTACCAAAATTATAAAATTTAATATATGAATTAAACATATTTTGATATAAATTTTAAAAAATAAGTGTATTAGCTTAGAGCTAACAACCTTATGTCAACTTGAACTAGCAAGATCAACCTTCTAATTTAATAATAATAAATTTTAAAAAAAATAATAATAAATAGATTTTCCATGTTTACTATAAGTATTGAATCATTACCCTGTAAACTAATATGTGCATTTTTTGTTTTGTCGATTGGTAATATGTGTCTCTTTATGATAACAAAAATTACTATGATAAGGAAACTTGTCTTATATAAAATTTAATACCATATGTTATTCATATAAAACTTAAAAATTTAAACATAAGTATAAAATCTATATATATATATATATATATAAGATTTCTAAATTCATATTTGAAGTTTGCTATCATAATTATATATATGAAGGATATCATAAACAGTTTACGCATTGAAAAATCTTACAGAAACGAGAAAAACAAACATTTATACAAACCCCTAACATCATATACTTGGATGAAAATACTACAGATTTTTAAATGACTCTGCTTCTATATAATCCTTTTAATTTTTAAGATATTGATAATTGATTTAAAATTCAGTCATTCACTGTAGTTAACATCATTTATTTATTTAAGAGATCAAGTTTCATCCAAATCCAATATGTGCATGAGTTATATTTGCTCAAAAATATATTCATGTGTAAATTATGAGAAACACTTAGATCCGTTTACATGTATGTTATAACATAATAATATTTCATAGGACCATTTATTCACATAGTAGTGATATTTTAGATGGTTTAGATGTTAAAAAATTATTTTAAAATTGATACTTTAATATTGAACTAGTTTATTGCGTTAATTTTATACATTTATAGATGAGATCCATATGTAGTGAATTAAACATATAAAAAGATTTTTAAGATATTATAAATACTACTAAAGATGATAGATGCAGTACATTTTCTATCGAGTATGATTAAGACTTTAAAAATGGAGAGGGTTAGATAAGCCCTCCTCTTTTCTCACACGGGGCCTCCTATGTTAGGAGATACAAAATCTATCCCTTGGGTAGAGAGAGAATAACGAACCAACGAACTACAACTGGTCAACTACATGTATATTAAATCAATAATACATTCATTTGGCAAACCTGAGGGCTTCGTAGATGTTTCCCGAGAAAATTCTTTAACTCATCCACGTAGTCGTTTGTAAGCTAAAAGACCCCGTCGTTTCCCTTTTTTTAAAAAAAATAATAATAATAATAACTCCTGCTTATTGTCGTTCCGTGGAAGAATTATTGGTTACTACGGTGCAGCTGATGGTTAATGGTGGCCATTTGATGGTGATGGAATCAAATGCCCGTAGATTGTACTTAGAATTATTTATTTAATTACGATATCAAGTGTCATCAAAATCAAATATATACATGAACTTCATATGAAAAAATCTATCATCGACTTAATAGAATAGTTTAGCTTGCATATTGATTTCAAAGCTATACTTTAAACATATGAACCCTCTAAAACTGGATGTAAGCTGGTTTCATAATTTACACATAATTGCTTACCTTTTTTTAAAACCGATATGACCACTTAAAACTTTTCTTGAAATGATTTTTATCGTATAATAAAACAAAATATATTTATTAATGTAACCAAGGCCTATTTGTAGCCAAATGCACCCTTGGTGGTCAAGGACTATCCTGAGTGAATTGGGTGTCCTTGCTTTGAATATAAATACCGACCCCAATCAATTGAGTGTCCTTGCTTCAAATCTTGATAGCTGTAATTTTTTGAAGAATTTTGAAAGTTGCATTTATTCTCTCTGAATTTTCTACAGGGCATCCAAGAATGTTTCAGAGCCTAATTGTACGGTAATATATAAGAGAAATGATCCCTTTAATTCGAACTAGGTAAATGCACCACTTAGCTTACGATCAAAAACTCATTTATAATATTTTTTTTTCTTCATATACTTGTTTATATAAGCATATTTAACATATAAATCATGTTTTCTCATTTTTGGATATTTATATATATATAATATATATGCAAATATTCAAAAATTGTAAAACGTAGTTCATATATTAAATACACATATATAAATAAGTGTATAAAGAAAAAATATAAAAAAGTTATTGTAAGTAGTTTTTTTACGTGGGCTAAACATGGTATTTACTTAACCTGAGTTATCGGCTTCACTCCTCAATATACAGGGGATGTTTGGCAATGGTTAAAAAGTGTCAAGTTAAAACTTTTCAATTTAAAACTTTTCACTCTCTACAATCATCATTTTTTTAATTATTTTTTCACGTTTTCCTATACAACTATCATACTTTTCAATCATTTCTACATAACCACCCACACAACTAACCTATTTATTTTAATTTTATCATCTTTACTACTAATCATTACCCATATCATATCACATCATTTGACAACTTTTATTCTTTAAAACTTTTCATCAAAAATTTTATTTATTCTCAAACACACCCCTAATAGAAAAAAACTGATCTAACGGTTTTGACTTATGAGCCCGCAAATTCATGGTTGAAGAGTCTTCCATCCGATGAATGAAAAAAATTGTTGAAAATTCGTCTAATTTCGCTTGTTAAATGACTTGATTGCAAATATGCGAACCGATGCATAGTCAATCACAACGCGTAAACGCGTATCGTGTCGCTAATCAGCCGTTCGTGGCGGCTTTGGTGGGAAGCCATGCAATCCCTCTTGCGCGTGGAAAACAATGGCCTCTTGGACTCGCATTTACTCCGCTCATGATATCCTAAGCTCCGGCTGAGGTATTTATTTTACGAGAAATGATGCTGATATTTCGGGCCAATCAAATTTCTAACTCAGCTCATCTTAAAAAAATTATTTATTATATATTTTTTTACTTTTTCTTAGTATATTAATCTCAAATATATATCCGAAAATGATAAATGGTAATTTGTACGTTAAATACACTTAGATAAATAAATATAAAAAGAAATAAGAAAAAAAAGTATTATAAATGAGTTTTTTTAGATAGTCTAAATAATGCATTTGCCTAACCTAAACTAACATAATCATTTATCTTATTTTATTGTATTAACACCTTTGAATTAGAAGCCCTTTTTAGCTTGTTAGTTTAATAAGTTTCTAGTTGAAATATTTGCAATATTTAATGATAATAAGAGCATTAAATATTATAATTAGCTTATATATGATATTTATGCCGAATTATCATGCTACTTATAATCAAGAGTAAAGGGAAATATTCCATAAAAAAAAAATAATAAAGGGAAATATTTTTGTAAGGAAGCATTTTGTAACAATTGTAAGTAGGAAAACATTTTTATCCTACACTTTCAAAAAATAATTTGATGTATCAACTATCGAATTGCCATACATTTACATCAGTACCCATCAGTCCTAATTATTTTGTCACACATATCATATTTCTTCTCACTTTACCATTATTATATTATATTACTCTCACACTTTTTAAAAACATTACACTTCCTTTCTAGCCCACATTGACAAATGGTGTTATACCATTAAAATTTTTAATAGTATGACTTTATTTTAGATTTCAAACTACGATATGTCGGTCCTGTGTAATAACTGTTCAAAGAAACTTGATGTAAATGCAAGAATCAAGCATAAATTTAAACCATCAAATAGAAGCTACTTTACAAAGACAAGAATACTTTGACGGTTCAATCAACCACATACTAACGTCACTTTCCAAATAGAGTAATTTGCTAATATACCTATTTATTTTGACTTAATATACTCATATTGTTTCATGAATTACATATTACCTCCATAAAATTTCATCAAAATTGCTTACGTATTATGTCTCAACCTAATATAAAAGGTAAGATTAATAAAAAAATTTTAAAAATAAGCTCAGGGTTTGAAACACCTAGCTGCCTCGATTTTCACCTTTAGGCACAAGCATGACATTAATATTTTCACCTCTAGGCACAAGCATGACATTAGTTCAAATTGGTGCATCGGGCACCACAGAAGTGCTTTGTTATAAAGGATATGCTACGGTGCTGCATGGTGCAATATGCTTAAATGGAACCCAAATTAACAACGTAATAAAATTCCAATTAATCACATTTTTAAAATTACTTGTTTTGTTATATTGTAAAAATCATTTTAATTGTAGTCTCTTGTGGGCCATATCTACTTAAAAACGAAAATAATTGTGTAAATTATTTTAAAAAACACTTGGATTCATTTGCAGATGCATTAGAATGTTATAGTACTTTTATAAAATTATTCATCAACATAGAAATGATGCTTTAGATAATTCGATGTTAAATCAAGGATTTTAAAATTAATGTATATAGAACTCAAACATTTTGTTACGTTTGATTTTATAAATTTATAAGATGGGGGTCAGGTTGTTCCCACCTTTGATTTGGATTAAGCTTCGTTTTTTTAAAAAAAAAAACTTAAGCAAACAATTCTAAGCACAATTGGGAGAGTGAATTTTGATTTCATGGTTTAGATAGGGCCCCTGTTTTCATGGTGCGCCTTAATATTTCCTTACAGAACGCGTATTTGAGAAGGGGCATTGGAAACAGGAGGCGCCCTCGCCATGTTTTTTTTTTTTTTTTTTAATGATGATATTACAGGATCTCAAGTGGTAGAACAATTAAGCTCTGAGATATTCTAACAATTGTCTAACTAAAAATCTAATATTTGTAACAATAAATCTTAAATTACTCACTTAGTGGACGCTCTCACATAAAATTCGAAGAGACTAAACGCCACTACTAAATTTTTTTTTGAAAACGTGCTTACCAAGCTTCGAACCAAAGACGCTAACATCACTGGGCAAAGTCCTTGACCACTGAGGCAACAACTCAGTGGCCGCCCTCGCCATGTTAGCCCACTTACATAATCGGAATAGTTTGCGCGCACTGATCTAATCTGATTGCATCTGCGCATGTGAACATTATTCCATTTGACGAGAGCAGAGAAATGATTATTTGGTAGAAGCTAAAACCACGGACAGGTCGATTAAACAAAATGCCTTTCTGCTACAGGGCCAAGAACTTTACAAGGCCCATTCAGCATCGCTTTTTTCTTGGGCACTGGCTTTGACAGGATTTTTTTTTTTTTTTTTTTTTTTTAATGGTGTTTTGACAGAAGCTTAAATTTCTATGAAATACGCTTTTGCAATCCGTAGGCTAGGCATTGTTAAGTTTCAGAAGTAAGAATGTAAGATATTAGGACGTTCGGCCAAACACATTTTTGAAAAAGGAAGGTACGAGGTGATGAAACCTTGCGCAGCCCAACAGGTCTCAACCATTGCAAACTCGGAAATGATTTCAAAGGCCATAATTAGATGCTGAAGCCCAAAACCTTAATTACTGTCTGAAATCTGATTTCAACGGAGGGCAGGCCTGCCTGAGAGTGTCTTGGCAAGAGTGTTGCAAATGAAAATAGGGGATGGCCTGGAATTCCCATGTAAGTGTAAACGACAGCATGCAGACTAGCATAACACACTGGAATACATCTAGAATTATTGAAATTTGAAACCAATGCCTAGCATATATAAGTTTCCGGCCAACGTTATAAAAATAAAAATAAAAAGTTAAGAAAGAAAATGTAGGGTCATTAGCCTTTTTCTAATTAAGTATCTGTAATTTTTTCTTAATAAATTATTATTTCCCATCCAATCAACTGAACCCTGCGCTTTGAGGCAGTTCTGAGAGTCATTTTTTTGTAGGTCATGTCAAACATCTTGTTATAGGGTATGTTAGGTAGTCACAAAAAGTTTTAAACCAATACTTTTCTGTGTAAAACTTTTTATTTCTGTTTTCCATCAGAAATTTGTCATTTAAACATTTTATCGCTTTGCAAACACACTCATAATTTTTATATATATATATATATATATATAAAACTTA
>JAXCLR010000050.1:23950706-23978786 GCA_035584095.1 Annona squamosa | reverse complement strand
TATAGGAAAATGTGAAAAAATAATTAAAAAATATGATAGTAATGGAGAGTGAAAAGTTTTAGATTGAAAAGTTTTAAGTTGACATTTTGTATGGATTGCCAAACACACCCTATGAAACTCAGATAAGGCCTACTAAAGTGTGGAACAGAGGCGAGAGGAGAAGAAATGGAGGGGAAGCTTTCTAAGGTTGCTGGGGCCCTGAAGCCCTCCCCAATTCAGGAGCTCTCCCTTCTTGCCCAGAGATGCGACGCAATCAATTTGGCTGAAGGATTTCCAGACTTTCCTGCTCCTCCTCAGATCAAAGAAGCCGCAATTTCTGCCATTGCTTCTGACTACAATCAGTACAGGTTAATTTGCTACTCCTTTCCTACTATTAGATTTCTTGCAGGTTCGTTGAATGGTTCCAAGGATTTACTTTAATGATTATTCATCCAAAAATTACGGTTATTGAAGAATCCAGCTTCAGAGCGAAGTTGCCAAGCCGGTGGATAGAAGAGGCATAGCCTGTAAACAATTACTTGTTTAATGGTCCGGTTCACTAAAAGAGTTGTGAGATTTAGGGTCTGTTTGGTCCTGCTTTTCGAAGGTGGAAAGCTCTGAAATCCTATGCTTTTTTACAGTTTGTTTGGCCCTCACTCCCTATTTCATTCAAGCTCAATAAGGCAAATAGGTGCATGGGTTTGCATAAGACATGATATAATAGAAAAACAGAATTTAAATGGGTTTTGGTCTGACTCTAATACCATCTTAAATGGGCTGATTCTACCTTCAAATATTGGTCACTCTTCATTCTTCATACATGTAACCATGATGTGAGACTTTACCTATGCCAACATTATTGGTACCTGTCAGGTGTTCCTCTTTTTTTTTTTTTTTTTGCCCCCTACTGGGTCTGTTCATGTCGAGATATCTCATTTAGTGGACAGCTTGAATTTGGCTTTATGTAATTCTTTGATAACTTTGATTGCTTTCAGATGCAACCTAGTGGGTCCAAAAGAAGGCAAGCTAGGATGGGTATTCATAATTGTCTCAAGAGAAGCAGCGCATGATGCACGGATTTACTTATTTGTTATTTTATTGGTTTTATTTGCGTCCATTATTTAATGAACACAAGCTTTCTGTTTCAAGGCACGTGCAGGGCATCTGTGATAGCTTAGCAGAGCTGATGAAGGAAAACTATGGCTTTGATGTAGACCCTTCAACCGATGTAGCAATTTGCTGTGGTCAGACGGAGGCCTTTGCTGCAGCTGTGCTTGCAAGTATGTTTTACTTTTGCGTCAAATCCTTCATTATAGCCATTTAATCCCTATATTTTTTTCATTATATGTTCAATGACTTCTATAATGTTGTTTGCTGAAATTTGCCTAGCAATAAATCAGGGTGA
Source organism: Annona squamosa (assembly GCA_035584095.1). Taxonomy (NCBI): domain Eukaryota; kingdom Viridiplantae; phylum Streptophyta; class Magnoliopsida; order Magnoliales; family Annonaceae; genus Annona; species Annona squamosa. The sequence continues at coordinate 23,977,402 of JAXCLR010000050.1, read as the reverse complement.
TGAGATATTGTTATTTGATCCAGCATATGAAACATATGAAACCAGTATCCTACTTGCTGGAGGAACCCCAGTAAGTCAAATTCTATAATTCATTCTTTAGAATTCTCTTCATATTATTTATGTATGGATCATAAACCAAGGCTGAAAGTATCAAATATAACCAACAACTTTGACATGTTGGATAAGCAGATGTTGAACCCCAGTAAGTCAAATTCTATAATTCATTCTTAATAATTCTCTCTTCATATTATTTATGTATGGATCATAAACCAAGGCTGAAAGTATCAAATATAACCAACTACTTTGGCATGTTGGATAAGCAGATGTTGAACTTGGATATAGAAGTAAATCACATGGCTCAAACACATGCACATGGTGCTATTAGCCTTGGATTGTTTGAGAAAAAGGTACTATTGAAGAAGACTTACACGTGGACATCGTTAGGTCTATGTGCCATTAGATCCTCCCTGCTGGAGCTTGGATCTGAGTAAATTGATGAAAGCTGTCACCACCCGGACAAAAGCTATAATTTTAAACAGGTAATTGTCTTAGTCTGTATTCCTCATTTTTTGTGACAGATGTTGAGCTGACTGAAGCACTAATAGTTAATTATGCAGTCCTCATAACCCAACTGGGAAAGTTTTCTCTAATACTGAGCTCGAAGCTATTGCTGGAGTTTGCTGCAGCATGGATTGCCTAGCTATAACTGATGAAGTAAATCTCTTCTCTCAGTTTTTGTTTTATGATTCCTAACTGGATTGCTTTATTAGCATGTTGCTTGTTCTGACCACTTGTCTTCTAAATTGTGGGAAGTTAGGACTTCTCGCACGCTGGTTTATTTTTTGAGTGGTTTATTTTTTGAGTGCATTTTTGATATCTTGCTTGATCTATCATGACTCTATTTCACATTTGATGTCTGTAAGAAAATTCAGAAGGAGCATCTCTGATTGAAATTGGTAGATCACACAAGTTCATTTAATAAAAGTTAACTAGATATGATTTTTACTATGATAAACATAGTTCGATATCTGATTTTTTACTGCAGGTATATGAATATATAACATATGACATGGAGAAACATTTGCCTCTGGCCTCCTTCCCAGGAATGAGAGAACGTACCATCATAACATCATCATTGTCTAAGACTTATAGTGTCACCGGTAAGATCCAGATCCCGGATTTCTTCATAGTTGGCTTGTCATCTTGTGCTATGTTAACATCATGATGCATTTCTTTAGCCTTCACAGACCATTCTTTTGGAGCTTAGCAGATACTCAAAATTTCCTTTATTCCTGCTTTGTTGTATATTTTTATAAGCATTCTTTTTGTTTGTTTTTTTTCTTTCTTTCTTTTTTCTTTTGACAAAATCGTATGAATCTCATGAAAAATTTGGCTTCTAGCAAATTATTTTGTGGTTTGGCTGGTCAAATGATGGGCAGTTGAGGAACCGATGTATTGATGGTAAATGGATGAGGAATAAGAAAACATGGTGTCCAGATGTGTGCACTGGTCTAATTGTTCGTATTCTGTTATCCACCAAAATAAAGATACAAGGAACTAGAAATTTTCAATTTGAGGCAATTTAAATGAATATTAATATGAAAGTAAGTTAATATGAGCAGACCAAATGCAACAGAGACTGAGAAAGACAAAGAGTTGAAGCTGTCTGTCAATGAAAGTTGAAAACTAGGAAGGGACAAGGGAAGGTCCACAGGGATGCGATAAACATTATGCAAAACCTCTGATTAGTGGAGATGGGGTTTTGATGATTGTGCTCATAATGACAAGTAGGAAATGAGTCTGCTCTTCTTTTTCTTCTCATCCCTTTTTCTTTTGTTTCAAATTTCTCATTCTTCATGGTGCTGATGCTTTTGTAATCTGATTTGAAATTGCGTGGGCTGTATATTGTGAATGAACCTTATGTAAAACCTGCAAAGAAGCTTATCTGTATGGTCTGCTAGTTTCTGTCACTCCTAGATATTCATTTGTTTTCGGGGAGGCATAACAGGATGGAGGATTGGATGGGCAATTGCACCTTCAGTTATTGCATCTGCAATAAGAAACATTCACAGCAAACTTGTAGACTCAGCTCCTGCACCATTCCAGGAGGCTGCCTTGACTGCTTTAAAAAGTCCTCCTCCATATTTCAAGTCATTGAGAAGCGTGAGCACTTTATCAATTTTCCTTAACACATGACTGCTTTCATCATGAATGCAAATGCACAAAATGGCAATAAAAATATAGCTACATGATGCCATGGCTTTTTTCTCTTGACCTTTCAGGATTATGAGCTCAAGAGGGATTACATTGTCAAGGTGCTATCTGAGGCTGGCTTCCGAATTGGTTTCAAGCCACAGGGCTCATTTTTCGTGTTTGCCGAGCTGCCTGATGAGTGCCCACTTTCCGATGTACATGCATTTGTTATCTTTCCCTTCAACTTTGTCATTGCTTCTATTTATGCATGAAGTTAATTAATTGTGAGACTAATGGTTTGGATCATTGAAACATGCCCCAGCATGTGGAATCTTGCAAATACTGCTATGGTTGATTTATACGGTCTGCTACGCAGGTTCCTTCTATCTGCTGGGCAAATGAATTGCTTTCAAGACATTAGCTCTTTTAATTTCAAAGGCTGGGGATAGGTGGCATGATGACAAAAATTTATGTTTCCCCATGAGTCTTACCTGAATTTTGTCAGTAAAAAAATAGTGACGATCTCCATGTTTTATTTTCTGCATGAAATGGCTTCAGGTAGAGTTCGTTGGGGAGTTAATAAAGAAGGCCGGAGTGGCAGCTGTACCCGGGCGGGGATTTTTCCATGTACAGCTCGATTCATCTCCATCAAGGGAGCTGTCAGCAGTTGGTAGGAACTACCAGGAAAGATATGTTAGGTTTGCTTTCTGCAAGAGCAATGCTACTCTGACTGCAGCTGCAAAGCAAATGGTAGATCTCGTGGACGGTAAAGGGTTCCTCAAACTCAATTAAAAATCGTCATAAAGCTGTTCTAATTAGGAACCTGTTCTAATTAGGAACCATGTGTGTAGACATCTCTCTTTTTAAAATTTTTTGTAACTTTTACCTGCTGTTTGCTTGATTTTTTTGAAATAAAAAAAGCCTTCTCAGATCTAGATGTTCTACGTGGTTTTCTATATTGCTGAGTTGTATTTGTCGGTTCTTGACTTCTTATCTATAAAAAGTGAATAATGATTGATTTTGCAAAAAAGCCTTATGAACGTTATTTACAAAAACGACCCTTCCACTGACAACCGTTAGGGTTTCTCGCAGAAGTCAAGTTTGATTGATCACTTTTGAACTGCTTGAACATGTCTACGTGAACTACAAAACCTAGAGGTATTGACGGGAGAGTCATTTTTGCAAAATGAGTAATTATATACGAAATTACGAATATACGGAAAATAAAAAGTTGGTAGACGTGAGGCATATCCGGTTTAGATTGTAAGAGGCCCACATGATTGGGTGACAGCGGCTGTTCGTTGGCGGAAATTTTCGGAAACGAGTATACGTCACGTGTTGCCAGCACGGGTCCCTGAATTAGGCGCAGGGCGTAAATCGATTACGGCGAGGTTTATCTTTATTTTAGCAGCAATGTCATCTAATGCATACATTGTTAGATTCTGTATTTACTCTTGGACGAACGAGGGTTCCACGTAAAGATTTGGAAGTGTCTGCTCTATTATCTCGATATTAATTTGTAAATATATCCGGATAGTTTAATTATAATTGATATATCTACGTTATTCTAGAAATCACAAACAACTTCATTCAACTATAATTACAAATATGTTCATGCTGCCATGATATTATTATTGCACCATTTTGAAGTGAGTATATTTGTATATCTTTGCAAATATATTAACACCGTGATGTTGCAGTAATGATTCCATAACGGATTGGGTATATTTATAATTATGACAAATTATATAGGCTTATTTGTAATTTTTGAAATTATGTACTTATTTTTGCAATTATGATTAAACTATGTTGGTATTTTTGCAAATCAGCCTTTAATTTATTTTTTACAAAAATCACTAGAATAGATTATCGTGATTCGCATTTTTGTCAAAGTTATTTAGGGTTTTTGACCCAAAAGGAATTTTTTTTTTTATCTATGCTGATTAATTTTTTATTTTTATTTATAATGAGTCAACTATGTATGTAACATTAAACCTTTTAAGATTCCACGTAAGGGAGTTGGCATGGATGCTGACATAAATGTAAAAATATAAAACTGGTGGGCATAAATATAAATATTCTACTTTTGAATTGGCGTGTATGTAAAAATTTTAATTATTAATTTATACATTTCTGTTAAATTAAAGATAGAAATCTAGCTATCAAAGAAAAAAGATAGAAATATAAAATTTCAAGACAAAAATCCAATTATCGTGAAAATAACAAGCCAAAAACCAAATAAATTTTTTGGTAGGAAAATTAAGTAACAGACAAAAAAGCAAGAACCTGAAGACATCATCATTGTTAGAAGCTTTTATTTCTCTGGTAAATAAAAACAAACCTTTTTAATTAGATGCTGAGGAACATAATAAGAAGTACTAGATTTCAGAACAACGAGACAGTGTACGAATACTGCTTGCAAATACGATCCTTCATTTAAGTAAAATTTGGTGGTAAAACATTTAAATAACAGGCTAATAACCTGAATTTGCGTTCCTTCTTTGTTTTTTTTCAATTTCTATTGATAATTATTAATTCCGTAAAAGTACTGTTACTTATGAATTGGACAAATATTGATGTTGCCTCCAATAACCGAAATTTGAATATTCCCAGTAATCTTAATGGTGATTGTTGAATGGGGCAGTTTTGCAAAGTTAAAAATAGCTATGGGTAAAATTGAAAACTTGCAAACCGATGAGGAGGCAAAAGCAATTAATCATAAAAATATTCAAAATAGGGTTAGTTTCAAATAAACCTACTATTTTTGCTTTTAATTACAAATATCTTCGCTAAGTTTGAAAACTTTCAATATTCTTACTAAGTATCTCATTAATTTTAAATATACCTAATATGATAGTTGTGAAAGTTCAATAATTTTAATCGATGTAGCATCCATTGTCATTAATGTTATATTCAAACTTTTAAAACTCATTTTGCTTAGCTTTTCTGTCGAGTCAGATGAGTTTTCATCACGTGATATCACTCAACTTTTGTCATATTATTATTAAATAATAATGACATTTTGGACATTTCGGCTACTAATGTATATGCTTGTAATTAAGGACAAAGATAGTTGGACATTCAATACACCCGGGTTCATACTACCATGTTTTTTATTTTTTTTTTCGAAATTTTTGTACACAATGGTTAATCTAAGTATATTTAACCTATGTATAAATTTTTACTAATTTCGGAGACTTTTAGATTTTTTAAAATTTTTTTAAAATTTTGATGTTTAAAAATCTAAAAAAAATATCTAAAATTCTTCAGAATTGATAAAAAATTATATACATGTTAAATATACATGAATTAACCGTTTCGTGGAAAATTTTTAGAAAAAAATAAAAAAAATAATTACAGTACATCCGGGTGCATTCGTACGCATTGATGGGTGCATACGATTGCTGTCCCTGAAATTAACCCTTCAAAATATCATGGAGTGAACGGCAGATGGATAACGGCAGTTGGTGTTGCACGCGAGCTCCGTTCATGCCTTCTGCGGCGGCGGCGGCGGCGGCGGTATCGGCATTTTCAGGAGCCATGGAGCTCGGAAAGAAGCAGCTCGGCCCTTCCCACCTTGAAAATCTCCCCAACCAAACCCATCCTCCTCCGGAAATCATCCCCATGAATACCCAACACAGCACTCCCACAACAACACCTAAGCTTGTCTCCTCCATCGATATCGGCTCCAACACCTTCAAACTCCTCCTCGTCAGCGCCCTCCCCAACGGCCGCTTCCTCACCGTCGATCGCATCAAGCGCTCCGTCCTCCTCGGCCGCTCTCTCATCCCCGCCGTCCAATCCTCATCTCCCGCGAAATCCGCCTCCATCTCTGACCCTTTTCTCCTTCACTCCATTTCCGCCCTACGATCCTTCTCCCAGATCCTACAGCTCCGCGGCGTCGCCTCCCTCTCCGTTGTCGCCACCTCTGCCGTCCGCGAGTCCGAAAACCAATCCGAATTCGTCGCCAGGATCAAGCAGGAGGTCGGCTTCGATGTCAACGTCGTGTCCGGTGAGGAGGAGGCTAGCTTGATCTACGCCGGCGTTCTCCAGTTCCTGCCTGTTTACTCCAAGACAATTCTAGCTGTCGATATCGGCGGCGGGTCGACTGAATTTGTAGTTGGTCGAGAAGGGAAGGTAATCTTCGCTGCCTCTCTCAATCTCGGGCATGTCTCTCTTACGGAAGGATTCGCGAAGAATGGCGATATTGCAGGCATGCAGAAGCATATACGGTCGGTAATTTTGGGGTCTCAGGTGGTGGAGAAGATAGGGGAGATTGGGTTCGAGATTGCTGTTGGCTGTTCTGGAACCATTCGGTCAATTGAAAGTGCTATTTTTCAGATGACAGCCGGCTCTGCAGGATTGTGCAGGGATTGGGGATTTAGTAAGGAAGAATTGGGTATTGTTTTGAAGAGGCTATTGCGTGGGGATGAGCCGAAAGAGATTGGGTTCTCCAGAAAACGGTCTTCTTTTATCGTGGCGGGTGCAGTTTTGCTGTGGGAGATTTTTGGCATTTTAGGCATTGAAGAAATGAAGATTTCAGAATATGCGCTGGGAGAAGGGGTTGTCAGCGAGATGCTGGCAAGGGAGAGTGATGAGTTTGATGTTAATGCCAATGCGAGGTGGCGATCGGTTTTGAGGCTGGCAAGTTGGTTTGGTGATAGGAAGAGGGCGAAATTCAATAGACATTGTGCAGTCATTGCAAAGGTATGCTGGTTTAAATTGCCTGCTTTTTCAATTGGGCTTCTCTTTGATAAGCTGGGAAGGGGAGCATGCCACATCGAATAAAAATGTAGTCAGTTGGAGCAGTGTTTTGGTCTGCATACCAGTGATGTCATGTTGAGTATGGCCAAGTGCCCTTAACTTCTTTCCTAATTTTCACAGGAGATTGCTGGAGGCATAAATGAAGGTTACAGACTTGGTCATCACAGATGGGACTCTATGGTCGTCTTGGAGGAAAAGGATCTTGAGTGTCTTGAAGCTGCTATTCTGCTTCATGACATTGGGTGTGTTTTTGGTAAAAGGAGGTATCATAAGCAATCATATCACATCATCAAGGTAGGTGACATTCAGAGGTTAAGAGGGATTGTTGTATTTCCCAGCAGTGTAGATTTAGTATTTGTAGCTTATTGGGAAGGTCGTGGCTTAAAATTAGTTTGTAGAGCTTGAATTGATGATTATACTTTAATAATGCGTTAATGGATGAGCTTGTGTGCTTGCACAAATATATTCTTTATATGCAGAAAGCTGATAATGTGCTGGATCTGTCTCAATATTTTTGAGAATTGACATAAGGCAGGGCCACATGTGCTGGATTTTTTGGTATCTAATCAGCTCTAAAGAACTTATTTGCTGAATAAGAAGCACATGCTATTCAAAATATCTGTAGCACATCAAAGAACTCAGTGGATAATGAGTTTTTCTCAGCCAAGATGGATGGATTGTTTTGAAAACTATTGTAGTGCCTTAATTCTATGCATTCTTATTATGACATATGAAGATGTATATTGAAGTGGTTAAAATGGATTCTGGTATTTGCTAATAAATACCTATATCCCTTTAGGTTCTGAAACTGACAAATAGATTCTCAAACTTGCAAGCATTTAAGCTATGGCTCATAAGCGTTCACCAAAAAATTGTTCGTAGCTCTGATTGGTTATTTTCCTCTGGAAACTTGCTCTCTATGTTTTCCCTGCCTTGATTTTATGTTATTAAGTGGTGTCTTTTTTTTCATTCAACAGCACGGCAACCACCTCTATGGTTACAGTGCCAAAGAGGTTCAGGTATTTCTTTTTCTTGTATCTTCTACTCATTATCTTCTGTTGATGCAATGATGACAATGGCTTTAAATCTTCTATGGAATTTTCATTGCAGCTAATTGCTCTTCTTGTAAGGCATCATAGGAAAAAGTTCCCAAATCATCAGCATGATTCTCTTCGTCATCTCTCAGACAAGGTAGCATCACCCTTCTCATCCATCTTAGGCTTCTAGTTATATTGTTTTTAATTCACAATCATATTAATAATTGGTTGGCCAAAGCAAGTCTTTGGTGATTACCCTTTTGAGTTGCAAGTTTTCATATCATGATAAGGCTTAACTAAAACTTTCATCCTCCTCCTCTCCTCTTTCAAATTTCAGATTTCCCTCAGTTTGTGGGTGACTTGTTGTGCAGACTAGGACATGGCATGCAGTTTTGGTATTTACCACTTTATTAGACTGAATGTTTTCAGAGCAACTCGTAACAAACTTGACCTAATTAGACTAGCAAGATGTTTTTAATCCAAGTGCAAAAGATGTGCACTGTAATAACCTTAAAATTCATAGTAGATAGCCCCTTGATGAAACTATTGAGACTATTTCAATGGTCTCCACGGATGCTGCATACACTGGTTATGGAGATGGGCTTCCTGGCCAGGTGGACTCACGTGAGCAGCAGAAGGGTCTTGATAAGATGGGCAGGGGTATGGACTCTGGCCCAGGTCAGACATTAGGCCAAGCCCCTGTTGAGAGTGTTTTGGTGTGGCAAGCTAGAGCGAGCCATGTGTGCAGTGAGCTGGATTGGATGATTCAATGGGAAAGTGCCACATCTAGCTGAGCTGGCAACTTGCTGTGGTGGTGTTCAGTGCTGAGATCTATAAATAGGCTATTTTGAGCTCATTCGTGTGTGGAATCTATATTTTTAAAGTTCCTGTTTTCTCGTTTCCCTTTTCCCACTTATTTAGTTTGTAACAATCAGTTCATTTTTCATTTTCCTTGTAATTCAATAAAGATCAGTTTGATTTTCCATAGATTCAATCTCAAATCTACCAGCCCTTGTAATCTATGTTCATTCAAACCAATGGGTGCCTTTTAATTCAATCTGAAGGACCACTACCCCCTCTCCCCCCTCTCTAATCAATCAACTACCTGCTGGCTCTGGAACATGGCCTGAATTAGCAGTTGATTCTGGTTGAGATGGGATGATTCAATTGGGAAGTGCCACATGTAGCTGAGCTGGCAACTTGCTGAGGTGGTGTTCAGTGCTGAGGTCTATAAATAGGCTATTTTGAGCTCATTCGTGTGTGGAATCTGTATTTTTAAAGTTCCTGTTTCCTCATTTCCCTTTTCCTACTTATTTAGTTTGTAACAATCAGTTAATTTTTCTTTTTCCATGTAATTGAATAAAGATCAGCCTGATTTTCCATAGATTCAATCTCAAATCTACGAGCCCTGGTAATCTATGTCCATTCAAACCAATGGGTGCCTTTTAATTCAATCTGAAGGACCACTACCCCTCTCTAAACAATCAACTAGCTGCTGGCCCTGTAACATGGCCTGAACTAGCTGTTGATTCTGGTTGTGTGGTTAAGTACGATCCTATGTGGAGTTTGAAATGGTTTGAGAAATGGGAAACTGGATCAACCAACATTCTCTTCCACATTTTTGCAATAGGAAAAGGAAAATCCTTTGAACTCCCCACTCGAGTTTTCTGCTTTGTGGGTGATGCGAAGTTGTTTTTTATGACTAGACTCATACGGAATTCTTCTGTTCGTCTTCCTTAACTTCTACTGCTTAAAACTCCCAGGCAATAAATAAATTGGGAGCTCTTTGTGCTATCATGAGGGTTTCTCTTGGTCTTGCTCTACAGCAGCAGCACACGGCATGTCAGAGACTTGAAGTGTCACTTTCTGAAGGAGGTTTTGAACTGGTATGTCTTGATGTGGTCATTTCCTTTCCTGTTTTCCAGTTTGTTGGATGGTTAATTTTAGAAAGGTTATCTATGGGCTAGCTGACATGTGCACTTGTCATCTTTGATACGAAGAAATTACTAGCTTTTGGCATGTATGTAAGAAGTCTCTTGGATTTGTTTTCTTTTACCATGCATGTTGAGCATGCACATTATTGCAGCTCTGTGGACTGCACATGTTATGGTAGCCATTTTTTTTTTTTTGTCATTATGATCACCAAACAGCAGAATTATTCAGCACCTCATGTGACATTGGAGTTCCATGCATTTCTTTATTGAATTGTTGATTGCTTCAACTCCATGTTTCTTTTATGTATGCATGTTATGGCTATACTTGTGACTTTTGAAAATCAGACCAATAACCAATCTGGCCAATGTAATGTGACTTTGGTATTTAATACACTTATTTCTCGCATTGATTGTTTCAAGCCTCATTTGTAAGCATGGCAAGCCCTTTCCCTTCCCTTTTTCCTCCATTTCCTAGCTTTTCTTGTTGTCTCAACGTTGGTCAGACCATTAGAGAACTTGGGGGATTTTGTATGCGAGTATTAGAACACAAGGCACATTGATTCTAAATTCAAGTTGCATGCTTAAGTGAAAATATGAGCCAATTCAATGTCAACTTCCAAGTTTTGATTACATGAATACATGGTTGGCTCTAGATTCTCAAACTACCAAAGGATCAACATCTACAGCCAGATGGCATATATCCAACATCAGCAGACGTCGAAGCTCAACTAAAGCCAGAGCTGGATCATTTTGAAGAGGTAAAGAAGATCACCTATGCACATTTTTTTTTTCCCTTGCTACAATGGCACTTGCAGAATGTATCCATCAGCAATAATGTTCAATTTTTTTCCAGGTGCTTGGCCGGAAGTTGTTGATAGTAGTACCCTCAAGCCCGTAAGCTCCAAGAATCGACAAATTGTACAGAGATGTTACAAAGAGACATTTTTTCATTATCCGATTCAAGTTGGAGCTGATGAAGTAGAAATAATTTCATTATCATCCTCTTGATCCTCTTGACCTAAATAGCATGATGTGGTTGATGTCGATACAAATGGGCTGAAGCATTCAGACAGTCAAAATGATTGTGGCAATTTATTATGGTTTGTATCATCGCATTCGTGTTCTGTAATTTTCTCTCACTCACACTTCAGGTGTATGCTCATGAAAGATGGTGTATTTTCGGGTGGTTGATCCAGTTGGATTAGGGCTTCATTTTCCTGGATTTTTCACCAAATTAATTTTTTTTATTGGTATTTATACATTGTAATAACTGATATTACAATCAAGCACATTTCGCAACCCTCACATATCAAGGGAATTTTGTAAATACCCCCACCCAGGGCGACATCTTGGGAAAACCCCCACTTTTTCAGGGGAGAAATTGCAAATATGCAACCTGCATAAGTCAGGAAGGAAGCTGCGCCAACCTGCCATTGTTTGACTTCAGAGCATACCCTTTGCAAAACTTTTGTTGGGTTGTAAATTATTCAGTAAGTTGTAAAACTTTGGAATGAAAAATTTTTAATATAAAAGTTATCAAATTGAAAGAAAATGATGTGATATGATTAAGGTAATAATGAAAAGTAAATGAAATAAATTTAAAATAAATAAGTTAGTTGTACGAATAATTGTGTAAAAATAATTGAAAAGTAGTATATTTTTATCCGAAGATATGAAAAAATGATTAAAAAATAAGATAATTAAAAAAATTTAGCCTACATCATTTACTATCTGTCAAACATAGGATTTCGAAAAATGCAACATGCATCTGGTAACAACCAGTTAGCTATAATTGTTATATGTTTGACGAGAATGTGCCTAAAATTTAGCCAAGTGCACTGTGCATGGAGCACCATCAGCATACTGCGCCAGAGTTTTTATTATTTAATGATGGAATCGAATGTAACTGGCTTGGCCCACGACCCTGTGGACTTGGAAATATCAATCAAAACCACCAAGAAATAAATGGAAGTATTTTATGTTCCTGTCCAGATGATTGAAAATCGAATTTTAACCGTGACTTTCCCACCCTAAATCGCGTCACCCACTTTAGATGCCCAGCTTTTTACGTGGTGTATGTAAGATAGCATAAGTGGGAGGGTCAACCAGGGTGTAAATAAGCCTAGTTTCAATCCGATTTAGAATAAGGTCATGTTAGGCATTTTGAAAAAAAAATAAATAAATCATATAACCCAATTTGATTTCACCCGATTTCAAAAGTGAGTTGGTTTGGATTAGATAATTGTCGGCTTGACCCGGCTTCATATATTAGTATATATTATAATAAATTATTAATAAATAATCTTACATAGTACATAATACATACGAATCAATTAGACATTATTGCTTTGAAATAAGATTATTTAACAATTATATCATTGTCCAAGTCATAAATTGAAAAGTGTTTCTAGAAAAATGATTAATTTTTACTCATTTATATAAATTTATATTTTAAAATAGATTTAATTAAACAAAATCTTTTTAAATATTATATATTTATTAATCTAATTTCTAATCCCAACTGATTTGATTTTTATAGGCCCAAAATAAGATTGGGTTAAAGGGGTGAAAAATATAGTTAAAAGTAGGGTTAGGTTAAGTTTTAATAAGGTGGATTAAGGTTGTGTTTAAGGGTATTAACAGATTAAGCTGGACGAGTCGAAGCCTAATCTTAATCCTAATTCATTTAAAATATCTCAATCCTAATCCATTTATTAACCTATTTAAAAAACCTTAACTTTTATTTATTTAATAAACATATTAGCGGGTAATAAACGAGTTGTACAACAAACGACCTGAAAGCCTAGATTTTGTCAGATGATGATCTAGGAAAAAGAGGCGAGTATTCTCGATGTAGGAGAAACAAAAATAAAGCAGTAATTTAAAAATAGAATCAAGGTAGTGACGAGAAAGTAAAAATTTAATGGCAGGAGAAAAACTTAGCGAGAAAAAATTATATATATAATTTTAATGAGTTAAGCTAATTAAATGGGTTGGCTAGTTATAAAATCTCAATCATAATCTGTTTATTTAATTAAATAGTTAAATGAGTTGGACTAAGAAGTTGATAGGTTAACCACGACTATTAACAACCTTAATTGTTTTTACCCTAGCGCGCTCAATCCGATTGGATTTACAGTGCTAGAGTTAATCAGAGATCGTAACCTTGTTCGCCGGTTTGTTTCACTTTTCTTTTTCTATTTTAGACCTTCTTATGACAAGGTTTATATTATTAAGCCACGTATACATCTAAAGACGCCGATAATTAACATTGATTTGGAACTTTCATGTAGTAAATAATTAAAACCATTTGAATATGCGTAACTATTGAATTTTAAAAATGAATAAGTGAATGTGTAACCACTAAATTTTCAAAATGAACATGTGGCATATCAAAATTCCCAATCAATGCGAGGTGTGTGTGTGTTTTTTTTTTCCCTTCAGTGGAACAATCAATGCGAGTTTTGACATCACAAGTGAATGCACATCGAGTTTAAAACATAAATGGTATAAATGTATAAGAAAATTATTATAAAATAGAAAAATCAATCGGCGACATTATTTCCGGTACCATTTATGTAACGTTAACGGTGGAATTAATTTACATCAAGTCCACGTCATTCATAAGTACCAAGAAATGAGAACCGGAAAAATCGTGGCGGTATAAATAAGAACAAGCCGCGTACCCGCCGGTCCGCCATTCCCGATGGCTTTTCCAATCCCAGTGAGAGAAGAGCAGGCTCCCCTTCTGACCTCGCTCAGAGAGCCGCCTTCTGGCGAAGCCGAGATTCTTCCCTTATCCTCACCGTCTGATCACGGCCCTGCTAGTCGCGACGGTGATGGAACCGTATCTTCGTCCTCTGCTCTCAAACAGCGGCTTATCTCGCTTGATGTCTTCCGCGGATTGAGCATTGCGGTAATTTGTCCTTCCTGAACTTATTCGTTTTTCTTCCGTTTGATTTTTTATGTTTAAACTGTTGAATTTCTTTGTTTCTGGGGTCTGTCAGTGTTTTTGGTTTAGATTTACTATTGGAGAATCCGGCTGCCTTATGACTGTTGGACGAATAATAGTGTATGGTGCTCTAGTTCTTAAGAAATTTGAGGCTTTGATCGGGAGGTTTGAGTTTATGGAATGACCCGAAAATCTGCTTGTTGTGACGATTCCGACGTTGACTCCTTTGGCGTATATGTGGAAAGTTAAAAGGAATTAAGATTAGGAGTAACTGCTTGTTGATTTTTTGCTTGCTTGGGCATTTCGATTAGAATGCATGCTTCTTGTGCTGTCATATTTGTACCATAGCCTATTTTATTAAAACTGGACTGAAGATTGAACTGATCAAGTGTCTGTTTTACAATTTGACTAGTTGAATGTATTTTTTAATTAATTTTGAAAATCATAAAATTTGAACTATAGAAATTATTCAAAAATGAATGGATCTTTTATCAGTAAATTACATTAACTAGTGTATTTTTTTTAATTGATACTAAAAAGTAAAAACTTAACAAACTAATTCAATAGCCGTTGACCAGTTTACAGTTGGACTGTTCGACTGGAGCAGGAATGCATAATGCTTTCACAATTCTTGCTTATGTTCTTTTTTGTGTGGGGTTCCATGCATATGACATGCCTTTTCCACCCATTTGTTCGATTCTCTGCAGCTAATGATCTTAGCTGATGATGCTGGAGGGGCTTTTCCATCTTTAAATCACTCCCCATGGTTTGGAGTCACAATTGCAGATTTTGCAGTCCCATTTTTCCTCTTTGCTGTTGGTGTTTCAGTGGGCCTGGTGTTTAAGGTAAGCTTGACCTTCCCCACTCAGCAGTGTGCCAATTCCTGCTTGAGACTTGAGTCTTCATTCATAAGTTTTACTCAGTGGGAAACGTCAATGCTGTTCTGGATTCTGGCAAAGTTATATATTTACCATTGCCCTCACACCCGCCAAGAAAATATTTTATTTTTCTGAATTTTTTCTCATGCTGTCTACTTATTCACTTCTGTTTCTTCTATAATCTTTCTTCTTTTGTAACTTATTTACTGTTTTAAATTTATAGAAAAGAACGAGATTAATGCATCATTTAACAAAGCTTAATCAGGATGTTCTAACCCCATCCAGGAAGTGCCTGACAAGACAACTGCAACAAAGAAGGCTGTATGGAGGACAGTCAAGCTCTTTCTATTAGGCGTCTTACTCCAAGGTATGCATGTTTTATTCTACCAAAAAAAAAAAAAAAAAAAAGTTGCAAATCGATGCTTACATTCAGTTTTTCCCTTGCAGTATACTGTTTTCATGATGATGATCTGCTACAAAAATATCTACCAGTTAACAAAAAATCTGCTTTCAGGCGGCTACTTCCATGGGCGTAATAGTCTAACATATGGAGTAGACATAGATCGTATTCGGTGGCTAGGCATTTTGCAGGTAGTGTTATATGACACTTTTGTTGTTGGTGTTGTTGTTTCTTGCTTTGTTACAATTTGGCCAGGAAGGATAATCTCCACTTTTCCCACCTCACTCCCTATTTTATTTGTTTAGTGCAGTCTTATATTCTGAATTTTCTCTAACTATCATTTTTATACTTGTAGAGGATATCCATTGCATATTTCTCGGCAGCGATATCAGATATCTGGTTGGTCAACGATATCACGGTTAATTCATCTATGTCATTTGTTAAAAAATATCATGTTGAATGGTAAGTTGTACTGCTTGCGCAGGATGTTTTAGGGGCATACATGTTGAATAATACTGTATACTGGCATCATCTCAGTGTATTGCATACTTTGCGTTGAACTCCTTTTGCTATATTCTATAGCAATAAGTCTTTTATTCTCATAGGATAAATTACTATTATATGTTGATTGTTGAGGGCTTGACCAGTACACAAAAAGAGATAATGCAATATGGTTGATCAAATTCTTATATTCTGTTCAACACTTGAATAGCTCAACCCAGTCCCCATATGATATGGTGGGCCCACTAGAATTATCACACTTCTATAGCTCTATTTTTGGGGGTTTCTTACTAGAGGTAGATTTTATCTTATCCAGAAGTAGGTCTTTTTCATTTAAAAGATTGGTTGACTCTATCCAAGTAACACCTTCTTAGATATTCCTTCATCTTCATGTGATTTTAATTGAGGACGTGCAACCTTCTTTGATAACAATGATAAATGAAAAAGAGCCTAGTAAATTTTTTCTTAATTTGTCTTAGCTTTATTTTTGTTTCCTTGTGCTGATGAATTACTGAGGTGCTCTGTTTATCTAAGTGTTAAATTGCAGTGATATATGTATAACTCTGGTTATATCTTTTTTTATCTAGACTCAGGGATGAAGTATTCCCCTTTTTGTATATTTTCTCCCTCATAACTGACATTAATTTTCTTCTGAAGGATTGTCGCTATCTTATTGTCTTCAGTTTATGTCGCATTGCTGTATGGTCTGTATGTGCCTAATTGGGAATTTGATATTCCAAGCTCCTCAACATCAAACTACACTTCTGGTGCTCAAAGTGTAAGTTGAATTTGATCATGGCATAGTTGTGTTACATATTGTTTTCCCATTTGATGGTTTCGAGTGTTTAATAAGGAATTATCCACAGATTTTTTTCATTCTCGCAAGTACCTACATAGTTTCTGATCCTATTTCCTGTCTTGTTTTAAATGTAGATGCCACTAAAATTACAGACATGATGGAGGGAATGCTTTTTGAATATTTTCTGTATGACTGATTCTTTAATTTTGGGAGAGGAAAAAATTCTGCAGTGTATCTTTAAAGATATAATGATAGGATATTTCCTCTTTTTTTTTTCAAAAAAATATTGTATCACCCAAATTGGATGACTAGGCACCTGATGGAGATATACACAGAGGAACGGTAATGAGGTCATTGCCTCTGCTTAACATGGGAACCCTGGACCTACCACTCACACTACTGTACACACACCTGCGTTGGCCACTTGGGCATCCAAGCGGTGACAATAATAGGATGTTCTATTTCTTTGTTTATTTTCATTCTTTTTCCTTGTCGGATTCTACTCAAACGCTGGTGAAATACACTTGATTCTCATTAAACTCAGGGTGAATGCTTCATGTCGGTTTTCTCAGAGGTAATCACTGTCACATCAAAGACACTATGCTGGAATATGACATTCGTTATTGTGGGTTGAGATTGATGGTTCCATTTATCATGACATTTTCTATCATCAGCTGTTGTTCCAAATGGGGCATCTAGTCTTAGTTTCACAGATGCCTAGCTGAAAGATAACAATGGCTATGGACTAGGCAATTTTTATGCTTCTGTATCTGTTCCCCGTTACTTTTTATACCAATTTGAGTTGCCTGAAAGATAACAATGGCTCTTGACCAGGCAATTTTTATGCTTCTGTATCTGTTCCCCGTAACTTTTTATACCAATTTGAGTTGTAATTCACAGTGTTGCTTGTTTGAAATTTTGATGATAGGTACATTGTGAAATGAGAGGCAGCCTCATCCCTCCTTGTAATGCCGCTGGTTTGATTGATCGTTTTTTCATTGGAGAAAATCATCTTTATCAGCATCCTGTGTATAGAAGGACAGAGGTTATGTTGTTTTGGTTACTTTTATGATCTCTCATCTTTCTGGGATCTTGTGATCCTTACCTTCCCTTCCCTTATTGCAGGCATGCAGCGTTAATTCTCCTGACTATGGACCTCTTCCACCAAATTACCCTTCGTGGTGCCTTGCTCCATTTGACCCAGAGGGTATACTGGGGTTAGTGAACTTACCAAAATTTGCATTTTCTTTTGCAAGAGCAAACTCTACATTGACATGTTGAGATAGGGGATTTGGTATTCTCGGAATGAATAAATGCAGTTACATCACAGTGGAACCGATGCAGAACTTTCTCTTTTGGGTAACAATTCTAGATTTCATCTAATGGCATGAAGAATGGCTGCATTAATGACAGATAACACTTACTGATATGA
Organism: Annona squamosa; assembly: GCA_035584095.1. Lineage (NCBI taxonomy): Eukaryota > Viridiplantae > Streptophyta > Magnoliopsida > Magnoliales > Annonaceae > Annona > Annona squamosa. The sequence continues at coordinate 23,959,512 of JAXCLR010000050.1, read as the reverse complement.
TACATAGAGATAGATGATGAAATTCACAAATTTATTTTTTCCAGAAATAGATTGCCCATGTGTGGCAATTATATATTGGATCCCATTCTTGAGTACATTGAAAGTGTAAACAGGAAGTGTATTCTTGATTATGTGGGTGAGCAGATATTAATGTATCTATTTCCTGAATATCATCTGTTGGAGTAAAATATGAGAGCTTCATCAGACACTGGGCTAGAGAGATTTTTTAAGGATGCTGTTTTCTGTCTTTAATAAATAAATAACAACCATTGATGGTGTCTGATTCCTTTGGGCCTCACATTCTCATATGTCTTCCATTTTTGTTCGTTTTGTCTGTTTCATTTTCCCTCCATATCAAAACTGACAAGCTGCACATTTTTAGTGAGCCTTAGTTGCGAGTTTGGATGGACATTTCCTATCCATTCGACAGGAACTCTATTAGTATTTGTGAGTTTTTGTTGCAAGATATTCTGTGTGCATTTCTTATCAGGTCTTGAACTTTCTTTCATTCTTTCTTGCAAATATTATAGAACACTGATGGCTGCTGTAACATGTTTTGTTGGACTGCATTATGCACATATAATTGTGCATTTCAAGGTATGCTACAACATGGCTGCAGTAATTTGTTTGTTAAAATTTTCCTGAGTTTTTAGTAGCTTGATTTATTACTGATGTTTTTTGAGCTTCTGCCATATAGAGCAATGGGCAGCGGATACTAATATCGTCCTTATCTTCCTTGCTGTTTCTGCTATCTGGGTTTTTAATGGAGGCACTGGGTACTACATCCCGTACAATAATCTATTTAATTTTTATTGATCAATACATTTACCCTAACACTGGTGCACACTCTTTAATACTTTTCAGGCATGCCTCTAAGCAAACCATTGTACACCCTAAGCTACACGTGTATTACAGCTGGAGCAGCAGGCATCCTTTCAACCATTATATATTATATTGTGAGTTCAAAATTCTCATGAGTTGTAAGGACTCTTGGGCTGTTGACCTATAATTTGAACTAAGCTAAAGGTAGAAGGACTTTGGTGCAGTGCACTTGGGTGCTTTAACCCATATTTTAAAAAAAAATTTATACTGTTAATAAGTGTATTTAACAAGTGTATCAATTTTTAACATTTTTGGAGTGTTTTAGAATTTTATTTTTTATCTTTGAAAATCAGTGACATTTTATCCTGATCGATTAATTTGTGGATTCAGGTAGATGTCAAGCATTTTAGAAAGTCAGCTGCATTACTAAAGTGGATGGGAATGAATGCATTCCTTGTTTATGCCTTGGCTGCTTGCGAGCTTTTTCCAGCAGCTATTCAAGGTTTCTATTGGCGATCGCCTGAAAACAACCTGGTACCCTTCTGCAGCTTGCTTACTTTTTGTTTGTGTGAAAAACCTATCATGGTTTTTATTTGCCATCACCAGAAAGGGAATACAAGTGAATAACTGCTGGACATTACTTATGTTATTTGCGTAGTCCAAAAAATTGTGGGCTCCTGCTGTGTGTCAGTCAGTAGACACCAAACTGTTGTTACAGGATTCAAAACACAGCAATACGAAATTTACCTTCCCCCAAAATCCAAGAGATGGGCAAAGGCTATCAGTGCTGTAATGATTTTTTTCACATTTCTCGGGTAGTTCTTACAGGAGATTGGTTAATAGGATTCCTAGAGTTGCTCCCTAAGTCCTGGCAGCTGAAGGTCTCAAAAAGATTTACAACAGTGGATTCTGATGGATTTTGATAGAGTAGGGAATCACTTTCTAAGCTTGCTATTATCTGCAGGTGGAAATTTATGGTGTGTTATTGTTCCTAACTTTTGCACATAAAGCATTGCTAGTTGTTTTTTTCTTTCTCAATTTTCCCTACCTCCCTTGCGGAATTGCATGTACGGAATTTGTCTTTCTTTTTTCTTTTTCTTAATTGATTTTATTTGTTAGACGCTCTGCCATTCAACAATGATGATTGGACCCAACCATCCTATGTTCCTGGGAGGTGGATTGGCATTCTCAGACGCATGTTGCTAACTTTATCAAGCCACCATCTACAATTTTTAAGCCATTGCCTCACGACTTTGACCTGTGTGATATGCAGGTGACTGCCACGGAGAGGTTATTGCAGACCATCCTTCACTCAACGAGATGGGGCACCTTAGCCTTCACATTGCTTGAAATTTTATTTTGGTGTCTAGCTGCGGGTTACCTCCACATGAAAGGCATTTATGTGAAGATATAACTAGCGAATCTTGTAAATGATCATGGCTATGTAAAAATTAAAATTGTAACAATAGCCCATGTGTACGTGTCTGTATATTATTCTCTACTGCTTGTCCAAATGGGAGATTTCTATAACAATCTTGTGTATTCGATGGCCGTTGTCAGTCGTCGCGAAGGCAGTGTTTCTGCCCACTCATGCTTACAACTGACACATCTCATCGTTATATTTATTATTATAAGGCTGGTTTAGGAATATATCCAAAGACAAAGGCTTGCAGGCTTTGCAGCCGTGAGAAGGGTGCCAAAACCAAATCCAAAGCAGGAGACTGTGCTTTTGACTTTAGGTGTTCTCTTTTCACACTAGCCGAACAAGAACAAGCCCATTTTCAAAGCATGCTTTGATCCCAAATCCAACACACAAGGTGCTGACCTGGCATAAGCTTGAATGAGATGTCCATTTCCTGCAACTGTTTTAGGGAACGCATGCTGCCAAAAGCCATGCAAGGCATGGCGCGTTAGCTATGTTACTTTTTATCTGGAGACTGTCACTGTGCCTCTGATGCCCAGAAAGCCCTGGAAATCCAATCCAAACGCAAGATGATGACCCCCAATATATATATATAGGACGAAGCCATGAAGACAATGGAAGGCCCCACCAACGTGGCGGTAGAGTCTTGAAACCATGATGAATCATTCCATGAATGGGTTGCTTCAAAGCAAAGAGGAGTGAGGTCGCTTTTGTTTTCTTCCTACGCAAAAGGCCCATGGTGGACAGAATCCAGATAATGCCGTCTGGCACTTGATTAAAAGCGGCCATGCAAGCTCATACGCACACCATACATCAGCTGCTTTCGGCCACCTTTGCTCCTCCCTCTCCCTCTCTCTCTTTCTCTCGATTCTCATCCTCCAACCTACGAAGCCGCCCACCACTTTCTGCCCCACCCCCTGGTCCCACACCACTCCTCTCCAGGCCAATCCCCTCTGTTATTTAACTGCATTTTCTGCGTCTCACAACAACCAGCTTCCCAGCATGGCTTCATCCACCTGCACGTGCTCCACTTCTACACGCCGTTATTCTTACTGCAGTCTCCACAACGCCCCGACAGTAGGAAGCCAAGATGGTGAGGCAGGACAGGGTGCTGCTGGACAAGCTGGGGGCATGCCCAGTGGCGGAGACAACCACCTGCATTTGGGAACGGTGGCTCGGAGAGCATTGTTCTCGTCCAAGAATCGTCGTGGCACGAGCAGGAGGGGTCGGAGCAGGGATGCAGGGTCGCTGCCTAGTAGGCTGAGCAAGATGACGGTGGCTGAAGAGGTCGAAGATTAGATGGGCAGGAAGGCAGCTTAAAAATAATAGTATTAGGCCTGTTTAGGAAGCGCTTGTATTATTCATTGAGGGGAGAGAGAGAGAGAGAGAGAGAGAGTATATTGTTGTAGGAAGTGGGAAATGGAAAAAAATATATGCAATATTTTTAGGTTCCACAGCCACTTGGCATCTTCATAATTTAACCGCCGGCAGCTCCAAGAGCTGTCTAGACGGAACTTGGAAAAACCACGAATCATTTCATTCTGACTGGCCTAGCAGTGACCCCCTACACCACAAGATTGCAGCGGATCGTAAAGAACTAAAAACCAGTTTAAAAAAACGAAAAGACTTTGTAACAGTTTGAATGCTGCTTCAGCTGAGAAACAAATAGGTCGCAGTCTAAAATAAATAAATAAAAGATATTTCACATTGTTCATGCGACGATCAAACAATGATGCAGGTTACGGCCTGGCAGGGAATGCGGAGATAAGATCTAGGTTTTAAAATTCTAAATTTTGTGAGTACTGTTGCAGATAAGACGGTAAAATGTGGGAGAAAATACAAGTTACCTCAGAGTCCAGACGATGGCAAATTTTCTCCTACTTTTGCAACGCCAGCTTCTCAATGGAGAAATTTGTCACTTTGCATTCACATTCATAAACAATACTAGAGTTTCTCAATTACAAACTATCCCAAAAGAACTCGTGGAGTTTCTGCTGTTCTCTTTTTGAAAAAAGGCAGAAGAAGGGGGAAAAAAAAAAAGAAAGAAAAAGAAAAGCCATTTGTATGCCATTTGTATGACTGGCATTGGGATTATGTAAGTTGCGTATGAACACTGATCAGCATGAAACTACTTTTAGATTACAAAATATAACCTAGTTAAAGATTCCAAAACTATAAGAAGCCAAGTCCATCCCCATTCAGACCCTCACCCCGCATTATTGGGCAATCGGTTGCATCATGTCCAAATTGACCACAACAAGGAACGGGACAACGTCTCCTTTTCCTGAATAGTTCCACTGCCTCTTTTGTTCTTCTTTCTTTCAGCTTCCCTAAATCAATTGACTGATGAGGATTTCCTGATGTAAAGCTTTGAACAATGCCCTCTGAGTCGTCTGCGTCAGGTAGAACAAGGGAGTTGGGGCTCCCGCATGACATGTCACTAGACCCATGCATTGACCTTGGGAATTCCTTGATGCGAGGCAAAACCAGCGCAATTTGCTCACAAGCAGCATTGAGGCGGTCTTCTGTTTCTACTGACTCTGTTATGAGGGCTGAAAGCATGGACTGCAATAGCTGAACCCTGTCAGAATTTTCCCTTGGGGCTGTACGAAAGAGCTTTGCCTGAGTGCTCACAGACCGCCAACGTGGAGGAAGGTATTCGTCAGGTATGTGAAAGCAGTTGTTCGATGAGAGGACGCGAAGAACATGCCTACAGAGGATCCCTGAAAATTCGAACTGACGGCAGCTACACCTGATAAGATCTTCTCGAGGGGCCCATATGACTTTGCACCCACCATCCATTTGTGTATGATGTCTAACAAGAAATGATCCATCTTCCATTTGAAATGATGCATACTGTGGAGCCAAATCAAGCTCCTCTTGGAGTTTACAGAATGCATAAGGTGTAAGAACAGTTGCTGCCTGTGCTTCAATCGGTGAACCTGTCTTGAGAGAGACCTTTTGAAGTTTCCTCTGCATCTTTTGTTTTGCTCCAGCCTGGTCTCTAAAATCAACTACAATGCCGACCTGAAAATTAGGTTGGCACACTCTGAGGTCACGAAGCTAGAGAACAAGCAGATTAGATCAGCAATATCAACATAGAAATAATCATACTTGCTCTACGAAGTGATCTAGTCGAGATTGTGCACTCAAGAATCGCTGGATGAATGCATTTATGGACTCTGATTGGAATGTTGTATTCATTCCTGCAAAAAAGTGACATCTTTGGTATGGTAATGCCCAGAGCTTCCGTAATGCAAATAAACTTATGATATGCTTATTTGTATGAAGCTCATAAGCAATAACCATCTTCCGCCACGCTGCTTCAAACTCCTCCACTGTCTCTATATTATATAGCCGATGGAACTCAACCTTCCAGTTGTCATATTGTGATCCTAGAATTACAGAAAACCAATCAGAGAACTTTGCAATAATGTGCCAGATGCAGAAGGCATGTTTGGTGTCCGGCATTTCAGCTGCAATTGCCTCTTTAAGCCATATATTTTGGTCTGTCAAGATTGTTTGTGGAGCCTTTCCTTTCATGAAGCCCAAAAATGTCTGTTATAGGCATAGAAGAACATCAGGAGCATGAAAAAGACTTTTGACCAAAAAAAACTCATGAGCTTCTTACCTTCAACGCCCATGAAAATGATCGTGTGTTTTCATCGCGTAGGAGCACACAACCAAAAAAGCAATTCATTCCATGATTATCAACTCCAATCCAGATTCCAAGCAACATATCATAAGCGTCCAGACGGTGGGCTGTATCAAATACTACTGCATCTCCAAAAGCCTCGTATGATCGAATTGATGAAGCATAAGACCAAGCAATATGCTCCGCCCTGTTATGTGCATCTATCTTAAACTCGTACTTGAATTCAGGATCCTCATCCTTAATGTTCTTGCACATTGTAAGTAGGTCAATAGCATCATTATCTCTATCCACATTCCTAAAAGACTGCAAAAGGTTTCTCACATCTATTTCGGTAAAAGGTAAACTACCTAATTTGACACCTTTCTCCAGTTCCATTAGCCTCAGCATTTGCCGTACAGACATCCCAGCTTTTGCAAACATGCAAATACGGCTTTTGTCATCTGTTGATATAGTGCAGTATGCAGGAAGCAGGCGAACTTCATTTGATTTTAAGAGTTCATGGTTGTGGCTGTTGCTAAAGCCCGTGATTCGCCATTCAGAAACATCAAAATCAGCCCTTTTAACAATTCTCATGTATGCTGGACAACCACAACGTGATGACTTCCGATTTCTTTGTAGTTTGCCATCATCTGATTGTTTCAACTGTGGATAGCCACCGCGGTGGCATGTAAAATCCCTTCTTGTGATTCCCCGACCAACTCCATCCTTTCCTCTAGTACGGTGACGTCTAATTGAGAAGCCACACTGCTTTGCAAAACTGCAATAAAATTCATAAGCAGCATCTTGAGAAACAAATCTTTGACCAACAAATGGTATGAGATTTACAGAAGTCTGTCGTGATAGAATTGTTTCTTCAGGTATTTCCTCTATTGTGCCGATATCGTCAGCTGACATATCTGTGCCATCATCAGAAGCCTCCATCACCAGACCTGCCTTTTCAGACGTTCTTTCCATCATGGACATATGACACTGCAAATATGATGCCAGCACGCAGAAAACAAAGCAATCGAATTAGGAAAACAGATCCATATCAGAAATCACTCATCACCGAAACAGAATGAAGCCAGAAACAAATAATAGAAGTTGGCATCCAAGGGAATTGAACACAAACAAAACCATTGTATAATATCTACTGCCAAGCATAGCAATGATAGTAACCATAGATTTGATGTTATGTTCTGTCGCCTGTAATAATATTAATGCATTTCTTTTTCATTGCCTGCCTACTTTGATATAGTTGGCAAGACAATGTCTTAATAATACCATTGTCGAGCATAGAAATGATAGCAACCATAGATTTGATGTTATGTTCTCTTCCTCATCATCACACTCATGCAATTTGTTTTCCTTTGCCTACTCTGATGTAGTTAGCAAGGCAGTGAGCTAATAATATGTTGCAGAAAATTTATTTCTTTAAGGTGTCCATGAACTCAAGTAATTGACAGAATTACTATTTTGCAGCACAGGAACAACCAGAGATGATAGCTCACTGCCTTGCTAACTACATCAGAGTAGGCAAAGGAAAACAAATTGCATGAATATGATGATGAGGAAGAGAACATAACATCAAATCTATGGTTGCTATCATTTCTATGCTCAACAATGGTATTATTAAGACATTGTCTTGCCAACTATATCAAAGTAGGCAGGCAATGAAAAAGAAATGCATTAATATTATTACAGACGACAGAACATAACATCAAATCTATGGTTACTATCATTGCTATGCTTGGCAGTAGATATTATACAATGGTTCATGGAGAATGCCAATCCATCTGCCCAGGTTTCCCAATTGAAATCGCTTAACTCCACTACTCTGGTCTTGATCCCTAAACAGGCGGGGGCTCAAAATTTGTCCCATTTTCGCCCCATTAGCCTTTGCAATGTTATATATAAGATTTTGGCTAAAATTTTGGCGAATAGACTCAAATTGTGCCTTCATGAAGTTGTTAGTGAGCAGCAGAGCGCCTTTGTCCCGAGTCGCCTAATTACTGATAATATGTTGGTGGCCTACGAAGCCGTTCACTACCTTCGCAGATGTCAAGGCAGGAAACGGAGAGAGATGGCTATTAAATTGGACATGTCGAAGGCGTATGACAGAATTGAGTGACAGTTTCTTCTAACGGTCATGGACGCAATGAATTTCGGCCAGACATGGACTAACTGGATTATGAGTTGTGTAACTTCCGTGTCCTACCGTGTAAATGTTAACGGCTTCAAGACGAGGTACTTCCAGCCACAGAGGGATCTTCGGCAGGGAGACCCGCTCTCTCCTTATCTGTTCATTCTGTGCGCTGAAGGTCTATTTGTTCTGATTTCTGATGCGGCAGCCCGAGCGAGTATTCATGGAATCAAACTTAACCCTCACGAATCAAACTTAACCCTCACGGGCCTGCCCTCACTCACCTATTGTTTGCCGACGATGCTATCATTTTCATGCGGACCTCTGCTTCTGATATCGGTGCCTTCCTGAATATTCTTCGCCAATATTCTGAATCCTCGGGGCAGGTGGTAAATGTGGATAAGACATCCGTCTTTTTCAGTTCCAATACTGATACTGGTGCAAGGGAGGACATTTTCGCTCGACTGGGGGCTTCTGGCAATGAGTTGAGGAATTACCTTGGTCTTCCGGCATGGTTGGGGAGATCTAAAAGGAACATGTTTAAGGGCTTGAAGGAGTGGATATGGCGCAAAGTTCAGGGGTGGAAGGGGAAGCTTCTTTCCTGGGGTGGCAAGGAGGTGTTGATTAAGGCTGTGGCTCAGGCAATCCCGACCTATACCATGAGTATCTTCCTCCTACCCAAATCCTTTTGCTCTGAACTCAATGTGATGTTAAGCAGGTTTTGGTGGGGTGAGATGGGTAGCAAACGGAAAATGAGTTGGGTAGCGTGGAAAGATATGTGCAA
>JAXCLR010000050.1:23914135-23928744 GCA_035584095.1 Annona squamosa | reverse complement strand
TTCTCAATCTCGCCAACAATTGTGGGAGAGAAAACACACTTCACAAGGATTGCTTACATGACAACAAAATATCCATCTGTCCAAGCCACTTAGAAAATGTGTGGCATAAGCACTCACTAACTAAATGCAAAGAACTTGCACACTGTTGTGGGATGTTGAATTTCTTGGAGCCAAGCACTTCAATAGCTATAAATAGAATCATCCGGCTGTCATTTTTGCCACAAGCCAACGCAGTAAGGGCTCTTAGCTTTCTTGCTCTCCCTCTAGAGCTCTATCCTGCTTAAAGCTTTGCCAAAATTATTTCTTTTTCTGTACTTTGCTTCCTCGAGGTAAAGATTCCTAACTTAGCCTCACATGGGAGATCTTTAATTGGCAGATGATATGAAGTGCGAGGCTTGGCATTCCAGCATCTCTTTCATTGATCTTTGCTTGTTGCGCCCCCAAACTCGAGGCGCTGGAGCCTTACTCTAGGATCATCTAGTTTGTAGATTGTGAGCAGGATTGTGGCCCTGTTCACGTGGCACAGTTTTCAATTCAATCTCATATTAATTTTCGAGCAAACATTCATTGATAATTAAAATCACATAATATTTAATAAGCATTAAAATTCATATACACCGTCAATCTTCGTAACCTGATAGTATTGTGTCTTTACAACCTCATCATTCATCAAAATATATAAAAATCATACAACCTTACGAGTCTCTAAATTGCGACATTTTTTTTCTTCTTAAACCTTGTTGTCTCTGTCTAAGGTTGGGAAAAATTAAATGTGAGTACTAGACTCAATAAGCAAGTATTCTCATTTAAATAAATATTTTTGTTTCATAATTTGGCATTTCATAAATAATGCACATTACACAATCATGCTTTAAACCTTCATTAGACGGTTCGCTAGCTAGGCGACAATCAATTCGTCTACCTCCTATTTTAGGGAGGGTACCGCCGGTCGTTGGGCCTACATCAGCGACTTGGTCGCATTAGAGGGGGACTTTGGTCCGCTTACACGTCTAGAATGGACCTGTATTTTTGTGCACCATGCATCATACACATGCTAGTATAACAAGTCATTCAATTATTTTGAAAATAAATCATTTCAAGTCGTTACTTGCTTACCTTAGGATATTAGCTTGCCTCCTTAACTTTTTCTTTTCCTTTTGCTAAACAAATGAAAAGGATTATTTTGTTTAATTGAATTATGTATATTATTAATATAAATATATATATCTATAGTGTTTTATTATCAATTTAGGTTGCACCTGTAACTCCATTATATATTTACTATGTATGTTTAATATATTGAATTCTATAACCCCATTATATAAGCATCATGTATAATCTATAGCAAGATAAATTTAAAAAAAATCTTTTCTGAAATTAATGTCCACATCTCCTAACAACCATACCTATGTATTTATTATTATGATTATACAATTACTAAATGAATGGTTTCTATCATGTCATAAAAATTCTATTTTAGCTGTCCAATTCACGTTACCATTTCTTTTTTCTTTCATTCTCAAGCTGTTATTTATATTTCTCACTGACGTAGCAGTAAATTAAAATTCTGCTATATTTATCAGTATATTATTCATTTAGTATTTAATGATAGGGCCCATCAATATGGAACAAGGTACCCTTTAATGATCAACTAGAAATAATGATAACAACAATAATAATACTCCTAAGATTAACGTGGGATTTTCAGTTTATATAAGGTGAAAATTCCCTAATGTCCAGACGTCTTTTAATTCTTAATAGGAACCTTTCCCAATTTATGTATATATATTTTAAAATCAGTTAACAACACACACACTATACCAAAAATAATAATTAGTTGAAGCTATGAACGACATCTATATGTAAAAACAATTGTTTGCCTACCTGTTCAAATGTCCGACTCCTTTTCCTTCACCGTTACTTCTTTTATTTATTTATTTAATTATTTGATAACCAATTTCTATATTAGTAAAAGGAATTTCGTTCCAGGTAAACATTAATAATCAGTTAAAAAAATAACTTGAAACCAAAGACAATATATTAAATGTATGACGTGAAGGAGGAGAGAAAATTTCTTGTTGCCAAAAAAGATAATAATAAAATAAAATCTATTCACGTAGACCCTGCTTGTCTTCTTCCTTCTTGCATTTATTTATAGGAATCCTGCTGGAGTTATAGTTCTGCTCTCAATTCTCCTTTGCTGTTCGTAGAAAAGAAAATAAAACAAAAAACTTTTATACCTATTTGAATTCCGGCTCCCCGTTGCGCGTCTTGCCTTCACTGTCTTCGCTACTGTTATTATTTTATTATAATTTTTCCTAGTTTTTCTCCTGCTTACGCTGTTGGATGTCCCGCTTTCTCCCATCTATCTTATTTATATGCTTGATTGTGCTGCCTTTCTTGACATTTCTCCTTTGGTGGTTTAAAGCATAATTCACAAAATATTGCCTGCTGCTCTCCCATGCATTGTGTTGACCTATTGCTGTCAGCTCCTCCTTGCTGCTGCCGCTTCATAGCTTTCACCGCAATCAGTGGTATTTTTAATTTTTTTTGAAAAATTTCAACATTAATTAATTAATTCATAATTGCCTACATACATACTTATATATTATGAAAATTTTTTCTACTAATATGCATATTATTGCTCACAAAATGCACCTTTCGGAATTTTTCTTGTTTCATTTTTTAATTAACTAATTCATCTTCGGACATAAAATCTCTTTATAAAATTTTGAAAACATGTTTTCCAAAATTTTATTCCTTTATTAAATTGGGTACATTAATTTAAGCTTACACATAAAATTTCACTTCAATTGGAGCAAAGTAAATATTTTAATTTAATTAAAATCGTATTTTGGCATAAAATTTCATTTTAAAAGCTTGTAGACATGTTTTTCAAAATTTAATCCATTTGTTAGTAGGGTATATTAAAATAAGCTTATTCCAAAAGTTTCATCTCAAACAACCTTATATACATCACTATATTAATTAAATTAAAAAAATTTATGTAAAAATAATAAAAGGCAAAAGGAGGCTCCGAACGGCTGCGTATTAGTTTTTTTTGGGCACGTATTTTAATGCCGTTAATTTAAACACTTTAATCAAAAAATTTTCATAATCTAATCCATCTAGATTAAAGAACACACAATTTAATACTTTTTATTAAATTTTTTCGTTGCTCTGAGTTATACATTCTAAAATATAATGAAAATAGCATAGAGGAATATAAGCCCTTAATTAGGACCCTTAATTAGCCCAAAATTTTCTATTTATTTTTATTTTTTCATAAGGTTCGTGAATTTAAACCGTCTTAATTGATGTAATTCAGAATTTTGAAATTTCTTCCCGAAAGGTTTCTAAAAATTCATTTTCATATCTAATCTTTATGAAATCATTATTTACCTTTTTTCTAAATTTGAAATTTAATCTCATCTTTCTAAAATTGTAATACACATTTTTTATAACTTTATAGCAATAATAAACACAATGTACAAGCTTGCAGTAAGTATTACATTCACTAAGTTCAAATAACATGAGTTTCACTATATTAAATACTATTTTTGGTTGTATATAATATAAAATGACTATATTTAACCAAGAGGAGTGATCCTGTTAGCCTAGGTTAAGTAAATGTCCAACTTAGCCCACCTTAAAAAACCTATTTATAATAATTTTTTTGTACTTTTTTCTTCATACACTTGTTTATCTAAGTGTATTTAATATATAAACCAAGTTTTACCATTTTTGAATATGTTTATCTATTTTTTTAGATTTTTAAACATCTATGTGTATATATGTATTTAAAATACCCTTATTTTTAAAAAATCTAAAAAATATATATACACATATCCAAAAATAGTAAAACTTAGATTTATATATCAAATACGCTTAGATAAATAAGTGCATGAAGAAAAAAGTAAAAAAAATTATTTTAAATAGAATTTTTGAGGTGAACTAAGTAAGACATTTATTTAACACAGGCTAATAGGATCATTCTTTTTTAACCAAATGCCACATTTAATTTTTGAGCGAAAATACATTCATTTTTCTGAATGGAGGCCTCCAAAACACGTTTAATGCAGATAATATACGTTGGATGCGGTCCAAAAAATTCACCACATTCGATGATATTTGTTCTGCTGATATCCACAAAATATCTTAAAGATATTTTCATATCTTAGCAAGAAAAACAATAAACAGTTGGAACTTTTTCACCAAGATATAAATAAATTTTAATGGAGGTGTACTTGTATTCATAAATGCCAGATTCATTTTTTTTGTTTTCATGAAATCACATTTGATCCTCATTTAATCTGATATATGCTCTGATCAATTTTATACATATACTTCACTATCTGGGTCATAATCCATCAACCTTGTGGACCTTAGCTCCACAAAGTGAATAACTTTTTCAAATTTCCCATAATGATTACAACATCTGGGCAAATTTTAGTGTATTTTGAGGATCTTGTAACCTCATGATGACGCTTAGACCAACAATAATTCAAAAGCACAAAGGGAATTTGGGCCCCTCCAATCCCTTTATCCAAGCATCGGTGATCATGCAAGTTATTAAATATGTGCCCGTAGAGGGCTTTCTAGCTAGATTTCTATAACCTTATGTATGACCATGTAAACAGTAAACTTGGGAATTATTATAAAGTACTCCTTAACCAAAGTATTAAAATATGTATACACACAGGCGCGCACACACCATATATATGCTGCTGCTTTTCAAATTGCACATGCGGGGCCCTCGGTTCAAATCAAAAAGCTCGCTAGACCATTTTTTAAAATATTTTTATATTCATAACATCCAGACATTATAACGAAGCACGATCATCACTTTCACAAATAAAGAGAAATTTTTCATAAACACCCACCACATTAGGAGAAATTGTAAAACCCTCATAACATGTGGAAAATTGTAAAATCTCAGTTACAAGGAGGACTAAATTATAAACTGCTATACATGATACCTGCAAGCTAAAAGGATCCAACACACAATCTGGGTTGGGCGAGCTAAGCGTGTTAGCTAGACCATTGATCTCACTAGATTTTGCTTGGATGCTCACATTCGAGTGGGATTTGATAAATTCAAGTGGGTTTTAGTGACAAATCTTGAACAGTCAAACCAGACCCACTGCCACTGCTGATTAATTATATATGTGTGGTTTTTATTTCTTTTTGGATCTCATAGTCAAGCCCTTCATCATTAATTTCTATTTCTTTTCCATTGTAGATTGTTTGCCACGACAGCCCGTACGTCCCATGATACAGGATGTAGTTTCGTTATTTGGCACCGAAGATCACAACATATATATCATCTATAATGAAATTATGTGTGTTAATTTTCCAAAATGATCCACAAATCCGTATGAATGATTAATTTATTAAAGGCCGTGTTGAGCATCTTTCTCATATGTACTCAAAACGGGTCAGTGGATCAACTGTTAGCGTAGATGTCAAGCTTGAAATATCAAATTTATACTTGTCCGAATGGACTTACTAGATTAGTCTTTTGGGGATAAAATTGATTGACTGATTTTTATTTCAACAAAGTATTAAGTTGCACCTAAGTTCAGTTTTGTTATGTACTCTTTTTTTATATGAATGAAGACTAGCTCCAACTCGAAATCAAAAGTAGAACTTACTCACACAGTAGTGTCGAACCATTTGCTATGCAAGTATTGACTTTTGTTGTACTCTCAGTATTTTTGTTACATATTTACAATAAATATTAATAAATGTGGTAATCTTATTGGAAACCTATTAACTAAATTTCGCTACATGTTATCAATTTGTCTGCAAACAATTACTTGGCTACAATTATTTAATTGCTTAAGGGTGATGGCATGTAGTCAATCAATGGCAAACCATTTTTATATTATTTACAATCAAATTTCATTAACTTATAATAGTTTATATTTAGCTGCAAATAATTACAATTTTTGTTAAAAATAATGATAGTTATTTAAGTACAGGTAATATTTAGAATTTAAGTGAATATAGTCAAATGCAATTAAAATTGATTTCTTTTGTTGCAGAAAGGCAATCATATATAATAACTTTTGTTGTACTGCATCTAGGTACATATCAGTGCCTTTTTTTTCATGGCTTGAAATTCACTGGTCATTTTAAAGTAGAATCATCCCATTTACACATTAAAAAAAAAATCTATAAAACCAACCATTTCAAAATAAAAAATACCAGATCACATAAAGTTCTGTCTAGGTGTAAAGGGCAGAATAATTTTTGCAAGATTAATCTTTCACTAACTTGAGTATCCAAGTGCCTTTCTGATCCCATTTTGCACCTTGTAACCACGATCTGTCATGTGGAGCCAATCTGCATGTTACACATGTTAAATTTCAATGGAAATGGATCATGAAAACATGATATTCAAATTAAATATTCGGTATAGCTATAATCAGGATCCCACGAAGATACCAAAAATCCCACACATTAAATGTAGTTTTCAATATCATTTCACTTGGATGCCAAGCCCTTGCCATGATTTAAAGCACTCCAAACCTTATCTTGAAAAAAAATATATCATATAATAAACCTTGATGCACTATAGTGCTATGTTACATGATGAAAGATACGTTTTACATGTAGCACTGATTTATCTGCATGATGCGTTTGGGGGGTTAATATACATATAGATTTTAATGAGTGGAAGCTAGATGCCAATCCGAAACATGCTAATGGTCCATCTAACGTGGATGGTTGACCTCAATACAAGAAACAAAAGGATGATGGGCGTGCACTCAAACTTAGGTGTTACATCATACAGGCGCACCACATGTGCCCGCTGCTTCTTTAAATCGGATTTATACCCAAGGTGGGCCACACACAGATCCGGAAGATCTGAGATGTCATTGCCTGCATCCCTACAATCAAGACTGGTTTGAGTGTTATGTCCAGTCGACAAAAGAGACTGATTTATGAACAAAAGTGACCAGCCACTCGTCATCATAAATCAACCATTATTTCCGGTAGATACCTATTTTCATTGTTAGAGAAGAAATTAATAGCGTAAACCTCTTAGATTACCAAGAATATAGGTGGATTTTTTTGTAGCTTTTGAATGTGTGATCATGTCAGTGTGGTCAAAAGTATTGCATCAATTTGAAGCTTGAATTGTATCTGTAGTGGAGGTGAAAAGACACAAAATTAACTAGTCATGTTAAGATAGACTAACCAATATAATTACTACAATAAATGTCAATACCTACAATCATATTTTTTATTACATAAAGTAATTTTGGCAATATATATATATATATGTATTAGTTTTTCTGTAAATACATATTTGGCTGCACATACTTTTCTATTCAAGGGTGGCGGCAGATGGTTAAATTCAACTAATTTTCATATTATTTATAGATAAATTTCATGTTAATTGAAGACATTTACATTTTTTTTATGAGAATGGACATTTATATTTGGATGCAAATAATGATAATAATTTGATTACAAATAATATTGAAATTTTGCTGTCGGTAACTTCAGTTGTAGCGAAAGTGGTGCCGATAATTGTCATATCTGTTATTTTCGAATGAAATTAGCCCATAATCACTATATGGTATCCAGTGCAGCAGCAAGCGTGCAATTGGGCAGAGAACAAGAGGATTAGAAGAGCTTTAGTTTCGCCCCACCTTCTGCTGTTCTTGCCTTTCCATGTTTCGTCACATTAAAGCAAGAAATGGCCTGTGTTGGACCCTCCAAACCATCATGTTTCCGAGGATAAAAAAAAGAGCACAGAAAAACAGTGAAGTTAGTTTTATTAGGCCCCAAGAAAGGAGGTAGAAGTGATGTGCATTCCAAAGTAAGATGAAACCTCCACAATATTCCACTATAAACTGAGCTAGGGTGGGCCACCCATGTACTTTTGATGTTGAAAGGCTACAGACATCAGACAAGCAGGGGCCGTTAAAGCGTCCACTAGCTAGCTATTATCTATGAATTCTTGGCCAGTATTGCCCAAGCTCAACAAGGACGCTAAGGTACTCACAAATGTCAGAAATGCACAGTTACTACATATACCACTGACTTATAAATTATGCTGGCATGGCTTCTCAAGTACTGGACTCACCATAAATTAAACAGATTAATTAGATGTGATGCAATAACCTCCTCCCCCATCCTCAGGCTTTTTAAAAAAAAAAAAAGTTATATGATGGGTGGGTGTTCTTGAAATCCACATATAGTTAAATATTTATATAATTGGGAACAAGTAATTAGAAAAAATTGGGAGATTAACTAGATAGGTAGATGACAGGAGATCCACGTCAGAGAAGGTCAATCCATGGGACAATGATGTGACGTGCCATTAGCAAGTGGTGGGTCAGCTAAGTATAGCTAGCTAGGCGAGTTAGAACCCTTAAGGGGCATGTGGGAAGAGACAGGGTGGTAACCAAGTTCAGAGCTTTTTTTCAAAAGAATTTGTAGCCATGCCATTGCCATGCTGGGTAGGAGCTAGGGAGAGGGAGCTTTTAGACCAACTTTTTACGTGGGATATATTGCTAAAGATCCCAAGATCCTTTCAACCAACACTTTCAATGGTTTCTGATTGAAGTTTGCAGGATTCGGAGTGGGAAAAGCGTCAATCAAGCTTGTGTTGCGGGAGACATTGTCATCATCGTGAGGGACAACGAGCTAGAGAGAGAGAGAGCGCGCATTAACAAGATCTAGTAGTAGCCGGCACTCTTTGATCATGATTGAGACTACTCATGATCGAGGACACCTACAAGTAATATAGCAGCAGTACTAATTCCCCACAAGAGAAAAGATAAACAGTTTGTATGGATGATGCGGTAGTCCATTTTGCTATTTTACGCCAACCATCCTGTCGATCATGGAGGCATGCATGCATGCATGTCTAGAATCTTGATGGATGAGGTCTTGTCTATGTACGAATCTTTTCTATAAGGGATGTAGTGCATCGTACTTGTCCAAGTAGCAACAATATTCCTGCGCGTGATCCATGCCACTTCGGGTTTGTCACACTCAAAATTCCCACCACACACAGTCTCTCAAAATTCCCATCAAATGCATTGAGCTAACCTTGCACGGTAAAGGCACTCTCTGTAGAGATTCTGATTTCCCCAAAAGAAATTTTAATAATAACCCACTAACATGGACGCTTAGAAGCCAACTTTAATGTTATTACCAACCAAACACAAATTGGCTGCATTTGGAAATACGTGCAGCCTGATTTTTTATGCAGATAAAATTAAAGAAAATGACTGCGTTGAATCATATTTTACCACCTTTAAGCAGCAGTTGTTGGGTATAGAATTTGCAACTAAATGAAAGTATATGAAGTGAAATGCATATTATATGAAACAAAAATAATGGTTCACTTAGGAAAAATTTTTGTAGTGAAAGAAGCGTAATTAGATATAAGAACTATTCTTGTATTGTAATTGCTAAAGTACCTTTTGCAAATTCATACTAAATTTAATCTCATTTATGGACTTAGTAATGTATGATAACTTAAAAACAACATGAGAAATGCACTTAGATAAAGACAAAAGTTACAAATCAAGATTACTATGGAAAGAAAAAATTTTCATTAGCAAGAAAAGAAATTCACTTTTAACAACAAATTCATACTTCGTTGAAAGAAATTTTCGCTTTTAGCAAAAAATTCATATTTTGTTGCAAGGAAACAAATTCACCTTTCAACAAAGTCACACTTTATTACCAAAAAAATGATTGAGCAAGTTTTGTTTCCATGAAACATCTCTTCTATATAATCTCTTACATCTTTAATATTTTGATATCTAATAAAAAATTTACTCCATTTAATTGTATTAGACATGGTTTATATTATTATGGAAATATTTTTCATTTGTCTAGAATTATCATACATAGGCCTCATACACGAATGTGTAAAACTAACTTAGTAAAATAGTTTCATAATAAATATCGGTTTTAAAGTTATATTTTCAATATTTAAACTTTCTAAAACATAATTACTATGTGAATAAATAATTCTATAAAATATTATTATATTTTAAATATATGTATAAATGGATCTAAGAATTTTTCTTAATTTATACATTAATATTTTTTAGCAAATATGATTCATCCAAATGTTTAATTTTGATCAAACTTGATCTCTTAACTAAATAAGTAATGTTAAATAAAATCAATAGAAAGCATTTAACACCATATATTAAAATATTGAAAATAATAAAGGTTATATGAAACCACCTATGCATAAACAGATTACATATAAGTGAGACGAGGTGCATACACCTATTTTTATTTTTTTGAAATTTCTTTTACACAACTATTAATCTAAATGTATCTAATATGTGTATTAATTTTTATCTTTTTGGAGATTTTTAGATCTTTTTCTTTTATTTTTAAAAATCAATGGCATTTTAGTAATTTTAAATTACTAAAAATGCTATTGATCTTTAAAAAGAAAAGAAAAAGATCTTAAAATGATAAAAATGATAAAAATTGATATACATGTTAAATACACTTAGATTAATAGTTTCATGAAAAATTTTCAAAAAAAAATTTAAAAAATAGGTAAAGTACTCCTAGATGCATTGAACCTCGATGTGCTTGGGTGCATAAGATTGGTTCCCAAGCCGGACAAGACTTAGTTATACATTCTTAAAATTTTTTCCTTTTAAAACATTCACACTTTGTTACTAAAAAATGACTTGATTATACCTTCTTTAAATTGGTTTTTCTTTTGCCAAAAATTCATTTCAAATTATAGCCATAAAATTTTATTTATGATTTTGTAGTTAAATTTCATTGCAAAATATTTTTAACAAAAAATTAGAAATTTTTTTTGTAAAAAGGCTAGTTTAGGCATCTTCAGCAAAGCATAAAAAAATTGCGGTAAGAGGGCTTATAAATTTGTTAGTAGAAGTCACGAATACATTTCGTTGATAATTTAACATGCATTTTGCGGTTGTGTTACCTGATCAAGCCTAATAATACAAGAAATACATGCATCAGAAAATAATACAAGAATAACTCATGAACAAATCCCTAACAACAATGCTTACTACAACAAATGGTATACAATTTTTTTTCCTTTTCACTGATATAAATTTGGTTACATAACCAAATGAATGGACTTAGCAACAATTGATTTTTAGTTGTGAATATTTAGTTACTTCTATTTGATGATCTAAAACCGAATTTCATATCAGAAAGAGATTTATAAAAAAATATTTATAAATAAATCTAACATTAAATAATGTGATGCATTTTAAAATCATACAATTAAGCTGTTAAATTAAAGCGAATAATATCATATTGTAAAATCTATAACTCACATGCTTATAATCACTTTTATAGATCTATATAAATGGTGCTCATTTTCTGTGTCCAAATGAACGGCAACGCTTCCCTTGAGAGCGCAATAATAGATGTAAAAATTTCGTTGAAATGATTAAAAAAAACCCTTGTGAATAAAATTCTTCTATTTTACAGGTAATTCCTATTATAATATTGAAAAATAAAATTTTTAAATAATTTATCTAAAAATTTAAAATCTAACCAACACAAAATTCTTTTATTTAAGTGAGGAACGTTTTTAAAATTATTTTCTTGTAATTTTATTTAGTGAAAATATATATTCAAGTGATTATTTCTATTTATATGTATTACATATTTTAATATTTTTAATATTATTTTGCAATAATTTTACAATATCTGCAAATTTATTTTTACAGAAACATTTCGTAATTTCAATAAAATTTTAACCTCCATTGATGTTCCCCTAAGAAAAGTGATACACCTCCAACTTCAACGAAACTACATATGTATGTTTGGATTTCGTCAAAATTCGTGATATGCTCGCAAAATCACTCAAATTATCTAAATATAAATAAAAAACACAAGTTAATATATGAAAATTAAAATTCATGCATATTCCTTCGCATACACAACCAAAGGAGTCAGAACTTAATCCTTCATACAACGATGAGAGCAAAAAAACTTCCATTTTTTGCTAATCAAAGAAACTTTTATTAACTTGATTGTTTAGATGGAATGTGAAGGGGATAAGAATAATAAAATCTGCCATTTTCCAGCATCATTTTTCTCGTTCTTCAGAAAAAACAACCTACTTTTTCTAATTTTACATGCAATTTTTTCCAATCCCTGTGTACTTTTTTTCGTTTCTAAGTTATAATACAACTTTTCTCATTTTAATACGTCACATCTCACATCTTCGTCCAATCGAAGTCACCAACAAGCTGTAAGAAAAAGAGGTGTTCCCAATTCCAGACGAGTACGTATCTCATCACGACATATATGTACAGGAAACTTTTCTATAGATTTTTTGCATTTTGGTCTATGGAGCTTTGCATATTTATTTTTTAGCCCACAAGTTTTGCGTATTCACTTTTTAAACCTTGTAAGTTTGCCCCATTTGCATTTTAATTTCTAGAGTTTTATACCATCAAAATATCCAACTAATGGCTGTAATTTGTAAATAAGAAAGTCAAAAATGTCCTTATGACTTGATTATGCATAGGGCGGTTTTTGTTATGCACTGCTTGTAAGTTTACTCATATTTGCTAATAGGAAGATTTTGTATGGCCTAGTTGAGTTGAGTTGACCTAAACTTGCTGAAAATGTGATTTTTGTTATGGCCAAATTGAGTCGATTTATTTTATAAGTTGGTTTCTTTTAAGGCCAAATTGAGTCGATTTATTTTATAAGTTGGTTTCTTTTAAAGGTAATATTATTATTAAAAAAAATTTTAATGCAGTTACTAACAAATTTTTCATTTGTTTATTGGCTTGCATCAATGATAAGGTTTAAAATACACACTGGGCAAACTTATCAGATTTGAAAAGCAAATAAGCAAACAGTCTTAAATTAAAAAGTAAATGTACAGAATTAGAAAGATCAAAATGCAAAAAAAAATCCCTATATCTGTCAACCAAGGCCCATAGCAGCTCTTATCATGGAGGTGCCTTTTTAAAATTATCATAAAAATATAAAAAGGATCTAATTGAAGTGAGGAGGATGTGATTGGGCATTAAATTATTGTTCCTCATATACTGCTCGTTCAAAGTGGCACATGAATGTACCAGCATTAATTAAAATTGTGACCAGCAACGATGGTTTTAGTGAAGGAACATCTACATTGACTTCAAATTAGGGCAAGATTATAAGTCTCGGGTGATTGGACCTGCATGCAGTATCATGGCCATCAGTCGGTCAGCTTATATGGCATGATTTGACCTACTCTCAACACCAAAAATAAGTGAATTACACTTTTTTAAAAAGTGCATTGCTTGTAACTATTTGCTCTTTGGGGCACCACAAAACTTTGATTTCTGGCAGCTAAATTTTGGTTGCACAGGGAATTGTGTCGTTTTGGAAATAATTCATTGCAAAGATTTGGTCACCTGGAGAAGAAAATTTAGTTTCTAATGAGATTGTATTTCGGAAGATATAAAAGTAAGAACTAAGAACGGAAAGGGCCAAGCGTAATCGCTTAGTGGCGCTACTGCTCACTAACCCCACATTCTCATTCAGCCCGGATTGGCAGCATGTTCTCTTTATATTAAAAATAGAAGCTTTACTTGATTATAATACAAATTGAGATGAATGTAAATATGTATTAATTAAAAAAAATAAGGGTGAAAAATATAGCGGGAAATTTTGGAAAAAAGTTGACAGTGACATGTTATTGCTGGAGTAGTGATTACTAATAAAAGAAATAAAGTTAAAGTAGATAAAATTGTTGTACAAGAAATAGGAAAAATAATTAAAATATTTACTTAATAAACAATTAGGATAGTTAAGATCTAAAATCATATTAAAAAAGTGTTTTGTGAGGAGAAACCATAACTTCTTCACTTTATCAACCAAATAAGATTTGTTTATTTTCCAAAACTACTTTTTGTTTGCGAATAATGGTTACCAACCCGTATATTTTTTTTAGTGTGAGCTATCCTATATGGACATGAGACAACTTATTTTCAATTACAATGGAGCTAATTTCGCCACAAAGAAGCCATCTACTCTATGGCATGATGGTACCTTACCTGCATCGCGATCCCCTTCACTCAAGTGCATTAACCCATTTTTTTATTTTTTTCAAAATTTTTTATACAAGTGTTAATCTAAGTGTATTTAACATGTTTATCAATTTTTACTATTTTTAAAGTATTTTAGATATTTATAAAATATTTGTGGAGAGCGAAAACTTTTTAATTAAAAAATTTTAGTTTGAAAAATTTTTAGTATTACGAAACACCCGCTTGTAAATTAGGAAGAAATTTTTTACTCAAAAATAAATATATTCATGTATAAATTTAAAAAATACTTAGATTCATTCACATATATATTCGAATATAATAATATTTTGTAAAATTATTTATCTATATAGTAGTCATGTTTTAGATGGCTTAGATGTTAAAAATACTATTTAAAAAATGATATTTAGTATTAAATTATCTTTATGTTGATTTTATATACTTATAAATGAGCTCATATATAATAATAGTAAACAAATGAAAGAACTTCAATGATAATATAAATAATATTAAATATAATAGACGAAATGAATTTTATATCAACCATCGATATATTAAAAATAAAATGGT
>JAXCLR010000050.1:23896348-23914035 GCA_035584095.1 Annona squamosa | reverse complement strand
CTACTTTTTGTTTGCTAATAATGGTTACCAACCCGTATTTTTTTTTAGTGTGACCTATCCTATATGGACATGAGACAACTTATTTTCAATTACAATGGAGCTAATTTCGCCACAAAGAAGCCATCTAGTCTATGGCATGATGGTACCTTACTTGCATCGCGATCCCCTGCACTCAGGTGCATTAACTCATTTTTTTATTTTTTTCAAAATTTTTTTATACAAGCGTTAATCTAAATGTATTTAACATGTGTATCAATTTCTACTATTTTTAAAGTATTTTAGATATTTATAAAATATTTGTGGAGAGTGAAAAGTTTTTAATTAAAAAATTTTAGTTTGAAAATTTTTTAGTATTACGAAACACCAGCTTGTAAATTAGGAAGAAATTTTTTGCTCAAAAATAAATATATTCATGTATAAATTTTAAAAATACTTAGATTCATTCACATATATATTAGAATATAATAATATTTTGTAAAATTATTTATCTATACAATAGTGATATTTTAGATGACTTAGATGTTAAAAACACTATTTAAAAATTGATATTTAGTATTAAATTATCTTTATATTGATTTTATATACTTATAAATGAGCTTATATATAATAATAGTAAACAAATGAAAGAACTTCAATGATAATATAAATAATATTAAATATAATAGATGAAATGAATTTTATATCAACCATCAATATATTAAAAATAAAATAGTTACATAAAAAAAATTTCATAAAAGCAAAGCCTTTTTATATATGAGTTATTTATATAATAGTTTGCATATAAAAACGTCATGTGTAGGAATTGTATTGGTTTGCTATATATGTACCTATGAGTGTCTATGTAGTAGGATATCTGCCGGGGCCGGATTGTACAAGAAAAGTTGTCAAGGTATCTTAATTGAGAATATATCAACACGTCCGAATAAATACGAGTTATTCTATGTATATAAATTTTTATAATAATGAAATTCATATTTTTCTTCCATTTTTTCTTCTAGATTGAAAAGTTTTCTATGTACACATCGAAAAAAAAAGTTTTCTATCTAAGTCTTTGTTTCTGCTGTGTTTAATCTTGTACTTGTTTTTAAAATTCAAAAAATATTTATACATATTTAAAATAATAAGACTTAAAATATGGATAACATATAATTAATAAGTTTATTTAAAAAATTTTAATTTTTTAAATGGGATTTTGTAGACTCCGGGCTGCCGCATGGGGTCATTATCCTTATGTAAATACTTCCACGACAACTGATATGAAAGTGAATAACATTCCCTAATTACAAGTGGTAGGAGAGTGAATCGCATTTCCACAAAATCACCCGCGTATTATATTCTTGATTTCTTATCATATTGTCAATAAAGTGCAAGTGAACGACTGCGCTGCAGTATATAGATCACGGTACTCCGGCACGGCAATTTACAAAATGGTAGCGCTAGCATAGTGCAATAATTTCGGGCCGTTTTAGGAATGGATGCAGTGATGCAACTTGGTTTATAAAATTAGGACTCACCTCAACTCTAATATTAGCTTTATTTTTAAAGCTTCAATTCTAATTCTTTTGTAAACCATTACACCGACCTTAGTTTTTAAATTTAAGCTCAAGTTGAATTTCAAACTAAAATTCTTTCATTATTATATATTTGTTATCTGTTTTATACTAATTCAATTTCAAATCCATCATTAACAAAATTCTAAAATGATAATTTTCTACTTTAAAGTAAGAAAATTCAAGATTAATTAAGAATATAAAGAATAAGGGATGTTATCTAATACATCTGAGTGTACTTAGCTTAAGTGTGCCTAGGTGCATAATTCCTTTTTTAATTTTTTTTTAGTTTTTAAAATTCATATGAGAGCGCAAGTATGAATAACCCATATACATAGTTTTTATATTTTTCATATTTTTAAATATTTTATTTGAATTTTAAAAATTAAAAAAGCAAAGCATTTCTCATATGCTTGCACATGAGAAATGACGTATTTTTATTTTTGATTTTTAAAATAAAATATTTTAAAATTTTTGAAAAAATTATATACGGGACATTCATGCTTAGGCCCACAATATACAAAAATTAAAAATAAAAATAAATTATAGGTCATAGTGGATGAACTAAAGCTAAGTAGACACGTGTGCGCCTAAGGTGTAACTCGAGCAGGATATTAATACGTCCACCCATTAGGCACTTTAAAATGGGCAAGGACTCATAAAGTAACATAGGTTCCAAATAATAAACTACCTAGTATAATTACGATAGGGTAGGCTTGAGATACTAGTACCAAAACAAACCCAAATTTATAATATATATTTAATATCTTTTTTATAAAATATATTATATATTTGAAGATATAAAAAAATATATTTTTGAATATAGAAACGTGCTCCATTAATCTAGTATTTAGTTTACATAATAAATGAATTTTAAAATTATATCATTATCATATTGATTATAAGTTTTTAACTAAAATTTATATTAAATTTCCAATTTTCAAATATAATTTAAGGGTAAATTTCTCTAATACCTACAACATTTGCCTATAATTCCTTCATACTCACAATATTTCAATAATTAGACTTCAAGAAGAATAATGCTTATATATAGATTATAAAATAAATATAATATATATAAGGAAAATCTAACTGGATTTTATAGGAGGTCTAACATAAACGGGGGCGCTTTTATGAAACCTCCTCTATTTTTTAAATTTTGAAGGTTAATAGAAAATTCACTTCATCCATTGTATTTAACATAATTTATTGTATTTTAGAAACACTTCTATTTTTTTAATTTTACTGTATATGGGTCTCATTTATAAATATGTAAAATCAATATAATAAATGGTTTAATATTAAAATATCAACTTTAAAGTTATTTTTTTAACATTTAAACCATCTAAATTATCAATAATATGTAGATAAATGATCCTATAAATAATTATTATAATCTAATACACATGTGAATGGATCTAAGTATTTTTTATAATTTAAACATGAATATACCACTTTTCAGCAAATATGCCTTGTCCACATATTATGTTAAATACAATGAATAGATTAAATTTTTCATCAAAGATTAACATTACAAAAATAAAAAGGGTTCCACAAAATCACTTTTATGAATCCTGATTTTATAAAATTATTCTGGTAACACAAATATAATATATATTATATATAATTTGGGTTCAGGTTGTCCTTGATAAATCGGGTTCAGGTTTTCTAATGATTAATTTTAACACCATTTTATTACGAGTTCGATGGGCTAAGTTTAGGTCGAACCCAGATTAAATTACATCACTAAAAGGATGGGATAAAAAATATGTTATTATTAGGTGGAGAGGTGATTTTTTTAGTAACGAGAAAAAATTTTAATTAGAAATTCCATCCCATCTATTTCTTAGATATTTGCAAGTGAAAATTTTCAAATTTTGCAATTTGTGTGCTTAACATTTTTTTTTGGCTAACTACCCCTACTTTTGAACTTTATTTGCAAAGCACCCGCATGAAAAAGATATTCAGTATAAATATGATAGATGAACTGTAGAGTAATATGAGAAATGTTGTTTCTAAAAAATAATTTGTAGTTCATATAAAAGCTAATGAATTAATAAATTTTTTTTTGAAAATTTAAATTTTGGCAATTAATTGAGGATTTTTTACGAAAAATTCAAAAAGAAAGGATTCTTTGTGAAAAACTCGAAATGGGTTATTTTGCAAAAAATTTCAAATTAGATGTTTTTTTATAAATAAAAAGTATGAGGTATAAATTACGAATTTCAAAAACTTCGGGTTCATTTATAAAGTATCCCTGATTTTAGCTATATTATGTTGTTAGTGTACCACTTTTACAACCTATTATCAACTAGTTTTGATTTTAGAAATAATGGAGGAGCCACTTGGATTAGGTAAGTCCAATTCTTTACATATAAACCTATTTATAAAAATTCTTATCATATCTTATTTTAGGTTGAATTGATTTAAGATTTATCTTATCTTTTTAAAGGTTGGAAAAATTCTAGTTTTGATTCCAAATTAGTGCATTAAAATGTCTTCCTAATAAATTTAAAAATTATAATTTTAGTATATATCTTACTTATAAACTTATAATCAATATGGTAATAATATAATTTTAAAATATATTTGTTAAATGTACTCAATAGTACATATATGAAACGAATTTCTTTATTTTGAAAAATATATTTTATGCCTTTAAATGTATAATATATTTTATAAATTGGCCTGCCACGTAGAAGCATTTCATGTAACCCTTCAAATGTTAAGGTTTTTATGCTTGATGAAAAATCAAATTTATTTATTATATTGAACATTATTTGTTTAACAAGAAAATCAAATTTTATCTAAATCCAACATGTATATAAAATAAGTACATTATGTGTAAATTAGAAAAAAATAGTTAGATTTATTGACACATGTATTAGAATGTAGCATTTATAGAATTATTTATCCACATAGAAGTTATATTGTACATGGCTTAAATATTGAAAATACTACTTAAAATTTGATTTTTAGCATTAAATTATTTTATCACATTAAATTATTTTATCACATTACAAGTGTGTGTATGGGATCTATATATAGTGATACTAGATAAATAAAAGAATTTCTATAATAATATAAATGATGCTAATATAACAGATAAAGTAGATTTTTTATCAACTATCTAGACATTAAAAATGAAAATGAGATTTCATAGAAAAATTCCTATTTTGTAAATTATCTATTGAATATATTTGTTGTTTGAGTCGATTTTGGGTATTTCAAATTTTTGAACCTATCTTACTCTAATTGAATAATTTTTGTTTAAAATACCCTATCATAGAGGTAAAAAAAAAGAAGAAACATAACCTGCCTAGTTTAGGGTACGTGACGAGTCAACCCATAAGTACTTTTTTTTTTGAAATGTCTAAGTACTCAACTTGAGTTGCACTTCTAAGTAACAAATAGAAAAAAAAATTAATTAAGAGTGCATTTGAGAAGTGATAAAAGTTTTAAAGAAAAATTTTTTGTATAAAAATTTTTAAATATAAGAAAATGATGTGATATAATAAGAATAATGATGAAAAGTCAGGAAAATAAATTCAAAATAAATAGTTTAGATATATCAGTAGTTGTATAGAAATAGTTAAATAGTAAAATAGTTGTATAGAACAAAGAGAAAATAATTATATAAAGTGAAAAAATTTAGATGGAAAAGTTGTAGGTATTCAAAATGAAGAGAATGAAAATGGATTGTTATGTATTGAGAATAATAAAGATGAAGGCTAAATGCACCCGAGTGCACTTAACTCTTTTTTGAAATTTTTTTGAAATTTTTTATCTCATCCTATTTTCATCTCATTCTAATTTATGTGATCATTCTCGGCACTTCTGTGAATCTATTTTCTGATCAGTCAATAGTTGACAAAAATCAAAAACTTCACACTGTGCATACATAAAAACAAAATAAATCCAAAATAAATATTATTTATGCTACTTAAGCAATTATGATAATTGAATTTATTTAGATACATGATTATAAAGTAATGAGAGAAAGGCAAAATACATAGATAAAAATAGTTAAGAAAATATGAAATATTAAAAATTATTTCTCGATTATAAAAAATGATGCAACTGAATCCACGCATTTGACGCAATGAAGTGTTTTTTAAAAAAAAATTGAAAGAGGCAATGAAGTGTTATGATAATAATTGTTCTACTTGATCACCATAAGAACTCTAAAACTGAATTCATAACATAGAGGCACGGTTAGGGATCTAAGGGCAAAAGATGTGCAGGCGAGTGCGATGTCTGAGTCTCTGACAAAGCATTTCTATGGAAGACTCCCACGGTTTACGCCTGTCGGTAGTTAGGCCTGTCGGATGGGCATGATGTATCTCCAGGCCCCATTACTTGGACGATCCATATCATCTTGCACGTGCATCCATCAGTCATATTATTCCCCATTGCTTTCAGCTCATGCGCATCAACTCCGTGACCCGCCCGAGCTGCAACTTAATACGCAGCCATCGCCGTGTGAAAGAGTTTAGGCTGGAGACCAGAATTTATCCCCTCCATTTGCACCAAATTTTGGTGGGAACCTCTTCTATGGAGCAATTTTGACGATGATACCATAATTAAATTGCTCATGTTTCTTAAAATTATTTTTCTAACCATAGTGCCAAAAAAAAAAATTTCAATCCAAGTTTTGGGTGGGTCCTACCTACTTAAAAATAAATACGCTTGAATTATAAAAAACAACTCTTGAAAATGAACTAAAATATTATAATAATTTATGAAAACCATTCATCCCAAAATGAAGCATATCATAGAAATTCACATATTAAATAAACAATTTCCAAAGTGATATATTAATCAAATAATTTTATTACGTTGATCTTATATTTTTTGTTTTTTATTTTTAATCTTATATTTTTCATTAGTATTACATATACTATGACAATTGATATTGCAATTATGCACTTCACAACTCTCACCATGGAGGGACATATGTAATTACCCCCACTCATCAAGGGACATCATATAAATACCCTCATTACTAGAAAAAATTGCAAATAATTCTCAGCAGTTTGCAGGTTCTGAACCTGTGTTGGCCTCAAATGTGCTAACACTAGGTACCAGTAAGGCATTGCCCCAATGGTGTTGATGTTATGTTTATGAAATGAGAGTTATTTACATAATCAATTACATTAAATTAAGTTTTCTAGTTGAATAAATAATCTTAAATGCAACTAATGAAGCTTAAAATGTCGTCCAGGTTAAGTCAAGGCAAGGAACGAATTTCACACAAGAGGCTAGAATATTTTTAAAGGAAAAAAAGAAGGTTCAATAGGTTTTGAAGCCTACGGAAGAAAAACACAAAAATAGAAATGTTTCACTATCTTCTCAAATAAAGGATTGATGAGGCTACAAATAGCCCCTTTAAGGAATAATTAGAAATGAGTAGTGGAGAGAAAAGAGAAGATGTCCGCTCTTATTTTATGATAATATCTCTTTTTCCTATTCTATTTCATGGGATCGCCCTCTGTTCAATTGCAAGTCGATCTTTCTCTTATTACTTGCGGTAAGTAACATGTTTTTGATGATGATGACCTTTCTTAAGTGTGTGTGTGTGTGTCTAGCTTGCCAAAGCTTCTTTCTATCATGATTTTCGGGGTTATTCAATAGGTTCTTGCAATGCTTGTGGAATAGAATGGTGGTCATTTTACTTGGGGTCCAAAGTTGCCTGCTAAGCTCCATGGAGTCAACTTGAGGATGGTCACCTTCTTTTCTTATAGCCCCAGTAAATTCAAGCCATCTTGGGAGTTATGATGTAAAATGTGTCTTTCTAAGCATCTATTGCTTCTAGGGTCAACTTGGATATTTTACATAAGGTGTGTTTGAAAAGTGATAAAATTTTTATTGTAAAAGTTTTAAATTGGAAGATAATAATGTGATGTATTATTGGTAATGATGATAAATAAAGAGAATAACGTTAAAATAAATAGAGTGGTTGTATAGATAGTTTTATGGAAATGATTAAAAATAAAAAATTGTATAGAAAAATATGAAAAAATAATTCAAAAAATAATTATGAAAAATGAAAATTTTTATATTCAAAAGTTTTTACTTCACAACTTTTACTTTTGTCAAACACAACCACTGGAGAAGTCTGTTTTAAGTATGAGGAGTCAATCTAGGCTTAGGGATTGGGTTGTGCTCTATCAGTAGCTATCGAAGTAGATTTAACATGGCGTCATTTTTCATCAACAATTAGAAAAAGTGGAACCCTCCGCTCTTGTTTTTACTTTTAATTTTTTTATCTTTAATCATTTGAACAAAAAGGGGCTAAGTAATGTTATTGCTGTTCGCTTCTCTTTCCATTTTCTACATTTTTGCATTTTTATTTTTTATTTATTCATTATGCAATCCCTAAATACAACTCTTTTATAAAAAAAAAAGTGTTAACTTTCTAGTTTACAACCCATCTAGGAATAATAAAAGTCATGTAATAATACTTTTAAATCAAGAACATTTGATAGTTGTCATAAAAAAGTTAAAGCTAAAATTTTTCAATCTAAAATATTTCAATTTCCATAACTATTCTATTTTTAATTAATTTTTCACATCTTACTATATAATTATCATATTTTTCATCATTTCAACACAATTACTTATACCATTAGCGTATTCATTTTAACTTTATTCTCTTTATTTTTTATCATTTCTTCTATCACATCACATCATTTTTCTTTCAATTCAAAAATTATATCATTTTTTATACAAAAGTTTTACTATTTTATAAACATAACCTAAAATTGCAGCACTTCAAGAAGTGGGGCGAGAGGCAACAGCAAAAAAACCTTCTTTTGATAACCATCACCCATGGATTATCACGTCTACGATGTGTTTAATGGAAGGGCTAGAGATGTGCGTGTCAGTGTCACGGTCAACAGAAGTACAGGGGAGCGTGGCACGTGTCAGAAAATTCAAAGAGTTCCCACGTAAGCTCCGAAAAGGTGTCAAGCGCACGTTCAGATAAGCTACACGATTTTGCTCTTGCTTTATTGGGTTCTACGCATTTCCTGCGACCTGCAGATTCCTGGGATTTCGGCTGCTTTGATACCAAATTACACAACTGGCCCTGTAATTTTTTTTTATTTTCCCCCTCTCCCTCCACGGGGGATTTGAAGATAATTCCCTAAAGTTTCTGAAATTTATTTTTTAATCCTTAAGTTTCATATTTGCATCAGATGATTTGAAGTTTCTAATTTTTTGACAATTGATGGCTTGAAGTTTTAAAATATATAATTTTGGACCCTTCTCTAACATAAATTTCTAACATTGTTAATTTTTAAACTTTTTTGATGAATTTAATTTTTTAACTTAAAATGAATGAAATTACATTTTTTGTATTTCAACAAATACTTTCTACAAAATTTAAAATATTTTTATAGCCAAAAATCATAGTAAAGTGACCCCAAAAAAATTTCAGCCAAATAAGATAGCTCATTTAAGGTTTGAATAAAATTAAATAAAGGATATTTGGTCATTTCATATAAAAATTAATAGTTTAATGTTTTCATGTTAGTGGGATCAGAACAAACCATATGCTACATATATGAAACACAAATTATACAAATTTCAGAACTCATATGCAAAATTCCCGCCGTTTGGCAATGACGAAATCTAACAGTTTTTTTTAGATGCGGCTGGGCGGCTTCAAATACATGTCCTTCCATTTTGGGGCAAGTAACAGTAACTGGAAACTGGAAACAGGGCTGTTTCCCAAATAGATAATGCGGTAGTCGGCAACTACCCACTACAAAGTGCGAACAGTTGTGCTAGAATAGAAGTTCTGGCCAGCTATAACACTTAGCTTTTTAGAAATTGGTCCTTGTTCACCTTAATATTTTCAAGAAATAAATATATGGTACAACTGCATGGCTGGAATTGAAGTTTTTTAGTAATGTAGAAATACATTAGGTATGGAATGAATAGAAACAAAATAGGTGGTAATTTAAAAAAGAGATAAAGGTGAAAACAAACAAATTAATTAATAATATCAATGATCCAAACAGTAAAATTTACCATTGATGTCTCATACTATAATACGAAATTTGTAAAATATTTTACATAGGTCTACAATGGTGGTATCACAAAAAACTTCTCATTAGCAACAAAGCAAGTTCTTTACAAAAAGCTCACTTTTAGCAAATAATGTATATTTAAAAAGATAATCTTTTCTTTGAAAAAATGTGCAATAACATTTCTATAGCTAAATTATAACTACAAACTTTTATTTATGAGTTTATTGTTAGATTATATATGGTGGCTAATATAATAGTCTTTAGATTTAGTGGAAACTCAGTATATTAAAAAAATATGATAGTTTTCAGGAGGTATGTAATTCTCTTACTATTTTGAGTCATATTGAGAAGACCTTACTTGAGAAGGAGGTCTACATGTCTCCTGTACACTAGTGATTTTTTATTACTACTAAGCATTACAAGAAGCCCAAGTAGGAAGCGACATTGGTTGGGGCTGTGAGGACATGAGTTCGAAACTCATCTTCCGCAATGGGGTATTTTGTCTCCTCTCTTAAGAACTAGGAGCGTGTGGTCTCTCTTTCGAAAATTTGTAAAAATTCTTGAGTATGATTTTAATATAAATTGAGATATGATGCAAGTATACCAATAAAAAAAAAAGGGTTGATGAAGAAGATTCCCATGCAAAAACTATTCCCATTCTAGAGGTGAAATCTATGGCTATAGATTCAAGCATGCTTTTACATCATTGAATTCTTACATTTATTCCTAAATTTTTATTGCAAAATGTTTTTAGTAATAAACTAAAAAATAGTTCATAAAGGGCATAATTTCTCTCTTTGAAAAAGGACATAGGATTTTGTTCAAGCACGTTGATTGCTAATTTCAAATTAATTTTCTTATAGTGTCTTTGGCTGTTCATTGAATTTCGAATACAAAAGATACTAGAAAATGTGATGCTTACTCATACCATGAAAAGCAATTATATTTTAATCTGCATATTATATTGTTATATTTTCCTTCTATATTCCAGCTCCAACTTAGAGTGGAAGAATTCCCATTTGGAGTTGATCAGACTTCAGATGGGTGAAGTCCAAATCTACGTATCTTGCTGGTGTGGATTTGAGTTACGTTTGGATGTTTAGTCGACTTTAGAAAAATAATAATAATTCTGTTGCATGCTTGCTAATTTCTAAAATGGATATACAGAGCCAATGGGCCATTGTCATTAATTTATCAGGTCAGGCTTAGTAAGCATCAATACTCTAAAAACTGTTAAATACTAGCGAAAGATTTCCTAATGCGTCCAGCTACTACTGTCTGTTGCTATACGTTCAGTAAAATGGCGTGCTTGAGTGACATGCGGTAGGCAATGATTGTAGTGAGCAACGAACATTTGCATTCAACAAATAATGACAATATAAATGGCAGCAATAATCATCTCTATTGGACAGACAATGATCAAATTGAATGGTGTATAACCATTCATATTATCTTAACACAAATCAAAGCGGTCTAGAATTCATTTAATATGTCACTATATAATCGATAGCTTTCT
Organism: Annona squamosa; assembly: GCA_035584095.1. Classification (NCBI taxonomy): domain Eukaryota; kingdom Viridiplantae; phylum Streptophyta; class Magnoliopsida; order Magnoliales; family Annonaceae; genus Annona; species Annona squamosa. The sequence continues at coordinate 23,902,933 of JAXCLR010000050.1, read as the reverse complement.
AATTAAAATTTTAAATATTTACTAATTATTCCTTCCTTTTTAAATTTTGTTATATATATACACGTTTCTATGTAACAGGAAGCGATTCTATGTAACTTCTTCAAATTTTAAGTTTTGATGCTTAATGAAAAATTCAATTTATTTATTGTATTTAATATTATTCGTTTTTCCATAAGACCACATTTCATCTAAATCAAATCTATGCATGGGCCACATTTTCTCAAAAGTAAATATCTTCATGTATAAATTGAAAAAAAATGCTTAGATCCATTTATATATGTATTAGAATATAATAATAATTTATAGAATTATTTATTTACATAGAATGATCCTTTATGTGGTTTAGATGTTGAAAATACAACTTTGAAATTGATACGTAATATCAAATCATTTTATTACATTAATTTAACATATTTGTAGATGGGGTCATGCAAAATAATATGACAAATGAAAGAGTTTACAAGATACTATACATAATACTAAATATAATAAATTAGGTGAATTTTCCGTTAAGCATCAAGATATATTCAAAATAGAAAGGGTTTCATAAAAGCACTCTGAATATACATTTATGTAATTAAAAAACCTATCAAGTGTAGATATAGTATACTTTACTTACGGTGCAATTTGCTACAAAATAAGTCTTATATATATTAAAATGTAATAATATTTTACACAATAATTTATTTATGTAAAAAAACATGTTTTGATGCTTTAGATATTGAAAATATAACTTTAATATTGATATTTACATCAAATTATTTTTGTTACATTGATTTTGTACTATTTTAAAATGGGCTCATACCCATGTTTGATTTGGATGAAAATTAGTATGGACTTAAAGTAAATAATTTTAATATAATTAGTGGATAAATGTTAACTTTATGATCACCTATGGCCCATTTACAGTGGATTGCACCACATTTACTCTTATTTTACTATATATAAACACGAGGAGAGATGGAGTACAAAATTCAGCGTGACTAAGATTGTGTTGTACTCGAGAGTGTTGTTATAGCCACCGGCCTGTGGCGCCGTGGTACTCGAGAGTGGTTGAAATTCAACCCATCCCAGTTCGAATCCCATCCTATGCATGAGAGTTTTTTATAATTTAGTTCCCCTTTGTAGGGATTTTCATAATTTCGTCCCCTAGGGTTGGGGGTATTGCAATGAGCGGAGGCAGTGAATCTGCCCGGGTGTAATGTCAGGATGTCACGATATATAAATATATATATAAAAAAAAGACTGTGTTGTTATATAGCATGTTCCCTTTTTCATCTGTTTACTTGTTTTTTTCATCATTATTTAGTTTGTATGCTTCATCAAGAACATGTCCCATGAATGCACCACTCTATTTCCAACTCATTGCATCTTTGAAATGGGCCCAGTCTTATTCACGGCTCGGATGTGACCCAGGTGCGACGTGGATGCGGACCATAGGAAGAGCCCCAATAACCCTCTGATTATATAACCTAAAACTAATCATTGCTTTCTTGTGCTGATAAATAATTAAAGCAAACAAGGAGATCGGAGGGCAGTTTGGTCACATCAGGCAATTGATATTCCTGAAAGCAAAAGAGAAGGTTCTGGGCTGCTGTCCAATACCATCTTCAAAAACATAATTTTCACCGATGCCCCCCAATCCCAATCCTTAGTGTGAAATCTTCAAAAGAGATTTTCTGGGCGACCCCTCAAACATCCGGACCCTCCTGCTCAACGGCCCCGATCACCGTCCGGTGGGTCCCAGTTGTGCAAAAGCTGGAGCAGCAACAGCAGAAGATAATTGTTTACCTGATGCGCCAGCACCTGACCTTTCGGTAAAGCACACGAACTCCAGCGGTCTAGCCAATATATATCATATCATCCGTCCGCCTACGAAACAAGCCCATCCCATCCCATCCCATCCCATGCAGCCGCTGTCACATGATATGGCGGACGCTTACAGACCCTCCGACACGTCCTCCGACGAAACCTCCCGTGACGATCGGAAGCCTGCCACCGTACTCAAGCTCTTCGGATTCCCGGTCACCGACGCCGACGAAGGGCCGTCGACTGCCGAGAATGTACGCAAGTTCGAGTGCCAGTACTGTGGCCGGGAGTTCGCCAACTCTCAGGCACTGGGCGGCCACCAGAACGCCCACAAGAAGGAGCGCCAACGGGCCAAGCGCGCCCAGTTCCAGACCGGCCGCCGCTACTCCCCGGCGGCGCCTATCCTTATCCCCCACGCGTCGCGGCCCGCCGCCTACTTCTATTCCGGCGGTCCCAACGCAGCTAGATTCCGGTCCCCAGTTGAGTATTACCCATCTCCGGCGGCGGCGGCGGCGGCTCCCACGCTCTCTCCGTCGCCGTCGCCGTCGCAGCCATCGCCGAGGATTCCGTCTTGGTTCTACATGCCCCGGCCGGCGATGCCCATCTCTGTGTCGGCGGCCGCGGGGCCTTCGGCTGTGCCGGCGATGGGGGAGCTTTCGGACGTCGATGTTGGGGTCGACCTCCATCTGAGTCTTGCTCCCTCCTCCGCTCCATGATAATTAAGCGGCGCCATTTTTTTCTTTAGATTTGTATTCGAAAATTTCTCCTTCCTTTTTAAATTATTGCCTGTATATAGTTTTTTTTTAATCCCCTTTTGGATATTACGAGGGAGTTCTTTTTTTCCATAATTTTGATGGACGTTGATTAGGGGTGGGAATCGGGGACCCTATTTTAATACCGAGGCGGGGCGGGTCAGATGTTTTATATTTGTTAAGAATGGCAGGTCGTGTAGGATATTTGATATTTTTAAAAGAATTGCAGGTCGGGTTGGGGCGGACCTACTCGCTGATCCATTTTTTTATCTCTCACATTAAAAAAATCTCATTCAATGCTAATATTCATGTTTTATTTAAGTATTTATATTTTAATTTAATTAATTAGTAATAGATCGAAGCATATAGTAGTTAAATTTAATATAGTTTTGTCTTTATACTTGATAAGTTCATAAATTTTTAAAAACTTCTTACTTGACCCGCAATGTTTACTCGACCCATTGACCCGATACAGACCCGAATTTTGTCTCGAGACTTAATAGAAAAAAGTAAAAGTCAAACCGGTCTTGTCTCAACCTGATATAAAAATAATGGTCAAATAAGATTTTTGAAAGATAAGTTCAGGGTTGAGCACATCCTTACCTGTCCCAACCCGCCCCGATTCCCACCCCTAACGTTGATAATTAGACAAACCTCCGACAATGAAGATCTCCTACGTTCATGATTAATATATTGGGTGGGATGAAACTTGATTTGCTGGTAGGCAGGTGTGCGGCCTGTGTCGTGCAACATTTTTTTGCCCGATATTGCATGTGTTTGGCAATGATTAAAAAATGTTAAGTTAAAAAATTTTAATCTAAAACTTCACAACTATCATATTTTTTCATCATTTTTTCACAAGTTGTCATATATCTGTCTTATTTTTCAATCATTTCTACACAAATACATACACAATTAACCTATCTATTTTAACTTTATCCTTTTTACTCATCATTATTATCTCCATCATATCACATCATATGACAATTTTTACTCTCCAAAACTTTTCACCAAAAGTTTTATCCATTCCCAAACACACCATTCATTTTATTTCTACTTAGTCAAACAGTACTTAAAATGAGAGTTTTTACTTTTTTAAACGTAACATCCAGTCTTCATAAAAAAAAAATACAGCCCAGAAGAATGAACTATCAAATAAAAGACTATAAATGAAGATAAATATTTTTTAAAATGTGAAAATTGATTGAATTTGCTGGAAAGACAGTCCAATATTGAGAAGGAAGGGCAATCAAATACACATCATGTAACCGACACCACTTAAGCAAGAAACAATTTTTTATTGTGTTTGATGATGATAATGATGTAATCAGTCCTATACATGTGGAAAGTCCAGTAGATTACGTGGACAACGAATACAATTAATGAACATGAATTTTGAGTGGATCCTCCAAGGTAATTAATTAAGACCCACTAAAAAATGGAAAACGGCCGATTCAAAAATCAACCTTAAAGTCTTTTTTGGGGACATGGTTGAATCATGTTATTTAGTGTAGAAAAAGCATTATTTGATTAAAAATATGAATTCCTATCAAAATCAGGTTTGATGATAATTAAGTAGGCGATGCTAGAGTAATCAATGACGAGGTTAACAACTCCTTTGAAATTCAGGACCCGCCCCTAAGCCTTGAAAGGACGAATCCTCGATTCTAAATTTATCAGGACCACCCAGCATCGCTACCCGCTGGAACAAACCAACTGATTTCGTCTTTGTGCATAACAAGAGAGCAACACATAGGTGATAGGTCCACTCCCTTGCCACATTCTAATGTTGCAAGCCATATGAGTTTTAATCATCTACAATTGGTCGTTAATTGGGTCGTTTCCGTCCTCTGTTCAAGACCATTTGATCCCGTTCAACCTCGCGGGCAAAATTTCAGCCATTGCATCAGAATTTGGAAAGGAGCTGGATTTGCCGCAATTAATCCCATGGATTTTTGCTCGCAGGTCCCTGTCAGACGTGCGAGCCACGATTTCTTGCAGGGTACTTTCTCTCTCCTCAAATGATATCGCCTCTCTCTGATTTTCCACTCGTCGAAGATCTCACTCCTTGCCATAGCTTCACTTATGCCGACGAAATCGTTGATCGCCAAGTAGCAGCTTTCTCCCGTCTTCTCCCCTCCCCACCTCACTCTCTCTCTCGTCTCCATCCCCATTTTGCCCTCCTCCCTCCCACTGTCCCACAGTCCTTCCCTCTACCCCTCGTCTTCTCCCTCCTACCTTTCCCCTTCTCCCCGATAAAGCTTCTGGTTACTCTGTATTTTTACAAAATAATGAATACACTTCTTACAGATGCTATGTTGAAATTTCACTTTGTGTTTTCCGGTTCAATGGCACTGGTTTTGCGCTCAATGCTAACGGTAATTTGTTGTGCTGGAGAAACTAAGCAGGACCTAGGCTTCAAATCTTACGATTTGAACAAAGACATAACAAAAACAAATAAACAATACAATTTGAATAACTTGACACGACATTAAGAATAAAAAGGGCATCCTCATGTAATAAGGTGCATACATGTGATGTGCAGGCAAAAAAATATTTCCTACGATTAATACATCTGAGCAAAAAAGAATGCCCACATAGCATTGATCCTTGTCTGACAACCAGTTAGATGTATCCAAGTATTGCTGTCATCAAACCCATGATTCAAAGTGAAAAGACAGATTGTAACATCATATCCTCCAAAGAAACATTATCGTTCTTCCCTCTCTCTCCTGAATGTTTCAAAACAACCTATTTTTTAGCAACTTGTGCAGATGTTTCAATGTTCTCAAGAAGCATGAATTGCTCTACACGGGAGGTTTTATTACTAGCTAGCTGCCATTAGTGAAAGTTAGATGAGATGGTGCGGATGATGGAAGATGGGTTTCTCACCATCGTCGATGGCTGCTCGATTTGGGTTGTCGTATTTTTATGTTCCCGCTGGAGTTAAAGAAGCTGACAACAGGCATCAATTTCGTTGGCTTTCTCAACAAACGGTGGACGAATTTGTGCAAAGTTTAACAGCAATGGTAGCCAGATTTGGAGAGTACGGTGATGGGCAGTAGTTCCAGTGAATTTGCTATCAAGGATGGATGTCTTCCATGGTGGAAACAGTTGCGACGATGAAGACTAGATGGTTTTCTCACAAGTAGCCATACGATGAAAAGAAGACACATATTTTTCCAAATGCAGGATGAAGATAGAGGAGGGACTTCTCTCGCACGTTGCAGGTCTGACAGGGAGCTGTGGGAAAATTTTCCTTCATATTCTTTGACGACTTTTTAAATTTTGCTCGAATGACGAAAATCAAGCTGGAGAGATCGAACGACCGTCAACAGTGGTAAAAAATATGGGCATGTTCGACCAGTCATAAATGATCAGGATTCATTGTGTTATCCAACCTTGACAGTAAGAGTTTCTAACTTCCCAAGCCCAGAAAAAAAGCAAAGGTTGATATGTTAGTCTGGCAGCCAGTGCTATTAAAAATCACAGTCACATTTTTTATAAATTCTGAAAATATATTAAAAATTGTAAACGCTAGAGCGTCCCCTGTAAGCAACACGCTACAGTGGAGCTCGACTGTAGTGAGAAATGAGCAAGGGCTACTATGGCGTTTCCCCCAGAAGTAACGCGCTACATTGGAGCCCGAATGTAGTGAGAAAAGGGCAAGGGTTGCTAGAGCGTCTCCTCAGAAGCGACATGATACAACAATGTCTGGTTGTGGTAAAAAGTCAGAAAAGGTTCCCATGCCTTTATGAACGTGGTTTAGGGAAGAAGGTTATACCTAAACACAAGGTCCATTTTACCTCATGGATGTTGGGACTCTTTTAGAGAAAAGTATGGAATAGTAAATGTTATGAGAAGGACAAAAATTAATATAACATGCCTTCAAGAGACTAGGTGGAAAAGAGAGAAGGTTAAAGAGATTAATGGATTCAAATTATGTAATATAGAAAAAGATGGTAATAGAAATTGTGTATGGATAATAGTAGATGACAAATTCATAAATAAAGTTGTAGATGTC
>JAXCLR010000050.1:23865100-23883387 GCA_035584095.1 Annona squamosa | reverse complement strand
TCATTACCCCTATCATATCACATCATTTGACAACTTTTACTCTCTAAAACTTTTCATCAAAAGTTTTATCCATTACCGAACACACTCTAAAAAATGGCCGCGCGGACATAGCATCTGTGCTTGTGTATCATCTCTTCAAAGTGCTCTACAGCCTGTAGAAGGTCGGGAGATCTGGTGGGGCCAACGCGCTGTCGCTTTCGGGCGAGCGAAATAGCGAATAGAGCAGAGCAGCCGCCAGCCGGCTGTGTCTCTATCGGCGCGTATACACTATACACCGAAAGAAATCGTGCAACTCTGGGAGCTTTTCCGCCTCAATATCATTTTACTTTCAACGAATCAACAGGCCAGGTAAACCGTCAACTCGCTGCTTTCTCCTCCGCGCATAAATTCGCGTCGCAAAACACCGGTTCGCGGCCGGAAAATGGGCATTCCTGTTGGCGGATATACACCCAGCCGAGGTGTATGTTCTTCTTCTTCGTCAAAGGCCATGGCTGGAATACGGACTTTCCGCATTGTCTTCGATGGTGGCTTTTTGAAATGAACTGCTCTTGCGTTTTCGATTGTTTTTTCGTTTGATTTTTGATTATTCTCGACGTTCGTGGTCATGGCCATTTGTTCAGGTCACGCGATGATCTGTGCCGTTCATCGTGTGAATTCGATACGTATGTGCCTCGACTGAAATCTTGTCTGGTTTGGCATTTGGAAACTTGTTCTGTGGAGGTAGGACGTGGAGGGGAATTAATCGAACAGTTCCTGTGCAGTTTTCTTCCCTAGTTATCGTGGTTGTTGGAGCGTAATGTGAGAGGTTTAGGGCGCGTAGTTGATGAACGCTGTGGATTTTGCCTATGCATGCTGCATTGTCCGTAATGGCAGGTTGACCAATTCCGTTTTTTGGCATTGTTGTTGTTTGAAGCTTTCTCATGAATGGGAATCACTCCTGTTAGTGTGTAATGTGGTCAGTTTTTGAACAACATATCAAAGCGGTGATCTACCAAAGAATCATTATGGTTTACAGGTTGATCATTTCAGTTTTAGCGCATTGTTATGCTTTCTCAGTGTTCTTTTGCCATGTTGAGATTCAGTGTATTTTGAATCTTTCAGTTATGCGTAACTGGAATCTTTGATCTTTTCGAATGAATAAAAGGCAAAGAGATAATAGCAGTGTTATCCGTCTGTGATTAGCTTTAAATGTAGTGGGGGTCAGCCTTATTAAAATAATGATCCTGTCCTATTTTATGGCACTAGTAGTGGGTGCCTTTTTCAGGAAATTTTAAGTACTTCTGTGCAACGCACTGCCCTTTTTAAGTGTTTGCTTTCAGTTTCAGAGAGTTGTTTTGGCTTGTACCCAGGGGCCAGGGCAGCATCAATGAATCAACTGAGTCGGAGGGAAATAAGCAAGGCAAAGAAAACCGTATTGAGAATGGTTATGCAAAAAATGTAGGTAGAAAGCATTGGCAGATACTGAGAAGAACACGATAGACCATCTGCAGGTGCCTGCTCAGGGGAGATGATGCATGTTGAAGTGGCTACTTGCATAGATTGAATACTTACAGGGGGGAGATGTACAGCCTTCTTTACAGATAATGCTGTACAAAAGGTGATCCCCATATGAATATCTTTTAGGAGAATCGAAAGGATAAAAGCCATATTCATTGTGGAAAATCATTTTTTAAAAATTATATTTACCTTGGAGTCCAGTGGAAAGTATAATCTTTGGTGGGTGATTAATGTATTAGACCCTCCAAAGTGGAAGGCATGGCAAACAGTGCTAGAGAAGATGATGATCGAAGTCAGAAGATCAATGATGGACACACAGGTCAATGTTATTTAGGCTTGCCTAGCTGTAAACATGGTCAAACCAAAAGTCGAAAATTTTCCATGAGAACGGTGGTTGATGCAAAATGTCTGCCATTAAGCCTAACACTTTTTTTTTTTTTTTAATCTTTTTATTTTTGATTTGTCGAATGATTTGTAATAATGGTAATCTGATTTATGTATTGATAGCATGTAGACAAGTTCCATGATTAACAAGTTTGAGTTGATAAACAATGTCGCTTTTTATTTATTTATTTTGTTAGTAAGTTGACACAATTGTTTTCTATGGTGCTTGAAATGGGAGTTCGTAGTGCCCTTCTTTGCCCTTTTCCTTTTTCAAGGATATTAAGGAAGAAAAGAAAGGACAATGCCATAATGTCAAAGTAGCAGTTGATTATACTCTAGATGTCAATGTATGAGCTAAATTTACTGGAACCTACTTTGGTTCTATCTTAGAAAGGTTACCTACTAAGGTTCTACATAATTGATGGACAACATTTAGAAAGGACAATGATAGGTAGATGTTATGGACGTTAGGAAGAAGGAAAGTTCTTCTCATGCCCATAACATTTTCTTCTAATTCCTTATATACCCATAATGTTTCTTAAATTTCGCTTAGACCCATAACATTTCACGCTAAATTCTTTTTATACTTCTGTCGTCAATACAATCGTTATCTACCTTAATGAAAAGACAATTTTGCCCATTCGAAATTTTTTAAATTGAGACAATTTAATCTTAGCATGACTCTTAAATTATTTAATATCATATTAAGTTATTTAGTATTATATATTAATGATTTACTATCATTAATTGAGTCATGCTAAGGTTAAATTATTTCAATTAGAAAATTTTTGAAAGGGCATAATTATCTTTTCAGTGGGATAGATAACGATTGTGTTAACGGCGTGAGTAGAATAGGAATTTAGGATACAATGTTATGGGTATAAGAGGAATTTATAAAACATTGTGGGTATATTAGGAATTAGATGCAAATGTTGGAGGTATAAAAGGAATTCTCCCTAGCAAGAAAAAAAAAGAGCCATTGGGAAGTAGGGCTGTGCTTCTACAGTAGCATTACTATAAAAGTGAATTCATGAAGATTTTCTGTTGGGTTTACTTTAGTGATATAAAAGTGAATTCATGAAGTCTTTCCATTTGGGTTTACTTTAGTGATGATATGAAACCTACTCCAATCATCAATCTTAGTATCATTATTAGTTGAGAGTCAAAACTTCATTCTAACTGAAGACATGATAGTCGTGTGGGCCACAAATCTGGGATGATTTGATAGTGATTAGCTGAATATAAACCTATTAAAATTGTCCATTGCTCAACAAACTCATGATCTCATAATTAGAAGTAGATGCCATCTATCTTATTGTAGATTATTGAGTCTATAAAATTTTATAGATCCATGGTGTTAAACCTTTCAAACAGTGTGGTCCAGAAACAAATGGTTGAAACTATTTGAAGTATTTTAACCAAACAAGTGATATATGTATGGTCAAATTATATTTCATTTGACCATAGAGGTGGGCCCAAACAGAGTTTTCCCAGATTCATACTGTGAGGAAAAAGTGGATTCATATAGTCAGACAAGTGGCCCTAGTAATTTAGGACGGACTGAACTCCATATATTTATGCGGATTGCAAGAAGGAGCAACTTATGTGAAGTATATCTAAGATACTTACAGGCACTCTTTGTCAGTGTACACTAGTTGTCCTTGTTTGCATTGCCATACCCCTAGCATTGATGGATGGTTTTGTTTGCATTGCCTTTACATAGGAATGGTGTTGTTTCTATAGTACATTATTTTCAATCTCATTAACTCTTACATTTACCCGTTCCTGCATGAAACCAATTCAAAATTATTCCGATGAAGATTTGGAACTTAAGAGATCATGCATTTGAAAGTGTGTAGTGATGCCTTCCTAGTTCCATCACATTTTTTTTATAAAAGCACTACACTGTTACTTTCCAGGAACATCATGACTGTCCTTTCATTGGCTTCCATGTGAATTTTTGGGTTGTGTTTGGGAATGAATAAAACTTTTGATGAAAAGTTTTGAAGAGTAAAAGTTGTCAAATGATGTGATATAATAAGGGTAATGATGAGTAGTAAAAATGATAAAATTTTAAAAAATAGGTTAGTTGTGTGGGTAGTTGTGTAGAAATGATTGAAAAGTAGGGTAGTTGTATAGAAAAATGTGAAAAAATAATTAAAAAATATGATTGATGTAGAAAGTGAAAAGTTTTAAATTGAAAAGTTTTAATGTGACAACTTTTAACCATTGCCAAACATACCCTTGGTTAGTAAAGAATTCCAGTAACTTTCAGCACTAGAAGCCAAGTCCCGTCAATATGCAACTAGTAAGAGTCAAAGCCTACAAAAGAGGAAAGAGAGGAATGCAGGTGCAAATTGGAAACAAGTGCATGCATACATGACTTAGGAAGCCATAGTTCTTTGTCCTTTACATTTATAGAGTTATGCCCAGCATATGTATGTAGTTTTGTGCAGTGACATTTTCTTGTTCCTTCTAGGTCTTACATTCTTTTTTATTTCCTTTCGCTCCAACTTTTTAAATTTATTTTAAAAGGGGTTCTCTAATCTGTTTTGTTGCTTGTTGGCTTTTGCATTTTTGTAGCATCTTTGCTTCAATGGAGAATGATCACGAGAATGAGGAAAGGATTCAACACAACATGACCCTATGTTTGCATTCTTTCTCAAATTTATCACATGTTTCACCAGCAGTCTTTGTTTACTTGTTGAAGGAATGTTATATGCATGGTAATGTTTTTGTTGATCATTATCTTACTTAAAGTAATTTCAATGTATGTTGTCAGCTTGATATGGGACATTTAAAACTTTATGTCTGGCACGATTCTAGGCGTCAATATGATTTGGACATTATGTAATGCCATCAAACTGGTTGACATACCTATTGATGTTGTGCTGAAATAGCTTTACAAAATATGTTAGCTAGCAATCTGTATACATACACAAATATCAAAGTCCTTTTTGGTTTGTTATAAATATTATCTAGGATGTCCCAAAGATAGCATATTACCTATGTGTATGAAGAAATGCCTCTAAAGATAACAGCGATTAATTAAAGAAAGGTTTCTGTAGAATTGATATCTAAATGTCTTGGGTTTATGTGACTGAGTGCGAATTGTCCTGGTAAAATTTCCACACTTTCATGGCCTTATTAACAACTTTGAGGATGTAATAAATCTTATCCTTCTAATGGACTTTTAATTAATTTGGTCTGGAATGCAATTTCGATGATCCTCATGATAACGTTTGCACCTGATGATAGGTACACGAAAGGCAACCCCGAAATTCCGAATTCTCCAACAACAAGTCTTGCAAGCATTGTATAACAGTCCCCAGCCTGGGCCTGCTACGTTTGTTATCCATTGTCTTCATCTCTTGCCTCTGTATGGAAGTCCCTATGCCGAAGGCTTCAGCCATCTATTGATGTCTTCCCTTCGTCGTTTGCAAACTGTTCAAAGAATGCCTGCAGATGCTTCTAAAGCCAAGCATCCAGCTGCCCAGTTATTTCTTGATATCCTGAGTTGTTCCATCATCCATGAAGAACGCATTGTTGTAAAGTTCCTTGAAAATTTTGACATTAGGTTGAAAGACATTGCACAAGTGATATGTGGTTCGGCTGAAAATAGTTTAGACATGGCAAAGGCATGTATTGAAAGATACATCTTCAAGCTTATAGAATATCAGTCTTACATGACTGCTGTTACTCTTCTGGAGCATTTTTCCATCCGCTCATCTGGTCAATCATTTATGCTTAGGATGCTGCAAGATAATCAATTTAAAGCAGCCGAAAAATGGGCCACATTTATGGGGAAGCCAATGATATGTGTGCTTGTTCAGAAGTATATCGACTTAAAAATGTTTAAAAATGCATACGACGTCATAAAACAGAACAATCTAAGGCAAGAATTTCCAGATGCATGTCATTTGTACAAAGAAAGGTAAATTTATTCTATCCAAGTCGTTGTTTGGCTGTCTTTGCTTGACTTGTCCATTGTACCGGATTTAACAATCAATACTTGATCATGGTGGCAGTTCTTTAAAGAAGCTAGCAGAAAAAGGATGCTGGGATGTTGCAGAGATGAAAACCAACAATGACAGGCAACTTGTTGAGTACCTTGTAAGAAATGTTATCATTGGTTCAGTGATGCTAATTTTTTTTAACGCTATGTATGACATGTTCAACATTTGATGCTTTCACATTCCATGTCCCGTCTATCTGGAATCTTCTGATGAACCAGATTTTCTACATGTAGTCCCCAGTAGGATGGGGGGGTGCGCTACTTCGATCTTTCTCAATGTGAAATTCTGCAAATTTTAGAATTTGTTTATTATTTTATCGTGGTTCAAAAATTTACGAAATTTTATAGGAAAGAAGATCTAGGGAGCACCCATACATTTATCAATAAAGCAAAATATTTTTTTCTCTGCCTGCACTGTGTCCGCATTACGGGCAACTGCATGGGATATCAGCCCTTCTTTATATGGCCAGTATAATGTGACTGTGAAGGGAGATAGCCAGTGGGTGTATTCCCATAGATTGATGATAATATGTGCTGACAGATTATGCTACACTTATGCACTTGAAACATTGTTTGGAATAATTCATGATTTGGTACATCATTTGATGCTGCTTTTGGTTACCTGGAATTTTTAACACCCATTAATCGTCATAAATTTTATTCTCAAGGATTCACTTGGCACCAACATTGCTGTTTCCCAGCCCAAGTTAAGTCAGCTACATGAATCCTGTTATACGTCTATTTTTTGGAATGTCACCTGTTAACCTATATATCTTCATTTCTTTTTTTGTTATTGCATTCTAGTTGATGCTTTTCAAATGTTCAACTTCCATGGACTGCTGAGTGCTTACCTTATGAAAGTAATGCAGTATCTGTCTCTTTTTCCCTCCTTTCACAAACACCTATTTGTAATTGTTGGACAACTGCCTATGTGATGAAGGTATATTTGGCTATGGAAGCTGGCTACACAGAGAAGGTTGATGAATTGTGTGAGCGGTACTCACTGAAAGGTTTTTCAGGTTCGTGAATTGATATTTTCTTCAGTCATTATGAAGATCAGCCTCCTTCACTGGTTTTTCATAATTTGCATGGAAGTTTCTTTTATATTATCTTGCATTTCCAAAAATTTGATAATAGTAAGCATTGAATGATTGCTCTTATGTTGATTCATAGGCTGTTCTTAACCTCCTTTCTATTTTGATTCATTTGATACTGGAGCATAGGTTGCATCTCGAAAAATTTGGTAGAAACAGCATTCCTTGTCTCTTTGCTGGCATGCTGAAGCTGGCTTCCTTTAACTAATAGTAACGCACCAAATTGTCTATGTATTTTGACACATTGGCCATAATTTGGCCATTCATGCAAAGAGGTGTGAAAAAAAAAAAGAGTAGTCTATTCGACCATTGCTGTGGAAATCTATGCTGCAGTAAGTTTGATTTATTCAATACATGGTCAAATGTGATGACCTTGTAATTGGAAATTTAGCCCTTAGATTAGGAGATGAAATTACTCCTATGACCTGACTGTATTCCTTGAAGTACGTACTTGTTAAAAAAACAGTCAAAGGAAAAATGAAAAAGAAAACTATCTTAGTGCCTATTTGAGCTATTTCATTTTCAAAAAATTTCACGGATCTGTGGATCTCAGCTTCTGACCCAAAATGTGCAGATTTTGTTTACCTGTTTCAAACTGAGGCTACATTAAAGATATTTAGGGTGCATTTGGTAACGTGTTCAGGGGAAGGGGAAAGGGAAAACTTGTTTTCCACTTATTCCAATCATTTTTACTTTAACTACCTTGCTTTTTCCATTTTTACCCCTATATTTCAATTATTTTCTCAAACGATTACTTATTTATTCCTACTTTACCCCTATCGTATTATATTACTCTCACAACTTTAAAAAATATTCCCACTTCTCCCCTTTCCCCTTTCCCCACCTGTTACCAAATACACCTTTAGTCATACAGATGCTTGCATACATGCATAGTGCATACCTAACTGTGTCCTGTGTATGTATACATACAGTAAAATCTACATGAACACTTTTCCCTGTTGGAGATCATGCTGTATATGAGTTTTCCTTTTTCTTCATTTTCAATTGAAACAATTTTTTAATAAGCGAATAAACAGAAGCAACTCTTCTCTAAAAACTATGTATTGTGACAAGAGAATAATCTACTTTTTTGCTCATTTTAGTGAAACCATCAGCTATTGCCTCATCAAAATGTTACATTCAATGCCACTGACCCCTAAACTTTGTTGTTCTTGCATGTTCTTTCTCTTTCTTCCTTTTGTCTAGTTTCATTTAGATATTAATTACATGTTTTCGCAACATATACATGAACTGCCTATTCATTCTTACACATCGCATGTTTCAGATTCTTGGATTTCTATTGGAAAAGAAGGAAATGTTTTAACTCTTCTAATATCACATATAACAGGACCCAAGGCAAGTGCCCCCCAGACTCATTATTTGAATCCTAGTGAGTTGATCATTGAAGATATAGTCTGGGTTGATGATGTTCATGGAATGCTTAATGCAACGAGCCATGTTGAGGAATGTAAAGTTGTTGGCATGGATTGTGAATGGAAGCCAAATTACACAAAAGGCAGCAAACCAAATAAGGTAGTTCTCGATTTCTTTGTCAATGCCTTGATACTGGCGGCCTTTGCCCCTTGATTCAATTCCTTCATACAATTCAGTGAACATTTTAGATTTTTGAATGCTAAAGTGAGCAACAATATGACATCTATTGCATTTTATCAAGACCTATCAGCATCAGGTCTGACGAGTAGAAAAGCCAGTCTTTCGTACGTAATTGGCTTCTTCATCGTCTTGTCCTTAAGCTACCATTAGGAGTTCCTTCGACTTCCTTGTAAGTTGATGCTCCTTTAATAATAATAATAATAATAACTGAATATTATTATTATTATTATTATTATTATTATTGATGATGATGATGATAACTGAATGAATATAACTAACCGCTGTGCAAATGCATCATTTTCCCCTTGCTGTATGCTGTCTGACGTAGCATCGGCATGTCTTATTTGGGATATCTATTCTTCCATCTGCAATCCTTGGCTTTTATCATCCCTAATACTTTGTATTGAATGTTTTCTGTAAGGTGGGTAAATAACAAACAAAGCATTCATATTCATGTTACAGGTGTCTATAATGCAGATTGCTTCTGAAAGAACAGTGTATATCCTGGACTTGATCAAGTTATCTGCAGAGGTGTCACATGTCCTTGACAGCTGCCTTAAGCGTATTTTACATTCTCCTAGGATTCTGAAACTTGGTGAGCAAGAGAGCATATTTTCCCAAAGGCAATCATTTTTAATGAAATTATTCGTAAGACCAAGTCACCCAGATCCAGGAATTCTATGAACTGGTTTTTCACCTGCTGTTTTTAATTATGAATTAGTTAATCTGAGTCACTTGTCATGTGGATGGTACAGCAAGAATAACACCGTGCTGAATTTTTTTTTTTCAAAATTAACTCACTAATTATTTTTTTGTATGAACAATTGCACATTAGGAACATAGTGACTATTTGATAGTGTCTCCTTCCTGATTTCTGCAATATGTAGGCTACAACTTGCAATGTGATCTTCAGCAGTTGTCACATTCGTATGAGGAGTTGGAATGCTTCAAGTATTATGAAATGTTGCTTGACATTCAAAAACTGTTCAATGAAACTAGAGGTGGTCTGTCAGGACTGGCCAAGGTAAATTTGAAATGTTGCTAACCAACCATGTACTAACCTGATATGCCTTGTGCCTTTTATCTGCTTTATTTTCTTTATATATTTCATAATGATTTTGCTGTAAATGGCCATGCATGTTGCGTTTGTGAACCAGAAAATTCTGGGAGCCGGGTTGAATAAGACAAGAAGGAACAGTAATTGGGAGCAAAGGCCTTTGACGCAGAATCAAGTATAATCTCTAGTCTTTCTCCAGAACCTGATTTATACTTGGCTGTTATTTAAAAGATGATCATTCTGTTTTGTAAGAAGTTGCTAGAACTTAATATGCTCCCTTCTTCATGAACAAAAAAGCTTTTTTTTTTCCTTCCCCTTGTGGTAAACTTATACCACCTTGGGGTCCATTGGTATAACAGGGTTATCATGCAGTTATTTCCCTGCCAAAAAATTTCCCCCGATGATCGAGTCATAGATCTAAGAGGGTATTTGGTTCTACCAAAGATAAAGATGATATAAAATTGCAACATCAAATGACTATTTGGTTGTGCCATATCATAATAATCTTAATCATAGCAAGCCCCAATACATTGATAGTACTGAAATTTAGTATGTCATTTTCAAAATTGAAAGGATAGTTCTTTTGTTCTCTGTTCCTTTTGACTTCTGCTCAACCCCATCTTTGAGTATCTCCTGCATTATATATGCAAAGTACTTCGTGTGGATAAACAATGTATACTATAAAACATGAAAGTTCACAATATTAATTACGCTAGAAACAAAAATCGCCACGAAAATATTTTGATATTATTGTTGCTGCTGCAACAAAAGGTCATCTCTCTTATTCCTTTTCTAGATCAGCCCCATGCTCTATGATTTTTCTTCTTGTCTTATTGCTGGTTTGTAGCTGCGTTCTTATAGCATAAACAGTGGCTTGCTGAATGTTCATGTGGACTTGGGAATCAACTTTGTTACCTGTAAAAATTGTTTCCTTTCTATCAGTTCCTATGGATCCAATCAAGTGAAGCACTTTCAACCTATATTCAAGAAGCTAGGGTCTTGCTATGAAAGAGAGGCCATGTGGTAGAAGGTCCTTTCAAATTTGTTTTGGTTCGCTTGTCTTTGATCAATTGTGGGGAGAGGATTTGGTTCTCTGAGGTTGTCAATTTATTACTTGTATGAAACTATGAAAACATTTGATTTCTCGAGTTCTTGGAAAAGAGTTCCACATAATACATTATAACTTGGGTGAAATCTGAAGGTGATCGATATTTAAATGACTTGCAGATAGAATATGCAGCCCTAGATGCTGCTGTCCTTGTCCATATTTTCCATCATGTTCGTGGCCAATCTCAATCAACAGATCTCAAGGGGGAACGTGCCAAAGTTGAGTGGAAGTCTCACATTGTAAGTAACATGATTGCTCCTCGATTTCCTGTATCACCTTGTTTCCAACCTCATTCCCTCTTTTGCAAATATATCCAGGTTTCCCACATGGGTAAGAAAAAATCACCCTCGAAGACATCCAAAAAGATGGAGTGGAGAGCGAAGCTGGCAGACCATCCAACACTCTGATTAAATCCAGTCCTAATTCTATTGGCTCCTAAATTCTTTGCTGTATATCCTTCTTAAATGATGGTTGTCGGATGAAATGGTGGTGTTGGGGCATCACAAATTTTGTTTGAAAGATGGATCATTGTCCAATGTCCAAAGAACCACGTCCCCAGTGTGAATACGTACATGTAAATATGTTACATAACATGGCTTTTAGATGAAAGGTGGCTATCGTTCGTTGTTGTTGTTTCAATTTTTAATTATTTTTTTACTGATCAAATTTGTTTGCTTAAAGTTAAGATTATATTAATACGTACTGCCGGAGTGGTTAACTGAAGCCATTGTATGGCTTCTGACTATAATATCCCCAGTGGGCATTCTGTTCTCCTTGAGTGTATAAACTCGGAACATTAATGGGATGGTTTGAACGTATTAAATAATGGGATTGGGCGCCAGATTCACTCAAGCCATTACTACAACAACAACAACACTTTATGCAACAATTTTTACATAACAAATAAAAAATGGCTGTATATAACATTATAAGTAGTAAATATTTGTTGAGGATTCCCTATTAGAAGCAGTTCTATTCAACTCCATCGATTTTTAAGATATTGATGATTAATACAAAGTTCAATTCATTTTTTATATTTAACATTATTTATTTAATTAAAAAACAAATTGATTCATACTGAAATCATTTGTAAGAATATCTCAACGGTTAATTTTAATATCAATTGAGATGCATATAAATATATCAATAAAAAAAACAGGTTCATGGCCACATTTACTTAAAAATGGATATATGCGTGAGAAAAATGATTAGATTTTTTCACATATATATTAAAATATAATAATATTTTATAGAATGATTCATTCGTATAGTAGTTATATGATTTAGATGCTGAAAATGATATTTTAAAATTGATATTTATTATTAAACCATTTTATTATATTGATTTTACTTATTTATAGATGAAGTTCATGTACAATGATACTTAACACATAAAAGAGTTTTCATAATAGTATAAATAATGCTAAATATAATAGTTGAAATAAATTTTTTGATTAACAATGAAAATATTAAAATAAAAGCAGCTACATAAAAGAAGGGCTTCATAAAAGTGTAGTTGTATTTGTTGTATAGTTTTCCTTTAGGGCTTTGCTTTCCATGTAACTAGACTACAATTTTATGTAACTTCTTTCATTTTTAATATTTTGATGTTTGATAGAAAATCAATTCTATTTAATTAATATCATTTATTTAGCTAAAAGACCAGGTATCATCCAAATCAAATATGCCCAATGCTACATTTGTTGAAAATATATTTTTTCATATATAAATTATGAAAAATGTTTAGATAAATTTAATATGTATTACAATATAATAAAATATTATAGAATCATCTACCCATGTACTAATGACATTTTAGATAGTCTAATTATTGAAAATATAACTTTAAAATTAATACTTAACATTAAATTATTTTATTATATCGATTTTATATATTTGCAGATAAAGACTCATATAAAATGATGATATTAGATAAACAAAAGAATTTCCACGATAATATAAACATGCTAAATGTAGTAGATAAAGTGAATTTTCTATCAAACATAAAGACATCAAAAATATAAAAATTTACATAGAATGGGTATTTCATAGACGCAAAATCCTAGTTTTAGATATATAATAAATATTTGTTGCATATAATATTCTAAACGGCTACTTCATAGCCTAATTTTTTTTTATTGGTATTTTATACACACTATGACATTTTGATATTACAATCAAGCACATTTTACCTTGACACTATGGATTAGGGGGAAATATGTAAACACACCTCCACCCAAGAGGAATCAAAAAATACCTACACACCATTAGTGGGACTTGAACACCCGTATCCTGGCTTTGCCTCAGCCTGTGTTACTACTAGGCCACGTTGATGGCGGTAATTCATAGCCTAATTTTGGTTGCATATGTACTTAGTTATTGTATTAAGTATATGCCACAGTGTAGTTATATGATGGTAAAATGTTTGTTACTTATAAGCAACAGACTTTTTATTATGTGATAAATTTTGTTAATGTATATATTAATTTTCAATTGATCTCCAGCGCGATGGGTACATGTTAAAGATTGCAGTTGAAACTATGTTTTCCTAATAAGATATTAAACAATAATTTTTTATGTTACATATTAAATGATAATTGATTGGCTGTTTAGGGCGTGAAGTGATCATCTGTGGCAGGTCAGATATAGAAGCTGTGTTCAACCACTACTTCTAACTGTTCGATCAGGCGGAGAAGACGTCAACGGTCGAATGATGCTTTAAAAATTAGGCGCTGACATGAGCAATTAATTATGTGTTTTTAAGCCATTAGGGGTTTGCGCTGGTGTAACATTCATGGTTCCTTTTAGTGAGATCAGGTGTTCAATCCTTGACAGGTGCGTCGGGATGTTTATTCCTTCCTTATTTTGTAGTAGTTTTACTTCTTCCCGTGGTGGGAGTTATCCCTATGCATCTCCCAACATGTGCGTCTCTCTCTCACTTGCCTATTCTCCTATCCCTCCCGTGCGTGCTATCGGCCTACCGCTACCTATCTCCCTCGTCAGCGACCAGCTCTCCACTCTCTCTCTCTCTCTCTGAATGTGCTCAATCTGCCTCTTCCTTTTAACTTCTGCCGAAGCACCGGAGTGGTTATCGATCTTCTTTGTCATTTGAGGGCGACCTATCTCTCTCAGATTTGGCACTAGCCACAACCCCGACTGCCACCATATTTCTTAGATTTAGCAACCCCTCCCATCGTCGACGACCATCAAATCCATTGCACAACAACTCCTCATAGTCATCTATCATCTCAGATCCAATCACCGACGGTCATGCAATTGAAGATCTGAGTCATTCAAACAGCTGACGACATAAAGACGTACCTTCCTTATTTGTGTTCATTGTCTCCGGTAGATTGTCAACAACATTCAGGGAATTAACTCACCAAGAAAATTCAACGCATCAACCGCAAGCCAGCTAACATTAGTAGCAGCACACCAACTCGTCCAATCAACCAGTACTCCATTTATAATGCTTCCATGATTCTTCCCCAACTCCATCAACTCGGGATCCTTCCTCTACCACCAGATTTGCCCTCCCCCATTTTCTCACTCCTCTCCTCTCTCCCAACTCCCACTGAAGTCGTTCTCTCCTCTGGCGATTACCGCAGCTCTGGCCTCTCTTGTTCATTTTTGTTCATTGTCCAACTGTAATCCAAACAATTAATTTTATCACTGTCCCTTTTTTATGATTTTAGAGAGGGAAAAATAATTGTGCAAGAATATCAGTGTATTATAATTCTGAAGTGAAAGAAAATTTCATTCTATTATTGTCAATGCTTATGGTCTGCCTTGAAAAAAACTTATCATTATTGCTCTCTCCCCATGATTTTATTTACTTTTTCATCTTTCAAAAGTTCTCTATGTAAATTATTACTTCATTTCCCTTAGGGCTGAAACATGGCCCAAATTTTCAAAGTGGAAAGATACGGGATAAAGAAGTAAGAGAAATATGAGTGAGAGGGAGTGGGGAAGCCGTTGACGAGGAGGGAAACAAGAAGCCGTGCGAGGAGGGAGACGCATAATTAAGAGAGGGTAGGTTTCGTAGGTTGGATCTTTGAGAGTAAGGGCGCAACTCGGGCTCATGAAACTCGGGTTCACTTGAACTTTAACCCTATTTGTAAACTTTAACTATAACCTTATTTTTAAAATTCGGGCTGTGGTTGAGTTTCAGGTTGACACTCTCCTATTAATATATCTTTGTTACTCATCACACACACACACATATATATATATAGTTTTTTACCTATTGTATAAAAAAGTTTAAAAATAATTTATTATACAAAAGCAAAAAAAATTCAAATACCTCTTAAGACTAGAAAGAAAGAAACATGTTTTGAGTTTTCTCTTTGCTTCAAGTAGAATAATAACTGTATTTTGGAGAATGTAGAAGTACAACTGCTTTCCATTCTGCAATTTAATACCAATATCACAATAATGTACATTAATATTATATCCAATTGTAAGATAAACCTTATCATATCAATTACAATAAAATAAAATCATCCAAAAAGTATAAAATATCAAGTTTAATAAGATTAAATTAATTCAAGCGTCAAACTCCAAATCACAACATCCAAGTTAACTTAAAGTCTACAATACAAGTCTTAAGTTTGAATAACCAAATTATAACAAATATTACAACACAATAGAAATAAACATTTTTATCTTCCATTGGTGTCTTCATTGCCCTTGTCTTGCATTATTTTCATACGTCATGCCAAATTCTTCTTTCCTCAAAAGAAAAAATAAAAATTTAATGTTATATTGTATAATTGAACTTAAGGAGTATATATATATATATATATACAAAGATATAACTAATACCTCTTTTAAATTAATTGTTTGATAGAAGAGGAGGTAAAGAAGCACATGTCTATGTTTCATCAGTTTCCTCTAAAAGATAAATATTAGTTGAAAAACAGTATTAAAAGTAAGCTAAATAATTGAAATATAGAAAAATATATATTACCTCTTGCACATTTGTTGAGTTTTTCAACAAATTCTTCATAACTTGAATCATTTGGAGTTGCTCTTAGCCAATCTTGAGTACAAATCAAACACTCAACCAATATAGGTGTTAATGAATTACAATATTGGTCAAGAACATGTCCTCCCGTATTAAATGCAAATTCTAATGCAACTATTGAAACAGGAATAGTCAAAATATCTTTTGCCATCAAAGATAAAATCCTATATTTTGTAATCGTGGACCACCATGCTAAAATATCAAATGGTTCTACATCATTCTCAACAGGATCTTTTAAATAGACATCAATTTCATTTGTAATAACTCTAGCACTAGAACTACTTGTGGATTGTCATAGCTTTCGTTTTGCACACTTTGATTCGAATGATGCACCACACACTTTAGATGAAGAACTTGTAGTTGTAAATGTAGATCCAATTTGATAAGTCTCATACAATTCAAGTATTTTATTATACACCTTCTTGGATAATGCACAAGCTTGATTCATAGGAAGAAAAATTTTAAAATAAAATTCCAAATAACCTAGCTTATAATGTGGATCAAGCAATACTGCAATGAGTAAGAAAATATTGAACTTGTTAATAGAACCCCAATACTTTGTAAGTTTTTCATTCATTTTGTTACAAATGTGAAGCAGGATAAGGTTACTATTCTCAATTAAAAATATATTTAAGCGATCTTGAATTGTATCAAGTTGAGAAAAATGATGTGGAGAAGTGACATATTTGGTGCCCGACAAAAGCTCAGTTGCTTCAAAAAACAAGACCAAAAAGTCACAAATGACTCTAGCATGGTTTCAATCTTCTTCAAGAGGGGGACTAGTACTCCTAAAGCTTGCATTATTCATTTCAAGATGTTTGAAAGCCATTTCAAAGGGCAAAGCATGTTTCAACATCAAGTACATAAAATTCCAACGTGTTGACACATCTAAACACAAAGATAATTTAGTTGAAATTCTAACACTTTCAAAAGCTTTTCTAAATGCTTGCTCTCTACTCGGAGAACTCTTGACCTACATTACACTATTATCATTTCGAACAATGGAATCCTTGATTTGATCAGTTCCCTCATTTACAACCGGATTTAAAATGTGTGCAACACAACGGATATGCAGAGATTCCCCATCTCCCAAAAGAGCATTCTTCATTTTCAAATTCAAACATAAAGTGATTAGTGCAACATCATTGGTCGACGCATTGTCAATAGAAAAAGTACATACTTTCTGATATTTCAAATATTCAAACATTCTTCAATTGCATTAGCAATAGCTTCACCTGTATGTGGTAAAAGAAGAATTTAAAAAATTAAGAATTCACTTTTGAGGAGTCCAATTTGAGTCTATAAAGTGAGCAGTCAAACATAAATACCTAATATTCTGA
This sequence comes from Annona squamosa, assembly GCA_035584095.1. Lineage (NCBI taxonomy): Eukaryota > Viridiplantae > Streptophyta > Magnoliopsida > Magnoliales > Annonaceae > Annona > Annona squamosa. Next base: position 23,866,252 of record JAXCLR010000050.1, on the reverse strand, counting down.
TTTGAAGTCCACAAGTTTGTTGTCAAGCATACATGATGATACTCTCACTCAAAATCTTCCTTAATTTAGCCTTCTGCAACTTGTATATTTTGAAGACTTCTTTCATAATTGTAGTTATAGAAACATGTTTAATAAGTGGCTGCACAACTTTACAAAATTCTCTAAACCTTTCTTTTTTGATAAATTTAAATGGCGATTCATCAAAATTCATCAAGAATAATCATTCGTGTCATTTCTCTTTTGCAGGCTTCTTGGTCAAACTTCTAGCTTGGTATAACTTTTTGCCCATCATCGCTTACCGTCTGGAATGATAACAAACATTGACCCTTGGCTTTGTTGTTTGTATTATACTTGTATAACTTTAAATGTCTTGTTAATGTGCTTGTTCCTTGGGTACTTGAACACTTAAGTTTTCACAATATTTATGGATATGTCATGCCACTTTTCCATTTTCATCCAAAATCCTTTCAAATTCTTTCCAAACTGCTGACAAAAATTTATACCCTTTGTTTTTTTTAGGAAGAGGCTCATTTGTATCTGAACTTTTTGTAAGGACAATAGTGTTTGAGGCAGTTGGTGTTTTTTTATTTGCTCACTTTTGATTCTAGCTAGCAAATCTTGTCTTGTATATTACTTAAGCTATCCATATTGATTCGATTACCTAAATATCATTTTTATAATATATAAAAATAATTAAAAATTGTCTATGTGAATTTCAATAGTTCTACTGGTTTTAGAGCAATAATAAACTAATTCAAAAATCAAAATATTAACCAATGTGTGTCAAGTTATCAACAGCCAACATAAACACAAACAAATGACATAATTTGTTTGTTTTTCTTGTTTGATTTTTGTGATGGGTCATATCTTTGTTTTCTATTTGATGTTTTTTTCCATAATTTTTAGTTAAAAGTGTATGGGTGTGTTGGCCCTGAGTTTATGGCAAAACCCAAGAGGGGAGGGGTGAATTGGGTTCTTGAAAAAATCTTTGGTAAATCAAAAATCTTAACCCCTTGAAAAATTAATCCCCTTTTTAAATCAAATGGAGAGCAATTAAAATAAAGCAGTAAAAGGAATAGAACACAAGTTTTATAGTGGTTCGGGCAAACCTTCCCTACTCTACTCTTCCAAGCTCACACTCCGTTGTGACTT
>JAXCLR010000050.1:23844441-23862483 GCA_035584095.1 Annona squamosa | reverse complement strand
GTAATTTATTAAAATCATGTGAATAATCATAAAAATGCATGCACCTCAAAGTGTTATACTTTAATTCACCTACCCCTGCTCACGGTTTACCTACATTTCTACTCTCATGCTATGAAATTACCTTTTTGCCCCCATTTGCATTTTATGCAAAAGTGCAAATGTTTGCATTTGAACCCGCCTCTTTTTAAAATGCAACAACGCTCACCAAAGTCCCAACCATGAATTGGAGGGTAGTACCCTCCTAGGAAAAAAATGAGATTTTTTATTTTTATTATTAAAAAGAATATTAAACAATATTGAAAACTGAATAAAATTTTATATTTAAGTACATATTTGGACCCATATATTATGGCCAAAAAATTGAAAAGCTCAATGCCAACGTTTGCATTGGATTGGTGCCCAAATTCTTAAATTTTGTTTGTTTATATATTCCTATGGCTTCTTTTAATGGCAGTTAAAAGATCGAGCCAGCCAAAGAGAAGGAATCATCATCTATGAAATTTGTCAAACAATGTCAAGTTTGTTCGTTTCTTTTTGGAACTGTTGAAGCCGCTTTTCAGATAAAGAGATTAGATTTGGGGAATATTTGAAAACTTTTTAGATCCCGGCATCATGCAATGTCATACAAGAATGATGATGATGCGAAAGTGGTATGCAGGAAGGATCCCTCACAGTAACTTGACTGCCTGGCCCTGCCTGCCATTCCATTTCCACCGCAAACTGAGGCATTTGCAGGCTGGCAAGGGCAAGAGCAGTGGGTATTGAAAGAACAAGGGAGGGAGGGATGTGGAATCCAGCTGTGTTCCTCCTCTGTCCTTGTTCGCAATTTCTTGGTCTTCGTGGTTAGGTTAGACACTTTGGTGAACAACCCAGCTAGAACCAGAATGGGATGAAATAGGGGTAAAATGATGATAGAATGACATTTTTACCTTTTAAAAAAATACTTTTCTCATTATTTCATTGCAAAAATAACAAATTACTTTCTATATCTTTTTATACAACTGTTTCCTTACTTTCCATATAATTTTTTTTTTATTTTCAACATGTAATAATATTTTTCTCCATCTCATTCCATGACCCCGCAGATTTAAATTATTAAATAATAATAATTTAGCAAAGCTGTTTGTTGACCATAGACCAGAAAACATGGATATGTTAAATGATCTTCAACCAAATCGTAGCCATGATATGATGATGGCCCTTGACTAGTAGCCCCAAAATTCGCATCGGGAGAAAAATCACTCGTTCGGATAGTTGCAGCTTGCAAGTTCTGCTGTGTAATAGACGACGACTTCCCTTTTCTGCCAGTCACATACACATGGACCGATCCATCTCCCTCCATCCAAAACTTGGCCTAATTTCTGTTCAAAAATATTCCCACTGGCGTAACAAGCTCCATTATATAATGTATTTTAAGCGAAAAAACAACATTAGTCATATTGTAGGCTAAAATACAACATTCATTTATTTTTACAATTAGTTATATTTTTAAATTTTTCTTCATGAACATGTTTATCTAATTGTATTTAATCTATATACAAAATTTTTCCATTTTAAAATACTTTTATGTTTTTATTTTTATTTTTTAAAAATTAAGTTTTTTAAAAGGTAAAAAACGACTTAAATGACCTTGAAATTGATGATTTTAAAATAAATATGTAAAAGTATTGTAAAATGGAAAACTTCATGCATGGATTGGATAAATTTAGATAAATATGTTTATAAAGAAAAAATTTAAAAATATAACTAATTGTAAAAATAAATAAATAAATATTATATTTTAGCCTAAATACTCATGATGTATATAATCCTGCTCCCTCCCATTATCTCATTCTCGTTTGATGTTTTGACACAATAATGGAAATAAGGAAGATAGAAGAGGGAAGAGGGAGGCAGTGATGTTGGGCTGCTCATGATCAAGGGAAGTAGCCAGCGATGCGCCAATGCGATAATCAAGTGCAAGAACCTTAGAAGACGGAAGAAGGGAGAGAGGAACGAAGGGAACCGGAGTGGGAAATTGGTTGGAACCGTGGAAGAAGAATATGGATTTGGGAACTGTGGATTGTGAGGCTAAAGGTTGTAGGGGCTTAAGAGAGAGCAAGAAGAGTAAGCGCTGGGAGAGGAGATCATGCAGGAGAAAAAGCAAAGAGAAATTGCTGGAAGGAGCGACGAGCGGCAACGATGGCGGCAACACGGAAAAGAGACGAACAAGAGCACTATGACAGGCGCTGTTGGGAAGCGCCCGTCGTACTGTGCTCCCGGGCTGATATATCTATTTTTAAAAAAAAAAAGTTTTAAAATTTTTTCATTAACTTGTTAACCTGAGTTTATTTAACATATGTATCAATTTTTACTATTTTTAGAAAATTTTAGATTTTTATTTCGTATTTTTAAAAATTAATGACATTTTAGGTAATTTAAAATTATCTAAAATGCTACTGATTTTTAAAAATAAAAAATAAATATCTAAAATACTCTAAAAATTGTAAAAATTTATACACATATTAAATACACATAGATTAACAATATTGTAAAAAAATCTAAAAAAATAAAAACTAGATGTATGCGCCCGGGAGCATGCAGTGCTTCGGGGAGCATAGGATTGAGCTCCGTTGTGAAGAGAGGTGAGGAGAGGATTTTGAAACCCTAGCTATAGACGCATATACATTATGTATATTAAATATATTATTTAATATATACAGGGGTAAAGCCGAGTCGGGCCAACCCCAGCCCGCCTCAAACAGATTTCTAAATTGGGTCGAGTACAACCCAATTTTTAAATATCAATTTTTAAAATCCTCTGCCCAACCAAGGAAATCAGTTCGGATTAGTGAGGTCTGGGGTGGAGACCGACCCGATTTACAACCCAAGCTTGTACTGTGAGATCTCCAGTTTCGAATGCCCAACTCACTATTTAATATTTGCAACGGCAGAGGGTTTTTTGATAATAAAAAAAAAGTTTCCTCCTCTGAGTAACAAAACAGTTCTCCGTCACGCTAGCCTCGTAAATGTCTTCTCCACCGGTGGCCCCATCTTTCCCCTAGTACTGATATTTTCAGTAGGAGAGTAGGATCTCTTCATTTTATTTTCTGTCCTTTGATTGAATGGTCGAAAAGTTGTGCTGTTTGGTCTTTTTGCTGCTGCTTTCTTTCCATCTTGCAATCTCTTTCCATCTTGCAATCAATGCCATGTGAATCTGTTGTTTCCGGTATAAACCCTCCTTGAATATTTGCCGGTACTTCGATTTGTAATAATACTCAATTTTTTTATTGTTTTAATTAAAATCTTTACTTAAAATGTTACATTTTCCATTTCATATTACATATAAAGCTCTTGAAACTTTATAAATTTTCATATCAACTTGTATTATTTCAAAAGAGACTAGGCCCTCACGTAAGAGACCCACAGCTCATAAACACCATAAGGGGTGAAACACCAGCAAGGAGGGGAGAGGAGGATCCAATCCCTAACCAAGACATGACATGCCATGCCAGCATTCCGACCAACCGAGCATTTGAGACTTCATTAATTGTTCTTAACGTTTCAAATTCCCACAAAATATGATTGAAAAGATATTCAATGTTCTAGATCTGGGTTGAGGTTGCATTGATTGTTCTTAAAGTTCCAAAATTCCCGCAAAATACGATTGAAATTTTTTTTTTTTGAAATTCCCCTATGACATCTCATAAAGGTGTGTTTTGGTATTCAAAAATGTTTTCTCCATCAAACTTTTCCACACACTTTCCGTACAACTACATTTTTTAATACTTTCCGCATATTCTTTCATACAATTAACATTTACTCCTAATAATTACTGGGCTTAATTCTATCCACCTTGTTGCATTAAGGCTCAATACTTCTGCATGCATTTCACCTTTTTTTTTTGGAAAATGTTTCACAAAATTGTTAATATAAGTGTATTCAACATGTGCATTAATTTCTATCATTTTTAGAAATTTTTAGGTATTTTTTAAAATTTTTAAAAATGATAAAAATTGATGTGCATGTTGAATACAATTATATTAATAGTTTCATGAAAAATTTTCCAAAAAATAATAAAAAAGGGCAAAATACATTCGGGAGCATAGAATTAGGTTCTAATGATTACCACCATCTTCTCACATCATTCTCCAATCTTTTACATTCCTCTTCCCACAACCAATTTTTCATATTTTTTCTTAGAAAAGTTTTCCTCATACCCACAACTTTTAGCTAATATTCCTCTTATACCCACAACAAAACAACAATTCTTCGCATACCTACAACGTTTCACCCATAATTCCCCTGATACTTATGCCATCACAAACGGTCGTCAATTGGAGGGAAAAAGACGATGTTGTCCCTAGATGACAAATTCCCGACATGCCCACAACATTTGACTTTTATTTCTCTTATACCCATAATATTTCAAAAATTTCCTATACACTCAAAATATTTTACCCCTAATACCTCTTGTGCTAGCATCGTCATAGTCCATCGAGTTGCATTTGTCATAAGTTTTTAAATTTCGAAAATACTCATCTTCTTCCCAAAAGCTGCCTATTCCAAGCTTCCAGCTGCAACTAGGATTGTGAATAAGGTTGTACAATATAATAAATTATTAATAAATAGTCTTGCATTAACACATAATGCATAGAAACTAACTAAACATTATGGATTTAAAATAAAATTATTTAGTAATTATCATTGTCTAAATCATGAATTGAAAAGTATTCCCACGAAAAGGATTGATTTTTATTCTTTCATATAAATTTATAGCTTAAAATAAATTTAATTAAGCAAAATATTTTTAATATTATATGTTTATTAACTTGATTTCTAACTCGAATAGAACCAAATTCTATAGGGTTAAAATAGGGTTGGTTAATGTATGAAAATCAGGGTTGAGTTGAGATTTTATAATGTGGGTTAGGATTATTTTACTTCAATCCAAGTCAATCTGATCCGATTTACATCCCTAACTACAGTCCCTCAAGTTCAGCACGAACTTGATGAATGTAACTTGACGGACCGTGACGATGGTGGCACGAGAAGAATTACGAGTAAAATGTCATGTATGTGTAAGGAATTTTTAAAAATTGTTGTAGGTATAAAAGGAATAAAGGTAAAATGTTGTGGGTATATAGGGAATTCTTTTATATATGTTTATTAAAGTCCAAGGACAAAATCACCATTCTCCCTCCAGTTGACAGCCATTTGTGATGACATAGGTACAAGAGGAATTAAGGGTGAAATGTTGTGGGTGTGCGAGAAATTTTTGATTTGTTATGGGTATAAGAAGAATATTAGTCAAAAATTATGGGTGCGAGGGAAATTTTCCTTTTTTTCTTAGACGACAAAAAAAATCTTTTTGGAGGAGAAGTTTAGCTTAGGAACACATCGCATTTTAGATTAAAATTCAAATTAACAATTAAGTATCGACACAAGAAAGTGACTTTCAATTCCAAGGATCAATTCCACATAATTGTATTTTCAGAACCTCTTGGTTTTGGGTCTTCTTTGATGACTAATCACAATTTAATTTAATTATTGTATTTAAGATAATTTATTTAATGGAAGGTGATATATTGGAAACGTTTACCACTTCACCCAAATGTAGAAACGCTTGGTTTGATTTTCGCCGCACCATACTGATTTATGAAATCTAAATCATTCATTTTTCTTTAAATGATATTTTATTTTAAAATTTGTATATAAATAAATCAAACTTAACGTAAAATCTTTTACAGGTTTATACATTGTAAAAATAATATTTTTGTTTTATAGTATATTATGATTTTTCCACCACGAATTTTTTTTTATTGCCTGCTAAATATGATATGCTTAACATAGTCGGTGGTATTAAGATAGAAGAATCATGTACGAAAGTACCAGGTATTGTATCGCAGTGCATTTTTTTAATGAAAAAAGAGATGTTCCCCTGCCATCCCCACAGCCATTAGGAGTAGTGAGGAACGCTTAGGGTGTTAAAGGATCAAGTTGGACTGGTTGAATTCTAATTCTAATTTTAACTCCATTTAAAATATTTTAACCCTAATCTATTTATAACTTATTTAAAAAACTCAACCTTAACCTATTTAATAAATGAGTTAGCATGTTGTTAATAAATTATATAGTAAATAATCAGAAGGCTTAAACTCTGATAGACGATAATATCGTAGAGAGAGACAATAGAATGTTTTTGGTGTAGAAGAAATAGAAATAAGACAATAATTGAAAAATTAAATTAGAGCAGCAGTCTGGCATTTGGAGTTGTATGTCGAAATCGTCTGATTCGTACACTTGGAGAAGTATTCTTAAGGCGCGGGATGTGATTCAGTCGGGATGTAAATGGAGGATTGGTGACGGGAAAAGGGTTCGCTTCTTCAAGGATGCTTGGCTTGACTCGGAGGTGGGTAAGGCGAGTCCCCTTCCTCTGTCAATCCCGGATAATGTATTGGTTAGCTACTTCGTTGATGACGAGACCAAAGAATGGAACAAGGACCGGGTTCTGGCAGCTGTTGGGGAGGTGGGGTGGCAGGTTATTAGTCTTGTCCCCCTCCCTTATCACCCAGAAGCAGATTCTATCTTTTGGAAGCACGAGGAAAATGGCAAGTTCTTGGTTAAGTCGGCTCATAGATGGCTTAGGGTGGATCTTGATAACCCCCCTTCTTTCTAGCTGTTATAGGGCCATTTGGATGACAAAGGTTCCGAGCAAGGTTTTGATTTTTAGGTGGCGACTTTTCAAGAATGCTCTCCCTATCTTGTGCAATCTCTCTCATAGGGGTATTGCTGTGGATCCCCATTGTGTCTTTTACATAAGGGAGGTTGAGGACGCTAACCACCTATTCTTGGAGTGTGCCCGTGTTGTTTGTATTTCTCGAAAAGTTGTTCCTACATGTCCACTAGCGGCCTCAGTACAGGGAATTTTCACATTTCTAGCGTCCGATGATAGGAGTGATGAGTTGGCCCTCTTCATTGTGTACTGTTGACGAATCTGGTTCTTGCAGAACAAACTCAAGGCTGAAGCGGCTCAGCCTGTGCTTGCGGATTTGCTACTGTGGTGCCGAGATTATATTGAGCAAGCGAGACGGGTCAAACTCCTTGACAAGGTGAGTGCTTTGGACATTCCTCTTATACCTAAATGGACCAAACCACCAAACAGAGTTTTCAAGATGAATATGGATGCCCGATGTTTAATGGATAAGGGTGTCTCGGGGTTTGCAGCTGTTATCAGGGATTCTCGTGGGTTCTTCATTGCCGCCAGTGGCTGGAGACAGATGGGCGTAGGGGAGCCTCTTATCTTGGAAGCGGATGCTTTCCGTTTGGGCATTCGGTGGGCCCTCCAACTAAAGCTCTGATATGTCCAGATTGAGTCCGACTCTCTTCTTCTGTGCACATACTTGACAAATGAAAGTCAGATTTTCTCACCGGTGGGTCACACCATTTCTACGATTAGAACAATTCTCTCTGCTAATCCTCATCTCTCGGTTCACCATGTTCTAAGAAAAGGGAACACGGTTGCCCACGCATTAGCTAATCAGGTATCTATTTCTGAAATAGAACACATGTCTTGGTGGGAAAATCCTCCACAAGCTATCATTGAGAAAATTTGTATAGACAATTTTTTGGCAATGATTTCTGCGGATTTCTCTATTCTGAACCCTTTTTAAGCCGTGAGGGGCTCGGGCTAGAGTCATCCCTTTGATAAAAAAAAAATTAGATAACATGAGAAAAATAATCAAAGGACTTACATTTATATATATATATATATAATTTTAATGGGTTAAACGAGTTAAATAAGTTGAATGAGTTAAATGGGTTAAACGGATTACTAAATAGGTTAAAGAGTTACAAAATCTCAACCTTAATCCATTTACTTAATTAAATAGTTAAATAAATTGGCATATTATATCTTATTTATTTAAAAATCTCAACTTAAACTCATTGATAAATGAACTGTAGAAATAAATTGACAGATTCAATGACCATGACCATTAACCTCCCTTCTACATTGCAATCGATATACGGGCAAGGGACCTATCCACCGTGAACTTGAAGACAGACCCGCGAATAGTGCGGGCTCCCTAGTGCATGGGCTACAAAATTGCCGCTCCTGATGACATATGAAAATCAACATCTGCTGAAATTAATGGTTGCGGTACATTGAGTTTTAAGATTTGGTAGTTGATCCACCACCTGTTCTATCTTCTTTCACTAGTTTTTATATAATATTAAATATATTTTTTATTCATCGAGCCACACACCAATCAGGTGCGTGGTGCTATATTGTCATCACATGAAAGATCACATGGTCACATGAAGAAAGATCCGAGCTTTTTTCTGAGTTGTATGGATGCAATGCCATGCATGCTTAGATCTTTAATTAATTTAAACCGTTAATTTAAATTAAATTTTTTTAAATTTTGAAAGCGTGTCATATGCATCCAACTTCTGACTAGTCAAATCTTTCCTTTTCCTCATTAATTTAGCTGGTGCGTCAACTTAATTAATGCGTAGGCCCTGAAATTCAAGATTGGTATTTTCGTAGATTCTTTAAACAGATTGTGTACACCGTCAAAACACTAGTAAGATGAATTTTCATACTAACTAAAGGCCGCTGTACATACTAATAAATGGAATTTTTCGGAGAAATAAAGCTCTAACTATTTCAATCTTTTTTTTTTAATATTTGCATTTTGTTTCCTTTCTTGCAAGTTCTAATTGAGACCGTCGATTGAACAAAAATGCGCTTTGGTAAGATAGAAAAAAAAAACTTCAATTTGTTTAATTCACCTCTTAATAACAAAAAAAAATTTCAATTTATTTTTATAATTAATTATATTTTTTATTTTTCCGCATAAACATGTTTACATAAGGATATTCAAGGAGTTTTATTCAATGCATATTCAACACACCGGAGTGCTTTTCGCTTCAATGTACCTGAGTACATTTAACCCATTTTTTATTTTTTTTTTGAAATTTTTCATAAAATCATTAATCTATGTGTATTAAATCACTAAAATGCCATTGATTTTAAAAATCTGAAAAATATTTAAAAATATTTAAAATTGGTAAAAATCGATGCACATGTTAAATACACTTAGATTAACAGTTGTATAAAAAAATTTTCTAAAAAAAGTAACAAAAATAGATATTTGCACCTGGGTGCACTGTAGCTAAGTGCATCTGGGTATACAAAGTTTTGTCATTTTATAATAATTTTATATATTTATTTTTTATTTTTTAAAAATCAAATTTTTTGAAGGGTGAAAAATGACTTTAATGCCCTTGAAATTGGTGATTTTTATAAAAATCAAAAATACATATGTAAAATGGCAAAACTTTGTATATAGATTAAGCATACTTGGGAAAACATGTTTATGAAGAAAAAATCGAAAAATATTTCTAATTATAAAAATTAATTAATATTGTATTTTAGCCCAAAATAAATCATGGTGTATATAATCATACTCTTTTCAAAAAATCCCTTGGCTAGCAGCTTTAAGCCTTGAGCTTGATTTTTTTTTATTTTGGGTACAAGCTTAATGCATTATTATTCCATCAAAAGTTAACAAATATGGTAAGTATCAGTGTGGCACACAAAGTCAAGGCAAATAGGCTGCAGAAGTGTTTTCTACATAAAGGGTCCTTTGGTAAAAAGTCGACAAGTAATGCCAAAAAGTTTTATGGAAAAAATTTCAAAAAAGTCGGATAATAAAAACAAAGGGAGTAAAAATAAATAAATAGAGCAGTTGTATGAAAAGTGAGTATGATTATATATATCATGATGTATTTTACGTTAAATTAAAATATTTATTTATTTTTATAATTAGATTTTTTTTTATTTTTCTTCATAAACATATTTTTCTAAATATATTTAATTTATATACAAAGTTTTGTATTTTTTAGAAAACGAGAAGCAAATGGGCGATGACCCACCACTTGCTGGATTGTCAAATAAATAATCATAAATAAGGGGTCCATCGGCCTATCTAATTTCACCGAAAAAGCAATTTCCAATTCCAAGCAAAGCTCATATGCAAATGCGCTATCATCCACCATGAAATAAATGATGATGCTCGCCTACTCCACATGAATTGCTGCATTTCGTGGGTAATGATGGCACGCATCATTTCAATCATTTCCCTCTTATTCCCACTTAGTTTAGACCTTCAATTGCCACGCTTTTTGGTAGAGACCACGTGTGAACTGCTGCTTTAATTTTGGATTTTTTTAATTTATTTATTTTACACGCACACCCTTCCCGTGTCAAACACTCATCAAGCTTTTTGCTCTGATAGATTCTAAGGGCACGTAACTAAGATGAGTCCATTTTCTTTTCTCAAATTGACAATACTATGCCTTTATAAGCACATGCAAACTTTGGTGTTCATAGACCTATATATGATATTTTAAATTCATTTCATTTCGTTGCTATTTTAAATTCGTCATTAATTAAATATCATATAAATAAACAAGGACAATAAATTAATTAATTAATTAAAATTTTATATTCTTATAAATCCAACTAATTCTGATTCATCTACTGTGTATTGTTTGTAAAGAATGAACTTAAATCATTCTTTCGTCTAGTGTATGTTGGAAATTACGTTTTATAATTTGCCCTGATATTTTCGCCAATCGACTTAGCGGTCGGTTCAAAAATGCAACACGATAGGTAGATTTTGCGCAGCAAAAGATTAACAATTAGTAATTACCACTAAATTTCAGGTCCTTGGGGGTATTCCAAACGATTACGAGTGCTTGAACGGGATGTGCATGGGTTGCAGTTTTTCTCATTTTTACTACATTTTTTTCTATTCCTCATCCCATTTAGATCCTTTCAAACAGTTTTATCATTTTTTAAAAAAAAATTAAAGCAATATTTGAGGTTTCTTAAAACTTTTGTAAGTATTTAGAACCTTCCATCAAAGGGTATTTGTCAAAATTGAAACATTACATGGTAGGGGTTTTAATTTCTACGTATGCCTTATCAGAGAGGAAGACAGCATAGATCTGTGCGGCATTTGCATGTGTCATCAGCATCACCATTATTATCACAATCATGTATCTTCTTTGTGTAATCATTATAAATTTTCATCTTTCTTATTACCACCACAACCTAAATTAAATTACAAAACCTTAACGACATATCTTATTCCTTAGGCTTGTAGAGCCTCGCCTTACTTGGATGCAGCGCATAAAAGTTATAATTAAAAATAGGACATCAGCATTTGCGTTCCCCTTTTTACGATTTTTTAGCTTTTTACTTACCACTATTTGTGTTAAATGTAGTTAGTTTTTCAATTATATATAACAGAACAATGATTCTATTAGTCCGGACTAAGTAAATATTTCGCTTAATACATATCAGAGAACCCATTTACAATACTTTTTTAAATTTTTTCTTCATGTACTTGTTTATCTAAGTGTATTTAACATATAAACTAAATTTTCTCATTTTTGAATATGTAAAAAGAATATATATATATATATACATCTCTAAATTTGGGAAGATTTAATTTATAGATTAAACATAACTAGAATTTAATTTATAGATTAAACATAATTAGAATAATAATCTTGTAAAAAAATTTGGAAAAAAAGTAAAAAATAATCTTTATTTTAGACCTATATTAAATAGCTTCATTTCATATCGATCATAAATGATCGGGACCCATAAATATTGTTGTAGTTTCACTTAACGTGTGAGTCTTGCTTATAAATTGCTTGAAAAGGTACTTCTTTAATTAACAATAAAGGTTAAAATTACTAGAAAAACTAAAACTTTAACCTTAAAATTTGACGTACTTTCGTCCGTGCTATATGGATAACAAAATTCAGTCCAAGTTGATAATTGAGATATTTTTACAAATAAAAATTATAAGACAAGGCATTTTTGTAAGACCAACATTTAGGAGACCAAAATTGTAAAATTACAAAAAGATGGGCAGACAAATGCTAAGAGAAAAATTGGGGTGCATTCGGAGGAAAAATGTCAAACCTTGCCAGTAACCATTTCTATCTTACTACTGGTCCCAAGCTTAAAAAAATTGATGGTTGACATGTTAGGCTGGTAGCCGGTGCTATAAAAAATCATTGCCATGTCTTTTATGGATTTTGAAAATATGCTTAAAGTCGTTAATGCTAGGGCATCCCATGTAAGCAATGCGCTGCAGCGGAGCTCGGTTATAGTGAGAAATGATCAAGGGTTGCTAAGGTATTTCCTCATAAGCGACACGCTACATTGGAGCCCGGATGTAATTAGAAATGGGCAAGGGTTGCTAGGACGTCTCCCCGGAAGTGACGCGCCACAACAATGTTCGGTTGTGGTGAAAATTCGACAAAGGTTTCCTCCCTTTATGGACGTGGTTTAGGGAATAAGTTGATACTAAAATACAAGGTTCGTTTTACCTCATGAAATGTTAGGACTCTTTCAGAAAAAAGTATAAAAATAGTAGATGTTACGAGAATGAGAAGAATTAAAATAGCATATCTTTTAAAGACTATGTGGAACTGAGAGAAAGCTAAAAAGATTAATGGATTCAAATTATGGTATATAAGAAATAATTGTAATAGAAATAATGTAAGGATAATAGTAGAAAATAAATTCATAAATAAAATTACAGATGTCAATAAAGTAAATAATAGAATTATTCAAATAAAACTTGTATTAGGTATAGAGGTCATAAATGTGATTAGTTCTTATGCACCACAAGTAGAATTAGATCATAAAATCAAAAAATAATTTTGGGATGACTTAGATAGTGTAATGCAAAAAATACCTAACCAGAAAAAGGTTGTGATAGGTGGAGATTTAAATGGACATGCAGGAAAAGAAAATGTAGAATATGAGAGAAGTCATAAAGGTTTTAGCTTTGAAATAAGGAATAAAATGAGGAATGTTATTTTAAACTTTGCTATAGCATATGATTTAGTTATAGCATATGATTTAGTTATAGCAAATACGTTATTTCAAAAATGAGATGAATACTTGATAACTTTCAAGAGTTTGACCAATTCTAGTAAAATAGATTTCCTCCTTATAAGAAAATTAAATAAATCACTTTGTATTAAAAGTAAGGTTATCCCAGGTGAGAACTTAACTATGCAACATAGATTATTAATGATGGGTATATATATACAAAAAGTGTCAATAAAAACTAAAGACAATATAATTCAAAAATTAAATAGTGGAATTTAAAGGGAAACAATATAGAACTTTTTAATAAAACAACGATAGAAGAAGGAAAATGAGATACACGAGCAGATGAAGTAGAATCAATGTGAGATAAAATGACAACTAACATAAAAGAAGTAGGACAAAGAATTATAGGAATATATAAAAATCGTAGATCCTCATATAAGAAAACTTAATGGTAGAATCAGGATACTCAAAAAGCTATAAATGTTGAATAAGAAAAGTATAAAACATGACAGAGAAATAAAAATAATACAAACTATGAAAAGAGCTAGTAAAAAAATTATTAGCGATGCTAAACACAAAGCTTATGATAACTTATATGACAAATTAGTAACTAGACAAGGTGGAAAAGATATTTTTAAGCTGGCTAAATTAAGAGAAAATAAAAACAAAGATTTAATACATATTAGATGTATTAAAAGTGAAGACCAAATAGTTTTAGTCAAAGATGATGATATTAAAGAAAGATGAAAAACTTATTTATAGTTTACTAAATGATACAACACACAAACATTTAACATTAAATATTAGTTTGAATAAAGAAGAAAATAGAAATATCAGTTATTTCTCAAAAATTTGAATATTTGAAGTAAAGGAAACTCTAAGGAAAATAAAAACAGAAAAAGCCTTAGATCCAGATAACATACCAATTGAAGCATGAAAGTGAATGAGAGATGTAAGTGTAAGATGGTTAACGAATTTCTTTAATAAGATTATAAAAACAAAGTTAATGTCAAGTGAACGGAGGAAATGCATTATAGTCTCAATCTATAAAAAATAAGAAAGATATTCAAAATTATGCAAATTATCATGAAATAAAACTAATGAGTCATACTATGAAATTATGGAAAAAAGTAATTAAACATAGACTAAGACGGAAAACTAATGTATTTGAAAATCAATTTGATTTTATGCCAAAAAAATCAACTACTGAAGTTATTTTCTTACTTAGACAACTATTTAAAAAGTATAGGGAGAAGAAAAATAACTTATACATGATTTTTATTGATTTAGGAAAAACCTATGATCGAGTACCAAGAAAGTTAATATGACAAGTGATGAAAAAAATGAATTAATAATAGATACATTGATATTATTAAAAATATGTACTATGGGCTGTTATAAATATGAGGACTATTAATGGAAATATTAATATTTTTCCACTTAAAATAGATTTACATCAAGGCTCATCCTTAAGGCCTTACCGTTTTACTCTAGTAATAGATGAAATTATTAAATATCTCCAAGAAAAAGTACCTTGGTGTATGTTATTTGCAAATGGCATTGTTCTAGTAGATTAAACTAAAGAATGAGTAAATTTAAAACTGAATAGGTGAATAGATATTTTAGAATCTAATGATTTTAGAATTAGTCGCACAAAAACTGAATATATGAAATGCAATTTTAATAATAATGAGAACCAGGATGATGAACTAATTAAGATTTTAAATCAAGTGGTAATAAGAATAAATCACTCCGGTACCTAGGATCAATAATTCAAAATAACAGAGAAATTGAAAAAGATATCATCATCATCATCATTATCATAAGTCACTTTCTACCTAGGTGGGGTTGGCTGAATGAATTAGGTTATCTCATTCTTGGCGATTTAGGACTAAATTTTCTATAATTTATAATATTTTAAATCTTGTTTAATTACTTTCATCTATATTTTTTTGAGTTTTCCTCTCATTCTTTCATCATATTCTATTTGGATAGACTCTCTTCTCCTAACTGGTACTACTTCAAACTTTCTTTTAACATGACCAAATCATCTTAATCTATTTTCTTCTCATTTTATTAAAAATTCATCTCACTTTAAGTTTTATCGAATTATTTCATTTATAATTTTTTCTTTTCTTGTTTTACCACTCATCCACCTTACCCTTCTCATTTCCGCTACACTTATTTTTTGTATATGTTATTCTTTAACTGCCCAACATTCTGCCCCATAAAACATAGCTGGTCTAATCGTGGTCTTAAAAAAATTTCTTTTTTAGTTTGATTGAAACTCGACAGTCACATAAAATTCTTGATGTACTTCGTCATTTCTTCCATCCCACTTGAATTCTATGTATTATATCTTTCTCGATTTACCCATTCTCTTGAATTATTGATCTTAAGTACCAAAAGTGATTAATTTTTGTTACTACTTGATCTAAAATCTTAATTAGAGAAACTCTTACTGGCAATGTTAAATTGAAAAAGATATAATACATGGAATTCAAGCAAGATAGAAGAAATGACTGAGTGCATCAGGAATTTTATGTAACCATCGAGTTTCAATCAAATTAAAAGCAACATTTTATAAAACTACGATTAGACCTGTCATGCTTTATGGAAGAATATTGGGTAGTTAAAGAACAACATATATAAAAATAAGCGTAGCAGAAATGAGAATGTTAAGGTGGAAGAGTGGTAAAACAAGAAAAGATAAAATTACGAATGACATAATTCGAAAAAACCTAGAACTGAGACCAATTTATGATAAAATGAGAACAAAATATATCAAGATAGTTTGGTCATGTCAAAAGGAAACCTAATGTAGCATTGGTTAAGAGGATAGAGTCTGTTTAAGTAGAAGACGGTAGGAGGATAAAAGGAAGACCTAAAAAAAGGATAGAAGTAATTAAATAAAATTTAAAAATATTATAAATTACAGAAAATTAAGTCTTAAATCACTAAGAATTGTGCAGCAAAGTTCATGTAGTCGACCCCACCTAGGTGAGAAATGACTTATAATGATAATGAAGATGATTCGGAGGAAAAATGTCAAGAATACAAGCGGAGGATATCAGCTATGACCGTCATCTGCTCCCACGGAGGATTTGACAAAGCAAGAAATGGCGGTTGATATTAATTACTGTGCAAAACCATGATTAGAAAGGATTATTTTAAAAAAAATAAAGAGGTGATGAATGTCTCTATCATCCACCCAACAGCAAGCAACATTGCATGCATATTCACACCAAAATTGTCGACACCCCCTCCCCTCCACAAAGTAACATAAAATCACGGCTAAAGTCTTTGGGCCCCGCCATTTTTTTTTTTTTGAGGGGGGATGGTCTTTCTTTTTATGCATGTAAGTGTGTTCATATTAGGCTAATTAATCTTTGGTTTGTCTACTCTAATGCGGCTAATCACATGATTAACGAAATTATCATGAAACATGCTCAAATAGGCCCCACATGACTTATACTAATATGAACACAATTTAAATTGCAAGTTTTAAGTACAAGTATGGTCGATTCCACATATATCCACAAATTTTACTCCTAATTTCATTTATACCCATGAATTTTCAAAATTTTCACATATATCCATATATTTTTGCCTAAAATTTTACTTATCCTCGCACCGCTAAGAATCTATTAAAAAGTTATTAGCGGCCCCGTAAAATAACAAATATGCCCAAGCCCTAATATAATTTGATATTAGTTTGCTCAAAACTAAACATTTACATTTAAATAATACGTGATTTTATAATTATAAAATATTAAAAATTCATTTGAATATAAATTTTTAGCAATAAATCGTAATTCAAAATGAGCGTTTTCGTCATTCTAAAGAGGTGCTCACGGTCCCTTTAACGGATCACTAACGACATTGGTATAAGTGAAATTTTAAGCAAAATACATGGATATTTGTCAAAATTTTAAAAATTCATGAGTATAAGTGAAATTAGAGATAAAATTCATTAATATATGTAAGATTTACCCTTACAACTATTATGAATTACACTTTAACCAAATGCAAGATTGATACTTAGTAGTGTTGACCATTAATTATCAATTTATCAATCTGTTTATAAATAAAATTGAGTTGAAATTTTAAAATAAATAATTTATAATTTATCGACTCATTCAACCATTTAAATAAATAAATAAATTATGTTCAAAATTTTATAACCGATCAACCTATTGGTAACATATTTAACCCATCTAACTCGTCAACCCATTTACAATCTATTAAGGATGAGTATATGAATATTTACTATAAACCCTAATCCGTCTCTCCTTTCTTCTCTCTCTCACCATCCCTAATCGGCTTTTCTTCTTTTGTGTCTCCTCCTTCGTCTCTAAACATCCCTTTCTCTCCCTATTCATTCCCTCTCTCTCACCGCTCCTTATTTCTTTACTCCCTCTCATTATCTCTCCACCCAACTTCCCCTCTTCTATCTGACTGTTCCTCTTGCTATATAATTTATACATTGTGGTATTATGATTAATATATACATAACCTGTTAGCTTGTGTATTAAATGGACTATAAATGAGTTGGGGTTAAAACACTAATATATTCAACCTGATTCCACAACTCCTTTAGTGATAAGATATTCACAGCTAAGGGTGTTTTTTGGAATTGATAAAATTTTGGGGTGATAAATTTTGCGTAAAATTTTTTTTAAAAGTAGAAAATAATGTGATATGGCAAGGTAATTATGAAGAATAAAGATAATAAAATTAAAATAGATAAACTAGTTATAAGGATAATTGTATACAAATGATTAAAACGTAAAGCACTATTATAAGAAAATGTAAAAAAATAACTAAAAATATAAGATAGTAGTGAACAAGGAGAAGTTCAAAATTGAAAAGTTTTAATAACAAAACACTACCCAGCCTTTTACTGCTGCTGAGCAGCTGAAGCCCATTAGTATTTTTCAAAACATTTAATTTAAATGATATAAAAACGAGCATATTTCATCTTAAATCTCAGAAAATAAACCGTGCCATCTACGATTGACGTCACTCGTAAGGCCACGCATGAATCAGACATCCAGGTGGACAACTAGGACCCACAACGCAATCGTCGCATTAAATGGTCCCACGATGGGCCCCACCTAATTTTGGTCGCA
>JAXCLR010000050.1:23831239-23841996 GCA_035584095.1 Annona squamosa | reverse complement strand
GGAGGCAGCGGGTTTGTCGTTTTTAGACTCTGGCAGTAGGGATGGAAGGGCGTTGTGTCCTGCTCGCCCGCCCCTCGTCGCACCATATGCGGCTCATCAGAAAGAGGAATACCATTACCACCACGTCAGCTGTTTTCGTACTCAGGAAGAGAAATTTCCCGGATTAACAGTTCGATTTTTATGAAATCCAATGGTTTTAAAATTATTTGTTTAGTTATTCCCAAAAAAAAAAATTTTGCTTAGTTGCGAATGCTGATGTCATCCTAATTAAAGTTTGAGTAGGTAAAACAAAAAAAATCATTCAGAATAAAACTATCACCCTAAAAATGTAGCATAATAAAATTTTTATTTACATCATTTTAGACGAAATGGCCAGGTTGCTTTTCGTAAATTAGCCTATTAAAATATTAAACAAAGAGTTTTCTGAAAATTTATGAAAAAAGTGATGGAGCACGTGATAAGATAAAAGGGTCAATTTATCATTCGATTTCATATGAATGTCTCCCGTTCAAAGGGGCTCGAATGAAATAAAGAAATAGGGGGAAAATGTAATAATGCGTGCTAAGTAAAAAATATATTAAAAATATAAAAAATTGTATTAAAAATTTGAAAATGCTATTTTGGGAATGAGAAATCTTATTTTGACCACATCTCACCCTAATACGATCTTCTTTCTATTTTTAATACATAATAATTATATTTGTCGGTTTCAATCTAGTTTCTTATTTCATAATATACAATAACTCTTCTTTATTTAATCTTCTCATGTAAGCTTCACCTCATTTAATCCAATTGAATGATACTAGATAAGATATATAGTTCTACAAATGTATATGAAATAATAATTAGAATATAATTAGTAAAAGCAAAGTTGTTAGGTATCGCTAAGATGTCACATAATTGGGCAATTCTAACCTAGAGGGTAAATGCATGGATCCAAATTAACTTATGACATGGTACTAACTTTACTTAATTTCTATCAAGGTTGACACCTAGCCTAAGTAGAGGTGCGATTATATACGACTAAGTCGTGTATATCGGCTTATATATAATATTTAATTTTTTATTTGTTATTTGTTTCAGTGTTTTGATGAATGTGTTTTAAAAAAATGTATTTAACCCACATAACAATTTTTACCATTTAACAATAATTTTACATTTTTATTTTTATTTTTAAAAATCATCAATTATAGGGGTATTTTAGTGAATTTCACCATTTAAAAAGTTTAATTTTTAAAAACTATAAATAAATATGTAAAAATATTATAAAATGGTAAAACTTGATATGTTGATTAAGTACATTTATAAAAAATGTTTATAAAGAAAAAATAAAAATAGATATCATATATAGAGCTTATATACAACTCATCATATATTATCACAGCTTGCCTAAGTAACCTATATATGTAGAATTTTTCACACAAGCAACAACTCTATGAACGTGTGCTAACTTTTTGATTTATTAGCATGAGCCAAATAAGGGGGCGTTTGGTAATGTGTAAAATTGTGGGATTATGGAAAATTGTGGGAAATGAAAAAAAGAATATTTTGAGAAATGTGTAATTGATAAAAAATGATAGGTGCATAGTTGGAATAAATAGGTTTGTTGTATGTAATTGGTAGGGAAAATTATTAGAATGTAGGGGTAAAAGTGAAAAAAATAGTGCGACTGATAAAGTAATGATTGGTATTGAGAAACTAAATACCATGGAAAAACCATATTTCCCACACTTAAATGTTACATAACGTCCCCTAACATTTTTGCTTTTTAATTTTTTTTTTATAAAACTGCTAATATAAGTATATTTAATTCATAAATCTACTTTTATCATTTTTCTGAAATGTGTAAAGCATAATAATATTTTACTCATTTAGCTTTTGAAAATACCTAAAATGGCTAGTGTAAATCAACTTCTACCATCTAGCTTACCACGATGCTAGCTACTATTATATTTAAGACTTTAAAAAATGAAAAAAGTTAGTTTACATGATAAATAATCTAGTAGATTAGCAATTTTATAAAGAAATTTTAAAAATAAAAATATGTTATTTGACCTGGCCTAAAAATCAAAAAATTAGCTTAACTAACACAAGCACTCCTCTTTTTCTATCAACAGCCAATTTGTCCACATCAAAAACTTTTCGCTATCCATAATCATTATATTTTTTAATTATTTTTCATATATTTATATATAACTACTTTACATTTTAATTATTTATATCCAACTATTCATTTGACTAATTTATCTATTTTAATTTTATTTTATTTATTCTTTATTTTTATTCTTATCGTATTCATCATTTTCTCTCATTTTAAAAACTTTTATATTAAAATTTTTAATCAACACAAAGTAAAATGACGTAAACTTTAAAATTCTTCATTCAACCATAAAACTTATACTTCCAAACATTTTAGAAGTCTAACATTTTAACGTTAATGTAGCTTTAGTTTGTAATATGCATAGCAAATATTAAACATTCTCAACTTGATCTGCATTTTCACTCGTGTTGTCAACTTAAATCCGAACCCAGGCTAACTCAGCTTGACCTTTCTTCAAAAAGATTAAGGTTGAGAGTTGGGGAATGTTTTCCAAATGGGTTACTTGCAAACGTGTTCACGACGGAATTTTTTGCTGGGCCCACGCAGGCGAATCAAAAGGTTCGAGTCCTGCCGGGTCCAACGGAATGGAATGCATTGCTTTCTCGGCATTGTCGGATTTGCGAATGGAGCTTTGCAGGTGACAGTCATTGCACTGCCACTGGCAGTTTTGGACAGTTGTCTACCAAAATATGCTGTTGACAATATTAGTTAAAAATACATTATATTAGAAAAAAGATAAAAGACAAAAGGCTTGTAACCGTCGAAAATGATCTATGCATCCCCTTATTTTTTATCCAAAATTTTAAAAATCTCACTCGTTTGTAATATTTATCCATGTGTATTTTATTCGCAGTTCAAAAAACCAAGTGCGATGAAAATTTTATATTTTGTATATTATATATTTTTAAAAGTTAATAATTATATTTACTTGCAAAAGATGGTGGTTTGTTTGTGAAGTACAAAATTTTCAAATGTGGCAGAGATAAACGACAGATTCTTCAAGAGAGACCAACAATATTGTTTGGGCCGCAGAATTTTGGGAGCCTCATTGCTGTAATTCACTTATTATCTAAGCAGAAGTGCAGGTATCTCTTATGCTATTCTATATGTATTTGCTGGAGAAGATGATATAACATAAACAAATGGGTAGAAGAATAGTTATCATGGGAACTAAAAGCATAGTAAACTGGTGTACCTTTTATTTACATTTTGTTTTGTCATCGAAAATTCTTTAGAACGGCCAGCAGTCTCTAAATGGAAGCCCGACCAGATAGGTAAGACTAAATGAGGAAATTTTTAAGCCCAGTGTGGATACAAGATGCAGACTCAGAGAGGAGAGAGGAGATGGTTGGATATGGAGTAGTATCGAGGGACTGGCAAGGAAGATTCGTCGGAGCAAGGAGCTGGTCTCAAACTCTGAACTTGGATCTATGGATCTTCTGTGGTTCGAGATGAAAGCTCTTTTCTATGAATTAAATGGATAGCTAAATCGGGGATAGTTAGTTGAAGTAGTGAGTGAATTCATTGGTACTCGTCAACACATTAAAGGGTAACTATGAAATTCTTTCAAATCTAAAATCCGCTTTAGAGGATATTATCTCCTTTTGCAAAGCATTTGATCAAATCTTGTTTTTCCATGTTTTAAGGCAGAAAAATTGGATCGCGCACAACCTATACTGTCAAGTTGTTTTTTTTGTAAAGTATGGAGCGGTGGTAGGGGGGAACTCCCCCTTCTTATATTGTATAAGCTTTGAACAAAGATTAAAATTCTTTTATAGTTAGCTTTCCTAATCATGTCTCTCTAAATACTTCGTAGGAGAGAGAATTTTTTTTTCAAGGAAATTTCTTCGCTTTTTGTTTCGCCTTTGTATAGCATTTCTCTTAATAAAAAGAAATCTAAGCGCTTTTTATAATACAATAAAATGTGTTAAACGAAAACAAATAGTTTAATCAATTCAAAGACGTGCTATACTTGTATAAAAAATTATTGAGCTATTTCTCTGTGTAGTAATGATGGTCTAAATAGTTTAAATTTTATATTAAGAGCTTTAAAAGTGAGATATAAATCAAACAATTACATTGTAATCATATTCGGATGCAAAATGATATTACCAAAAAAAAAGTAAAACGATATATAAAATAACTGAATTATATAAAAATAATTTCATATAATCCCTTCAAATTTTAATACTTGATAGAAAATTCAATCTATACTTGTATTTAACAACATTCATTTAACTAGGAGATGAAATTTCATCTAAATCAAACATTTGCATAAGCAATGGGCCCATGTATAAATTATGAAAAAAGTTTAAATTTATTTATATTTGTATTAAAATAGGGATAATTCCTCTTATACTCATAACAATTATATTAGTCCCAAGTTTATGGTAAAACTCAAGAATGGAAGGGTGAATTGGATCTTTGAAAATTCTTTGGTAAATTTAAAACTTAACTCCTTATAAGTTTAATTCTTATGATGAAACGTGTTAAGAGATAGAATAAGATGGTACAAATAGAATCTAAAATATAAATAATCAAACCATGTAAAAGACAAGAATATATATTGATTCGAGCAACCTTTCCTAGTCCATTGTTCCAAGCACACACCTGTTGTATCTTGAATTCTACTGTTGTATATTCAATATAATCTAAAACACCCGTTCTCTTCTATATTATAGATCTAGGGGGTAAATACAATAATCACTTGTTGGAAGGTGTAAGCTCATCTTGCATTTCTCTCTTTTCTTCACATTTATACTTCAATGATATTTATAAAGGAAAAAAAAATCTAGCCGTTGGAGTGGAGGTTGGCGTGCCTTTAATACTTCAACTTTCCAATTTTTGATTGTTATAGGGTGATGTCGCAAAAGTGAGGCTTAAAATGAGCTAACAATAGTAGTACAAATGGGGCATAGTAAGTTCATTTTGTGCATATAAAATCTTTTATTAAATATTTTCTCTTGTAATTCAAATGATTCATTTTAAGTCATAAGTATATGATCTACAATATGACTATGTGACGTAACTTATTTACCAATTTCTTTATGTAGAAAAGGGCTATAAGAGCAACATACCTCTTTGCTCACCTTTGATGAGGGTTATCAATTTGCTTAACTCCTCATTTCTTTTGCAACTCATGCTCCTTTATCCTCTAGATGGTTTTGCACTTATATGAGATAAAACCTATATCACAAATATGATATCTTCTTGATATCCATGGATGCATCTAATGTTGCCAGTTTAAAATTTCATATATCATCACTTTCTTCTTCAAATTTATTGCAAACTTCCTTTTCATTTTCTACAATGGTCATACAACAAATTCTTACCTAATTTGATACATCTTCTCCTTCACTTAATGAAGTGCTAGAGCTTTAAGTAGTATATTTCTTCATAAGCATTCTTCTTGCCCTTCTCTTTGAAAGAATTCTCTAATTTTGAATTTTCAATTCATTCGGTGTAGTGCATTCAATTCATATATGTCCAACACCACCACATTTATAACGTTTTGAAAATTCTTTTCTTCTATCATTCATTTTCTTATGTGAGCTAGAATTTTTATTTCTCTTCATTTCATGTGTATTAAATATGGCAGGAGTAATTTCGAACGTTTAGTGGTAGGTACTACGTATTCAATGCACTAATGTTTGAATTTTTCCCACCATTACGACTAAAGTCGCATTTGGAGTGGACTTTGGATGCAACTTCACCGAAGTCATAGACTGGGGTCCACTTAAATTGCGACTTCGGTCTTTGACTCTTCAAATTCAAGTTCCATTTGAGGTCAATCTGGTTTCAGACTTGACCAAAGTTGCAGGTGAAGTCAACTTGTAGGTAAAGTCAACTAGTGTTGTGACTTAACTCTTCACTTGGCTTATTGGAACTTGGTGTTTCGTAATCTCAATCTCTTATCTTGTACATCCTTATACCTTAATAAATTGACTTTAAAAAACTTCATTTTTGCATATGGGCCTTTGAACTTTTTGTATATTTAGCTTATTCACATCCACTTGAAAGTTCTTGAATGAGTTTGTATCTCAAACATTAAATCATATTGGAATGATTATACTAGAGCCAACCTTGTCCCCTTTGATCTTGAAATATCTTTAGTTTTGGCCTTCTTGTACTCAAGTTGAATAATAGGGTTGACTTGGTTTGTAACTTCACTTAAGTCGCGTGTCTAGGTTAACTTCATATGCGACTTCACTTAAATTGCATGCCAGAGTTGACTTAGGTTGCAATTTGACCTCATCAGATTCAGCTTCGGACCCATGAAGCCTAAGTCGTTGACGAAATTAACTTCAGTTGCGACTTGAACTAAGGAGCATGTGAAGTCGACTTCAGGTGCGACTTTGCATGCTTGTGCATCCACTATTTTAGTGCTATCAAAAAATGACTGCTTGAAGTCAATACTAAAGTAGACTTGGGAATCAACTTGACCTGAGTTGATGCCTGAGTTGACTTGGCCTCTTACTTTATTTGTCATGCTTTGAATCTTAAACTCTTTAAGCCTTAAATCATCTCAACACATGTGGTAGTACCTTAAAATCTTTCAAATTAAATTGTTAATCATCAAAATATAGATTATGCTTGATTTGTCATTTGTTTACAACAGATGTCACACTATGACCCATTGACATCTCACATACTACGGGAAAAGATTGTTTATGCACCTCTCCAATATCATGAAAAAACTTGTAAAAACCCACATTGTGGAGGACTATTTTGCAAAAACCCCTCATGCAGGAGGGGTCAAACAAGGACATCCATGCTAATGACGTTAAACCACTTTTTTGTATTTCATTTAGAATCATTTGTTTGGTTAAGGGAATAGATTTTTTCCTAACCATGGAACTGCACGACCACATTTAATGCTCAACCATATATTGACAATATTTTTTGCCCAATCATATATTGACAATATTTTTTATTTTTTTAGGGTAATTTGTAAATATACTCATATAGTCTAATGCTAGTTGTAGATATATTCACATAGTTTCATGAATGGTTAATATGCGGGTTGGAAAATTGGATAATGACAAAAATGGACATATTGTAAAACTTAGCCTGCACATGACTAAATTGAAATAGCCCGCTGGACTATCAATTTTTTTCTCATCTTCCACAGTGATAGGGTCGACTATGATTGCTAGACGAAGGGAAAAAAAACCTATTGTTTTTTATCTTCGTTAATGGCCGTTTGAATAAAATGGAAAATAAGACTCAAAATGGAAAATTTTCGGTATGTGCATGAAAACCACCATCTCCGGCCGCCAGTATTTTTGCAGATCCCGTCATCTGAGTCGTTGATCTATTGATCAAATTCACTGGATAAAAAGTAGCGCAAAAACTTTAAGACCGACAACATCATCTTCTTAGGTGTAGCTTAAATCGTGACCATCTTCAATACATTCAGCAGCGGCAAACGGGCATTTCATCTTTTTGATGGTTGGCGGTCCAATAATGAAGAATATTGTAGATGCACCTCATTGATGTTTGAATAATTTCAATGGTAGAAATGTCCAGCTAAAAAATGATTTTAACAGTTTATTTTGACGGATTTTTTGGGTGTTTTGAATGGAAGAAATGTCCAACTAAAAAAATTATGTTTACGGTTTATTTTGACGGATTTTTTTGAGCGTTTTGAATGGTAGAAATTCGTATTGAGATTATTGAGATTTTGTACTGCTAATATCACCCATTCGTATTTTGAATTTTTGAGATTCGTGTTTTGAATTTAGGATGGCATGTCATATGTGCTTCACAGTCAGGGTAATTTTGAAATGTTGAATTTTATTTAATGGGCCCTTTATTTCTAATAGATGCCAACAGTTAGCATGAGTATATATGTAATTTTTATGAAATTACGTAGGCTAATATGCAATTCATGAAACTATATAGCATATATGCAATATTTATTACAAACTATATAGGTATATTTATAAATTATCCTTGTTTGAATGTACAATATTTTTGTTTTTAAATAGGATAGAGGTGTTCTTTTTTCCATCCCATATTCTCTATAGTAGATCATCAACCTATTTGTCTAATGTCAATTCGATCAACTATTTAATTAAATAAATTAATTAGGATTAATATTTTATAATACGTCAACTCATTTAACTTATTTAACTCATTAAAATTATGTATAAATGTAAACTCTCTGGTTATTTTCTCTCGTTAAGTTTTTCTTTTACTATCTAATTTTCATTTTCCTGTCTTAATTCTATTTTTCTGGTATTACCCTATTTTTATTTCTCCTGTGTCGAAAACACACTTGCGCCTTTCTTTGCAAAATTATTATCCATTAAAGCCTCGATCTTTAGATTATTTGCTATACAACTCATTAATAACTTATCAATTTATTTATTAAATGAGTTGTAAATGTGTTAAAGTTGAAATTTTTTAAATAGTTAACAAATATATGAGGTTGAGAATTTTTTTTGATGGGAATAGTTGAGATATTTCAAAAAGGTTAGAGTTAAAATTAGGATTATGCTTCAACTTATGAAACTTGATCTATTAACACCTCTCTTATATGATCAATCCTAAGTCATGTGATGCGGGTTTTAATGAAATACCACAAATTTTATCATAAAAAATTATGCGAAGCAAATGTAATAAGATTATTTAATTTATATATTAATTTCAAAATTTTAAGTTCAACATCTAAACTGCTAATAATGTGATTTTCATGTGAACAAATGATTGTATAAACTATTATTACACTCCCTATGTGAATAAGTAATTTTATAAAATATTATTATATTTTGTTGCATATGTGAATAAATCTAAAATTTTTTAATTTACAAGATAATATAACATTGTAAATAGATATAATAATTTTTCATAATTTTAACATGAATATATTTTTAAGTAAATATAATCTACTCATCACTTTAATTAAGAAAATTTTTGATATCATTGAAACACAAGTAATGCTGAATAACGTGAATGATTGAATTTTATTTTATCATCAAAGTGAACTCCATTTACTACTGCGGTGTAACCACAACTGTGATGATAAGTGAATGAGAATTTACTAACTTAGATTTACCTCGTTAATACTTGAATAATTTTATGTCTATTAGTATAAATATACATTATAAGTTCACATAAAAGTCCTATATTCCAGCCACGATCGTAGTGCCGTCGGGGTAACTTGGCTTGCACTAAATGAGTTGGGTGCTAAGTTGAATTCTCTAAGCTGTAAGTTAAAAAAAAAAAAGAAAAAAAAAAAAGAAAAAAGAAAAAAAGAAAGAGAGTATGAGTGGTGGCATTGGTCTCCTCTTGATGTATGGGAGTGTCCACAGTACTGATAAATTTAAGAATATTGTTAGTAATTATTAGCTGTGTCTCAGAATCTTTAAGAAATTTGTAAGAACGTTTTACGAGCTTTGTTGGAAAAATATCGGCTAAGATAATTGAAAAATACCCATTAAAAAAAAACCTCTAATTCTGTTTGGTCTTATAAGAAACGTTATAACATTCCTTCGGACGGGGGTTGCCGGGAGAGAATTTTGGCGCGGAAAGGAGATTTCCTTTTCGGTGGCGGAGATGGAAGGGCACGACCTAGAGCTCGAGAAAGGCCGCCTTCTCAGCTTAGCATATGACTGTGGATTCGATGAAGACGCATCACAGCAGTGCTTGGATCATCTAATTCGTCTCTATGGTACGAAAAATTCCGAATGGAAACCCTCCAAATCATTCATTCAAATGTGTTTTTGATCTTCCTCCGTTCTTGTATCAAGGGGAGGATGGCAGAGACTTTATTACCGTGGAGCGTTGCGGGGATGATTATCTTGCAGCAATTGCGGAATCTATGGCGGCTGATGAGGACTGGGATGATTTGCAAGCCGTGGAAACTGAAGTTTGCGGAGCATTGAGTAATATGCTGGCGAATGAAGTTTCGGATGATTCAGAGGCAGAAAATGAGTATATATTGGAGAATTGCAGCAGTGGCAGAGCTTCGGACAGGGGTCGGATGAAAATGAGTTTTGCGCTACTGGATTCGTCTAGCGACGGCGATGAGCGGGATTTTGAGATCTCGAAGAGGAGCCGTGCCTCCACACAGATGTCGGAAAAGCGCCATTCGAAGTCTCGCGTACGTAACTCACTGGTGCAATTGTCTTTTTTGCTGGCATTGCTGTAGTATCCGTCTTTTGTCGTGTTTGTAGTTAACTCCATGAAGTGTTTGATTTGGAACTTGTAATTGGAAGGCGAACTTGGTTGATCTTCCGAATTACCTGAAGAAGACAGCTATAAATGTTTTCTCCAAGTCGTCACATTTTTTGAGTTATAATGCTTGCGATTATAATTGCTTTTCGGAATAGAGGCGGTGTAAGTTGAGTTCTGATCTTTTACGACCGGTCGGAGAGGAGGGCTATTTTCGACCATGCCTGCTCACCGTTCGATCGCGCGGGCTTGTTTGTGGCCGTTGGATTACCTCTAACAGAACTGAAGCAGCTGGAGCAATTAATGCAGAGAAATTTTGCGGGCAGGCCCTTGTCAGGGAGGATTCGTGCCCATTTGTCCCACCCTCTCCCTCGCTCATTTCTTCTCTCTCTGTGGGCATCTCATTTAGATTTCATAGAATTCATCAGATCAAGAATACATAACACGTCATGTTTACACAATTGTGCATAGGATTTGA
>JAXCLR010000050.1:23787812-23798289 GCA_035584095.1 Annona squamosa | reverse complement strand
ACCTATATTAACAGCTTTATGAAAAAATTTTCAAAAAAAAATAAAAAAAAATAGGTGCAGTGCACCTGGGTGCATTGAGGCTCAATGCACCCGGGTGCACTGAATTAGGCTCCTAGATCGGGGCCGTGGCGACGGCGAAACCAAAATACACTCATCTGCCCGTCACATCTTAAATCATTTTTATAGCAAGGCCACCAAGTTTCATGCAAATCAGACCATTGAATGGGCCCCATTCTTTAAAATGTGAAATTAAAATAATCGACTGATTTGATTTATATAGCAATTTCAAAGCTGGTAATTTAACCTCTAAATTATCTAAAATATTTTTCCATGTAGATAAATAGTTTTATAAATTATTAAGTAGCACTATTTTCTGATGCATTCATAGATGGATCTCAAGTTTTTTATATTTTACACATAATTTACACATGAATTTATGTAGAGGTTTTTTTTTTTTTTTTTTTTTTTTTTTGAGATATAGAGGTATTCTTCATTACAACCTATTGTAAACAAGTTATATTTTTATTTTTTACATTTAATTTTAAATCTAAGTCATCCATCATATTTTCATCCATTTATAGTTCAATGACATGAAAAATCATGTTATTTGAATTTGTGTATAATCCATAACAAGTGTAAATGCAAGATATTACTTATAATTAAATTTTATAATATTATTGATTATATAAGTTTTCGATTCACTAAATAAATAGTTTCAAGCACAAAAATTAAAAAATCTAGTGATTGTAACTTAAAACCAATTGCTTTTAAGTACTTCTCATATATATAATTGATGAATTATATTTAACAAAATTATCAAAATGGAGCTCAAACGAGATAAAAGAGCCGAAGTTAATTGGCAGGAACCAAATATATTAAAGCCAGATGATATATATAAGTGGGTAGGGCCCACCCAAGACTCCAATTGCAAAGATTGTTGGTATTTACTCAAAAAAGAAAAGAAAAGAAAAAAAGAAAAAAAGATTGTTGGTAGCATGTTAAAACTGATGAAGTTAAATAACGTTACTGGTTGGATTTTCATTTCATTGTTACTTGGCCCCATCTAGATAGTTAGTAATTGAAACTCCATATATGCAATCGATTACGTAGTAAGGGGGCCTGTAAATATATGCAAGTATAGGCACACGTGTCTCATACAAATCGGTAGGTAGATTAACATATATAGGAACTCTTCCTCTCTCATCCAGACAGCGAATTTTCTAAATTCCCAGTTAGGCCAAGGGGAATCCAGGCTTTTGGTTAACATATGTTAAGTAAAAGTATTCAACATGAATCAAGGCGTTCTGTAATAAAAGAAGACAATTGTTGGAACTGTGGGTATGTTTTCTAGTCAATGGAATGTTCGTGTGAACAACTGAAAATATGGAAGCCTGGAAAAAGCATTTTCCTGAGACATGCATGTAATCCCATATTCTACTTGTTCTTCTACTCAGTGAAAACTTGATGTTTGAGCAACTGCTATACTCTCACTCCTTAAGCATTTACCTACGCCTGCAGCCAAAGCTTTATCTACGACAAAAGATATTTACATAGCATCATGACACATTATTAAAATTAGAATACAAATTAAGTTTCTCATTTGATAATATATATTTTTTTGCCTTCAAATTTGCATGCATGATGAAATTTTCATCGCAAGTGTACAAGTGATGCATCGAAATTTTCTAAAAATAGAGATGCTAGTTGGTAACGGTCCATCCCTTCAGGTTGGTTCATCACGGGTTAGCTTTTGGGCAGCTTAACTCAATTAGGTCAGGCTGGGTTAAAGGTTCATAGCTGGGGTAGTTGGCTGGTCTCAGTTATGTTCAATGCCTCTAGATCAATCAAGTCAAAGCGCCAATAACCCTACTGTGTACATTATGTATGGAGACGGCTCATCCAGGCAGGGTTAAATTGAAATGTTTAAAACAGATGCAAGTCCCAGACCTGGTATTATGGGCTAGGGGAGGATTTGAATCTGAACCATTCACGATACTCTCCAGGCATACAGTATCGTAGTAACATTACATTGAATTGATGCACTTGTCTGAAATTCATTTCATTGATAGCGCATCAAATGCAAACTACGTGATGCACTAAGCTACTAATGCCATCAAAAGTGGGAATAGAGATGCAGTTTGAAGAGAATCAGCTACTTGCTTAAGCAGTGAATTGATTTACCTTTTGAATGAGTTAAAATACAATCTTAAGTCATCATCTATAAGTTCCATTTGGAAGTTTGCTGACACGTGCATCTAATTGCCCTACTGCTGCCCGTATAAGACCTGCAATTGAGACAAGTTAAAGAATCATAGGATGAAGTAAAGAGGAACAAAAACAATGAAAGAAGGAAAAGCAACTGTTCTTGTAGGTCTAATAATACAGACAATCAGACAGACTTACCATAGGTAGTGCAGTAATTACAGTTTTACACTCTGAAGTGGAGTATAGCTCATGAGGGCCCCCAAAAAAAAAAAAAAAAAAAACTCCTGAACTCTAGGGAAACAACTTTAAGGCTAAAATATGCCATTTGTTTTTCTAATGGCCATTCCTAAATAACATGGATTTCTTCAAATAGTACCTAAAAATAGAGCAGAAGGCCTTCCTGGTCTTGATTTGAATTCTGGATGAAATTGCACCCCAACATAGTAAGGATGACTTGGCAGCTCCAAAATCTACCCACAAATGCAATTGCAGTTATTCATATTTCAGAATTTTTATGACAGGAAGATAGTATGCTAATTTGCAGCCAAGATACCTCCATTCTTCTTCCACTTTCATCCTTTCCAACAAACCGCAAGCCAGCACCTTCCAGCTTCCCAATAATGTCTGGATTCACCTATCAGTTACCATAAGCACGGCAAAGAGAATCACCATACAAAAATACAGTAAATACCATTAAAAGATGCAAACGCAAGTGAAAACAATTGCAAAGATCAACCTCATATCTGTGCCGATGACGCTCATCCACATAACTAGAATTTCCATATCTACGAAATTGACAGGAGTAAGTTTGCTTGTTCATCGAATTTGTTGAAACACATTAACACAAATGCCCAAAAACATTAAGCTTTTCCACTTGTATAGCAGTAAGCATTAAAGTGACCAAAACAGATGAAGAGGGTTATCAAAATACAAGGGATATTTCATTTGAGACCATGATATAATTTACCATATGATCTAGAAAATCAAAAGTTATGCTGCTGTTTGACCATAGTCATAAAACATATTCTTCAAATAACCTAATTCCTTCATTTCCATAGCAATTGCAACTGTCCAGCAAAGGTAGGGATCAGAGCGATACAGTTTTGAAGCAATGCAATCATGAGTCTGAAACACTGTTCTCCGGGATCCTAATCGCATGGTACCCCCCATTTCTGTTGTCGAACCCTGCATGTGGGTTTGAAATGGAATAAACTCAGAATAGAAAACAGTTCCAATTGGCCGCCAAGCGCTAATAATGAAAAACATGTACCTCTGGCATGAAAATTACTACAGGATTAGGTGTATTACGGTCAAACTCATCACTATTTGCTCTTTCCCAACCCAAAACCTAAGTTCCATGGAAGAGAACGTTCACACATTAATAACTAGTTGGATACGATGAAAAGAAAAGAGGTTGAAATAAGAAACGGATACACACAGATCTTGCAAATTCAATCACAGAAATCTGCATTCCCAAGCAAATGCCAAGATATGGAACTTGATTCTCTCTAGCATACTTTGCAGCCAGTATCATTCCTTGAACTCCACGATCCCCAAATCCACCAGGAACCAGAATACATCTGCAACCCTGGCAAGCAACACATTGTTAACAACAGTTTCCTGCATGGTGATGACTAACTTTTGTGGTTTTAAATTGTGATTGTTTAGTGTCAAAAAATAAAAAATAAAAATTGGTGACTGCTTTTTCTACTAACATGAATAAATTGAATGAGAACAAGTCAACTCAAATATTTACCCTTAGAGTCTCCCATGCAGCAGCATGTGCTTCTGGTGTCTGTGAAACAAAGTATACATTAGAGCAAGTCATTTTCTCTTTTGAGGAATTATTTAATAATCTAGGGAAACAATACCAGTTTTGCACTGTCATCTTCAAGGTCAGAAGCTGCTATCCATTCAACCAATGGCTTAGTTGAACATGCAATACAGGCATGGAGAAGTGCCTAGAATAAAAATTATAACAAACATTACTTCAATGTTAAACCTGATCTTAAGCATGGTCAAACCCAGTCAACTACTTGGAAAAAAGAAACATAAGTCAGAACATTAATCAATTTCATATTTCTGCCACCAAAAGTTTTAGAATAACAATCCAGCCCAGATCACCACATTCGAAGGAGACATTGTCAATATAAGATCCAGATATTGAACATGACAAATCAAACCGGCATGCTAGAGGAGATTCCAAATCCTTATGCTGCAGTCAGGGATTTCAAATCACAATCATGCAAAAAGCAGGTGGAAAGCAATACCTCATTTATTGCATACAAGCCACATCTGACAGCACTTGTGACTATGATCTCAAAATTGATCATAATTGTATCTGGTTATTTTTATAATCTGAAAATTGATCATAATAGCTTCTGGTTATTCACTTTGTTCTATGCTTAACCATTAGGATGAATTCGGTTAGGTCCCCACCCAGTTTACTCCATGAGACATTTACCTATATCTTCGTCCCATCCAAACAAGGCATATAATCTCCAGCAAGCTCTAACTTTTCTGGACTCTTTACTCTTTTTTCCGTTTCCTTTCCGTTTTATCTTTATCTTATTACTTTGCTAACAGCATTTCCATTTCTTTTACATTTATTCTCCTCATCCCTCATCCTCCATTTCTAAATCGAGCAAAAGACCCTGCCCTTCTCCATAACATTTAACGGCCCCTACAAGTCCTTATTGGAAGATCTGTATCTGTAGATCTCCCATTGCAAGTAGCCAGCATGTGACCAGCACGGCTGGCAAAGACTTCCTGCCCGAGCTTTGAGTCCTGATGGGGGTAGTTTATCTCCTATTTTCTGAAGCAATGTATACATAGCTATTCTATTAACAACATTGTTAGATTTATACCCCTGGAGTTAAAAGATTGGAAAACATGTACTCGGGTTGAGTTGTAAACACAAAGAACATCTTTTTTTTCTTTTTTTTTTTTTCAAAAAAAAAAAAAAGGTCTCCCATTGGATGTTGGAATGGAGAATGAATAAGCCAAGGTCCCCAGTTATGAAAAGAGGAAGCAGGATTCACCCCAGGAAAGGAGCAATCCAACAATGCTCCATATTATCTTAGGACCTCTCACAATTTCTTCACGATATCTTTAGCAAAATAAAAACAGTCAATTTTACAGATTTATGGAAATATATAATCAGATATGCATTTACAAAATGATGTATCTATTACTTTACATATCATTAAGGGTGTTGGGATAAAAATGGAAGAGCGGAAAAAGAAATTGAAAAAACAAAATAGAACCTTGAAAGTGGTGGAAAGGAAAGAAAATGATGTGATGAGATAAATGGTAATGATTGGAAGAAGAGGCTACACATTGTTCTATATTCCTAAATCAAAACG
This sequence comes from Annona squamosa, assembly GCA_035584095.1. Taxonomy (NCBI): domain Eukaryota; kingdom Viridiplantae; phylum Streptophyta; class Magnoliopsida; order Magnoliales; family Annonaceae; genus Annona; species Annona squamosa. The sequence goes on along the minus strand of JAXCLR010000050.1, from coordinate 23,792,719 downwards.
ATCACCTATTTAGTTTCTAAAACCATCACAATATTACCAGTATGATTTTGCCCCAGCAATGTTTCCTACCTTCAGTACAGACAGATAGGAATCTGACAGACCAATATACTTCCCAACCATAGCAATTTTCACCTGCACAAAAAACGTACTCATATGATTCCCATGACATAAATTCTTCAAAAACAGAATGATTTCTTCAAAAACAGAATGATGGTCTGTTTGTAGTACAAACAGAATCGGGGAGATTATCATAAGTCTCAGCCCTCTTCGTCCACTCGTGCAAATCAGGTGGTGTATTTATGCTGAAATGGAAATCATAACAGGTCAGTTTCAGAAATAACCTAAAGCTATACTGGAATGAACTATGAAGCTCAATAAACCTGAATACAGTATACAGAGGCTGAAAAAGAATTAATTGATCCTTTCGAATCAATCTTGAAAGTAATATCCTCGTTAATCTTGTTCCTCTCAAATCAAGTTTGAAAGTAATGTAATCAATATTAATCCCCTTCCCTCTAATATGGAACACAGAATTCGTAATTGTTTAATTCTATCAATCAGATGGCCTTTGCAACCCAATTAAATAGTACAACACAATGAAAAATAACTTATCCCACAAGAAAAATTATTATAAATTGAATATAAAAAACAACTGTAATTGTATAAATCACCTTAGTTTTAGCTGTCCCAAAATGGCACCATGAGCATTTTGATTCTGCAGAAAGTACAAGGTCACAACCTTAAAAATTTTTCAAGAAGGCTCTGGTTGGTGCTGGCTTTCAGTGTTGAATGTCTACAATAACGTAAATAATTTGAATAAACAGTGTAAAGCTTCACTACACAAAAGGAAGTAAAAGACTCACCCGGAGTAAAAGAGGAACATGCCAAATATTTGGAACATCGTGGATATTAAGGATATTCTTTGCCTGTGGAAAAGAAAGAATTTCCAAAAAAAATGGATAATAGCAGAAAAACGAATCAATAACTAAGGAACAATATTTTTACAGGCGTGCATTCAAAAGAGCAGCTACCCTCTTACGGGAAATGAAAAGGCATGTAGGAGCTACAATCATTGCTACCTCGTGCATACAGAAATATAAGTTTATATTGCTGCAAGTTCCAAGGTAGAAAGACAATTTATCCATAAGAAAGCAAAAGGATACACACAGACTACATGATACAATCAATAAAAAGAACTATAAAATCATAAGATGGGAGACACTCACTGGAACATGGCAAAATTGTGAAAGCTTCTCCTTTGTGTTATCCAGTAAAGGCTGAACGAAAGCGAAATCACAAATATCCAGAACCAAAAATTAAAATTATATATATAAACAAAAACAGGGAGAAGAAATAAAAGAAAAAGGAAACCTTGAATGCTAGGGCAGGAACAAATAATTAGAAATTTTAAGCTAGAAAGATCACTTCTAGCAAGAACAGATGCTAATGTAATGCTTTCTCTTGGTACTGAGTGGTTCCTGACCTCTAAACTGAAGGAGTATTTTATACAATGTTAACAAGAGTTATTTTTAGTGGAATTGCTAAACTTTGCTGAACTACTGGCAAGAAGGATAAATTAGAAACGAATGCAATGAGAAGAATTTCAACACAGGCCAAGTGGGACAAACAATTAGAGGAACTAAATCTAAAATTCTAAATTGTTTGCTTATATGCATTGAATACCAGCAAAAAAACATATTTCAACATTGATCTAAGGCAGAAGACAAGGCAAAAAAAAAAAAAAAAAAAATCATTTGATGTATCAAACTGCTTTCTGCATTGAGTCATGCATTTCAAATCTGTACAAGACGAGTTCACCATTTAGAGAAAGCTCCAAGAACAAGAATATGTAAATTTAGAACGTACACCATAAAAAGTTGGTAACGAAATAGAAAATCATCTTAACTAAACCAACCGAGACCACTCCATTCTAGAATCTTTTGAGTAGAAGAGATAAAAGGTTGCAAGCATGGAAAATTAACAACCACATTGGAAAACTGAGTAGCATCAAGAAATACCTGAGCAGAGCGACATGCTAACAGATGTGGAGTCAGACCTAAGGCTCTCAATTCCCGCACACTATGTTGTGTAGGTTTTGTTTTCTAGACAAGCACAAAGAATAAAGAAAATATTTCATCTGAAGATGAAAAACCATGCCCGAACAAAATGCCACTCAATGTTGACTATCATTGCAGGCTATAGCCACATAGCAAAGAGAAATATTAATGATTCTTCATATTTATCCAATGCAAATATTAATCTAAAAATCAAGGCAAGTAAATTACCTGTTCACCGAGTACCAGCATAAGGCTCACATGCAAAGGCAGAAGTTTTTTTTGTCCAGAATCATTACTATCCAACACAAATTTTAATATAAAAAGCAAGGCAAGTAAAGTACCTGTTCACCAACTACACCCAGTACTGGTATAAGGCTCACATGAATAAGACAGAAGTTTTCTTGTCCTGGACAAATGAATTGATTTAATTAAAAACAAAAAACCAAAAAGAAAAAGAAAAAGTTATGGTGGTCAAAATCAGAGTGAGGAAAGAATCCCAAGCATACCGACAGTAAATGACAGCTGTCTTAAGGCCTCTATAAATGGCATGGACTCAATGTCACCTAGTAAAGTAGAAGAAGAAACAGATTAAGAAAAATAGTTAAGCCATAGCAAATAGAAGAAATCTCATGGTTCATAAAGCTTTACCTACAGTTCCTCCCAACTCTATAACACACACATCAGCAGGGTTATCTTTTCCATCAACAGGAATAACAGACACAGATTCAATCCAGTCCTTAATGGCATCAGTGATGTGGGGAACAACCTGAAAAACACTGAAATATGGTCACCAAAAAAGAGATCTTGAGTTGACGAAAGATTAGCACTTACAGAATATACAAAGGAAAAATGGAGAGGAAACCAAATAAATCTGTTGTTGGGTACTTGCAGCACCTGAACTGTCTTTCCAAGGTAATCGCCCCTCCTTTCCTTGCCAATTACAGACTGCAGCAGCAGGAAACTAATGCATTGTTTACAGACTATATGGAGAAACTAGCAACTAGTATCTTATCAAATGCATATGGCACTACTAAAAAAAAGAAATTTCACACCCACAAAATCATCACCTGATATATCTTTCCTGTGGTGATGTTGTTGTCTTTCGTAAGTGTCACATCCAAGAAGCGTTCATAGTTCCCAAGATCCAAATCAACCTTTATTAGTGAAAACTCAAATGTCAGAAATTGGCTTTGAACAGGACAAACTGTTTGTGAAGAAGATTTTGAAAACAACAAGTGAGACAGATCAGCACGAACAAATAAAAATTCAGCAATTCATGCATGAATAAACAATAATTCAGCGATTTATATCCCGAATCAAGTTACAATAAACATTCTAGATACACATCTTAAAGGTTAAATAGTCAGCATGTGAATTTTGAAGCGACGTTTCAAAAAAGTGACAGCACTAGCCAGTTCCAACTGGACTCCAGCCAGGTCAATCAATTGCACTACACAATTTCGATTTGGTACCATAAATGCAGAAACATTACAGATTTAAGTACCTCAGTTCGAAAAGCGATCCTATTAACCCTGGCTAAGTAATGGCTTGTTTAGCCCATCTTAAAAAATCCATTTTAAAAAAAAATTTTAATTTTTTCGTCATACACTTGTTTAACTAAGTGTATTTAACATATATCAAGTTTTACTATTTTTGGATGTATGTATGTATTTTTTAAAGATTTTTCAAAACAAGGAAATTTTAGCCATTTTTAATGATTGAAAATGGCTAAAATAACCTTATATTTAAACATCTAAAATATATATATATACATACCCAAAAATGGTAAAACTTAATTTATATGTTAAATACATCTATATTAACAAGTTTATGGGAAGAAATATAAAAATAAGTTTTTTAAATAGGTTTTTTAAGAAGGCCAGGACTAATAGGATCACTTCTCCATTAGTTTAGGTAGCAAAAGAAATATTTTACTTGCCAAGGTCAGAAATTTGAAATAGCGGGGGTGTTTTTATTACATAATTTTTTTTTTTTTCAAAACACTAGAAGTATTCAGTTAAATGGCTGTTCAAGAAAGATGGAAGGAAGCAAACCTCGCCACCATCGTCAAGAACGAAAACCTCTCCATGTTCAAAGGGAGACATGGTTCCAGCATCTGTGTTCAAGTATGGATCTGCATTCATATACAGATATCATTATTAGAAAAAGGCACGAAAGCAGTCACCACTTCGGTTATCGCAAAAGAAACTGTCAATAGAATCGACAAACTACACCTGGCGTAACATATGTACATCAGCATAGTAATCAGTAAAATTGGCGAAAAATTCAAAACCACATAAAGTAGATCACATGCGGAAACACAGATAAAAGCCGCAAAGCCACCTGACTAAAAGGCTATGCTGAAATTCAAAACCACATAAAAGTAGATCACGCGCAGAAACACGGATAAAAGCTGCAAATTCACCTGACTGAAAGGCTATGTAAAGGGGGCGAAGAGAAACCAAAATTTTATAAAGAACATGAATGTTGCTAGAGAAATCATCAAACTCTCCAGAAATACAAAAGAAGAATAAAGGGAGTGCCAAAATGAGTTCGCACTACCCCAACTGAGATGAAACATTCACATTCACCAGACAATTGGACTCACCCAACTGCATAAGCATGACATGCAGCAGGAACATTCTGCACATCCACACTTCAGGAATGAGGAGTTATGAGTCAAAATTCTCAATCAATTGAAGACAAAAAATTATTTTCCCACAAGAGGAACACTTTTCAACATCAAATAGGATCGCTGGGTCACAAGAACAATAATGCCATTTTTAGTACTTTAGCAACAAAACTAGCAGGAAACTATATTGGGAAAACCAAATTGATTAAATCCATAAT
>JAXCLR010000050.1:23771541-23787712 GCA_035584095.1 Annona squamosa | reverse complement strand
AATGCCATTTTTAGTACTTTAGCAACAAAACTAGCAGGAAACTATATTGGGAAAACCAAATTGATTAAATCCATAATCATCCAGGATCCTCCATGCTAAAATTATTAAGAAAATAAAAGTCATAAGCAGAAGCGTATCTGAACCCATAGATGCAATTGTTCTTTAATGCTGTGGTTCTTGGGTCTTCCAAGTTAATGCCCTAGGGTTTTGGAGAAGGTGGCTCATCTTCTCTACTGATAGGATAATAGAAAAGAACCCTGATAGGTGCATAACTTGAGACCACAACCGTTTATATAGAAAGTCTATTTTTCGTATTTCTAATTTAGCCCATTATAAAAATAAAAATTAGAAATTAAGTTGTAGGATTTGTACGCATAGGAGATCCATACTTTATTAGATGATTTAGGCCTATAAAACCTTATAAGATCACTTTATAATTTGAGCCGCTATTTATGATAGCGTATATATATAATTAATATATATGTGTGTCCAAAATTCCAACAATCTCCCACTTACTACATATATTTTATAATTATATATATGACCTTATAAGCTCAAAACTTTTTGCTATCATACCAAAATCATCTCCGAACAATCTCGTCAATTAGTTATGCCAACATAGAACCAATGTGGCCTTTGTCACATTTACCGTAACTAGACCCATCCATGATCACATATATCAAATATAACCAAACGACATAGATCAAGTATTGATGCGTAGCATAGAAATTACATGTAATGTGATCTAACATGCCTATTTCCAACTAGTCCACCTTATATGGTGAGATCAAACCAAAACCAAAAATACTAAATAACCAAAATATTGAATACTTTATTTCTGGAGAAAATATCCATAACTATGGTAAAGTGTCTAAACCAGAAAAGAAAATAAATACAAACTCCCACTTAACTAGCAGATCATTAAATGATACAACACCTGTGTGAGCAGTATGCTCATAAAAGACCATAAGGTGTTACCCTTAGTAAGCAGATCCGCAACTTTAGAGTTTGTCGCAATATGCTTTATGGACATTTTATTTTCCTGAATCCTTCCCTTAACAACCAGGAATATTGCTGAATTCTTGTTTTTGTTGAAATATTAGACTACTAATTTATTCTCACACAACAACTTAAGTGGTCTTTCAATGTTATCTATATTTTGCAGCCCTGTGACAAAATTCTGTAGTCATATTCCATAATTGAATGTCTCATAATATGCTATAAACTCTGTTGTCACGGTCGAAAAGTTATAAGTGTTTGCTAAGCACTTTTTCCTAATATAACTTTTCAAACAAACAGATAAATATAACCTGAAGTGGATCTCAAACTATATTTGCATCCAATAAAGTCACAATCTGAATAGCAAATGATCTCTTACTTATATAACTTTCTGTATGTGAACATATAATGTTTTGTTTTCTAAAAATGTTTTAAAAATCTGTTTGGATGCTTCTTAAAGATCCATTCCTGAATTGCTTAAATATTTGCCTAACATCCCAATACTGTACACAGTAACCGAATGCATACATCTTGAGATTCAAAACCTGAACATAAATTAAACTTCCCATTGCTAAAGTATAAGGAGTCTTTTGCATTTTCTTAGATTTAAAATCATTCTTGAAACACTGATTTGGACAAAATTAATTTTGTCTCATTTAACAAGGAGATATTATCTAATTTGCAATCTTGCATATCAAGTATCTTAAGTATTTTCTTAATATAGGTCTTTTGTGATAATCCAAGAATACGTCTAGAATAATCCTGATATATCTGAATTCCTAATACAAAAGACATATTTTCAAGATATTTCATTTCAAAATTTTTTGACAAAAATATCTTAATTTTATGCAATAAACTTATATTGATGTTGGGAAACACTATATTTGTGTATTACTCCCACTAAAACTATAATTACTCCCGCTGAACTTATAGTGTATGCAATCATCAACCAAATTCATTTCAAAACCGAATGAAATGATAATTTGATGAAATTTGCAATACCATTATTCAAACACTTGCTTGAGCTCGTAAATGAATTTTTATTTTAAAAATTAAAAGTCTATTATGGATGTTACCTTTACATCCATTTACTATAGCTCAAGGTCGAAACCCATTACTGAAGCCATTTATTTTGAAAGAAATTTTCAATAAAACCGAAGAGAAAATTTCTTTATAATCTATATTTTTCTTTTGATTAAAGTTCATTGAAACAAGACAAATCTTATGCCTTTCCACATTACCCTCCTTCTTGGTTTTAAATATCCATTTATAACCAATCAACTTTATACCTTTAAGTAATGGAATAGGCTACCAAATCGTCATTATCTTTTACAAACTTAATCACATACTTATAACATCGATCTACTTTTGAGAGGTGTTACTTTTCATTGCTTGATGGAATCACCTTCCACCATTCCAATGTCATCCTTATGTACTGGAGAAATCTGATGCAACCATCAGAAATCATATTCTCCTTTCTCTAGTAGATCACTTCAATGGCATCCATTCTTGAGGGTGTTAAGCTTGATTATTAGAAATAACCTGTTTGTCAACGATGTCTTATAGATTTCTCTTTAAAGACATAATCTCTAACCATATCTCCCCCTCACAGTATCCTCAAAAAATTGACATTTTTGGTCTCAATAGAACTAAATGTGGGATCATAGGATTTATATCTTGATATTGTTCAGCATATCCAATAATATTTAAATTTAAAAGAAAGAACTAAATTGACTATTTCCAAATGAATAAGAATAACCAAATTTATTTAATACAGAAATAGAAACCAAATTCCATTTAAAAATGGTATCATATACCTCTTTCGAATTCAAATAAAATTGAGTTTTTAATAATAACAACTTGAATATCCATATAGCCTTAATAGTATCTAATTTGCTATCACCTCAATCGATGAATCTTTCACCATCATTTAGCCTTTTAGCAACTCAAGAAATCCCATATAGACACCCTCACATGAATAGCAACACCAAATCTATTCATAAAAATGTGTCTTATATCTAAAACTAAATTAATCACTAAACAAACCAAAGTGAAAAATGTACCCTTATTAGTACAATTCTCTTCTGTGTCCAAGAGCCTGTCAAAAGTAATAGTCAAATTTCTTATTTGGCTTCTTGTGTATTGGACCACCCGTAGTTTCTTTATCATTTTTCATGTCCTTATAAGTACTTGCCAAGCAAGTACTTTTATTCTATTCTTACTTCAACTTATTCTCCTTTTGCACACAACAAAAATAAGCTCATTAAGAGATCATTTATCCTTTTGTCAGTCATAATTAACTTTAAACTGACCAAATTGTGTTTAGGAGAATCAATACTAAATGCACAAGCAAATCCGCTTTAACGTTAGTGCCTTTAGTTTCAAAGTAAGAAGAGACAAGTACTCCCTTATATTTTCTTTAACTTTATACCTTATCAAAATCAAGTTCGAACGAATTGTACTCGTTTCAGCTTTATTGCCTTTAGCAATACTTTAGAATTTTCTTAATATAAATTTTGACATTAGTTACCTTTTCGGACATGACACCCTCTTTAAAGTTTCCAAAATTTTATATTTTATAATCATAAAACTCATGCGATTTTAACAATCTCACTTCTCAAAGTTCCCATTTTTCCTTATTGGAACTTTTAACCACAAGAGTAGTGAATTGTTCAATCCTTAGTGCATGGTTTAGATTCATAATGCCAAGAATTATCATAATATTTTATTTTCATTACTTCAGCATGAAAATAGAATAAATACTGGCAGATATAGCACAAGCAGATAAATTAACCAAAAATTGAACAAAACAATATGTTCACATAACTTTTATATAAAACTTTAGCAATTCAAATAATGGTAGGGTCTATCACAAGATACCTAGCACAACATTAATACTTAGTCTTTGGACAAAAGGATTAATTTATAAATGGTACTTTTTGTGCAGTAATCAAATATTGATAATAAAATTTTGTCAAACAATAAGTCGTTCTTTAGACCGACTATTGTTCACATAGAATGCCTAATAATTATCACATATTTATCACCGCATGTGTCCATGTAATCTAGCCAAATATTAACCTTCCTTTAAGCTAATCAATATCCACATTAATTACATATCCACAATATTTTTGTGTAGTAATCAAATATTTAACAATAAAATCCTGTCAAACAACAAACCTTTCTTTGACCGACTTGTTATTCACATAGAGTATCAAATAATTGTTATATATTAATTACCACAAGTGTGTACGTAATTCGGCTAAACATTAATCTTCCTATGGACCGATGAATATTCGCATGAATTATATGCAATGATCTTAATGTCTTAAAAATAAACTAACCTACACAAGAGAGGCTACTTTGGTAGCATGTTGTTTCAATCAATTTATTTTAAAACATTAGACTTCCATAATTTCTTGTACCATTATTTGAATTTAATAAAAGTCCAAAATATTGAACTTATTTCTCAATTCCAAACATAAAACTTTTTGCATAATAATGGATCAATTTGAATTTAAACATCCAAAAAATCCAAAATTCAAATTTGCGCAACAATAGGTTAATTTAAGATTTTAATAGAAAGAAACAAATCATGAACACATGAAATTAGACATAATTTGCTTTCTAAATATTCATAAACTAACCACATGAATTAATTGCACACATAATTCAAAAATTGCATGCATATATATAAATTTCACAAAAATTAATATTTCTGGACTTATTTGGCTTAATCAGACCCTTCCATTCAATCCAGAATATCCAAAAACATAAAAAAACCACTATTGTATCATCCAAATCGGATACCGAGCTCATAAAATATGATCAATTCAATTTGGACGGTTATTAGGCTGCCACATGTCCACCATTATATGGGCCAGACTGCGGGTGGGCTAGATCGGCTGGGCCACTGGTTCGGACAGAATACTGGACTATTGGGTTGGCTGGAACTTGAGTGGGCTGAAAACGAGCGAACTGAATGGGTTGGCCAACTTCAATGGGCTACATCCGCTTGGACCTATGAAACAGGCCCGCCCAAGTATAAGAGTTTTGGTCTTGGCCTGCAGGATTGGGCTGGGCAAATGGGTTTGGCTCTGGAGCCCAAGCCCACAAAAAGACAGATGAAAGCCCAGGCCCATGTATTTTGCAAATTGACCAAAGCAAAAAATTGTTTCCAAATTGGGATTTTCTGCAAAATGTCCATCTTCTTCTCAAAAAAGAACCCTGACCCTAGTTGCCCACTCCACTGCCCATGCCGCCGTCCGCCGCCGCCACCAATCACTACCGCCCGCTATGTCCCACCGCCGGATGCGCCTCTGCCGCTGCCTACCTATGTCGGACGCTGCATCGCCAGCCGCTATGTCGGACGCCACACAATCCATCGCTGTTGCTGCTAGATCGTCTTCTCGGCACATGCCCGCCAATATCGCCGTCCTCCAACAACGGCTACTTCTTCGACCACGACAGCGACAGCAGCAGCCGCCCAAAAGCTACCCACACCATCTGCTGTTGTTTCCGGCAGATCGTCCAGCCGCACCCGCCTCCATCGCTACCGCCTAGCGGCAACAACCAGCGGCGGCAGATCGCAGCAGCCCATCCAGCGTCCAACCACCGTCCAACAATTCAAAACGGAAACCTGGCGACCACGCAATCCGCTACCCGCAACCAGCGTCCGACCATTCACGGTAGCAACATCCAGGCAACCCGCAACCTGCTCACTTTTTTTAAAACAAAAACGGCAACAATCTACCCCATCGACATCTAGCACGGCAGTCCTGGATGGGTTCCTAAATCCGGTTATTTTTTTGAATGGGATGGACTGAATCCAGACAAGTTTTGAGCCATAGATTATTTTCTGGTTTCCGATTTTTAGCTTGAATTCTTAGTTGTAGAATTCTTGTGGAAAAATTCAGAAAATTCAAAAATTACATCAAAATCTAAAAGACAAATGTTTGATACCGCAGCCAAAAAATAAAAAAACAGCCTGCCTGCCTGCTCGGTTTCGATTTAACAATAAACAAAAAATCATCAACAACCAAATCAGCGACAGCCATTAAAAGGACCACAGAACCTAAAAGGGTCATTTGGTTCTACCTTCCTTTTCCGTTTTGCTTTAATGAAACAGAAAAAAGGAAAAGAAAAACTTTAGCGGCAGTCATGATCCGGGATTAGTTTCGTCCACTTTTTCTTCTTCTTATTATTATTCCTTTTAATAATAAATCCTGAGCCCTAGAATAAATCCCCAAAGCCGTATGATCCAGACTTCTGTATGCCATCATTGTCTGCCTTCTGGATGCGACGGTTCCTTTTGGGTTTGATTCGACAGCCATTAAAGATGGGTCACGGCATGAACAAGGCAGCAAGTCTGTTTTTCACGAATACATCTGTATGACACTATCTTGAATTAACAACAGATATAAATCAGAATCCATGCTTTCAAATCATGCGGCATCCATGACAGCAGAAATATTATACCACGAATTCAAAATCTGACGGGCTGAATTATTTAAACAAATAAGCCAAAAATTGTCCTAAATCCTTCTTAATAATTCAACATGAAGATTAGGCTCTGATACCACTTATTAGGAAAACCAAATTGATTAAATCCATAATCACCCAGGATCTTCCATGCTAAAATTACTATGAAAATAAAAGTCAACAACAGAAGCGTACTCGAATCGATGGATGCAATTGTTCCTTAATGTTGTGGTTCTTAGGTCTTCCAAGTTAATGCCCTAAGGTTTTGGAGAAGGTGGCTCCTCGTCTCTACTGATGGGATGGTAGAAAAGAACTTTGATAGGTGTATAACCCGGGGACTACAACCGTTTATATAAGAAGCCTATCTTTCGTATTTTTAATTTAGCTCATCATAAAAATAGAAATTAGAAATTAGGTTGTAGGGTTTTTACGCATAAGAGATCCATACTTTATTAGATGATTTAGGCTCATAAAACCATATAAGATCACTTTATAATTTAGGCCACTATTTATGGTAGCGTATATATATGTGTCCAAAATTCCAACAAAGTAATCTTCAAAACTAAACATGCAGTTGGAAAATTTAAACTAACTCGAAATTAAAACACTTGCAAAGCTGGAACCGACGGAATTGATAGGAATTCAGTTCTGTAGACATCCAAACGAACGAAAAATTCAGGATGAAGGAGAATTGGTTGGCAGCTAAAAATCGTGCAAAAAAAAATAACTGTATCAGGAAAACTACAGGTATCCACCACGAGCTGCGAAAGAGGGATTGATGCACGACAAAAGGGAATCACTACAGCGAAAAGACGAAGAAGGCAAACAAACACAACCTTCGACAGGTGCTACTACGGAGCAACCAAATACAGGCGATGTGCCCGTCCGAAATCAGGAGAGGTATCAAAGAGAAAGGGCGAAACCTATTTTAATGGAAGTGACGCGAAGGCCGCATGCTTTCAGCACAACGCCGATGCTGCTGGCAGTCACGCCTTTGCCCAGGCCGCTCACCACGCCACCAGTCACCAGGACGTACTTCATATTCTTCCCTTTGGAGTGCTACGGAAGCTTGCGTAGAAGGTATTTGTGCAAATGACCAAGCGACAATGGATTCCAGTCGCGTCGCCGGGCGTTGAGGATGGACTGTATCACTGACACCAGCGAATACAGTTGTGAGTCGCTTTCAGAGTTTTGCTGACCTTCTACGCTTGTTCCAAGGAAATTTTTATTATCTAGCGAATCCCACGCGCATTACTGCGCTGTGCATCCATGCATGCGCGAGGCAGTGAAATAAGAATATGACGGTGTTAGGAATGAATAATCTTATATAGGGAACTGAAAAAGCTATATTAAGAATTAAAAAGTTATATTCAAAATGATAATACAAATTCAATTTAAAAATCTCATCTCATTTGTAATATACTCTAAAGTCACAACCCTTTTCAGCATTGACCATGAAAAACTAGGGACAAAAAAGAGAGAGTTGAAATAATAATAATAAAAGATATTACCGAAGTTATGAATAATTGGATAAAAATAAAATAAGTATTAGTGGAAAATGATACGTGATAATATGTTAGAGTTTGTAATAAAAATAAAAGGCCTTCATTATGATTTCAAATCAATCGTAAATAGTAGACGAAAGGAAAGACAAGAATTTTAACGTTAAAAATATATTATTCTCCCTGTGACTTGGCACGTTTGAAAGAAAAGAATAAATTCGATTTCAAAAAAGTTTTAAAATTATTTTTAGCCGGATCGAGTTCAATGCATACATGTGTCACGTCTCGATATATATATATAGGTGTTTGGAATCCTTATTTATTTTTATGTTTGGTCAGATTTTGTAAAATATTAGCTAAATAATTATTCTTTCTTAAAAACAAAACTTAATAATTATACTTTATAAGATTTCTATTTGCCGTAAACCGTTATTATAACGGCCTTGCTTTTGTACGCATGGCTGTGTACGTTGAATACCGGATGCATTGTATTTCACTACGCGGTAGCAGGCAGGATTCCGCCTCCCAATACGCTCGGGTTTTTCGTCGCCGAGACAGCAACAGGAAGACAGAATTCGGTGCGCCCATGTCTCCACCTCTCCTCATAAAATCGCGTTGCTGTGATCGGAGCCGTTGAAATTATTAGAATATTTTACTTTAAACGAACAATAAAATATTTATTTTATTTTAATAGTTGCCTCGTATCCTAGATATGATTTTAATCTTTGTGTGAGCCTTCATTTTCAATCCCATATTTTAAAGTGGGTTTTTCTTGATGTCCGATAATTGCTCCTTGGGAAAGATAGACACGCAATTATTTTTTTTAATAATCGGTTGGTAATTAAAGAGATCTCGACCGTCACTGTTGACACGTGGGATGGGCGTGAGAAAGCAATGTTGATGTGATTTACGTAGATCGCGGATGAGAAGGTGGTGAAAGAGGGAGATTGGGGGATGATCAAATTGCACATGCATATCATCCCAATTCCCATTTTTCTAATGTCACGTGGAGGGTTAGGACATATATTCCAGCGTCTTACGTCAAGCTTCGTCATATCCTGCACCGATTGGGGCCATGTGGCCCGTAATATTACGTCACCTTTGGCAATGAGGCAAAACTGTCTTTGTCCAATTTCACCTCTCACCCTGCACACATCAACTGCTCAATAATTCAATTAAATACATTTTTTTAAAAGTAAAGACAGGGTTTTCAGACCTCCCTCCCAGCACAAGAAGCTGAGGAAGTTTAAGAGGAAGCCCTTAATTCATTAGAAAAGAATGATCCTGCATGATCCTTACGCATGTGCTCGAATATGCAATTAGCGAACTCATCTATCCAAACTTGATTAGAAAACTCCTGAGTTATGAAATAATCTGCAAGAACATCGCAACAAAATTACCAGATATGAGGACATGAAAGAACTCGCATTAATTGAATCTTGTCTTTCGTTCCTTGACTATTGCAATAATATGACCCATGTTTGAATGAATTTGGCATTCATCAATGAGGAAGGTGTGGAAGATAAGTTGGTGAGTTCTGAAATGACATCTTGCAGTAGGTCCATTACCCAACCTGTTCCAAGAAACATAATTAGTTGTGATATTTGATTCGGCTTTGGTCACATTTTTTATGAGTGTTTTTGAGTTTTGTTAAATATCAATTTCATTCTCGTATGTGTGTTTGGAATTTGGATGAATAAGAGAGGAGTATCCGTGTTAAGCATTTTAAAAGATGTCTATCATATTCAGTATATTTTTCATATTTTGACTAATTCTACATGTATTCGCAAATTTTACTTTTGATTTTATTCATACCTATAAACTTTCGAAAATTTCATCGTATCAATGTATTTTACCGAATATTCCATTTATATTTGCGCTATTATGCATCCTTTAGATGGGAAGTGAGCTTAGATATCAAATGACATAAATGTCCTGCATAATTCAGGCCCAAATTACCCACTTCATACTCTTCTTCTTCGTACTAACTAGAAAAGTAGTTTCTTTAATTTCGACCAAAGATCTATGAATGGATTTAGCCAACAATGCACTCCAATTTCATTAGTAGATATCATGAAATATTAATGGGAGTGCCAACATCCTCCATATATTTGATTGTCCAGAGCCTTGGAAAGAGTCCCTATGCTTAGACGCCGACTATACGCGTGCCTTTCTCTCTTCCTTCGAAAATTTTCTCTTCCACTTGAATCACACGTTACTCTACTTCTTCTCAACCATTAATTCCCTCCCATTGTAGCCATACACCCCACCCTTCCCCCACATAATTTCTTCCCTCCTTTGTGAAGACAACAACAAAGACGTTGGGGCACAACTTGCCTTCGTTCATCAAGTACTTGCTCGACGATACTCCCCCTCAAAACTATAGCGATTCTCCTCTACAATGAAACCTTTGTAGAAAATGTAGCCCATGTCCCTCCCCCTTCCACCCCTTTTCACTCACACCAGACATCGTTGCGGATAAAATTACAATTGATCCTACTGTCTACTAGCAATTCCTCCTTTTTGTTGTCCATTTCATTAAGACTACATTTAAGATCGAGGAGAATTTCAGTAGTAAATAAAGCTTAGCTATGAACTGAACTCTTCTCTAGATATGTGGATATTGTTTGCGCTAAGAGCATATGAACCCTATGACAAAATTCTTCTTTAAATTCTATTCCAAAGAACATTAGAGGTGCAAAAGCCAAAGGCGAGATCATGAAGGGAGATGAAGAGTGATGATGTAATTTGGGTTTCTTCGTTTTCTTTTCAGTCTCTTTTATTGTTCGTTCCAAGCTTTTCTTTTTTGTGGGTCAAATCCATCTAATGGAAGTCATTATCCTCTACTGTTGGTTTTAGTCGCCAATTGCCAACGGATCAATGGAGAAGATGAACATAATAGAAGCCAGAGAGATGAATGTTACTGCTTTGGGTGGTTTTATAAGATGAAAGTTGCTTGCACTGTCATTAAAATTTATAGCGACCAACCAAATCTAGCCATTTATGATTTCTATTAATGAAATCATCATCCATTATCAAATCATTGGCCAAAATTAAGAACCTACCTAGTATTGGTTGGTACAATGAAGAAGGTTATGGAATGAGGCATGGATTATAAGAGGCATTCATATCATTAGACTATAAAAAGGACCAATGATGATGGTTGGAGGAGGAGGAGTAGGGGGCATTAGCAAGGTAGAGTAATTTGTGTAATAACATAGATAGTAAAATATTAAATGTGTATTTGGCAATTGATAAAAAATGTCAAGTTAAAACTTATCTAAAACTTTTTACTTTCCACAACTATTATATTTTTTAATCATTTTTTCACATTTTTCTACGCAACTACCATGTTTTTCAATCATTTTTACACAATTATTCACATAACTAACCTATCTATTTTAACTTTATTCTCTTTAGTACTCATCATTATCTCTATCATATTACATTATTTGATAATTTTTACTCTCCAAAACTTTTCATCAAAAGTTTTATTCATTACTAAACACACCCTAAGTAAAATATATAGTATAAGATGAATTCTAAAAAGGTTATGTGTATGAGTAGAATTAGAGATAAAATTTAAGAGTATGTGCAAATTTACCTTATTTAAACATTACTTGCACTTTAGTTAAAATTTAATAAAAATCAAATTTTAATTATTTATATGAGATTTTAAGAATTTGAATTAATATTAGATTCATAAATAATTTATTATCCTAAATTTTTACTATAAGTATATTTTATTGTATTGAACCTAATATATACTTGATGTAAAAAATAGATAATTAATATTATAAAAAGTAGTGCATATTTATTTAATGGTTTAAATCTCATTTCTGGAAGATTATGCACATATCTAATGCATTTAATTTTCTATATACTAATTTCTACAAGAAAAGTATAACTAGTAAATGGTTAAGACTTCAAATGCTTAATTTAGCATTGTAACAAGCCGATTTAAAAAAAGGCTCTACCCAAGGGAAGGAGTCCTGCTTAGGGGTGTTAATGGTCATGGTCAACCCGTTAACCCGCTCGTTCAACTCGTTAATAAATAGATTTGGGTTGGGATTTTTAAATAAATGGGTTATGATCCACCAACCTGTTCAACCATTTAATTAAATAAACGGATTAGGGTTGAGGCTTCACAACCCGTCTAGCCCGTTTATTTAACTCGTCCAACCCGTTCAACCCATATAACTCATTTAATATAATATATATATAATATTTATAACATGAATTGACATTAAATAGACGACTTGAGATTGGCGTTGATGTTTTCAAGCTAAAATAAATTAAATTCAGGTATGTTAGCTTCAAATTATTTAATTTGTTTAAATTTTCAAATTCTATTGAAGATTTTTAGCATGAAAATTAATAACAAATACAACCCGTTAACAACCCGTTAACCCATTTATTAAATGGGTTGTAAATGGATTAGGGTTGAAGTTTTTTAAATGGGTTAATAAACGGATTAGGGTAGAGATATATTAAATGGGTTAGGATTAGGATTAGGCTCTAACCCGTTTAACCCGATCCGTTAACACCCCTAGTCCTGCTCTTTGAAATTCTGGTTTTGAAAGAAAAGTCATGCACCATGGGTATGTTGGATTTCATCCACAAATTCTAAGCTCTATTAATTGCAATAATTTTTTTAATATTTATATGCATCATGATATCTAGATATTATAATAAAGCACATTCATTATTCGTCCATAAATTTGCTCTATATTGATTCCAGTCATTATTTATATTTTTCAATTATTATTTTCATTTTATAATTGTTTATGTTTGTCTATTCTCTATTTTTCGAATCATTCATCTCTATCCGCTAATTATTTTTAATCATAATTTATGCCATTGTAGTTATTCTATAATACGATATTTAGTGTGTATTTGGTTAGACACAAAAAATGTTAATCAAAATTTTTAATCTAAAACTTTTCACTTTTTATAATTATGTTATTTTTTAATTACTTTTTCCACATTTTTCTATACAAACAATTCTATTTTTCAATCATTTCCACACGACTACTCATACAACTAATTTGTCTATTTTAATTTTATTGTTTTTACACCTCATCATTATTCTTATTATATTGCATCATTTTTTATCAATTTGACAACTTTTATCCTGAAAATTTTTCATCAAAAACTTTTTATCTCCAACGAGACACACTCTTAACATATTATCACTACACGTCTTACCCTATTCACGACTTGTATGGGATAAAGATGCATGATGAAGAAAAATATTGTTTTAGGTTGGTAATGACTAAAGTTATATGGGAATTAAGAAAAATGACACGACTGATAAAAAAAAATTTAATGAGAAATGCTATTAGAAAATGGAAATTTTCATATTATCCTCGTCCATACAAGCTGTGTACAGTTGCGGATGTCCAAATTAATTACAGAAATTGTCGGAGAAGATTGAGGAAGTAATGTCAGCTTCTTAATTTTCAATCTATGTACGTATGGCCGGTAATGACTTGAATTCCGTCTCGGCTCGGAATTTGCCCGGTGAGTGCACATGACACGTTGCTCATGTTTACCATCATTTTACTACTGCCTGCTTCTATCAGCCGTACATGTCCCATCTGATTATTCAAAAATAAAAAACGTTCGATCATGTGAATAAATGGACCACCACGTAACCAAAGTGGGGCACGGCCCATGAATTTAATTCCTACAGCTGCCTGTCTCGATTATTTAAAACAGTGGCAATGTGCTACGTGTTGACCCCTTTTTAATGGGTTTACGAGAAAATATAAGAATGTCTTGATAAAGGTGAAAAACAATGCAACAACCAAGATCATATGATAAGGGGTGCATCGAGAAATCCGGCAAAAATTTTTTTAAAAAAAAAACGTAAAGTACGAAAAGACACTCATAAAGCTGTCATTTAATTAAAATATAATGAATAGAGTTTATGAATTTATGACATAAAAAAGGCCGAGACTAGGGGTGTGCTTGTCTACGGCTATAAACTTTCAACCAAGACAATTTAATTTATAATTTTTTACTCTCTATAATTAAAAATAAATATTTTTTTTACTTTTTTTGTACAACTTACTTTTCAATTATTTATACATAATTATCCATATAACTAATTTATTTATTTTAACTTTATTCTTTTTACTGCTCATTATTATTCATGTTACATTATATTACTTTTGTCAATTCAAAAACTTTTATACTAAAAATTTTTGAAAAATGATTGAATGCACCTGCATGCAAAGTTTCTATCTACTCAGGTGTATTTAACCTATTTTTTAATTTTTTTAATTTTTATAAAACTATTAATCAAATATATTTAAAATATAAGACAAGTTTTATTATTTTTGAAGATTTTTAAATTTTTTGAAATTTAAAAACAGGGCATTTTAGTCATTTTTTAAAAAAATCAAAATCTCTAAAAATGATAAAAATTGATATATATGTTAAATATACTTAGATTAATAGTTATATAAAAAATTTGTAAAAAATTAAAAATTAGATTTTTATACCAAGGTGCACCAAAGCTAAGTGCACCGGGGTGTACAATATCACCGTCTAAAACTTTTTTAGCATGCTTGGAAAGTAATAAAATTTTCGGGTGAAAAGTTTTTTACGTGAAAAATTTTAAATCAGTGAAAAACGATATAATATGATAGAAGTAATAATGAAGAGTAAAGAGAATAAAGTTAAAATAAATAGGCTAGTTGTATGGATAATTACGTAGAAATGATTGAAAATATAATAGTTGTATAAAAAAGATGTAAAGAATAATTAAAAAATATAGTAATTATAAAAAGTGAAAAGTTTTAATTCTAAATAAACAAGTCATTCTTTCAAAATTTTTATGGTTCTCAAACATACTATAAGTAAAATATAAAAGGTTTTGAGAGCTAAATGTAATAATGAAATGACAAAATTGAAAAAAAAAAGAAAGAAGAGAAATATTTTTTTTCTTTACATTATGAGGAAAAAATGCGATTTTAGTGCTAATGGAATGGAAAGTAAAATTGTTACAATAGAAGATGAAACTTCCCAAATCGTAATTAAACAAAATAGATCAAAAATAAAAATAACAATATGAGCATAGTATTAATATAATGCATGTTGTTGATGTATTGACCTTATCTCTTATGATGAAACCATGTGTTTTTTCTATTTATAATTTTTTTTGTTTAACACGTTTATATGGTTTATTTGTACATAAATACATGAGTCAAGAAATATAACTTGAGCTAATGAAACTTAGGTACATTGATTTCCTTTCTCAGTTTCATTCATCAAACTAGATTTTCCATGGACGTATAAACATACTTATAATGCTTTTCATGGAGGTAAACATACTTATAGTGCGACAAGATAGCATAAACTAGTAATTGATGTTTTGAAGCTAATTGTTAATGCAGGATGACAGTCTAAGAACAATGTGTTAGATTTTGAGGCGATCACTAGATCTTGACATTAAACTTTTATTGCTGCAAGGTGTTGGTTTGATTTTGGATACTCTAATCCCCTTTGGATGGAGTTAAAAGATCTGGCTTTGGGAACTTGGTTTTGAAAAAGATAAAGTAGAGAGCAATTCTACAGTCCTTGTCAATTCACTCCAGGGCAATGAATACTTCTTGTCAAATGTAAATTTGGTGACTAGTGAAATCAAATATTTGTTCCAATGTTCTGAATAAGGTTAGTTTTCACCATGTTTTAAGAAGTGGAGATCAAGTGGCTCGTAAGCTAGCAATGGCGGCAATAGAAAATTAAGGAGTGATAGGGAATCTCCTCTTGGAATGTTGTAAACCTTTGTATGATGACAATACGCTTCTTACGTATGCGTAGTTAGTCTCTTCACAGTTTAAGTATTTGATGCTATCCACGTGATCTACCAACTCTTTTGCTAAAGTATCAATTTTAAAATAAGAATGATGATTATAAAGTAAGAGAAATAATCTTATTAGTTTGGGCTAAGTAAATGTCTCATTTAGTCTAGCTGAAAAAATTCATTTTAAACATTTTTTTTGCTTTTTTCTTCTCATACTTATTTATCAAAGTGTATTTAATATATAAACTAAGTTTTACCATTTTCCAAAATGTGTTATTGTTGGAAATATGTGGAAAATTAGCTAAATCTATGTTTTGATGATTAACAAATCAATTTGAGTAAGTCTTAGCTACTAACATGTTTGTGGAAGTGTTTA
>JAXCLR010000050.1:23753267-23771441 GCA_035584095.1 Annona squamosa | reverse complement strand
AATCTGGAACTTGAAGTTGCGACGGAGAAGCGAAGTCGCACCCGAAGTCGACTCCATCTGCAACTTGGGCGAAGTCGCATCCGAAGTCCTCTCCGCCTGAGACTTGGGTCGCAACGGTCGGAATTTATTCGAACGTTGGCGCATTTAATGCGCACCAACCACTTTTAAACGTTCGGATTCCCTCCACAATTATAAAAGGGAGTCATTGTGGACGAGGGAAGTAGCTGAAAATCATTAAGTGAGCTTAACTCTCATCTTCAAGAGCCTTAAAAGAGATCAAGTCATTCAAAGAAGAAGAACTTTGCTTCAAACTACAAGAGCTCAACTTCCGAATCTTCAAAGCCTATATTACAAGTTCTTCTCTGCGCCAAATTGTTTCTACGCATCTGTAAAGTGTAGACTTCTTCTGTTATTTCATTTGTCTGTACTGAACTTGATTTAGTTTGAGGAACTAAGATCAAGTGAAAGCAAAGTAGTATGTGATTAGAGTGGAACTCATCACCTACTTGTGCATAAACTGTTGAAGCCCCCTATAGCTGAAATCTAGAAGAGAGCAGTAGCTCTAATTGTATTTGAAGAATACAATAGGTGGAACCCAAGTCACAAGGAGTGTGAGCTTGGAAGGGTGGAGTAGGGAGGTTGCCCGAACCACTATAAAAATCTTTTCTGTTTGATTTACATTTCTGCTCTCTACTTTACATTGCTTTCCATTTTGTTTCTTTATTCAAGGGGATTAAACTTACAAGGGGTTAAGTTTTTAAGTTACCAAAGAAATTTTTAAGAACCCAATTCACCCTTCCCCTCTTGAGTTTTGCATTAACTCGGGGCCAACAGTTATATTTTTGAGATTTTTAAACATATATAATGTCTTACGTGGGGTTAGGGTTTTAAAAGGAGTGGAAATTCTAGATTGAGTTCTCTTTGCTCTTTTGCCTCTCGCCCTTCCAGTCCATCGGTTGTTAGTTCTCATGAGACTTTTGGTATGACATTCCTTAAGTCAGTTTTAAGGGTAGATAGCGCTATAGGCTAACGATATGATTCAAGGGTCGTCCATTTCATTGATGCTTGTTTTTCCTTTGATGGAGAGGTAATAGTTGCTTCTCCCCTCAAGTTCAAGCGAGTTGTTGTAGTGCTTTTGTAATCAGCCCCTCCTATTGGCGTGCTATAAAATTGAATTTGAGTCATAGGTCAATACTAAATCTTCCTTGTCATTGGATAGTCGGTTCAAGGGCAAGGAAGGAAGTTATCATTTTGAAGCCTGCGAGCAGGTAATTCCTCTCCTTGATCAAATGGGCATACCTTTTTTATTTCCTTTGTTTCGTAAAGTAAATGACAATGGAAAAAGTGAAAAAAGAGTGGTTTGAGGTAACATTGGAGTCTCTTAATAGTCCATTTCTAATCCTTTTTAGCCAATTTTCTTTTGTCCCATTGAAGTACCAATCGCAACAGTCTTAAGGCCATTAGTTGATCCCTATATTTAAAGATCTTAAAAATATATATATGCATATCCAAAAATGGTAAAACATAGTTTTTGAGATGTATTAACAAGTTTATGAGGGAAAAGTTTAAAAAAATTTAATAAATTTTTTATATGAATTAAGTAAGACATTTACTTATCCTAGGCTAGCAGGATCTTATAAAGTAATGTTTCAATACTTACATAAGTTTTACGTCCTTCATGCTTACTCTAAGTTTTAAAATTTTAAAACACATCTTTAAATTTTAAAACTACCTATCATGTTCATTAATGCGTATTTATTTATAATTCCAAAAAATTATGTACTTCAAATTTTTGTATACTATATCCACATTATACATTTTTCAAAAATTTTAATAGTTATATATTTACCTCTAGAAAATGTTGTTTTTATAAGATACAAGTTTTTTAAAAAATTATTTTTGGTAGTATAATAAAATAAGATGTTCTAAACATGATAAATAGTTTAAATGTAAAAAAAGTATATTTTAAGGACTTCATGCTTACATAAGTATTGAATTACTACTCATGATCATGTATATATATACACACACACATACACTCTTCCTTTTATATTTGGAGTGTGTTCGGTAAATAATAAAAAATGTCAAGCTAAAAATTTTGAATATAAAACTTTTCGTTCTCCATAATTAACCTACTTTTTAATCATTTGTTCACATATTCTTATATAACTCTTATATTTTTCAATCACTGTTTCATAACTATTCACATAATTAACTTATATATTTTAATTTTATTTTTTTTTACTCCTCATCATTACTCTTACCATATCATATTATTTTTTTATTAACGACTTTTATATTAAAATCTTTTTATCCAAAAGTTTTATAACTTCCAAAACACACTCTTAAATTATTTAAGGTATGTTTGTTAAAAGATAAAACTTTTTAATATAAATTTTTTTAATTTCTATAACTATCTTATTTTTTAATTATTTTTTTACATTTTTCTATACGAACTACCTTACTTTTCAATTATTTTTACACAACAACGCATACAACTAACCTATCTATTTTAACTTTATTCTCTTTATTCTTCATCATTATCCCTATTATATCACATCATTTTCTTTTATTTTAAAAATTTTTATATCAAAAATTTTTCAACAAAAGTTTTATCACTTTCCAAATATACACTTAATTCAAACTATTTATAATACTGTTTAATATGATGTGTATTTTAGAAGAATATTATAAATGGTTTACATTAAAAAATATTGTTTAATTACGAAAAGTAAGGAATTTTTACTTTGTTAAATATCAGCCTAATTGTACATGATATTTTCTTTTGAAATAAATATATAAGTCAAATAATTTACCAAGTTCATGTTATACTATTAAATGGGGCTACACAAATATTTGGCTTAGATGAAATTTAAAAGCAATTAGATAATTTTAATCAAAGTGATTTTTGGTATTATGAATAAGATTATAAATAAAACTTACCGATGATTTAAATTTTTTAAACGACATATTTAAATAAAAAAGCAAAGACTTATACTTTTATTATGGAAACTGGATGCATTCTGTTTACAACCGGCATTGGATAAGGATGGAATGAATGGAAAGACATTTCCATGGAAAAAGCGTGAGATAATTTAGCATTTTCAAAAAAACATTTTTCTCGATTAAAAAAATACTTCTTCAATTATCAGAAAATCATAATATATTTTTTTCATTTACATACAACTTGTCCAATTTCTATACAATTTTTAAAATAAACAATAACACTTTTCGAGTTTTTTCATCTACCCAATCGCGCATCTAATCACATTCCACAGTAAGCGCTTATTCTATAATTAGTTTGGTAGCTGCATGCATACGTATGATTTATTATTTTTTTAAGAGCCAGATTCACACGAATTCACGACTTAACACTGCAATGGCTTTGGCAAGCGGCACACGAATTGCGATAATTGCGAAACATTCGTCGTGTGATGGAAGGAAATGATGTCAGTCGTCTGTGGATCACAGATAAGCTTGAAGTTGCATTTTTCTGTTTCATGCACGAGACAGGTAGAGATTCACTTGTCTTCTGATATTATAGAACTTATCATGGCTTATTCCAAAGGGAATCCGCGCAATAGAATTTTAACAAACCAGCCAACTAAATTTACCTGAACTAAATAAAAATTTTCAAGCAACCTAGCAAAAGTAGGTTCCGGGGGACTGAAACGGACAAATGATTTTGCTGCACTAAATTAAATGTCAGGCTCAGATAAATATGATGAAATATACAACTTTTTATTTATGAGGGAAAATAAAGATTTTGTTGAGAAGAAAATTAAAAGAAATGTTTGGGGGGAGGGGGGGGGGGAATTGATGAGGTAAAAAAAATTGGAACTGATGTTAATATTAAAATAAAAAAGATTTTAAAAAATTTATAGATAACAAAAACATAGACAATGTAAAATGGTTGCTTAATTATTAGTAGTTACATTTTAAATTTATTAAGAGGGAAATCCTCCCATGAAGCTTTTTTGGGTTTTCATATTTTAATTTAAACCCTTCATTAATTTAAAGTTATTCATTAGTCTAAATATAGAAATTTAACTTGGTTAATTTCAATGAACTATATAATTTTACAAAAATAAGGAAAAATGTGACAGGAGATTTGGATTAGAAACAAATCTAATGTAAAAAAGTGAAAGCCGCAACTTGCAACTAGTTTTATATACAGGAGAAATTCATTTTTTCATCGAGTAATATTCTACCCTTATTTTCCTGACCGAATAAAAAGATGAAAGAAATGAGAAAAAGAATAAAAACAATAGAAAAATATCAAGTGGTATTGAGAAATTTTACCACTAGATTTTTTTTAACAAAAATAAATTAATTCGAATATCACATCAACAAAAGTATAATAACTTTTGCTTCCATTGAGCGGGCTTATTATCATTACCATCATCATCATTATCATTATCATCATTATCTTTATTATCGTCATCATCATGGTCATTATGGACATCATGTCATTTATCTTGAATGACCAAATAATTGACAAAAGGTAACTCTCAGATAAAGTTAACAAGGTAGATGTCGTTATCCAACTTAATACCTTAAACCTCTTACCCTACAGCATTCATGTTAACTATTTAGTCATTTAAGTGGTGACATTATTATTCTCATTTTTAAGCTCAAACCAAACATGCTTTCGTCATGCATTTGAAACTTTGGGGTGAGAACTAAAGACAAGTTTTTTTTTGTATTTTTATTTGTTATTGTTTGCTTTAAAAGTTTGGAGCCTCTTTAACATCATTCAATTGGATAGAATAAGCTTTTTATTTTTCAAAAATTTTATTTTTTCAGTGTAATATCTCATTTTCTAATATATAATAACCATAATTATCTCGCTTTCAATACTACGTTTTGTATTTCTCATATTATCATTTTCTAATACACAATAAACATACTTATGGAATTTTCTCATTCAATTATCTTCTTGTCCCATTTGTTAGAATAATTTGCAAGTGTGCCTATATAATTTGACTATAGAGTTGAACATATATCTGCTAAATCTCAAAAATTATGAATAATTTTTACATGCAAAATGATCTTTTATAGAAAGACACATGGGGACAACCACGCGTCTAGCCCAAAAACTTATTTTTTATATTTTTTTCATTTTTTCATGGACAAGTAAAGCTGGGCGTCTTAAATCTATAAACTAAACTTTACCATTTTTGAATATTTTTAAGTATTTATTTTTTATTTTTAAACATAGTAACATTTTCAAAAATTTTTGTCTTACGAAACGCCACTGTGTTAAAAAATAAAAATACTTAATAACGTCCAAAAATGATCAAACTTAATTTATAGATTTAATACACTTAGCTTTATTTGTCCAGGAAAGATATATGTTTTTGGGCCGAATGCATGGTTACCCTCATGTGCCCCACTATAAAAAGAGAAGGCCTCTCCTTATATAATTTAACTATAATCGTAAATATAGCTACACCATTACAACAACATCGCAACACCATTAAGGTATGTATATATTTGCAAATATACCTATATAATTTGCATATGTTTATTAATGTACTCACATTGTGATGGAGCTGTGACACTATCTTGACAGCATGAATATATTTACAATTCTATCAAATTGTGCATGAGTTATTTGTAAATTTTGAAATTATGTGAGTATATCTATAATTATGGTCAAACTATGGGTTAAATTTTCAAAATTTTCCATTTGTTAACATTTTCTACCTTTCTCAATCATTGCTGTTGATTTTAATTTGTTATATATTTTTTTTACTTTTTTTATTAGTATTATATAATAAGCTTCGGTTCTATATAATCAGGTTAGATATTATATAAAAGCGATTGCATATAACCTCTTGAAATCTTAATCTATGGATGTTTGATGAAAAATTTAATTCATTTATTATATTTAATATTATTTATTTAGCTAAGAGAACAAGTTTCATTCAAACAAAGTATGTTTATGAGCCACGTATATATGTATAAATTATCAAAAATACTTAAATTCATTTATACATATATTTGAATGTAATTATACTTTATAAAATCATTCATTTATATGGCAAAGATATTTTAGATAGTTTAGATGTTTAAATATAATTTTAAAATTAATATTTATCATTAAACCAATTTATTATATTATTTTGTATATTTAAACCTATACATAATGATACTAGACAAGTAAAATGGTTTTTATGAAAGAAGTGACATTAAACAAGCCCACCTTATATGAAGTGTTTGGAAAGTTTTAAAATGGTTGATGAAAAGTTTTGAGCGTCAAAGTTTTTAAATTAGTAAAAAATGATGTAATATGACAAGAGTATAATAAAATTAAATTAGATAAACTAGTTGTATGAGTAGTTATGTATAAATGATTGAAAAATAAAGTAATTGTATAAGACATTATAAAAAATAATTAAAAAATAAAATAGCAATAAAAACTAAAAAAATTTAGATTAAAAAATTTTAATTAAAATTTTTTTGTATTTTCACCTCCGTAACGTCATATAACATAGCATTACAAATCAAGCCATCTACCAAAAAGACCTGGGAACCTCCGTGAGAGAAGATTCGAATGCACGCCAGAGCTGATAGCTTTTTATTATTATTATTTTTTCAATCCAACCAAAATTTCTTTTGAGTGAGAATTCTAAAACCACACCAACTTGCTGAGCCACGTGCAATTGACTGGGTGCTTTAAAAGCTGACGTGAAACCACGGTCCGGCATTTGGAAATTGGAATTGAGCTGGCATGTGGAGACCGGAGAGGTGCGAGGAGTAACAAGGGAGCCGAAATTCGTAAGCATCCACGTTTCATGATATAGCTTGACCCAGTGAATGCCTTTAATCATCAATTTTATTTTTCTCACCCAAGACTTTGATTTAAAATTTATTATATAATTCACGTGTTGTTGTAGTGGTGTATTTCTCCTTAAAGTTCATGTGAAAGCGATTTAGAAGATAATATTAGAAAAGTAAAATATTGATAAGTTGTTTATTAAATATTGTTAGAAAATTATGAGAATGTTTTGCGATTTAATTATAATATCAATTGAAATAATATAATGTATGATTATCAATCAAAAAATTTAATTATATAGTTTAGGTATTTATAAAATAAACTCTTCATGTCTAAAAATGCTACAACATAACCTCAATTTGTGTTGGTTGGGCTAAAAAAATGAACTACAACTTTTCAATAATTTTTTTTTACCTTTCATAATTAATTTGTAATTTTTTACATTTTTTAAAATAAAATGTTATATTTTCAATCATTTCTACACAACTGCATATAAAACAAATCTATTTATTTTAACTTTGTTCTCTTAACACTTCATCATTACCCTTATATATAATATTATTTTCTATCAATTTGACTTTTTTATTTTAAAAAATTTTCATCAAAAAGTTTTAGATTCAACCAAACACGCTCATAGTAAAATCCTTTGAATAAGATGGATAAATATATTTTCAAACGAACTATAAATGTAACTGTAAAAAAATCCTAATATCAAAACTGAAAAGAGTTTATTTTACAAAATAAAATGTAAGCACCTCAGTATATCAATTTTGCAATATTTGGAATTAGATGGACTCTATTTTATAACAATATCTGGTGATTTTTTTTCTGTTACAGCTCAATCGTAATCAAGTAATTTTTTCATTTTTTCTATAACTAACTACCATCAAACTTTATCATTGAAACATTCTTGGCATGTGTGAATGTGAGAGAGGATGGATGGTGGCTTCCCAGAAACAAAACAACTCCCATGGTAGGGAGAATTAGATCCTGATTCCTAAGATCCATCTCAATGGATACCTAAATTGAATGTAATCCTAAAACTGACCGACCAAATGATCCTAGTTCAGCAAGACAATCTCTTCCATCAACCTTGTTCGTATTAACCACCATCTCAATCTCCTTCTTTCTCGTTGTGTTTCTCATCTTGATAGATATCTATGGAATATCAATCCTAAGATTGATCGATCCGATGATCCTAGTATGGCAAGACGTCTTCTTCCATCAACCTTGTCCATATCAACCATCCTCTCCATCTCTTTCTTTCTCTTCGTATTTCTCTGTGTTTTTTCCCCAATCTTTTTCCTTATTCAATCAATCACCTCTCTCTCTCTCTTCAAGAGAAATGAAGATGCAACATAATTTACGAAATAAAAAATAAAATAGATGCAAAAAATAATAAGGGAAAATTCGACATATACTCAAGAATTTTATTTTTAATTCCACTTATACCTCGTGAAATTTCAAAAATTTTGCATATAGTATTTTACCTAAAATCTCACTTATATATACATCATTAGGAATTTGTTAAATGAGTCGTTAACAACATGATAAAATGAAAAATATGTCTAAGCCCTAATTTAATTTAAGATTAGTTTGTTCAAAACTAAAAATTTACATTTAAAACAAGTGATTTTACAAATGTAAAATGTTAAAAATTGATTCGAATATAAATTTTTAGTAATAAGATTATAATTAGGGATTGACATTTATGCTATTTCACAAGGGTGGCTAATTCCTTTTAATGAATCATTAACAGCGTGGGTATAAATGGAATTTTAGGCAAAATATGTAGGTGTATGTGAAAATTTTGAAAATTCTTAGGTATAAGTAAGATTAGAAATAAAATTTGTATTTGCCCAAATAGCAATGATCATAAATACTAAATAAAGGTATAAACTGTGGGCCCCACTATCGCTAACTCCGCCATCACGTGCGGATGCACATGACCCTAGTTGACTCGAGGTTGAGCCTCTTCCATCCACGATCCACGATCCACCCAGATGATGAAAAGACATAAATCATCCGATACTCCGGCCGATTACCCCCCTTCATACTCTTCCACAGAGTTCGCAATTCGAAAGAATAGATGAGAAACTCTACAGCTCAAATGATTGATTTTTGGTTGATGGAAGCCCTAAAATCAAAACCATACTGGAAAAAGGATCCTAAATCCCATTGTTGGACATGCGTGGGTGGATCACCCAGTATGGCCTGGTGGATAATGCAATAAATGGACGGCGAAACGTATCAGGCGTGCACATGATTTCCATCCATAATTTGGACATTTATATGACGTCCAAACGGGAGTAGGAAGGTGGCCGCATTTCGTCGGACTACGGAAGCTTATAGCAATTCAATGCGTGGAAGCTCTAAAAAACGGCACCTGCCTCTGACGTCGGAGGTACAAATTTTGCGCAACCGAAGTTTTGGGCCTCATCGACCGAGGGTCTAGATTGACTTGGATGACTAGATCTGAGCCGTTGATGGATTCCGTTTCTTATTCCGGGCACTTTTGAACTTTGGAGGCTCTTGGAGGATTTAAATCTTCCGGCTGCCTTCCTTTTTCGCTAGTCGATAGAAAATCTTTATTATTGTTGTTGGCTATTGTGGGGCCCACAAATGCATGCTGCTAACTGCAGATGATTGCTTTTCTCCTTACCACCCGTACATTCCTCTCCTGATTTAGAGGTGTATCAGCCTGCAATGATATCGGTTAGATAGCAAAACGCATTTCAATTTTTTCATAAAAAAAATCCCTGGAAAATGTATCCAACGCATAGCCCATTGACAATGAGAACTAATATGCTATCAAGAAAATAAAATAAATTTCTGATAAAAATAATCTTGAATGTGCAAATTTATACCAAACGAAACTTTCATTGTCTATTACATTGAAAAATACGTCTAAAAATATATTTCTGAAAAAAAATAGTATTAGAAAAAACTCGAAAATAATAATTTAGAACCCAAACAAATTCAATTCAACCATACGCAACTACCAACTCTAACTTTAACATCTATTATGAAACTAGGTTTAATATGCTCCCCTTGGGTTTTTAATTTCTTTTCTCGTATATGAGCAAAGCATCGTACTCCTTTTTATGAATATTTTCATGATAAAAATAGTTTTTATTAGATTTTTATATAATTAAAAACAAGGGCAAATTTATAAAATTCTTTGTGATCATAGTTTTAATACTATGTACCATAAAAGTTTATAATCAAGTTGATTTTTTCAAATTAATAGTGCGCCTGGTCTCACAAGTCTAATTAAAGGTGTGCTTGGTAACGTGAGAGTGGAAAAGTTAATATATTAATTACAAAACTATATTATTTTTCTACTTTTACCTTTATAGGCTAGTTATTTTGTTAGATTTTCTTTACAATTATCCTATTTGTTTCCGATGAGTGAACCCATGCGTTCGGATATAGAACCCTTCAAAAAATATTTTTTTGATTTTTTTATAAACACGTAAAGTTGAGTGTATTTAATCTATAAATTAAGTTTTATAATTTTTGGATGCTTTTAAGTATTTTTTATTTTTAAACATAATGACATTTTCATAATTTTTGACTAAAAAATTACAAAAAATGCCAATGTATTTAAAAATAAAAAATTACTTAAAAACATAGAAAATAACAAAACTTAGTTTATAAGTTAAATACACTTGGCTCTACATATTTATAAAAAATTAAAAATTAAAAATAGACCCGATCACCCCTCTTTGTTTTTTTGAATGTGTTAACTTACGGCGACATACAACTCATATGAGTTACGTTGGCATATAACACTTATTTTTAAAAAAAATTTATCCATACCTCATCTATAGCTTTCTCAACAAAAATTTTACAAAATTTAAAATTTGCTAATATTTTATTTTAAAATGGACAAAATTTATGCTCATTTTATTCATTTTTAAAATTCACAATAAAATATTAAATAAATTTTAAATTTTGTAAAATTTCACCCAAAGGAAGCTATAGTTGGACGTATGGATAAATATTTTTAAAAAAATTTAAAAGTAAGTATTCCATGGCCGGGTGCAACTCATGCTAATTGCGGCCAGCCGTAAATGATCACATAACATTTATTTTCATTTTATTTTTAATTCACCCATACTTATTTATTTCATTTCCCATTTCCCATTCCCATTACAAAACTGACCGAATAGTATGGTTGTCTAGGATCCAACTTGAAAGGTTTGCCTGGGACCAAGCCTGGGGAACCAACAGAACAGTATCCATCTGGACCCTCCATTTTCCTGCCACTGATGATTTTGACTTTAGGCACCTTTCCATTTGGAATTTGAATCTCTTGCCCACTTTACAGTTTACCCTCGTAGTCGGATCCGTCGCTGCAAGTCTGCATCCCATAAGCTGCTACACACGAACCCACAAAAAAAGAGACGTTGTTAAAAACTTATCTTTTTCCTCTCCCGACATTTATTATATTCGCTTTTAAATCTCAATGCTCTCGAACGTAAGCGAAGAACGATTCCTTCTCTCTCATAGCCCTTAGCCACCGTCTCTTTCTTCATCTCTCCCATTTAATGCCCCCAAACTACTTCCGTTTCCCAGAATGCCCTTCTCCTCTCCATCTTCACAATGCCCTAGCCCTGATTTCCACCAGTTTCTACTGTAGATCGGATCTCCTCCGCCACGTGGAATGATAATTTTTTGTGAGTTTGTTTCGCATCTTTCTTTCGTTTTGCTTAGATTTTCGGGGATTTTTCTTTTTATTTATTCTTGGATCAGCTGGAAATGGTTGCTGTATATTGCTGCGCAGCGGTTAGCGGAGTGAGCCAATGGGCTTTATTTTTTTCAAAAGATCTTTTCTTTTTAAGCGTTTGTTTGGTAAATTACAATTTCAGTGTTGGGTTGGGTTGTGTAAATCGTGGGTGAATGATTCATGACAATGTGGTGCGAGCTGGAATTGATGATTATGCATATCGCTGAGGTTGAACTTGGTGTTTGCGTCAGATCAGGAACAGCCTTTAATTTTCCACTTTTCTGGTGGAAAGTAGCGGAATTTTGGTTGAGTCGTTGCACTTTAGTGACGGCTGCCAAACAAGCCACTGTACTTGTATCCAATGTTAGAAGATGAAAGCACTTGAACGCTCCAGTTTGGCGGAGAGTAAAGCGTTGCACATTGTACTTGAAATTTGCCCAATGTTCAAAGACCCGAGGTTTTCCTTTTTTTTTTTTTTTTTTTTTACTGATCATGGAATTGTTGATTTGAGATTTTGAGGTCGGGATATCACAATGGTCCTCATAACGAACTATGCTATCGAAAGTTTAAATCTGGAGCGTCAGTGAGCATTTATGCTGATTAACAAGGCTTATGATACCTTAAAACAGGGATCGGAGAGCCGCATGTCGTTTCAGTGTTTGTTCTTTCGTATGGATCTCAGTTGATTGTACTATGAAGAATTTGGTGTTTCATTGTGTTATTTTGGACAATTTTAATGGTTATTTTGTTTGTCATTTCTTCACTTTGGTTGAATCTATTGTTTCAAACAGCACTCTACTAATTGAAGCTAGGTTTTTCCATTCTGGAATTTTTTTTTTTTTTTTTTTAAACCCTTTTGTGGACCTATGAGTTGCTGCTGCTGCTGCTGTAAGTAATATTTATTTTTTTTCTAAAACTTGGTCGTCTTTTATTCCTAAACTCGTGGAGGAATTTTGTATGTTGTTGCAGAAACTTTCAGCTTATTTTCTTCCAATATGTTCCAATAGTGATGATCTAGTTGAGAGAAAATGGGGCAAGAAAAACAGGGTTCAAAGAGTGCAGGAGGGTACGTTGGTGGTTTCTTTCAACTCTTTGACTGGAACAAAAGGTCACGGAAGAAGCTTTCATACACTAAGTTTGATTTTCCAGGTATGTTTGTCTATCCAATTTGCGTATATTAGGGGATAAACATTTACTTAACGCCAGTGGTGTGCAAGTAAAAATATAGAATATTGGGAACTTGTTGGGCAGGCAAGTAAGATATAGAATAGTGTTCTTTCAATTTCTCTTTTATCCTGATTTTGCTTTCTTAAATAGTTGCTTGCTTTACTGATATAGTCTGGGCGAGCTTGTATCATCTGGCTAAATATTCAGTTTGCGTTCTTTCAGAGGGTGCAAAACAAGGAAAGCGAAGTTCTGCGGATTTACTAAGCACACAGCTTTTGTTGGTAGGTGTTTTTTGTTTTGTTTTGTTTTTTTTTAATTTCTGTTTTGTAGTCAAATGTAATGATGAGGGTTATGATATCTTTTCTGTTCCCTCTTTTTACCTTAGACTGAGGATGATGAGAATGCTGGAGTGTCAAGTACAAAGGGAAGCAGTGATTACAGTTGCTCATCTTCAGTGACTGAAGATGAAGGGGTTGGAATCAGAGCCCCCGTAGTGGCGAAGCTGATGGGCTTGGACTCATTGCCTGCTCCTACTGTGATAGAACCCTATTCAACTCCCTTCTTTCAGCCACAAGCACTTAAAGAAGACCACTATGAGAGAAAAGTCCCTGAGTATCAAAATGAATACCACCATTATTTATATTCCAGCAACCAAGCCTCAAAAGTTGAAGGTCTTTATCGGAAAACTATTGAATCAAGACAACAGAAGTTACCAAGCAGTCCATTTGAGAGATACTGTACCGAGACATTGCCTCCAAAAGCTGTTAAATATCATACTGCTATCCCCCATAAGCTTTTTTCTCCAATCAAGAGCCCTGGATTTATTCCACCCAAAAATGCAGCTGATATAATTGAGGCTGCTGCAAGGATTATGGAGCCAGGATATCAATCTGGTGCCAAAAATAGATCTCCATCAGTTGGCCCTTCATCAAATCCTGTCAAAGTTAGGGATTTGAAAGAGAATGCTGCAGCCAGACAGAGACCATCCAAACTTTCAGAAGCCTCTAGAAAGCCAGTCGAGTCTAATGCTGCTAAATACCTCAAAGGGCAGTCTATGAACAAGAGCTGGAATGGACCTGAAGATACAGACTTCAAGGCTTATCCGGATTGTGAAGATAGTCGTTCCATTGATTCTAGGGGTAAAGGAAAATCTGTCTCCCTTGCCATTCAAGCCAAAGTAAATGTTCAGAAAAGGGAGGGTCTCAGCTCAGGTGGTAAGACTTTGCCAACTGGGAAGGAAGATGACGGGCATAAGCCGAGTCAACCCTTAAAACGCCAGCAAAATATTGCAAAGTATAGGCAGAGTAAGCCTGTAATTTCGCCTGCTTCTAATGTGCTCAAGCAGAATAACCAGAAGCAGAATCGTGCATCTGCTAAAGAGGTGCAGCACAACAGAAGAGTAATGCGGTAATGCCCGGTGAAACCTCTCAAGGGCAGAATAAAACATTCAACAAGAGTTTTGGAAACTCCAAAATCAGCTACAAGAATGGAAGCTTAGAGCAGACTGGACTGGAAAAAGAAGCCCCACCTTTAAGAGTAAAAAATCTCCCTCGAAAGAAACGAGCTATAGAAGCGAATTTTCATTCTGAAAGAAGCAGATCTGTTGATACTTGTTTGCTGGATAGAGGAGAGAAACCTGTTCAAACTCGTCCAGTGATAAATGAGCACCTAAATTTACTAGAAGACAGCAGAAGGAAAGGCATGGATGTTGTTTCTTTTACATTCATGTCTCCCATGGTAAAACCTGTGCCGGGATCTCAATCCACTAATAAGACAGCAGGGAAACGGAATGTGGCTAATTCCTGTTATGTGGACTCTGATGGAGAAAAAAGTACCACTGATGGAAAGCCAAAAAGGGTGTCATCTCTTGGATTGAATGTGATAGGTGGTGATTCTCTAAGTATTCTTTTGGAACAGAAGCTTAGAGAGTTGACGGCTGAGTTTGAGTCCTCCAGTTCTAGCTCAGTTGATACAGGGAAAGATGGTACCACTTCTACGTCAATTCTGCAAGATTTGGTATCTGCTCTCAATAGCATGACTGTCATGCCAACAGGATTTGACAGAACTTCTGCACCTGCGTTGCAAAAAGAAAAATTTGGTGGTGGATCCAGTTCTGGCTGTTCTTCAGTGAATGGTCAGGTGCTCCGGGGGAACCAAAACTTGCAGGTATGCATTATCTTTATGCAGATTCTGTGACCGTAATGTTTCTTTCATTCATGATTCGGTTCACACATTTCTTAGATTTCATGTGTACTAGTTTTGTGTATGATGAATAAAATCCTCCTGTCAGTCATATCCTACGCTTGGATTTTTCCTATGGTATCATGTTGGAAATGACGTATCATCTGGAGATCATATGCATCTCTTTCGTTTCTGTGGGTGAAAAGTTTGAAAATAGAAGCCTAATACTGCCAATTTTGTGAAAAAGGAAAAACTCAAAAGATACCATGCTAGTTAGTGATGTCAGAAGTAGCATGGCACCATCTCTGAGCTTCTTAGTTAATGACCATTGGTAGACATCAGTTTTCCATATTAGAAAATGAAAGTTTGGTCAGAGCTATGAGGTCTCTGGATAAGTCTTCTTCAACTAAAAAATCTGGCATTTCAAACCCCATAAAAAAAGACAAGTATGAACCAGGCAAAATCAAGGATCCATTTAATCAGAAAGGAGATTTTCTTTCTGTGAAAAGTATTCATCTATCATATGTTACTTTGTGAACAAAACACTTTGTTATAGATTATGCACAAGGATGGCAGACTATCACCTAGTTAAAAATGGAAACATCATCATGTTTGGATACTTCATCGAATTATATATTTCTTATAGTAATGTTGGTGCTTTGTGCATGGTATGTATTGGACATCATACTTGCCAATTGAAAAGCCTGTATAATGTGTGATTTCCATGTTGGTAATGGGTGCGAAAAACATCTTTCCTGAGACAAGAATTACTTGAAATATTCCCCTTGAGTTTTGAGTATATTACTATGACCTAAAATTGAAATCTGTTCCCGATTAAAAAAAATAAAAGAACTCTGTTTGGTTTCTTTCATATAAAAGAATGAGATTGGCAATTCAGCAACATTGACCTGAAATTTTATATATTTCAGATGTGATGCATAGATCAGTATGATGAACATAAAAATTCCATGTCAAGATTTATGAGCATCTTGTTGAACTGTCTTCATGTTGTCCTTAATGGTTTGACTCCACTTCAAAGTAACTGCTTGAAGAGCTTGATTCCTCACTGTGGTAACATGCTTATTATTTCATTGGTTTCACATTTGACCAGTGGTGCTAGCTTATCAACAGGTTTGTTGATACTGTAGAAATTTAGGTGGAGCGACCCTGGTGGGTGATACTAGACCTTTCATAATAAGACCCCATGTTGCTGTTGGTTTTCCCCTCCCTCTGCCGTCCCCAGTAGGTCAAAAAAAAATCTCAATAGGTATCAATTTCTGTTCCATCTCAACAGGTATCGGCCTCCATACACCAACATTTCCAGTTCCAGCAAGCTGATAGTGGAAACTGCACCACCCTTTTATATTATCTTCTGTCATCTCAACAGTTGCTTTGTCTTTTACCTTATTTGAGTAGTTTTAGTGGTCATGCATTTTCGGGATATGAAGTATAGGTTTTAGATTTGATCAGTAATTATAAGCGAATATTTCTGATTCTGCTAACTTAGAAAATTTATACTGCAGTTTCATTTTTTTTTCTTATAATGAAATTTGCCTCAAGTAACCTCCTTTCTGCAGCTTTATATCTGCTGCTAGGATGACTTGTTGCTTCTTAAATACATTATTAGCAATAATGATGTCATACTCAAATACATTTCTGATGCAATGTTGGTGCTGTTTTTAGGGTGTGGAAGGGATAATGGAGTGTAGCAGCAGCAGTGATGCAAGAAAGGAACTTGACTGTCATCATCCCAGTCCAGTCTCTATTCTTGAAGCATCCTTCTCAATTGAAAGCTGCAACTCTTCAGATAGTGGGGATGTTAACAATGGTAAACTCAGTGCAGCTGATTCCACTCCTGTTTCAATCGTTGTTTTTGTGATTGCAAGAAAATTGTTTTCTTGATGACTAGAGTGCTCAAAAACTATGCTACTACTGTTGGCAGGTGGTAAGCTGAATTCATTCTCATCCATTCAAGCTAAAAATCTGAATGGTGATAATTGTCTGAAGGTTGCCCCATCGCTTGAAGCAGCTGAGTTATCTGACTCTGCAACCTCCCAATTCATGGCTGCAGCAGACGGTGAAACCCAACCAGGTATCAGAACTATCGGTGTGACAGATCACATGGGAGCTGAGCAGCAGGAAATGGACTATGTGAAAGAGATACTATCCAATGCCAGATTAACATTCCAGGACTTGACTCTAGGTGATGCCCATGACATCATCAATCCCTGCCTCTTTTCCAGGTTAGAATGTCAAAAGTTTGGGTTTCTGAGAAGTGAGGGACAGGATGAGAGCAGCAAGGTAAGGAGGAAGGAATTGTTTGATTGTGTGAGCGAGCGTGTGGATTCGAAATGTAGCCGCTACGTCTGTGGTGGCTACAAGGCATGGACGAAAGGGGCAGCCATATTCAGGAAAGAGGGGATGGCAGAAGAAATATACAAGGAGGTATTGGGTTGGAGAAGCATGGGAGAGTGGATGGTGGATGAACTGGTGGACAGGGACATGAGCAGTTATTCAGGGAGGTGGCTTGATTTTGAAGCTGAATCATTTGAAATGGGTGTGGAAGTTGAGAGATGGATATTACGTTCTTTGATACATGAAGTAGTGTCTGATTTGTTGTAAGCTGTCTGGAATGCTTATTTCTCACCCCAAATGGAAGTTTGGTTGGTGCCATTTCACTGATTTCTTATTGGCGTGCTTTTCTTTTTAAATCCGGAGCTCGACCAACCTAGCCCAACGCTGAATGTGCTTGGGGTTTAATTTTCTCTAGATTTGGTTGACCAGTTCTAATTTTTAAAACTGGAATACATATTGAACCAAAAACAAGTGATTGGATTTAGCACGCATTTATTAAAAAAAACATGAGCACATGTAATCAAATGTCAACCACGTTCTTTTTGCCTTTTTTTTTTTTTCAAAAAAAAGAAATTGTAATTTGTACCGAAATGTCAACCTGGCTTCTGTAAATGAGCATATGCATGTGTGCATTTAATATTGCTCCCACGGGAATGGTCGATGATAGATCTGGGAATCATAGAGGTTGTAGCCCGTTGAATGCACTTTGAATGAGAGAGAGAGAGGATGTTGTGAAAGTCAGCATCACGTTGCGGCTTGCAGATACCTAGAAAAAGTTGAGAGAGACGTCGTGCTTTAGCAGGGGAAGCCCAACCCAGACACGTGCCTAGCGCACCCGTGCCGACCCACTCGCGCCCGACGCGCAATCCCAGACAGTTTTTCGTTTCCCGTTACAAAGCCCCGCGATTTCCAAAATATGTCCTCTTCCAAGGCTTTTGGTTTTATTGGGGGCGGC
>JAXCLR010000050.1:23717742-23730347 GCA_035584095.1 Annona squamosa | reverse complement strand
ATAAAAAAAAATAGGTGTAGTACACCTGGGTGCATCGAGTCTGAATGCACCCAGGTGTACATAATTGGGTTCCCAGATCCTTATATGGATCAACTAAAATTTGTACCAGTTACTTTTGTCACCTATGGTTATCTTCTATTGGTCTCAAAAGCAATTGTATAGGTTGTAATTTCCAAATATATCAACTTTTTTTTATTAATATTTATATAATATGATAACTAATATTATAGTCAAGTATATTCACAATTCTCAAGCCATAAAGGGACATATATGTAAATAACTCCATATTGGGGGAAATTTGTAAACCCCCTGGGCAGGGGAATATTGTAAAACTCCCCCCAAAATCCACCCACACACAAATGGGCATGCAACAAGACTTGAAACTTGATTTGTACATTTGTGGGCAACCAAGTTTACCACCCATACCTACAAATAACCTTCGTACAATTTGATTGTAATTGTAAATATTCTCATACAATTATGACGTTTTTATTGCATTGTCATAGCACAGGTATATTTGCAAAGACATGTGAACTACATGAATATATTTATAACAATTAAATATACTCACTCAATTTTTAAAATTACAAATATATTTACTAATTTGTATATCTTTACAAACATACCGATGACGTGACAATGCAGTGACGGTGCCATAACATGTGAGTATATTTTTAATTATCGTCAAATTATGTAGAAATAATTTATCGTTTGTGAAATTATATAAATATATTTATAGTACCGGTAAAACTAAGCGAGTATTTGCAAATCACCCTCATCCAGGTTACTCAAATAAGGGCGCACTTGCACGCAACGGAGATGCGATGCATGATGAGGACCGAGGACTAAGTGCTAGTGTGGTGCTGTGTACTTCCTGTAATATATGCATGTGGAACTGTCACGTTATTATCTTTAGAAGACCTGAAGACGTATGACGTTTGGTCATGTGTCATGTCACATGCAAGGGGTGCCCTTGGATGTGGACAAGAGAAAGCATGAGTGACATATGGACCCGGTCACCCGGCATGGGAATAATTTCTTACTAGCTCTAGCCGATTAGAAAAGTTGATATTCGGGTGCCAAGGAACTGTACGGTGCAGCGGACAAATTCCTACTCGGGGGAAGAAAAAGAAAAATACTGCTTGCCCCACAATTAGTCACGGTTACCCTTGGATATATATATGATCATGTCCAACATCTTTGCTCGGGCTGTTAATGAAGCTTAATTAGTTTTCGGTTAATTATACATGAAATTTCTTTGTTCCGCATTGTTTGGACTCTTTAATTTCTACTGCTTCCGTTCATATATCATAAGCTTATGTTGCGCATGCACAACATCCACATGAGGTATTTGTTAATATTTAAAATTTTTCCAACAAAAACTTTTCAATCCACAATTTTTTTACTTTTCATAATTATCTTATTTTAATTATTTCTTTACTTCTTCCTATATAGTTATCTTATTGTTCAATCATTTTTATACAATTACTTATACATCTAACATATCTATCTTAACTTTATTCTCTTTACTCATTCTCATTTCTCCTATCATATCATATTATTTTTTTATATTTAAAAAATTATTATACCAAAAACTTTTTATTAAAATTTTTATCACAAGTCTTCGTGGTAACCATGTTCGCCACAGCTGTAAAAATTTTCCACCAAAATCTTTTCTTTAAAATAACTTAACTATTTTCAAATAAGAAAAAGCGATAGAAATAATTGTCCATTTTAAACTGATGTGATGTTTACCGGGGCTTATTTGGAATCATTCCATTATTAAATATGGAATAAGAAAAAAAAAAATTCACTCAAGGAAAAAAATTCCATTTTCAGTAATAGATTTCTTATTTTTCATACCATTCTCACCCCACAATAGTTTCATTTATTGCAAATACTACTCTTTATATTTCTTATATTATTATTATTTTCAGAATACAATAACTCGTCCTCGTCCAAATCCATTCATCCAAATCAAATCTCATTAGATGCTTCCGAACAAGCCCTAATAATCTAATTTTTCCGTTTATTATTTCATTATAATTTTTTTTGATATGTATACCCTTTTTGCTTTGCTAAATTTTTTGATATGTAAACCGAAATTGTTTTACAGACTTACAAATATGGTTTATTTATTTGAGAAATTTTACTAACATACCGACACCGTTAGTCGTCCACCTAATCTATTATAAGAATTATTATTTTTTAAATGAATGAAATACGAGAAAAAAATTGCAGGATATATGTTCCATCCTTCAGCTAAAATACGAAGGCGATTTTAATCTTGTAGGCCGCTCAATGTTATAAATATTGTCCATAAAAAAATATGATAAATATTGGTGCATGGCCTGATTTATGGGCCATGTGGTCCGATCCATCGAATGGGAAGCAAAGATTTTGCATGCATGTATCAGGCCGTCATGTTTGCCTACTGTTGGACAGGCCGGGATGCATGCCAGTTGCAAATGTCATTACATGCACATTACATTGATATCCTACATTATTCAACAAGTTGCTTGGCAAGATCTTGCACTAAAACAAGTTGACAATGACATGTGGTGGTGGTGGTTTGGGTATCTTTAAATTAAGGGGATTTTTTAAAAATAGAACCCTTTATGTGCATATAAGATGCATTACAATTATAGTGCAGTTAACTGCAAAATGAGCTCCACATATTTTAAAATGAGATAATACATTATATAATCATTTATTTATAGAAAAAATTATATTTTAAACGGTTATGATGTTGAAAAATACAACTTTAAAATTAATATTTATATTAAAATATTTTATTGTATTGATTTTGTAACATTTTATGATGAGATTTATATACAAATTTGAATTGGAAAAAAATTAGTATGATATTAAAATAAAAAATTGTAAATATAATGGGTGATATAGACATTAAATCCGCGGTCTAATGGGCTTATTTTATTACAGACTGTATTATAATTATGGTACAATCCTACTACACATGTATACTTTTATTTATTTATTTTTAAAAAAATATATACGTGTGTGGTCCCAACCAAGTCAATTTTTGGTGAGTAGAGAGGACATATGGAATTCTTTTCTTACATAGGTTGGTCATAAAAATTGGCAAGACGCTTTTGGCCTTTTCCATTACATTACATTCAATTCAATTCATCACTACCATCAGACTAAAAACGAAGATCCGTCCAATTAATACAATTTGCACGTCTAGGGATGGACCAACCTGTCTTTGGTGGTTCATCCGTATATTATGAAAAGAAGAGAAAAACAATAATAATTTTCTGCGGGTTCGGGTTCAATGCACCCGGGAGCATTGAGCCTCAATGCTCCCAGGTGCATATATTTATTTTTTTAAATTTTTTTTTAAAATTTTTTTAATGAACTTGTTAATATAAGTGCATTTAATATGAGTATAAATTTTTACAATTTTTTAATATTTTTAGATATTTATTTTGGATTTTTTAAAATCAGTGGCATTTTAGTAAATTTAAATTACTAAAAATGCTACTGATTTTAAAAAATCCAAAATAAATATTTAAAAATATCCAAAAATAGTAAAAAATTATACACATATTAAATACACTTATATTAATATTTTTGTAAAATATTTTTCAAAATAAATATAAAAATAGGTTAAATACCCGGGAGCATGAGGCTCAGTCTCGTGGGTGCACTGAACCGAATCCATTTTCTGCTGGGTCATTGTCCCCATATATCCCTCAGCTTTCCTTTTCATAGTCAATTACCTTGATTACTGGCGTGGAGCATGCTTTCGATCTATTCCTTCCATAAGCTTATATCCCAAATTGCTTTCATCATCAGTCTACATGCATGATTTATCTACTTCTTTAAACTATGTTTGTGGATTAGAAATGTTGGTGGCATAAGATGGAATGCAACGA
Organism: Annona squamosa; assembly: GCA_035584095.1. Taxonomy (NCBI): domain Eukaryota; kingdom Viridiplantae; phylum Streptophyta; class Magnoliopsida; order Magnoliales; family Annonaceae; genus Annona; species Annona squamosa. The sequence goes on along the minus strand of JAXCLR010000050.1, from coordinate 23,726,448 downwards.
GAAGATTAGATTAAAAAAAGGTATTATTCTGTATTAGAATAAATTGCACACCCAACGATAAAAACTATTGTTTTACAATCTACTCTATGACAAACTAGATGATCAAAAACATAGTTTAGAAATCAACAAAATCTTGAATAATTAGATTTTCATGTATCAAATAGTACTTAGCAAACTAAAAATAATTTAGGATCTCACATAATCATCTATGACATTTTTCCCCATTTTTTCCAGCTAGGAAATATGTTTTACATAGCTGTAAAACATAGAGGCTATTTAAAGAAGTGAAGATGTGCAAATAACGTGAATAAGCGCAAAACTAATAGGATTGATGACAAAAAAAAAAAAAAAGAGCAGAAATGTTGTTGTTGAGAATAAAAATAATAACGAAAATATATTGAGGCATGATCTTGTTAGATTATTTAGCCCACTTTAAAAAACTATTTAAACAACTTTTTCTTTTTCCATGAACTTGTTAATTTAAATATATTTAATACATAAACCAAGTTTTATAATTTTCAGATATGTATATATTTTTTAGATTTTTAAACACGGGTTATTTTATTAATTTTCAGTTATTAAATGGTTAAAATACTCTTATGTTTAAAAATCTACAAAAATATTTGCATATTGCTTGATTTATACATTAAATATATCCGGATTAACAAAATTTATAGAAAAATAAAAAAAATAATTAATACATAAGTTCATTAGCGGGGGCTAAGTAAACCACATGTATTATATTAATGCATAATACACGCATTTTGAAGTTTTTTATTCATTTCTAAAAATTTCTTTTCATTTTTATATATGCCCAAACGTAATCTTTGTACATGCACCAAAAATTTATAATTTTTTCATCAAAAAATTCTGTTTTGAAATCTTTGTATAAATTTTTTTTTGTATATATATATATTTATAATTTCTAAAAATCAATTCCCCTCATAAATATATATTGGAAATTTATAAAACTATATATAAATACAAAATAGGTAAATTTTAGTATAAATTAATAAATGTAGGGCCACATAAAAATGAAAAAAATAGAAAAATGAAAAAAAAAGCTCAAAATAGATCTACGAAGGCTTAAATCATTACTCTTAACTGTTGGGTGGAGAAATCAAAGGTTGGGCAGCCCATAAACTAAGTATGGTGCATAAACATTTAAGCTTAAAATTTTGACATGATTGAGTTAAGAGTATACATCATGAAAGATAGAAATAGTTGCCTCATTCTTTCCTGAAATTGTTATAAGTTAATTGCTTGGTCACCTAAAATGTGTGACAGGTAAAAAAAAAAAAAAAAAAAAAGTGAATGGGGGTGAAAATAGTCATTTGCATATTTCCGACAAGACTGAATTTCCACGGCAACTTTGGTACTGAGCCTTGCTATTGGTGAAAGGGATGGGACCATCCAAAAAGTCTTCTTCCCCCAGACTGTCAACTGCATATTTTACATGTTTTCAGAGGGGATTGGCTCCATTTTCCAATCACACACTAGAAATATTGCTAGAATAGACTTGATTAGATGGCGCATTCTTGAGCCAAGTTGACCTGGAAATAGTTTTTTTTTCCTGTTCATGTAATATCTCAAATATTTTCCTGCTATTATTATTATTATTGAATATTAATTTTTACACCTGCCACTAATTCATGCTTACTATTTTCCCTGAAACAAAATTGCATGAATTGAGGCTCTGCATGTTAGACAAGAAATGATGAATAAAAAAGTGTTATGTATTCAACCTTCAAGACAAAGGCTAGAGTAGATATGCCACTAAATCATTCTCCACTTTAACTTTCCTATCAGACCTAGTAATCAGGGACGCTTTTTTTCCATTTCTCACCTTTTCTTGCAATGACTAATCAACCCATTTCCTCCTCGGGTAGATTAGCATTGACGCTTCGAAGTAGCCTTTCAAGACCAGGCATTTTGATTTGATTCCATCCCAAGAAGTCTAGATGACATGCTAGACCTTGTGAATCACATTTCTGTGATTAATATGGGTTTATTTGATTTTTAAAGGTTATTGTACGGACATTTAAAAAATTTTTAATGGAAAATATATCTATAATATTTTTAAATTTTCAAATATACCCACTACTTTTGTATTTAATCTCAAAAATACTCATTCTATAGATAACCGTTAGTTAAATTTTTATAAATACTCAAGATAGCCTTGTTTTAAAATAGCAGAAGATGAAGACAAAATAGAAAGAAAATAAAATTATAGCTTTGTTGACTTAACGCTTATATGTAATTAAAGCATCAGGAAGTTATGAGCTTCAATTTTTTAAACTTATCCTAAATTTGATAAGCATATTAGTAATTTCAATCAATTAATAACGGAATTAATTGACAAAATGAGTGCTTTTTGAAATTAAATGTAAACATAGTAGATATATTTGAGAGTTCAGAAATATTATAAGTATACTTTGAATTAGGATCAAACATAAAGCATATATTTGGAAAAGCCCAAATTTTACTGAAATTGATAACCGCTCCGAAATTTAAAAAATACCTCTATTTATGATTTTTTTTTTAAAAAAAAAACAACGTAGTGCCATCAAATACGAGTTAATTTTATGGCCCTCAAGACATGATTAAAATGATGGAATGGTCTAGCATACTAACATAATTTTAATGACAAGTTAAACTTTGAATTTCGTAGAAGTTCCGATAAATGTTTGTTTGATGCTCTCGCAAACAAATTTATTCGGAGGCATTTTTGGAAAATCAATGGTTATTGGGTAAAAATCACGAAATCACAAATAAAGACGAGATCAACGCAAATAGCCTAAAAATAACTTTTAGGTACAAATGAAACTATTTAAGGAAATTAAAACATCGTTATTATTAAAAATTCTAAATACAGCATTAAAAAAATTTAATCTTTATATGACATTAAAGGCTGGTTTTTTCTGAAACACTAATAATCAGAGCATTAAAAAAAGTTACATGACAAATCATTAACAAGTCATTCAAGATACGGAAGATAGTTGAAGCCACGTTGCATTTTCCATTCTCACATAAAGCATAGTTATCCGGGGATAGTTTAGTTGCCCACATTGGAAATATGGAATTTTTAAAATTTTTTTTTATGAGTATTCATACATTACAATCTCAATTGTTATTTCAATTATATTCTGAAATATTCTTACAATTTGCTAATAATTATCTATTACTTTTAAACTTTTCCGCTGGTGGACGACTTCCACAAACTTGAAGAGATTTGCAACGCTACCACTTCAGAAAATGTTTCCGGGGAGATTTGAACCCAGGACTACCTACATGTGAGGTCATGTCCTGTACCACCGAGGCACAACCTCAATAGCAAGTTTTTGCAATTTGATTCCTCGAATTTGTGTATTTATTTTTTAAATTTTATAAGTTTGCTGTATTTGCGTTTTAAATTCTGTCGTTAATGCAAATCACCAAATGAACTAAAAAAATCTGTCGATGGTTGTAATAGAAAATTTTTAATGATGATATTACCTAGAAAAAAAGTCTAGTCATAAAAGAAGTTAATTCAACTTGGCCTCACCAAAAACCTCACTATTTGCAAGTCTGAGTCATGAATCAACTCAACTGTGCTATACAAAACCACCTTGTCTGCATATATGACTCAACTCATATGCTAAGTTAACTCATCTAGGGCATAAAACCTTTGCATGTATTAGTTAAATCGTGATATGAGTTAACTCAACTAGTGTATAACGAAAACTGTATTGTCCACGCCAGCGAGGCTATAAGGACATTTTAGACATTTTATTTACATATGATAACTATTAATTCAGTATTTTTATAGTATAAAATTTTAAGATTCAAAAGACAAAGTGGGCAAGTTTATAAAATTTTAAAAGCAAATACATAAAACTCTCGTCAGCTAAAAAGAAAACATACAAGGTTAGAAAGACCAAAATAAATTTTTTTAAAAAAAAAAAACCCGACGAGAGATGGGAAGTTGCTCGGCCGGCTGTGTCAGTTGTAAGTTGGAAATTCCGGTAACTGTGCACAGCAAACCCAAAAATAAAAATTATTAATTACACATGATGATGTAGGGATTTTTACCCCATAAAAATGCAATGCCTCGAGAACACAAAGAATAAAAAGAGCATCCGAGGAGATGGGGATCTGAATCACAGAGACGAAAATACAATGAGAAAAGAAGACCTGTAGGTGTACGTGTACCTGTGCACTGCCTCCCACTCACGTGCCAAAAAAATAGAATGATTTTATCAATCGCAGCCGTCAATTAGTGGAGACTTTTTTTGTGGACATACATAATGAGATTCTGTAAAATAATGCCAGCCCATCTCTGTAAATTAATAAAATAAACAAACGGACTTCCAATGGACGGTTGAGATTATGAATACTAGAGAACAAATTCCACTGACGCATTTCGATCAATAATGGACTGAGGTGGGCATGCCCCCATCCCAAGTGGGTCGCAGAGATTAGGGCAATTAAATGGAGGGCAGGGTGGCTCAGGGCATTTTGATGGACAGTCAATCAGACTCGTCCGAGTGGAACGATCTCAACCTGCATAGCATGATCGTGGGAATAGATGGGTCAATACTCGGTACTCACTACTCGCTGCTCTTGAATGGACATTCTTACAAATTCCTTATAATATTCTAATATATCACTAACAGTACTAATTTTATCCACTCGCTGCACAGAAGAGAAGGATATTATAGATGGGTCAGCACTCGGTACTCGCTAATCACTACTCAGCAGAGAAGGATATTGACGGTCCATATTCAATTTTTGGAAAATACCACAAGTGTTTGGTATCTGTCATTGAATTTTGTAGATTGTTTAGGGCCTTATCTTTCCACATCTGGTGCACTGTAGTGAATGATCCCGGTCAAACACGAAAGTTAGGGAGCTTTTGATGTGGAAGTGTTTGATTAATATATTTTTAAAGAATTTTATTTCAAAAGTTATAGCAAATGTCAAACATACACTTGAACTTTTTCACCACAGTTGTAAAAATATTTCCGGGTGATATATTTTTCTATCATGTTATAAATAAAAAAATCTATCTGTTTTTATCTTTTTTTTTTTTAACATCCCACGTTATTTGCCAGCTAATCAACTTTCTTTCTTTTCTCTCCCTATCTTTTTTCTTTTTCTTTTTTTTTTTTTTTTGCCTTTTTATCTTATGCATTTGTTTGTATTTACTTGTCCAAACTCCAGGATAATTGCAAAACTCTTATCCATTTTTCCACCTTAATAATTAATGAAAAAATTACTCCATTTATTGTAATCAATTAACATAATTTATATTATCATAAAAATGGCAATAGATAACATCATTTGTCTTGCATGAATTATTTATAAATGTGTAAAATTAATATAATTAAATAATTTGACATTAAATATTAATTGTAAAGTTATGTTATTAGCGTCTAAATAATTTAAAATATCATTACTATGTAGATAAATGATTTGATAAAGAATTACTATTTCTAATGCATATGCGAATGAATTTAAATATTTTCAGAATTTATTTACAAATATATCTTTTTAAGCATACGTGGCATATGGATGAAACTTATCCCTTTAAGCTAAAATATTAATGTTAAATATAATAAATAGAATGAATTTAAGATCAATCATTCCATCTATAGTTCTATTTAACCTGGCTCGTGAGATTTTCTGACATCCAGTAATGCAAAGTAGGGTCCATGCGGAATCATTCAAGCTACGGCTGGACAGAGGGAGGACAATACACTGTAACACCGGGGAGTAAATTAAAAATATAAATAAATTCAAAACGTGAATTTTAAAATCCTCGAAATGCAGTAAATAATGGTAATTATGACGATCGATACCCAAAAAGCGGAACAGAGCTTATGTTAAAAGGGACGCTAGAGGTAGCAGCAGCTCGATTGGCCAGGTGGGTGGGGCCCACACCATGCACATGATTCTGAGCAACGCATGCTACTCACTTTGATGGGGGGCGAATATATCAAGAAGAAAAGAAAAGATTAAAAAAAAAAAAAAAGAGTAAAAGCCTTTCCTTTTGGCTTAATCTTGGTGGGGTGAATCTCACAGAGGGAAACACCCTGAAACAAACGCAATCCACATCCCAACCAGACAATCTAAATCCAACCGTTCATTCAGTGGGTCCTCTTTTGATGATTGAATGAAGACAAAGGATTTACTGTAATCCATCCGTATTGAGTGTGCTAAAGTTCTACGGATGTGGGCATTAAATGGACGGCCTGAAAATGGTGTGGTCGATTCTGTAAAAGGACGCATCTTTTTTTTTTTTTTTTTTTTTTTTATGGAAGTAAAAGGACGCATCTGAAAGCGTACAGAGTACCAAGTTTTGCTGCTGAAGAGATGACAACCTCATTTCAAGTCAGAAGCTCAGCCACACGTATGGACATGGAACAAAATGACAGTCTGGCTTTTAAGGCGTCTGTAAAATCCGCAGCGCTAAACATGTCTATTGGCAAATAACCGCATTTGTAAACTGGGGAAGTTCATTAGGAAGTATGCTACTCCCATTCAATATACCTGTTTTAAGTTCCAGAACCGGATTATCAAACAGGTTTAGACATGGATTTGAGGGATTGCATGATCCAATCAATAAAGATAAATATCGTTTCACCATCCTCGATCATATACTAACATCGCCTAAGCAAGCAGCCCAAGAAACATGCTGCTAATCTATGAAAGAAATCCTTTCAAGGGCAGCCATCTCAAATGGGGTACGTCCCTACAACTTTCCAGCTAATAATACTTTTTCCTCAATAAGAAAGAGTAAGACCCATCATATCAACAACCAAGATTAACAAATATGTAATATAGATTTGGCACGTCCAAATATGAAAAATGCTTATCCTCTAAGAAAGACAGAATGGCTCCCAAATCAATTTCACAGGTTGGTAAATGGCAAAGAACCATCGAATTTCCTCTCTTCTGCAGAAAGAAAGCTGATGTCAGCCAAAATCTCCTCTCAAACTAATCCAGCTGCAACTCCACTAAAGAAACAAGCTCTTGAACTCCCCGTTGGCCAGTTGGCAGAGCCGATTGTAAGTAGTAGTGTCTGTAGAAATGGAAAATAAACAGTAAAATGCAAGCAAAAACTTTGGCTCCAGGTGTAGGTAGGGTAAAATCAACAAATGCAGAGAGAGATGATCCAAGTCTTGTCTGCGTAACACCTGTGACTCATTTTTAAACCGTTATCACCGGATTTTTCAGACTGGTCTGAGAAGATCGGCACTCCAGTGAAGATGGGCACAAGAAGAGGAAAATTTCGCTTCTAGTGTAGTGTTAGTGTTGGGGTCCCCATGGCCCCAGGAACACGGCCATTAAGAAACTTGCCATAGTCTTGTCAATGAAAAATAGTAATGAAGAAATTATGAAGCAGTGGTCCAATATGCTACAAAATAATGCCAAGGGGAAATGAGAAGGGTCTTGGAAGCAAGTTCAGAAGAAATAGTCATGAGTCATACCACATGTTTCGCCGAAGTCTGTGCATATTTCAGCACGAATAGATTGATTACTTTCAGCAATGCCAATCACCTCTATGAAACGGGACTGAGAGAATGGCTGAGAGCCTCTGATTGCTAACTGATGACCATCTGTTGATTGTCCTATAATGGCACCACCTTCACTATGCATAACCTGAACTAATGCCCGCACCCTTCGCCCAATATACAGCTTCAATAACTCAGCATTCACAAATACAGCAGGACTTGAGGTATCCATTCTCTGCAAAATAAAATCGAACGAGATATGTTCCATGCGCCAAAAACTAGAAAAATATTAAGTCACATTAATTTCAGCATTGCTACTTGTACCGAAATGGTAGAGATGGAAATGGCATCTAAAATTCAGGCAGAAATAATACTTTGCTCAGATTTCGCTCTGGCAACATTGCTACGATGTGCGCGGATTGACAAGGTGTCAAGGAGGGCTTGAAAATTATATTGTACTTCGTTGAAAATTTGAAAATCTTTTAAAGTACACTTAATTTTAACATAATTGCATAAGTATGCCCCTGGCAAGTTCCATTAATTTTCCAAATGACTGAAGAAAGCACATAGCGCATGCAATCCACCAATTTTTGGGGCAAGACTACTTTCATCTACATTCTTCTTCACCACAATAGGCAACTTAAACCTATCTTGTTCATTTAACACACAGCATATATAACCAGCAGATGTCCTTCCAGTGACAAACTTATCAGAAGGAAAACGAATTGAAGGGGCCAGCTGTGTTCGTGGATTCCGCCTATGAGCCGAGCCTATGGAGAAAATGATATTTTCGGCCAGATTCACAAAATGTCCAAAATGATGCTCCCAAAAGGTAAGAGGGTCAGCTATTAAGAACGCCTCAATATTGAACTTAGTATCAAAACCATTAAGGGTGGGGCCAAGGAACACAGCCTCTTTGTAAATTAAAGTAAAAATGAGTAAATGGACGCCCCTACCTGAAACCCACAATGAGAGGAGCTCTATGCAACAGGCCAACCCTTTCATATCAATGTCATTATTTATACCATCCTAGAGTCAAGGGTTCAGTAGCCTGATCATCATATTAAGTTACAAATCTCTTCACTTGCAACTGCAAACCAATACCAGCTATGAAGATAGCAACCCTCCCCCCTCCCCCCAGCCCCCCGGTTTTTTTTTTTTTTTTTTTTTTTTTTAATCGAGAAAGATAGCCCATCTGCCCAACATGCAT
>JAXCLR010000050.1:23691158-23710850 GCA_035584095.1 Annona squamosa | reverse complement strand
TTTTAAAGTAAAAGGCATTAATATTGTGATGAAATTTGAGTGGATTTTGTAGTCCACTTGATCAGACATGATCAACGCCATTGCATCAGTAAATTGTGACCTCTTTCATGTTGATCTCCGACGACTCACGGTTTGGCTTCAGTCATAAGCACTCATCATAGGTGTTTTTTTCCAGTAAAGTTTACGAGCCGGGATATTTCTCGAAATCAATAGTTATGAGTAAAAATTAGGGCACAGAGATGGCAATCTTACCCAATCTAATGGTTAGCTATGGATGTAGGAGTCAGTAGCTCTCATGCAAAGGATTGGAGGACCGAGACCTCAAGATTTTGCAAGATAAGATCGTGGTATGACATTGAGAGCTTAGGAGCAATGGATGGAATACAAATTCCGGCATTCGGAACAACGCTTTGCAAAAATTGCAAATCAATATAATTTTTTAGATGCCAACAGAAATTGAGATGAGAGAAGCCATGGACTGAGGATGACTAAGCTTGCAGGCAAACTTTTGGTAGACTTATTCTTGCATTTGGGTGTAGATAACATGGCTATATAAAAAATGCAAATGAAGAAGAAGATTATTTTGTGGAACCTATCAACAAACCAAGATGTGAAAGAAACTACTATAGCTATAGATACACCTGTGAATTCAGACTAAAGGTAAATATTCCTTCCTTCTATGGGGATTTTTATATTGAGAAATTCTTAGATTAATTGCAAAGATAGATAAGTTTTCTAAATATATAGATATTCTGGAAGGAAAATGAGTGAAACTTGTCACATGAAGACTTATGAGTAGAGCTTTCGCATGTTGAATATATATTTACTTATCTTTTAGCACAATCTCTTTGGCCCAAGCTAAATAAGCTAGCACAATTTCCTTAGCCGGAGCTAAGTGATAGTTTACTTAGTCCAAGCCAAAAAAAACTATTTTAAAAACTCTTTTTGCTTTTGCTTAAATTTGTTAATCTAACTTTATTCAATATTTATTGTTTTTTCATAAACTTATTAATATATGCATATAAATTAAGTTTTATCATTTTGGAGATATGCATATATTTTTTAGATTTTTAAACACAAGATTATTTTAGTACTTTTTACCATTAAAAATGGCTAAAATATTCCTTGTTTAACAATCCAAAAAATTATATATCTCAAAAAATGATAAAACTTTATTTATACATTAAATACATCTAAATTAATAATTTTATAAAAAGGAAAGCAAAAAATAATTAAAAATAAATTTATTAGCTTAGAATAAATAAAGCATTACTGATTGAGCTGACAAGACCATGCCTTTTTCATGAAGCATGATTCTATTAACCCGAACTAAATAATGATTTGCTTAACTTACGGCAATAAACTTATTTCTAATTTTTTTTGCTTTTCTTTCTCTAAACTTATTAATTTAGATGTATTTCATGTATAAATAAATTTTTACCGTTTTTTGGATATATTTATATATTTTTGAATTTTTAAATATAAGGGCATTTTAATAATTTCAATGGTTCAAAATTTCTAAAATAATTGTGTATTTAAAAATCTAAAAAAATATACACACATCTCCAAAAAATATAAAACTTAATATGTATATTCAATACACATAAATTAACAAGTTTATAAAAAACAAAAAAAATTAAATAAGTTTTTTAAGGTAAGCTAAGTGAGTTATTAGTCAACTTAAACTAACAAGACCATGTCCATATATACCTATTAAATATGTGCATGTATTAGAATGTAATAATATTGTAAAATTCAATTCATTCATTATAATTAATATCATTTTCTTTCCTCAGAGATTAAGTTTCATCCAAATAAAAAATGTGCATAGGCCACATTTTCTTAAAAGAGATATATTTGTATGTAAATTAGGAAAAATACTTAAATCCATTCACATATGTATTAGAATGTAACGATATTTAATAAAATTAATTATCTACATTATTGATATTTTAGATAGTCTATATGTCAAAAATGTACTTTAAAATTGATATTTAGAACTAAACTATTTCAGTAAGAAAATGAAAGAGTTTCTATAATATATAAATAATGTTAAATATAATAGATTCAGTGGATTCTATATTAATCTTTACTATATCAGAAATGAATGGGTATATGCGGGGTTATGCAGCTTAGGACTAGCTAGCTAGTTTTGCCAGACAAAGTGCCGTGCGCCCACGTTCATGGGCACCACGCACGAAATGTATTTGATGCATGAGAAACGTGAGTAGATCGAGAGGAAAAGGTTGAGTTACGAACACGTGCATATATTGAAGGAAAAGAGAAAAGAAAAAACGTAGATACGTTCCATGGTTGTTGGGATTTTCTTCAACAATTCACAAGGTCATCACCACCCAACCTGAAAAATAAGGCAATAAAAATCCTTCCTGTATTCCTCGTACTCATAATAAATTTATTAATGTAACAAAATTTATTTTTGCAAGAAAATTCATAGAAATGTCATTGTAAATATATAACAACATAAAAAATTAAATTCAGTGCACTTAGTTTTAGTGCATCCAACTTTATCGCACACGAGGCACTATACAATTTACTTTTTTTAATTTTTATATATTTATGTGTGTCCAAGCACAAATATGCTATGTATAGTTTTTATATTTTAATGTTTTAAAAATTTTACATTAAATTTAAGAAATAAAAAAGTCATTTCTCATTTGCTAATTCAAAATAAAATATTAAAAATAATAAAAATGTAAAAATTATATATTTGGGACATTCATGCATTGGCCACGTACAAATTCAAAAATGAATAAAAATTTAAAAATGTTTATGCACCCGAGAGCATTAAAGTTAAGTATATTCAGGTGCACCACATTAGGACCCTTACTAAATTATATTCTATTTTTAATAAGGAAATTATTATCAACTTTTGGCTTTGCACCATAATATTTTAATTAGGTATTTTGATGAAAGGCTTGAGAATAAACATCTTAGATTTACCACTGAAGCATTGCTTCTGTAGTGCCGTTGTCAGTCCCATGTGATGGAAGACACGAGTTCGAAGGTTGGCTGTAGAATTTTTCAAGAGCATCAGTGGTGGTGTTTTATTCTTCTTAAAGTTGTTATGGGAACATCCACCAGTTAGATATTTAGGATTTGTTATTAGGAAGAGTTGAATATTGGTAAGATTTTGCAGAATTATTTTTAAAAAATTATAATTCAAAAGAATGTCTCACGGCCTTATTGTATACACCAGTTGAGATGATATAATGAATGAATACTAGAAAAAAACACTTTAGTTTTAAAGCCCGTAATACAGAAACGCTAAAATATTAGTTGTATAAAAGGTTATCATATAAATGGGAATATAGAAAGTTATCATATAAATTTCCGATTCTCAAGCAACTTAGTGCGACCCCAAACAGGTTCTAATTAACCTTTCAAAAAACCAAAAAAACAAAAAACAGGTTCTAATTATTGCTGACTCATTGTGGATGCCCACGTGCAACCAATTCTCGTTGCCATTATATAGCGTACGTAGTAATAAAGTACTAGAATATTAACAAAGACTTAGTAATAAATTTATTATCTGTTGCCTAAGGTAAAATATACTATGGTGAATTTAATGACGTTTTCGTTGCTGGTGTAAGGGCTATTCCTATGTAAAATTACAAGTGTGCCTCACTAAAATTTTCATTTGAAGTGAATAAAAAGCCCCTGCCTCACAACATGAAAAAAATGTTTGTATCCAGTTATCCACATCGTTCGTGATATTAAAATAATATAAAGTTCCAATCAATAGTAGTAGTAATAATAATAAAGATATAAGGTATTCGCAACAAATTTTTTTTATTTATGACATTTCATAAAACTAGCTCAATAAATTAAGTTGTTTTAATATTGTGAACAATATGGATAGAGGAAATTTCATCATTTATAATAAAACTTCAACGGAATTTGACATAGATCTGATGAAATTACGCAAATGTTGCTGACATATTTTCAAATTTTACATTGATGGTCACACTTTAATATAGGTAGATCTTTACAAGTATTTACAAAATAAAAATTGGTAAAATTAAAATCAAAATTGGGTCAAATCAATTTTTTTGATTTTTGTACCTACATCACATTTCATTTTTTAATCTTACAGTCAAGCCCAAAAATTTCTACAATTATCCATAGGAAGACCACACACTCCTAATTACCAAAAAATAAGTGAAATCAATTAATTACATAGACAATTCACATTTTTCAGTCATTGCTCAAGATATATTCAACGGATTCAATCCCGTTTTAGTGGCGATATTATTAATTACTCGTGGTGCATATTGATGGAAGAAGATCATAAGAGCACAAGCTCTATCTTACAAGTGAAACATTTCAAAAATATATATTATTAATATATGGGGTGTGTTTGTTAATAAGTAAAAGTTGTCCGGTTAAAACTTTTCAATCTAAAACTTTTCACTCTCCACAACTACTCTATTTTTTAATCATTTCTTTAAAATTTTCTATATAATTACACTACTTTTCAATCATTTCTACACAACTAACTAATCTATTTCAACTTTAACTTATTTATTCCTCATCATTGCCCCTATCATATCACATCATTTGACAACTTCTACTCTCTACAACTTTTCATCAAAAGTTTTATCCATTCCCAAACACACCCACAAATTGCACATAAATCCATGCTTTTCCCTTCCCATAGGCCTTGACACTTAAGCATTTTCCATGTGTTGGCTATACTGTATATTACTCTCCTTATAGGAGTAAGTTCACTCGTCCAATCTAGGCTCCTGCTGAACACTTTATGGTAGAGCAAATAAACAGGGACTTTGAACACATTCATGTGTAGATGAGCCCAGTCAATCCAAAGAGAAGAAAAATGCAGCAGTCATCTGATTCTCCTTGTAAATATATATTGAAACAACATGTCTCAATGCATAAGAAAGGAATTTGCAAAGATCCTGGTTGCAATGAAAAAATGATATATATGTACTCACTTTTCAGCCAAATCTTTGTACTTGTCAGCATCAAGATTGGCAATCACAACATCCTCTTCCAGTTTATATGCTGTGGCAACCTTCTCGTAAATCTGAGGGGAAAACAACATATATATATATATACACGCACAGTTTATTAAGCTGTTAGCTGTTACCGGTCCACATAAATCTACTAGATCAACTTTCTACACAAAGATGGCATAATCAGGGGCAAATTGTTTGCAAACTCACAGGAGCAAGGTTTTTGCAGTGACCACACCTGCAAAAGAAGAAAAAGGGGGGAAAAGGAACGACAGAGTAAGGTGCTGTCTTATAGTAAGAATGACTATGCATAGATTCAACGAGATCCATGAGCTGTCAGGAATCAGGATCATGATCGTGAAATTTGGTAATGCAAAGATTCAACCAGTGCATCCAAATATTTAGCATCTAAAATGATGCAAATGGTAATCTTTAGGTGAATGAGACCATAAATATCCTTACCAAGGTGCATAAAACTCTACAAGCACATCTTTTGTTTCATCAAGGACAACCGTGTCAAAAGTCTCCTGTGTAAGCACAACAACATTGGAAGGAACAACTGCCAACTTCACATTTGTCCCTGCAGTTAGACACAAATGCATTTTCAAGTATAACTGATAAACAAAGGAACCACATGGCCTGGGACAGCTAGAGATTCAAAACTCCAGAAAAATAACGAGTATAAGCTGCAAAATCTTGGATTCCTTAGCTTATATATAAGCCACAAAAGACTGAATGAGACAGTAACAGTATGAAAAGTTAGTATCCAAACATCAAATCCCTGGTATAAACTATAGACATTGAGATTTCTTAGTCATAAGTATGATCATGCGAAAGGCTGCAACCCATAGGTACCATGACATGGAGTACATAACTCAAATATAAAATTGAAAGACTGAATGGATCAATATACATTACGAATACTTGGATTTATTAGCTCATGGATATGCCAAGACGACATGGGATATGCATTACTGCAACTAAAAGTAGCCTTGAGGTATACAATCAGAGAAACCAATAACAGAAAACAACTGCAAAGAGATTATCACACAACTCACGTTTTAAATTATAAAAAATGGGGACTAAAATTAATAGGGAGTACTAAAGCTATGGTCCTGATCTTGATCATATGGACTTTAAATTTCTGGCAAGTAAACTAAGTTTCTGAAGCCTCCATTTACCATATCTGTGCAAAAGAGCAAAAGTTCCATCAATAGGTGCCCAGTGAATTATATGAAAGTACAGCAAGACAATAACCTGGCCTGCTATGCTGTACCAGAGGGCTAAATCCGTGTATTGGTCTAAAATAACCCATGAATCATTTGCTATATATCAATCAGTAATCCACATCCACAGCCTCTCCATGCATGCATGTGCATCTGTATTCAGTTAACTAAATGAAAGATTGGTTGTTGCCTTCTTTTTATCATTGGAAACAGAAATTTTGATTTGAATGCATAGAGAGAAACATTTTCTCCTGTCTAATTATTTTTAACGGAATAAAGACTTTGGATGCCAAATATCATTCAACAGCGTCTTAGAAACCAGGTAAGTGGTTCAAAATCAGCTCTGTGAGTGGATCACATGCTGCAATGCTAGCATGCATTGGTATTGGTGCAGATTTAAATTTCCATTATAAATTTTGGCCAATAAATATTTATTGAATCATTAAAACAGAGAAGCACACATAGATGTTTAGGGCGTGTTTGGCAATCATGAAAACTTATCAAAATAAAACTTTCACTCTCCGCAACTACCTTATTTTTTAATCGTATCTTCACATCTTCTTATATAACTACACTACTTTCAATCATTTCTCCACAATTACCTATACAATTATTCTATCTATTTTAACTTTATTCTGTTTACTCCTCATTGTTACCCTTATCATAACACATCATTTTGCCCATTTAAAAAAATTTTATAACAATAACCATCCTCTCAAAAATTTTATCAAATGTCTCACACACTCTTAATTGATAAAGTGCCTTTTCATGCCAGCATAAAGCATCAGGCCACAAGATGCATATGTTACCTCCTTCAATGTTCACAAACTCAACAAGGGCTTCTGCTGTGCGTCCACCTTCATACCTGAATAAGGATAGGAATGCACCATTATCATCCACAAATAAAGTCAACAAGTCACAAAATGGAGAAAAAAGTGAAAGATTTAGGCTCTATATGAAAGGAAAATTCCTGCAGCATCATTAAAATAGCGCTCACTTCTTTGGTTCCAACGATCCTTTAGGAAACCATTTGATTGTCGGATATCCAGTGACTCCATATTTGCTGCATAGATTCTTTTGGTCATCACAATCCACCTATACCAAACAACGAAAACAATGACAATTGACCGTTCAGATTTAACGGTATTTTTCCAAACAAAAATTAGTCAGAAAGGTAATCAATTTAGAAGCAAGAGCAACGAGTATTCAAGAGAGAGAAATGACTGTTGAAACCAAAAAAAAAAAAAAAAACACACACACATGCATATCATTCAAATATTGAACTGACCTTTCCAATCAAAACCGACTTTGCCTTCTTAAAGGTCGCGCCAAGCTTCTCATATTCTGGAGCAAGCTTCTTACAATGCCCACACCTGAGGGGACAATTCAAAACAAAGTAAAACCCTTAAGGTGCATAAGATAATCAGATAGGCCTTTAAACAGCATAGTATTGTTCTCTGTACAAAGCCAGAAATAACTATGCAGAATTTAAATGCTAGGTCAAAAGTCTTGACATTGGTTAGTACAATTTTCTTGCAAAAACACAGTTTCAACTAGCTTACCATCTCTGGTCTCATGTTCTCTGATAAATTACATGAGATATTTATCATATGCGCCTGAAAAACAAATGATAACAGACATTTCTATGACTGAAGAAAGTCTTCACAATAATTATCGTATCCAAGTTATCAAGCACTAAGAACCACTTCAATTGCAAAAGCAAATGCATCATGATAAAGTGGACCTCCACGTCCTGATCTGGATAATGTTTTCACTGTGTCCACCCAAATGCATCAGTCCAGCCAAGGATGCGGGATGCCAGTTTGTTGCTGAATACTTCCCCAGAAATTCATAAACCTATCTGTGTGAGTCCACACAGAGATCTTCTGAACGTTCAATAACCGACGATCAACCTAACCTAGTTTTATTAAGATCTCAATACACGGTAGTCATATGCCAGGTAAGGCGCCTGAACACAACTCTACTCAACTAAAAGCCTCAGATCTCCACAAATGCACCACATGATGTGCATCGATAGCTGCTTTTTTTTTTCTTTCTTTCTTTCTTTCTTTAATCATTGCTGCAGAGGATAGACCATCAACTTAAGCCTGGCACTTCAAAAGATCCTATAAAGCAAGCAACCTCCAATGATGATAACACGTCATTCAAACACATCAATGGCAGCAGCATAAGCCAGCGAGACTCATTGCAGTGTCCAAATGAATGGCAGATGTAGAAGGCCGAACATGCCATTTTGCAACCAGATGAAACCATCAGCTAAATTCACCATCACAAATCAGCTAAACTCTAACCAGATCACTAGATCCACCATTCACATGCCAATAACCCTACCTATCAGGCTAAATCAAAACAAATCCAAGTCACCCATCTCTCCGTTCAATATCGGATCTCTTGTCAGACGCAGTAACTAAAAGAGCAGCCAGAAAAAACACGAATTGTGGACAGAAACCTTACCAAGGGGCATAGAACTCAACGAGAGCGCCTCGATCTTGACCGACCTCCTTCTCGAAGTTGTCCTCGGTGAGAACGACGACATCGTCGGCGATGGCGGCCACGA
The DNA here is from genome assembly GCA_035584095.1 of Annona squamosa. Taxonomy (NCBI): domain Eukaryota; kingdom Viridiplantae; phylum Streptophyta; class Magnoliopsida; order Magnoliales; family Annonaceae; genus Annona; species Annona squamosa. The sequence goes on along the minus strand of JAXCLR010000050.1, from coordinate 23,702,052 downwards.
AGAAGAGAGCAAGAGCGAAGGTTTTAAGAGCGAAGGAGATCGGCATTCTTCTATTCCTGCTGTTGTGTTCCGCAGTAGGAAGACGGCGATGAAGAAGAGGTGTTGGAATAAGGCGTGGAAGGTTGACGCGAGCTCTTCCTATTCACTTATAGCTCCGCTCAAATAGGACTGCATTTCGTGATTTGTACTCGAACAACACTGCGACGATAGACGAGCGTTCGGTTGAGAAAAATGGGAAGCCTCCGACTCGAAAATGGATATTCATTTTATTCCTGTTAACATTCGATAACTGATCAAACGCGTGAACAACTGATTTTTTAATCGTTGAAACGAGTAACATTATGCCAATAAAAGCCATCGTAAAAAGGCAAAAAAATAATAATAAAAAGAAGTTTCTTTTTCTCATTTGTTTTAATTTGCTTGGGAAGTTGTGAATGGAATGGGAGAAAAAATTAAAACACTCAACCCCATCAGTTATTTAGCATCGTATTTTTTTTTATATCTTTTTATATAATTATCCTATTTTTATTTCAGCTTTTATTATTCTACTTTATGCTTGTCATATCTATTCCATTCCCACCTTTATTATAACTCCTTAATTATAATGCATTAACTTCAATCATTTTATTCTTCCCTTGATATTAAATCAGTTTCTATTATGTTTTATTTTATCAAATTTATTGAGTTTTTACATTTTTTTCTTTTTTTCTCTTTGTCCTTGTTTTTAATTCCGAAATGGAATTCAACCGTCTCTCATCTCATTGCACCAACGGCTTCATTTTGCTTTTATTTTTACTTCAACTTAGTCTTAGAGGTGTAAATCGAGTTGGGTTGACTCAGGGTGGGGTAAACACAACCCTAATTCATTGAATAAAATCTCAATCCAATATTATTTTTAACCCTATTTTTCACACTTTAATCCAACGTTATTTTAACTTTATAAAAATTCATTCGGTTCAGGTTAAAAATCAGATTAATAAATATATAATATTTAAATATATTGAGTTTAATTAAATCTATTTGAAAATATAAATTTATATGAAAGAATAAAAATTAATGCTTTTTATAAGAATACTTTTTAATTTATGACTTATACAATAAAACAATTGTCGGATAATCTTATTTCAAATGTCTAGTTAATTCTTATGTATTACGTGTTAATATATGATTATTTTTTAATAATCTATTATATTTTATACTAATATATGAAATCAAATTGGTTCAGGTTGACAATCATCCATCCTAAACCAACCTATTTTTGAAATTGGATTGGTTCAATTCATATTATATTACTTATATTTTACAAAATGCTTAATCCAACCATATTATAAATCGGTTAGGTTGGTGGGTTTGACTTAAGACAAACTCTATTTACACTCTAAGTGTGATTGAGAATATAAAGTGGAACATAAGGACCTTGGATTCGTAAAATAATATATATTTTTATTTTTTATATGCATGTGAGCTCCATTTAAAGCTTTCATCTTATAAAATTTGACAAAATTTTAAATTTGTTTGGTACTTCGTATTTTTAAAAAATCATTGGAAAGGAAGTTCCTTAATTCCTTTAAAGTTTAAACGATTTTCAAAGATAAAAATATTAAACAAATTCAAAAGGTGTTAAATTTCACTGAAACCTTCTAAATGAGGTCGCACATGAAAAAATATTTACAAGTAACAATATACCTTTTACGATCACTCGTAAACCACCCGATTCATGGGAACTGAATGGAATCATTTGGCCAGTAAACTAAATATAAATCTCTTTAAAATAAAATGGAAACAAAAATAATTGACTACAGCACATCTTTGCTTATTGGCAGGCAAGCCTGTCCGTAGCCAAAGGGAGGCAAAGGTATTGAACCCAACGTTGTTTATACAGGGGCGTGGGCGTCTGATTTGATGTTTGGCGCAAAATAGATTAAACACATTCTGTTTATGAAAAGAAAAATAAAGGAAAATGAGAGACAGTAGTGCCAGCAAATTAACCAAGGAATTGTTGGTCATAACCTAAATAGAGTATATACTTGTACGAAAAACATGAATAAATAGGTGATAACGTGAAATCTATAGGATGGTTGTAGAGTGTATCAAAAGGATATACTTAAAAGGGGCCTGATGTTTGATCCCGGGTTTGAAACCCAGCAGGGGTAATATCCCCTTCTTTCAAACCCAGCAAGAGTAATATTCCCTTTATTTAATTGTAGAGATTGTATTGTCCCCCTTATTATATTTGAAAACTTATGATCTCCCATGTTGATATTTAAGAGCTTGTAATAATCTCCTTTTTGGAAAAATCGTAACAACTATCTCAATGCTTAATTATAATATGAGTTGAAATATAATGTACAATATACATCAATCAAAAAAGAAGGAAAAGCTTCATAGCACCTTACTACCCACCTGAGTGGTAAGAGATGTTGCCGCCGTGGGAACATGGGTTCAAACCTTATTCTCATGGTGGAAGTATTTGATCCCTCTTAATAATTAGAAACTTGTGGTCTCTATTTAGTAAATGAGAGAGCCTTGTAATGATGCATGTTTCCATGCCCATTTTATCCTCTTTCAAAATTTGGGGAGGAAGATAAAGTCTAGATAAAAATAATTTTAAAAATAAGGCCTATAGCCATTTGCAACTTGCGCAGCAAGTTATTCAATGAATGATCTTATTAGCACGGACTAAGCAAATTTCTTCCTTAGTTCACTTCAAAAAATTCATTTACAATATTTTTAAGCTCTTTTCTTTATATACTTATTTACCTAAGTGTATTTAATATATAAATCAAATTTTACTATTTTTGGATATATATATATATATATATATATTCAAAGATTTAAAAATATATGTAAATCAAGTTTTACCAAGTTTTACCACTTTAGCAAACAATTCTCCCTTAGCTCACGTGGAGATAAAATTCTTGTTTGCTAAAGTGAGTGGAGATAAAAAGAAATCTGTCAGAACCATTGGATGAATTGTCTTCTTGTCAGAGTGGACATCATGGATCACAAATGAACTATTGCACTGAATTCAATTGTATTGAGCTCAGGTACCATATGCCATGCAGAAACTTGATAATAATAGAACAACAACAAATCTTTGGAAATAGTAGGAAACAAAAAATGCAGGCAGAGGAGCTGATGATGACTTGTGTCATCAAACAGGATGTGATTAAGCAATACAGCTTGTGCATGAACAGCTAAAGAGGAAAAGAGTCACTTCTCCTGCCTCCACAACTTTTAATTGGTGCGGTGAGCTTCAGATCTGTCTGGAGCTTTTTTGAGTAAAAGGTGGAAACAGAGGCCTCTTGAGGTTTGATGGTCAACTAGTGTTAATTCATGGACATAAGACGATGCAACAATGAACCCTGCGGATCACCGGTGACACCTGCAATGGCATTGCTGACTTAGGACACCAATAAGACTGATGCGTGGAGGATTTGTGATACAGTGAAAAAACAGCGAACTTAGGTGTCACATGTTTAAGGGTGTCAAAAAAGACAAAAAAAAAAAGAAAAAAACACAATTAAACAAAAAAAAATCCATTTTGACAGTAAAGAGAAACAGTGGAAAGACCAAACTGGTACTTTCAGTTTGAACGCAGAGTATGTGCTGAGCCATTTCAAAATTTAATTTGTTTCACCTGAAATTTCTGATCGGCTTCTACTAAGTTTTAAAAGCAAGAATCCCCAAAACTGAAGCATTATGGTTCCCACGAAAACAATTCAGAATCTGTTTGGATTGGCTCAGCACATCATGTGAGTGCAATGCGAATGGATCCGTTAGAGAAACTCACTCATAGATCACTGGCAGAAGGACAGCCTCTCATATGCACCACAGATTGATGGAGTTCCTCAAGGTCCTCCAAGTATATCTTCTTCATTTCTATGTGCTTCTTAAAGTCTCTTATTAGGCACATAATTTGTGATTCAATACCACATTTTACATCATCCGCATCAGCTGTGTTTGGTAGGTATTCCGATAGCAATTGAGCTGACCACTTACAATTATCAATAGACACATTGTTCAACCTACAAGAAAAATGGTCAAACCAGAATTGGTTATTCAATGAATGTGTCTTTAACGCATATGTAAAGAAGACTGGCATACACCATATCAAAACAACATTTAGGAAGTGGTCATGGAAACAAGTCAATTTTATGAACAAAGTGATAAAATATTTGCATCTGCATTACAGGAACACCAGTCATGAGAACACAAAAATGCATGTCTGCAAGGATGTGACGAATCCAAGGATGGAAGAATAGACAAAAAGTCAATGTATGGATCACACCACATCCCCTGCTGGAACGACATGAGCGACTTATGAAAGTTCACCAGCAAGGAAAATCATATAAGTCAGGTGAAACTATCAGTGAGACTTTCAGTGTTTTCATTTGTTGCATGGAAGTGAAATTGATGTGTGCACAGGCAGTGACAAGGGAGAGATGCTAGTGAAGCCTAGATAAAAGATTTTTCTTCTATGTTTTCACATTCCAATGGAAAAAAGAAAGTGAAATCAACCACAGGAGAGATTTTTCTTCTTTTTCCTCACACCAATGAGAAAAAAATGCTAGCAAAGTCAGTCAAAGTCTCCAGATAAATTTTCTATCCTATAGAAATAAAACAATTAGCAAAAGATTAATTTTCCTATCCTATAGAAATAAAACAATTAGCAAAAGATTTCTTGAAAATATACATGCACAGATGAAACAAACAAGAGAGAAATATGGCTACAACAAAATATAGAACAAAGGAAGCTGAAGACAAAAAAAAATTCAGTGTGGGATTTCTTACTTCTTCACAATGTCTTCTGCACCTATTGGGTACTGGACGCTGAATAATATCTCCACAGCACCGTCTTTTTTCCTTGTCAGACCCACCACAGATCCATATCTCATGCACACCGAATGAATGGAGGGTTCAGTTGTCTCTGGGCAAATGCTGCTAATCCTAACAGCGACAACCTTTGCAGTTTGAAGACCACGAACAGGTAGGTGGAAATTCCCTATAGTGACATGCTGAGCCACAAGAGCTCTCTTCATGGACTCTACTCTCTAAAATTTATGTAATGCAAGTTTCAGATACCAACAAGAACACAAACGAACCATCAAGATGACAACAAAATCCATTATTACCTCAAATTCAATCTCACAGCTATTAAATCCATTCTGGGCTGCTCTCATGGAAGCACGTACTATATACCCATAAGCTGAGGCAGCCTTCTTCAAATCAGACATGCTGAGGCTTAAGGGTATCTCCTCCACAATAACTAAGTTGATCTTGTGACTAGGGCCTTTCTCAAGGTAGCCCTTCCATGTTTCAGAGCCATTTTTCACCATTGAATTACCATGACTTGAAAAATGCTTCAAGCAAGGTATTGGTTTTTCCATATTCTAAAAAGGGCCAATTTACCTCAATTTTAGAACAAACTCTTGGCATGTTGGATTTTAAAAAGAATGAATAAGGAAATGGACATGATGGAAATAGAAGCATACATAACAATCCTAAGAATTCTATTAATAGGCACCAGGAAAGAAGACTAAGAACAGAAGAAAAAATACAGAGAAAAGGACAATGAATGGAGATAACAATTTGACCTCCAGCTATTGTTCTGAACTTGTTTAAAAGCATTTAACAATTAAGAGATAGGTAACATGGAAAAAAAACACAGCAGATATTCTCCAAATAAGAGACAACCATCCAAACTTTGGAAGTATTTAAAAATGAAAGAAAATGCCATGCTTCTTGCATGTGTTATGTGCATTCCTCCTATAGAAATTCATAATAAAAAGGAGGTGCAACATGATCCACATCAAGGATATGCATAATCCCTGGGTTTTCAGTCATGTGATAATCATACCAGAGAAGCTTCTTGGGTCTTGTTCACAAATATGGCACCTGCATCTCCATTTAGTATCAACGGTTCACCCAATTCAGCAAAGTCATCTTCATCTTTGGAAGGATTCTTTGACCCTGAAAATTTCCAATTTGGAGATTGCTGTCTTGGGGGTTTTTTAGCATGCAAATTATCCAAAGGTGACCCATGCCTCGTCGAGGTTAATTCATGTTGGGGCTTTTCCATTTGTTTGTTCTTCTTCCTTGAAGGCTTTTCAGTGCGAATCCTTTCAACTGGTACTCTGGATGGTACGCTCTCCTTGGGCTGTGAGAAAGAATCATTGACGAAGTTGAAGGTAGCATAGTACCTGATTTCACAAGAGTCACAAGAAACATCATCCAACCAGACATTCAACCTAACAACCCTGCCTTGACTACCACCAAGACAAGGATTCTTGTTCCCCCTGCCTATGTCAACCTGCAGTGTGCAGTGTGCGAGTGTGCGAGTGAGTGAGTGTGTGTGTGTGTGTGAGAGAGAGAGAGAGAGAGAAGATGCGACATTGCCACCCATGCATATCTAGTCCAAACACCATGCCCACCCTCTCAATCAATGCTTATACATGCAGAAACATGCCATTTAGCAGGACTTGAATATACCACATGACATACATATGGTTAGATCTAGCATTCTTTAAACACTAATACGTATTCATTAATAAGCGAAGTCAAAGGCTTATGGTTGATCAAGCGTTAATTCAATCCCCTTAAAATTCTGAAAAATATTTTTTAGTAGAATTGATTTTGAAACTCATAGCCAAAGAGACAAAAAAAGAGGGGGGGTGGGGGAAGGGATCTATAAAAAAATCATCCATTCTCAAAGATAGGTATCACCTATCAGCCATTCAAAATCATTCTTCAAAACTACTAGCTAGTGAAACTTTTATTCAACCCAAAAAAAAAAAAAAAAAAAATCCAAGCCCCTTCTCTTGTTCAATTTTTTGCCGGATTGTAGTCAGTTTTTAGCATTTCTATCTCGATATTAATCCCAATAACCAACAGTTGGTATTCTTATTCTGTCTTTAATCCCAATAAGACATGCTTCATCTCAGCATCAGAGGCCTTGAACTATGAAAGGTACTTGTTTCCATCCAATATCCAAGAGCAAACAGGACCAAAGCCAACTTCAGTAATAAGATGATATGGAGGCTTGGCATTGGGCAGTTTCTCCTTTTTCAGTATAGATATTGAGCCAACGGTGGTTTGATTCTCCAGTTTATTGGCAGCAACTCCACAACCTCTCAACAATTGCTCCTGCTTTTCTCTGTTGATGGTCCATGGATCATCCACAGTTGTTTCATGAATGCGACCATCAGGTCACCATACTGCCATTTATCTGCTGCTCTTCACCAATCCTCCGCTACGAATTTGGATACCTTGGTCTTGGCTCGACAATAGTTTACACAAAGATTTGTTAGTATTGTTTTTATTTTTCCTCCTTTTCTGTTTCATTTCTCTCGGTGGCACTGAACTAAGGAGCACCACAGTGCTTGGGAATCAGGGAGTATGTCATGTGACTCATGTCCCCGTACTTTTTGCAAATATGGCATAAACTTTAAGCATAATGCCCAAACAGCAATCAATAGTAAAACCTCTCCAGTTTTTGTTAGCATAAAGCAAATACAACATATGTTGGAAGGGTGGTTCTGATTATGGCTGTCATCGCGAGCTCAATAACGATTATCAATGACATTGGGCAATTTAGAGATATTTTTGACGGTAATCCACAGTGGACAGACTTCTATTACGAAACTCTTCTGTCTAATCAGCCTGTAAAATGTGATAGGACCATGAGTACTTAACATTGTTAGGCTTGCATATACATACATACATGTATATAAAGCTTCAAGCTTTAGTTTCACCTCCATCTTATGGGTTTTTGACGTGTAATCCAAGGTTAACGCCCACAACTGGACTGCTCATAACAGCTCCCGTTTTTGCCTGTTGGTTCTCTTTTAGCAACGGACGGGGCGATTGGTTCGACTAACTAGTACAAGGTTTGGGCCATTTCAGTGACTGAGAAAGATTCAAGTTGAGAGAGGACGAGGAGACAGCACCTGTTAATGAAAGTGGTAGAAGATTGCAATGCAGAATCCTCGGAAATGGTTATAGCTCTGCCTGCGAAATCGAAGATAAGCAACAGATGCTTAGGCCGTAGCCGAAGATAAGAACGGAAGAGGTTACGAGAAGCAGAAAAATACATGAAAAGCGAAGACGATGGAGCGCGGCAGCTCGCAGCAACAGCTGCTTCCTCATCGTCTCTGTTCCGCCGGAAGGGAAAAGAGCGGGGTTTTTTGGGATTTTGGCAGGGAGAAGGGCCGATGGGTAGGTTTGGTCATAATTCATGAAGAACGGGCCAACTAGGCCCACGGCCGATCGTCCCAAAAATACTAGCTGCGGTCTAACTGAGATATCAGTAATTTGTTGAAAAAATTGGCAAATTACCATCCATTTAATTAAAATATTGAATTTCATACGTTAAGCCTTCTGAACTATTCTATGTGAAAATATATTTAATTACATTTCAAATGTGAATGGGAAAATAATCACTTACAAATTTTTTTTTATTTTATGAAATAGTTTATATACACGGTTACTTCTTTATTTTATAGAACTTTTTTACCTCCATGCAATGGAAAATATAAATCGAAATTATATACTTATGCTGTAAAAAATTACTCTAATTGTAAACTTATATTTTATAAATATCTAACGTCATTTGAGGGTGAATATAAAATTGTTAAAATTTGCAAATAAATCTATATTTATATCATATGTGGAAATTTCTAAAATATTCAATTTTTGGTGTAATAACTAAAAATATATGGATCAACATTCTAAAGTTTTTAGATATTAAAAAACAAATAATATATAAAAATAACCATTTCTACAAATCATTCATGCAAATATTTGTACGGAATACTTCTAAAATGAGAATTCATAAATTTATTGCGTTAGATGAATGTAATGAAATTTTCACCTAGCACAGCAATAAATTTAAATTCATAGATTTTTGGTAGCATACTAGTGAATTCGGAGGGGGAAGACAATTTTAAGAAATTTATATTTATCGTATACTTATTTCAATTCTATGTCGCAGCAAAGTTTTATTCATGTTATGATGGGCGACAAGCAAGCCTAAAAGATTTTATATTTGTTTCCATGAAAAACTAATCCGAAAGATGTAAAAAGTGATTAGAAGTATTAATTCAATAAAGTATTATTACATTTTAATATATTAAATAAATCTAAGTATTTTTTAATTTACACATGAATATATATTTTTAAATAAATGTAACTCATACATATATTTAATTTGAATAAAAATTAGTCTACTAGTTAAAGAAATGATATTAATAAAATAAATTGATTAGATTTTGTACCAATCCTCAACATCTTATAAAGAGAATGAGTTATAAAAAATCATTTCTATATAACCCGGTTATATAAAAATTTTTAGGAAAATTTTGAGAAAGTAAGATAATGATGTAATGTAATAAAAGTAACAATCATAAATAAAATAAATAAAGATGAAATGATAGGGTAACTATATAAAAATATGTGAACAAATAATTAAAAATTATAATAATTAAATAATTAAATTGTTATATCATATAGAAAAAATGTGTGAAAATGTATGAGAAATTTTTTTTTTCTTTTTCCAATTGCCAAACTCTTAATGAAATTTTTTATGCATGAAATAAAGGAGGTGAATAATGTTAGCAATTTGATGTAATGTCTGGTATGAGACATTGAGATTTTGGGAAAATATCATTGTAGGACAATATCCGTATTCATTATTTATCAAAGATCAATGTTAAAGATCATATGTCAGTGAACTAATGTAGTTAAAACGTAAGAAATAAAATGAAAATATTTAGCCATGCTAAATTGCTAATTGGTCAATCAATAGTTTGCACATGTCGAAATGGGTGCATTTAATGCACCAGGGTGCAAAATCTCATTTTTTAATATATATTTTTAAATTTTTTTATCAAATTATTAATATAATTGTATTTAACTTATGTATTAAGTTTTACAATTTTTGGAAATATATAAATATTTTTTTATTTTTTAAAAAGGAGCTATTTTAATCACTTAAAAATGGCTTAAATACCCTTGTTTTTTAAAAAATCAAAAATATGTACACACACATATTTTAAAATAGTAAATTTTGGATTATAAATTAAATATATAAAAATTTTAAAAATATATATATATAATGAGATTTTACGCCCTGATGCACCGAAACATTCCTTTTTTTATTGGAATATATTTACATACATCTCAACATGTATTACACTGAAGGCCCTAAGACATTCTTATAAATCTGAAGATACTGCTCCACCAAATAATCGGGAAGACATAGCTTCCAACAACTAAACGGGAGACCACTGGTTCCACGACAACTGGATGGAAGACCACAACTCCCACCAATAATTTTTTCCTCATTTCTCACTCCCGGCCGAAATTCCATAATGCGGGATTCGAACCCACGACCTACCTAGCGCTACCCAGACATGACACCAGCCCAGACATGACAACTGAGCAAGGCTCGGTTGGTGCACCGCAACATTCCTGGTTGAAATGATATGGGTGCCTGATTTGGTAATCATGTGAAAGAAACATAGCTGCAATATTCCAATAATATATGAATCAAAAATGAATTATAATGTAAATAAAAAATGAAATATAATGCTTTCATTATAAAATTACGATGCGGTTGCCATTGATCAAAATGAGTGGTTAGACCAGGGCAATAGTCCAATAATATATGAATCAAAAATGAATTAGAATGTAAATTAAAAATGAAATATAATACTTTCATTATAAAATTACGATGCGGTTGACACTTATCAAAATGAGTGGTTAGACCAAGGCAAAGGCATTGAGAAAAATCTAGGAAATGTAGTTGTTGACACCCCACCCTCGGGGCCCAACGACGGATAATTGGACACAAGATTCAAACACAACCAAATTTAGTACAAAAGGAAATTCAAGC
>JAXCLR010000050.1:23652345-23680839 GCA_035584095.1 Annona squamosa | reverse complement strand
CTGTTTTCCCATAAAATATTCGTCATATTCAACACAATTAACCAAATTATTGTTCTCAAATTTATTATTATCTAGTGTTACCAAATCTTGACCTCTTTCCTTTCGTAAAAAAATCTTAATCCCTTTCCTTTCATAAAAAAAATCTTAATCTCTTTCTGCATTGTTATTTGTTTAATTTATGAAACAATAAGTTATTTTTGCTTTTCAATCTTTTTTTAATGGTTTCTATTGTACATCATATCTCAGCTCAAATTATAATAAGCACTTAGACAATTCTTATAAATTTTTCAAAAAGAAACATCTACAAGCTCTCAAATATTAATAAAGGAGACCACGGACTCCCCACAATTAAATAAATGAAAATATAACTCCTGCTAGGTTTCGAACCCAAGACCATATATTTCCCATCAAAAAGGAAGTTTATAAACATATTATAACAAAAATTTCATGAATAGGAATATGGTTTAATTAATTGAAGCAACAATTGACTTCAATAATTCAACCCACATAGGCGTGGTAACAGATTAAGTTTGACGAGTTAGACCTTAATTCTAATCTTAATTTATTTTAATAATCTCAATTTTAATCTGTTTATTAATCCATTTTAAAAATTTTAACTCTAATTCATTACAATCCATTAAATAAACGGGTTGATAGGTTGTTAACAGGTTGTATATATGTTTTGTAATCAAGTTAAAATTAAACTAATTTAAATTGAGTGTATGTTGTTTGTAATTGTCATGATGAATTGATCTACATCTACGGAATATATGACACGGTCCGATATTTATTAGGAGAGGGGTGTAATTTGACATATTAGCATAAAAAAGAATAGCAACTCCACGACACGGAGAGAGAGAACAAAAAAGGAGAAATAATAATAGATACATGGAAGGAAAATATTAGAAATGGAGAGGGGAAGATAGAGGGAAGAATGATTAGAGACAAAGGTAAAGAGAAAGAAAGATGCTGAGATGAAAGAAGAATCTTACGGGCGGCACTAGTAGATATTCAATGAGATGACCATAGTAACTCTGCGGGATGACAATAGAAAAGACACTATATAGTTGTAGGCCAAGGGAGGAAAATAAAAAATCAAAATAAAAAAATAGATTTAGAATTTGGAAAATATGTATACTCCTTCTTAACAGGCTGTAAATGAGTTTATGGTTAAATGGGTTAATGGGTTGTAAACTATCAATTTTAATCTATTTATTTATTTAAATGCTTAATAATTTGGTGGATCATATGTCATTTGTTTAAAAATTTCAACCAAAACATTTATAATTATAAATGAGTTAGATTGGCATGTACAAGGTCAACCGTGAACATTAACGCTTCTGACCCCACCAAAGAGTTGCTGCATGTGCTGTCCCCTTCGGAACGAGACAACCAAAGGAACAGCCAAATAGATGCATATTTTTCCACCGCGTCCCTCTGCCCGAAGCTTCTTACCAAGCCTACTTCACGGACCGCCTCTCCTTTCCACGCTGGCAGACGTCGGAGGCGCACGCAACAGCCGACTGGTAAACCGCACGTGAGCCCGATCCAAGAACTTTCTTGCCCTCCCGGTGGCTCTAGCCATTAGGACTCTGTAGTCACATCCGGCATGACATTGTTGGGCGGCTGATATCGTCTTTTCCAATATTTAGATAAAATCCAATTGTAAATCCATCTGGTTTTGTGTTTTTAAAACGCACTGAAAATTCCAAATGATGCATTAAATGATGTGCACAGGAATGCGGCAATACCATGTTCATATATCTGATCAAACAGTCAAAATTACGGGTCAAGATGGCTTGATCAATCAAGGTGGCCCATATCATCCAATGGGTTCAAGTTTTCTTCCATTACGGTACATCTGATGTGTAATGAATGTTTGTTTTTCGGTTGACTTCCAAAAAGTTATGCATTCAATGAATCAGGCTTTTGCGAAAAATGTCGCAGTTTTGACGAAGAAAATAATCCAAAATTGTCTAATTAAAGAAGCAAATTGGGAATTTAATGAAGTAGGCCATGTAAATTTTCTTAATTTTAAATTATGCATTGTTATTTGGATAGTTGTAAAATAAACTCCTGAGGGGTTCCTTCCATGAAAGGAAAAAATGAAAAAAATTGTAGGAAAAAATTTAAAAATTGATAAAATAATATGATATAGTAAGAATAATGTTCAAAAATAAATACAATAAAAATAAAATAAATAAAATTATTACTAGTAAAGATGCAAAAAATGATCGAAATATGAAAGTAATAATAAAAGTGGAGCAGTAAATTAGCTAAGGACATTAGATTATATCAAAAAATATAATAAGAAATGGATTTGTTACATCTTAACAAAATAAACCCTGGGTTAAAAATATAATAAAATAAATCTGTATGTCAATTTTTTTCATGAGAAGGTTTTTGGCTATAAAATAATCTATTTGAGACTTAAAACCACATTCAGGAAAAACTCTGTACAGACAATTTTTCGACAATGTTTTACGATGATAGCCCTTCTTCTTCCACCTCTAACCTTTCTCTCTCTCAAAGGTGGACGGTGTAGGAGCTAATCTTTTACTCAAAAAAAAAAAAAAACCACATTCAACCTGCAAGCACGGGCATAGCCCGGTTAGTAAAATTATTGGTTTTTATGTTGGTTGTCCTGAGTTCGATCCTTATTGAGAGAGTTATGTTTTCCATTTACAGGAAAAGTGTTTCCTGTAGATAATTTGTTAGATATATTGTTAGGTTTAGTGGTTTACATCGATTGAATAAGAAGAAAAAACTGTATTTAGAATCATTTGAATTGTAACATGATTTTTTTTTAAAAAAAAAGAAAAAAACACATTCAAACCCATTTAACACTGAAATTACTTCACCAACGTGAGTCCTGGAGTTTACTTTTGAAAATTAAATTTATAAGGCTCATTTTGCAAATATATAAATTGCATGTCAAACCATTGGGGGGTGTAAAGACCGAAGAATATTGCATGAGCGAATCATTAATCTTATTGACAATAATCCGGGCCCAATCTATCTAAATCCAAGTTGGGAGATGATCCCAACTTGGATTTAGATAGATTGGATTTATCATTGATGATATTAGATCTATTCTTAGAGGAAATGAGTCATTTTTTGTCCATCATGTTTTACGGCAGGAAAACGCAGTGGCGCATTCCCTTGCTGATCTTGTTGCGGTGTCCACCATAAACTGTCTGTCGTGGTGGGGTACTCCCCCCAATGCTGTTGTTGAGAAAATTTGTACAAATAATTTTTTGGCAATGAATTACTTGGATCTCTCTATCCCTACTCCCTCTCAAATTGAAAGAGGGTAGGTATAGAATAGACCCGTTATCAAAAAAAAAAAAAAAAGTTGGGATCAAAGATGAACGGTCTGGATGCACCAGTCAGTGCTAGGATAGGTAGCGGTCTTTATTCTCTTCAGCTAACTAGCTTGCTCAATTTTCCCAGCACCCTTGCATTGAATTCCATTTCACATGATGAAACAATCATTCAACGTTGGCAGCTAGCTAAATTTTAATTTTTAATCCATCGGGACATTTAGGTGTCAATCAATTGTGGACTCTTAATTCATTTGTTCCAGATTAGTCAATGCCATGCCAACTATCAAAATAGTGCTAATATGAGAAATTCAAGGAGTGTTGTTTGTACCAGTTTCACCAGAGAAGTCTTTAGTCATAAGAGAACTAATCGGGTTCGCCTTAAAAACATCTAACCAGAGAAAATTAAGAAAGATTTAAAAAATGATGGAGCTTATGGAGAAGATAATGTTTCATGTAAATAGAAACGATGCCACAAAATCCATTTAATTTAAAGTAACGATCTGAGAGTGGCGGCCGGTGGTCTATAGTTTCTTACTACGGGACAGAAACGATCGAGAAGCCTTTGCCGGGGTTAGCTTGCCTGCATGACCTTCTGGCCACAATGCGCACGGTAGCTAGGGTTAAAAATATTTGAGAGAAGCTTGCTAAGAATCCCCAGCTTTTTTTTAGCGGATTGAGGATGATTTGTCATCTGTGATTGAGATGTTAGAAGATTACCCACCCAAGAGGTATTTTCCACCCAAGAGGTATTGGATTTACGGAGATGTGTCTGTTTTGTATGAGTCAAAGTGCGGGGCACCTGAACTTCAGTGGACAACAGGTGCATGAAAGCTTTTTTTGTTAAAAAAAAAAAAAAATTCGCATGCACATGCAGGCCCAAGCATCACATAAAAATGGGCTTTTATTTTCGAATTTTCGAAAAACATTAAATGACGTTAGTAAATTGTAAAATTATATGAAAAAGCATATGCTTTGGGCTCACATAATGGTGAAAAATTTTTCAAAAAATGAGGCAGTGCGCTGGGGGATTAAATCGGGACTCGTTTTTGTATTGGCTGTCATATGGAAAGAGAGTCAACTTCAAACTAAAATGTCAAGATGAACCAAAAGAAAAGAAAAGACATACAAGAAAAGTCTAATTTTGCATCATAGTTTTGACCACAATTAAGTACTTTTTTTACAAAAAACCATGTTAATAATTATTGTCATTAAAATCTTAGTTTTTAATACAATAACATAATATCGTCGGAAAAAAGTGAACTTCCAGCCATCACTCCTACGAAACACCATCACTGAAGCTATACTTTTTAGTGATAAGTGTAAATAATGGTTGCTAGCTATAGTTTTTGTTGCGGGTAAGGGTTCATTTGGAAAGATATAAAAATAAAAGAGAAAGTAAAATTTTTTTTTATAAAAAAGTAAGATAGTGATTTTAAAAGCTAAGTAAATAAAGTAAAGATAGAGAGTATAATTATGCAAAAATATGTCGAAAATAATTAGAATGTAAAAAAAAAACAGAAAATACAGGACAGATACATCAAGAAAATATCAACTCATATAAAAATTAGCGTAAAAATGATAATTTTTAACTTTTAATTATGACCAAACATACACTAAGAGTTTGTTTTATGAGGTTATCACGAAGCATTGTCGCATGTTTCGAGTGCATATACCTATTTTTTATTTTTTTTTGAAATTTTTTTTACAATATTGTTAATCTATATGTATTTAATACGCGTATAAATTTTTACAATTTTTGGAGTATTTTAGATATTTATTTTTTATTTTTGAAAATCAGGAATGTCCCTGATTTTTAAAAATAAATATCTAAAATACTCTAAAAATATTAAAAATTTATAAAGATGTCAAATACACTTATATTAATAGTTTTATAAAAAAATTCAAAAAAAATAAAACAATTGATGTATACACCCGGGAGGCGCATACGACAGCACTTCGATTATCACACCCTACAAGTAGGAGTGTTAGTAAATTTAGTCAACTGGTGAACTTGCCCGTGTAAACCCTTTATAAATAAGTTTAGGTTAAGATTTGAGTATAAATGGTTTATAATCTATTAGCTGTTCTATTTAAATAAATAAATAGATTAAAATGTGATGTTTGCAACCCATCAAGGTGTTTAACTCGTCAACATATTTACTTTCCATTAAAGGTGGTACATAAGATGTATCTATAACTGTAATATATGATATTTGAAATATAATTGCTTGAATTTTTTTAGTAATAAAAATTCTTGCTTGGTACATCTTTAAAAAAAATAGATGTTTCTAAGTTTTACAAAAGTATATTTATGTTGCTTGAGTTATTAGATAAAAGTAAGATATTATTTGCATATTGAAACGGGAACTAATAGGCTCTGTATTAGATTATCCATAATTTTAAAGAGATGTAAACTGATCAAATATGTTTTTGATTTGTAAATATAATGGTTAGATTATTAAGATTTTAAATTAGTTGGTTTCAACTTATTTTCAAATAAACTGTTAAGCTATTTATTAAATGATTTATAAACGAATTAGAACTATAGATCTTTAAATATATTAATAAACAAATTAAGGCTAAATTTTTAAATAAATTAATGTTAGAATTAAACTTTAACCTGATCTGTTAATTCCCCTGCCTAAAACTTAAAAAGTCTATTTTGATTTTTGAAAAGGATCGCCCGTATAACTGTTCCACAGTCTAAGCTTTTTGATTGATAATGCGCCAACCTGCGAATGACTAACGCTGGAATCGGGAGCGGTTGTCCGTTGGCCAACTCAGTACGATTAATTAGTCATTGAAAATTGTTTTTATTGATAAATATGGACCGTCCATTTACTGTCACGTGTCAGCTGCTAAAGGAGAGACAGCTTCTATTAGATGTTAACTGGTTGAAAATCGGGGAAAAATTAATGGTTATTTATGGTCTTGTTCCGTTTCAAGAATTTGAGTAGATTTAAATCATCCCAGTCATGAAATTCATGTGGACCACAAAATTAAACAATTTAGAAGTGAATATTACTTGTTCAAATTATTTATTACTAAAATAATTCATACATTTTGAATTATAATTCAAATAATTCATTCATGTCAATAAATTATAATTTAAAATAGTTTTCAAGTTTTCAAAGAAGATATTTCAATTCTCAAAAATTTAGTAGGCCAATTATCCCACTAAAGGAAAAGTATTTTTGATAGCTTCTTTTTTGCAACGTATATATTTTTTGGATAATGATTCCACACAGCAAGGCAGCAGCTTTTTATTTTAAGTTATTTATTTTAAAATTTAAACCATTTATCACGTCGATCCATATACATTTTTTTATGATTTTAAAATCACATATACTAAATACTTTTATGTATTATATGTTATACATTCTTTTAAAAGAATTACTAGTCGTATATTTACTCCCAATATATACTTACCGACGAAAATTTTCTGGTAATATATAATAAATCAATGAGCATAACCGTGTGACTTTCAAGTTCCAACTGCTTAATCTCCACTTCCACAATGGTAAAGATATATTCCATGATAGCGGGCTAGGCCACTTTGGCGGCAGCAATTCAGCTGACAAGTTCAAAAGCTGGCTTCAGCTGCGCGCTCTGGCATTGTGAAAATAGTGGCGGCGGCAGTTTTCTCATTATTGCAGGAGTGTCCCCCAAGAAAGAATTTAGAATTATTGTTTAAAGGTCCGACAGAATATTATATGAAATTTATAAGAATGTTTTAAAACATACTTGTACTATGAGTTGAGATAATTATAAATTTTCATAAAAAATAATAGCCGGCTAGTATTTCATTTTCGTATTCATCAAAATGTCCAATTATCCAAACATACTGAACATATATACGCACGCGTATACGTAGAAGCCCAAACTAGTACATAAGATATCGAGGATGCAGCCAACAGCATCCTAATTTGGACACTCTGGATCGTAGCACGAATATGAAATTAACTTCCAAAACAGAACGACATTAATTAGGACAAACATCAAATCTCGGAACAAGTAATTCGCAATCTCTATTAACTAGTTTTTATTAATTTCTAATTAGCTAATACATACATATGCAAAAATATCATTTGGATATTTCAAGCGTCACATGGTAATATTTGTATCACCGAAATGTTCATGCCCATGAGATTCCATCAGAGCACTGACAATCTCCTTCCCATGATATTCCGTTGTGATTTTCTCACAACTATGAAGAGCACGTGTTTCCTCCATCATCCATATTGGGGGATTTTAGGATCACATATATTAAATACTTTTATATATATGGGATGAAATTTAGCTTTCTAGATAAAAAAAAATAATGTTAAACACAATAAACATATTGAAATTTTTTTATTAAGGATTAAAATTTTAACATTTAGGGGTATACTTCCATTAGTTGCTTGGTCGTTCATTGTGAGTGATAAAAAAATAATTTGCTACTTTTGTCACAATAAATGAATACATATAGCAATGATATTTTAAGCGTCATTACTGGTATTTTTTCTATTAGCGCCGTCAACTCTATGCCTTTTAAATCGATCATTACACCAGTCAAGAGTTAAACAATTAAGTGAATTATTTTTTTAAAGCAACTAAGTGAATTTTTAAATTTATACATATTTTTATAATTTGAAAAACTCTTACTCTACATAGGAATTCAATCAAAATAAAGTTAATAACTTAGTTAAATAGATAATGATACATAAAATGACATATAGCCGGCTGGTATTTCTTTGTTCTTTTTTTTTTTTCTTTTCTTTAAAATAATACGACATACATTTCATTAAGCAACACGGTGAGAATACAACTGATTTAAAGTAAAATTTGGTGGACAGTTCCACCAAACCATATTTAATGCAACATTTGAGCGTGCAAAATCCGCAGCATTGTGAGCCACACAACTGCCAGTTTGCAGAACATGAAAGAAAGAGATATTTTCCATATATATATATATATATATATATATATACACACACATAAATATACTTGTAGCCAGCACTTTGTTCTCTTCAAGCAACGTCCCCGCAGGAGAACCAACAGGGCAAGTATTGTTCAAAAATCAATGGGCATAAAGTCACTTTCAAGTTCTAGCTGCCTGATCTCCATTTCCACAATGATAAAGATACATTCAATAATAGCCGGCTAGTATTTCATTTTCATCAAAATGTCCAATTGTCCAAATTCTGAACATATATACGCGCGCGTATATGTAGAAGCCCAAACTAGTATATATGATATCGAGGATGCAGCCAACGGCATCCTAATTCGGACACTATGGATCATAGCATGCAAAATGAATTTAATTTCCAAAACAGAAAGGCCTTAATTAGGACGAACATCAAATCTCGAAACAAGTAATTCGCACTCTTTATTAACTAGTATGTATTAATTTCTAAGTAGCTATTACATACATGAGCAAAAATATCATTTGGATATTTCAAGCGTCACATGGTAATATTGATATCCTGCTTTAGAAGCCATGCACTGAAATTTTCATGCTCATGAGATTCCATCAGAGCACTATGACAATCTCCTTCCCATGATATTCCGTTGTGATTTTCCCACAACGATGAAAAGCACGTGTTTTCTCCATCATCCATCACCTTCTCCAGTACCTCATCCCACTCCCAATCCAACCATCCATCCTGCAGGCCCACTGTCTGATCGAAGCAAGATGAGGCAGTGTTGGATGAGCTGGCCTCACCGCCCATCCCCACCACCCCATTTTGGCCGCTTGCATCCTTTGACAATTCGCCCATATGGATGTCCCCGTTTTCCACCTCCTGCTCATTTGGGCCATCCAACATGCAGCTGTCCATCTCTAAGAATTCCATTCCATCAAAGGGACCCGCGTGATCACTTGCACTGATCTCACCACCCAGAAATTGGCCCACACTTAGATCTTGAATCCGCTCATCAGGGCAAATGAAGATCTCTTCCTCCAGCAATTGAAGTGGAGTAGTTGGACCCATCATGGCCCCACTCTCATCATGCTGTGGGCCATCTGATGAGATGGTTGATGGACCTTCCTGTCCCAAATTATCAATCTCTTCTCCTTTCCTTGTTTCCACGTTAGAGAGAGAGCTCTTCTTCGACCTGCTTGCTTTGCCGCCTCTTCTCCTGGGCCCACCAAGGATCTTGCCGATGTCCACGATCACCGGGGCCTCATCATTCGGCTTCTTGATCGTGTGGATTCTCCTGCTAAGATGAGAGTTCCAATAATTCTTGATTTCGTTGTCTGTTCGGCCAGGTAAGTGCCCCGCTATCAAGGACCACCTGCAAAACCGTTCAATGAATCATCGATCAATTTTTTTTAATGTCACATCACCAAAACAAGGGGCTAGAATTTTCGTCAACAAAATGGAAAAAAAGAAGATGGTAGAAAAAGAAAGAGACCTAGCTTTAGTTTGTTATTATTATTATTATTTTTTAATTGGGCTGGTTTGCTGCACATATGGATCAGATAGATTACCAAAAAAAAAAAATAAAGAATTCAATGATTTTTAATAATAAAACATAAATTATTGTTTGGAGATGGTTTAAAGTGAAATAAATCTAAAAACCATGTGCCAAATAATAGAACGATGAATGGAACGTGGAATGAAACGAGGACATGCAAGCTCATGGCAACTGGCAAGGCAACAAAGCCTCGACGCTTGTCGCTTTGCAGCCTCCCACACGTGGTGACCCAAAGCAGGCCGGACAACGCTGACGGATGGAAAAGGCACGATTAAAAAGGGCTTAGATAGTTTAAGCTTAATGAATCAGGGACAGTGCACCTGCCAATTAACTTAGTACATTTAGGTGTAAAAATTTATTTTTAAAATTTTTTTTGAAATTTTTTTATACAAGTATTAATCTAGTTGTATTTAACGCATATAATAATTTTTTATTATTTTTATATACTTTCATATATTTATTTTTAATTTTTTAAAAACGACATTTTTATAATTTATGAATTACAAAATGCAACTAATTTTAAAAAATTAAAAATGAATATCGAAAAATCTTTAAAAATAATAAAAATTGATACGCATGTTAAATAAATCTAAATTGATAATTTTATACAAAAATTTTGAAAAAAAAATAAAAATAAATGGGTGAAATGCACCTGGTTGCATTGAAGCTACATGTATTGAGTTTAATAATAATAATTATTTGATAAAAAGTTCTGACGGGTCATAAAATCATTTACCAAGAAGTATTTGGAAATTAAGATTTTAATATTCACTTTTAAGTAGTTAATTTTATGTAACATCGAAACTTTTGTCGATATGATAACTGCATTCTTAATTAAAAATACTTTTTAAACATAATTAGCCATTTGGATTTGATAGTTTAATACATGAGAGGTCAAAACCATGAAAAATGGGTTCTTTAAAAATGCTGGCATAGATTGAACCCAAGCTACCACAATGGAACTCTTCTTTTCAAAATATCTTTTAGAAAATAAAAGAAAGGGCCCCAAGAAAAAACATTTGAAACGTTAATGACATCAATTGAAATGAATATAGGTGAATAAGGACAAAGAAAGCAGACTTTTCCAGCAGAAAAAAGTTAAGGTAGGAACGTAACGTATGACTGAAATTTCTTAGGATGGGAAAAAGAAGAAGATCCACAATAAACGGGTAAAAAAGAGAGAAGAAAAAGCGAATAGAAAGAGTATTACAAGCTCACCTATTCCCAACAGACCCATGCATGTTAATGATGATTTCTTCCTCTTCGGAAGAAATGTTCCCCCGCTTCAAGTCAGCTCGCAGGTAGTTAATCCATCGCAGTCTGCAGCTCTTCCCACACCTCAAGAGCCCTGTAGCAAGACGACGGGGGGAAAAACGCATATAAGAAAAGCCCAACTAGATTATATAAAGCACTGAATATGAATTGTGACAACCTCTTCGTAACTTGGATGGGACGAGGATGAGATGTAATATCTTAATTTTTAAAATAATTTTTTTAATTTTTAAAAAAATAACATTAAACTTTTTTCAATCTGTATACAACTTTTTTCTTGAGTCTCATAGAACTACAAATAATAGTAACACTTATTCCATCGCACATCCTCGCCCCACCCAGTCGTGAACAGGCGCTGGCAATTTGGGTCGTTCTCTACCAGCATTCTTAGGCAGCGACCTCCATGAACCTTCTCCGTTGGCTTGGATATACTTCACGAGAAGCTCATCTTCCTCGACCGTCCACCTTCCTCTCTTCAACCCCACTTTCTGGCAGCAAGGAGCTCTTCCCATCCTACTGTTAGCGCAGCGAGAAAGAGAGAGGGAAGATGTGGGGATGGCGTTTATGTATGGAATAAAGAGAAGGGAAGATGGAGATGAGTCCAGTACTTGGTGTGCTGAGAAGGATGAGCATGGCTCTGTTACGTATATATAGTCAATAGAGGGAGGGAGAGAGAGTCAGAGAGTCAGAGACGGGTGGTTTGTGGGGCCCGAAGAGGGAAGTGGGGCCACGCATGGCAGCGCCCCCAAAACCCTCCCACGTATGATGACGAGAAGTCGACAACGACGTCTGTGTCTCTTGAGACAGCTCTTCCTTCCTTTCATCATGTTTCTGTCCTTCTCTCCTCAGCCTCCGCTGCCTCTGCTTTGAATATTCGTGTACCCTGCGCTCACTTCCTCCCACAAGAAAAATTCTACTCATGGATCGTTCATATTGTGAGTGGCCATGCATCCTCGCACCTCTTGGCTCTGGGGCGCACTCACTCTTTTGTGAATCTCTGCCCTTATTAGCTATATATGGTCACATCAATAAGTCATTGGTGAAAAAGGAAAAGGCCCTTTTTATAGAGGTACAAGCACTTTTTTTAACATTGACTTGATATTAACTGACTGATACACAACTGACTCTTTACTACTGATACACAACTGATTCTTTACTACTGCAACGCAAATCCTTTCACGCATCAATTTTTAAGCAGCAAAAATCCACATAGCAATGATATTATACAATGAGTTGTTACTTTTTAGCTTCATGTACGTTATATTTTCAAATATGTGTTTTATTTTTCTTCACTTTTATGTAGACGCAAGTATATTTATATCATATGCCAAATTTTATTAATTCTGAATTCTTCTATGTATTTTTTAAAAAAATTTAAATTTAAAAATTTAAAAATATAATGAAGAATTCAAAAGTAATAAATTTTGATTATAATCTAAACATACTTGGGCTTATACAAAACTGAAAAGAAAACAAAATAATATATAAAAAGAAATAAAATATATGAGGTTTAAGTAACAACTTATTGTATAATATCATCAATCAAATTTGTAAAGCTGCATAAAATATTATAAATGGCAAAGCTGGTGTTCAGCTAAGGGACTAGTTGCTGCATATAATTCATATGCCATAGCGCATATGCAGCTGTATGGCAGCCAAATAGTTGCTGCAGAGATATGTATATGAAACTATTTCATCATTAATTCAACAAATTTTTTAGTTGCGCTAATGGATTTTTCTTTTAACATAAATTATCATTTTCCAAAACAAGATTATTTATTTGTTTTTTTATTCTTTGAGTGATAGTCACGTAAATATTTACGTTTTTCGCCTATTTTTGTATTTCTTTCCCTTTTGCATCACTGGTATCTTAGAGCACATATATAGGTGATTGATCATTTCCAACCATTAGTAAATGAGGACACCTACGATCGGGCCAAAATTTTATTTTTTATTTTAAAATTTTTTTCATAAAGCTTATTAATCAAAATATATTTAATCTATAAATAAAGTTTTATCATTTTTAAGATATATATTTTTTTGAGGTGTTTTTTTTTTTTTGAGGTGTAAGATATATATTTTTGGATTTTTAAATGTATGGGTATTTAGTCATGTACAGAGTGGGTTGATTACGTGCAATAAATCACATGCAACCTCAATGCAATATTTATTTTTTAATTTTTTCTTCATAGATATATTTTTCTAAGTATAGTTAACTTATATATCAAAATTTACCATTTACAATACTTTTAGATATTTATTTTTTATTTCTAAAGACCAAGTTTTTAAAAACTAAAATTGACTAAATTGCCCCTAAAATTGATGATTTTTAAAAATAAAAAATAAAAAAGTAAAAATGTTGCAAAATGATAAAATTTGGCATATGGATTAAATAAATTTTTGATGCAGGATTTAGTATACTAAGAAAAACATGTTTGTGAAGAAAAATAAAAAATAACAAAAATTAAAAAATAAATATTATTCGAAGGTCTCCATATCACATGTAATAAGCCCTAATATATGTTATGGTGCAATCCAAATGCACTTCAATATTTTCTTATATATAATTTTTTTTATATACACGTATATGAGTTTTGATTATGTACATTTACATATATCGTATATCATGTTATATTTAGCTTAAAAAAAGTTCCACTAAATCATAAAACTTCATATACAAATAAATGAGTTTTGGTTATATACAGCTACATATACTGTTTATTATAGTACATTTAGCTTAAAATAAACTCCACATGATCATAAAATTTATAGATATCTATGAGTTACTAACTTGTATCTCAGCACCGGACCCTTGTTTTATTTTTTCATTTTATAGGAAAGTAGGCTCGAGCGAGGTTGGTTACCAGGGAAATAGCCCATTGATCTTTTTTATTCTTAAAATTAAAAAATATAAATATAAAATTTTGCATAAGTGCGATATGGGACCCACATTTTTATTAAAATATTAAAAAAAAAAGCACCAACGAAGCCACAACGAGATCTAAGGTGCTTATCTGGTGGTTGGCATACTCATTCTAAATTGTGAGATTGCAACCTGCTCAAATTTTACATTCTTGGATTTTTAAAAATTAAAAATAGTGCTTGACCCATACCTTTTTAATTTTTAAGGGTGCATTTGGTATTTGAGGATTTTTTTTTTAAAAAAAAGTTAAAAAGTAACATGATAAAATAAGGGTCATGATGGGATGTAAAGAGAATAAACTTAAAATAAATAGATAATTGTATAAAAACTAATTAAAAAGTAGAATATTCAATAACAATGTCACATCATTAGATAAAATATAGTAAATGAAGTTTTTTCTTTGCCTCAATGCTAGAAACGGTGCCTAGAAGTCAAAAAACAAAAAATCTAAAGTTTAGATGTGCGTTAGATGTGCGTTCTCACTAAGTCCTACACGTTTGTAAAAAATAAATTAACAATAAGAGGCGCTTTTGGTCTTGAAGAAAAAATTAAAAATTATTAAAATTCAAAAATTTAAAAGAGTTCATTTAGTATTATGGAAAAAATTCAAAAATTTTTAAAAAGAGAGTGATATAATAGGACAAGGATAATGATTAGGAATATAAAAAATTTAAATAGATAGAATAGTTTAGGAAAAAGTATGAAAATAATTGAAAAGTAGAAAATTAAACATTTATGTTGTCACACCACGTAGAAAAAGGCATAGTAAGTGGGAAAATCTTTTTATTTCTTTTCTTCAATGCTTAAAACAAGGCCTAAATTCAAAAACCCAAAAATGTTAAGTTTGGATGTGCGTTCGCACTAGGCTCACATGTTTATATAAACAAATAATAATAAAAAGGGTATGGTAATTAGCAGAAACTTCATGAGATCTCATTTCGTTAGCTAGGGCTGATAGGAACTTCTATTATCCTAACATATAGGTGTGTTTTTTATTTTTCATGAAAATTTAGATTTTTTTAGTTTTTAAAAGCAAAAATTTTGGAACATTTAATTAATTTTCACTTTAAAAATTATTAGTTTTCAAAATTCAAAAATATATATACATATCCAATAATTATAAAATTTAATATGATAATTAAAATGCACTTAAATTTACATTTTCATGAAACTAATATATATAGGCCTGGGCTAACAAAACAAAATCTTTTAATCCCAACTCATCAAAGAATCTCTTAGCCTAGAATAGTAGAATCGTAATCTCATATATATGAGGTATAATCCAATTAAGTGGGGATAATTAGCAATGACTTACTTAGTTCATGTTAATAAATTTATTTATCAATTATTTTTATTTTTTTCTAATAAATTTGTTAATATAGGTATATTTAATATATAAACTAAGTTTTATCATTCTTGAAGATATATATTTTTTTGATTTTTAAAATGAGGGATATTTTAGCCTTTTTAATAATCAAAAATTACTAAAATAACTCTATTTTTAAAAATCTAAATATATATATACTTTTTCAAAAATGGTAAAACTTCATTTATATATTAACAATTTTATGAAAAAAGCAAAAAATAAAGTTTTTAAAATAGATTTTTTAGCGTGAACTTCATACGTCATTATTTAACCCAGGCTAATAGGATCATACTTATATATAAAGTTTTGATCATGTATATTTATATGTACCATAACTTACTTATTGGCCCGCTTACAGAGAAGAAGTTTCATTTAACCATTTTAAATATTAAATTATTAATGCTTGATGAAAAATTTAATCTATTTATTATATTTAACATTATTTGTTTATCTCGAAGACCAAGTTTCATCCAAATTAAATATCATTTAACCATTTTAAATATTATATTTTTAATGCTTGGTGGAAAATTTAATCTATTTATTATATTTAACATTAGTTGCTTATTTAAGAGACCAAGTTTTATCCAAACTAAATATGTGTGTGAGTCATATTTGCTCATAAATAGGTATATTAAATCTAAATTTGAAAAATTCTTATATCTATTCACATGCGTATTAGAATATAATAATATTTTATAAAATCATTTATTCACATAGAAATAATATTTTAGACGGTACAGATGTTGACAATACAACTTTAAAATTGATATTTATTATTAAATTATTTTGTTATATTTATTTTATACATTTATAGATAGAGTAATGCTAAGTGATACTAGATGAGTGAAAGATTTTCAATATTATAAATAATACTAAATATAATAGATGAAGTAAATTTTCATTAACCATCAAAATATTTGAAATAGAACGACTTATATAAAACAGAGGTTTCATAAAAATATTCTCATAGATATGTCTAAAAGATACAATCATGTACAGTAAGTTATAGTACATTTAGCTTAAAATGAATTCTATGCTCATAAAATGATAATTTATTGCGCCTAGTGCATTTAGAATTATTTATTTTATTAACATACTAATTTTTATCCAAATTGGATTTGTATATAGGCCTCATCTGAAAATTGTACAAAATTAATATAATAAAATAGTTTGATATAAAAAACAGTTTTAAAATCATTTTTCAATATGTAAACTATCTAAAATATAATTCACATAGATAAATAATTGTTTAAATGATTAATATATCTAAGTGAATGTTGGATTCATTTTGAAGAAGGTGTATCATACATTATGGTATATATAAATGCACATAATCGTATCTAGAGACACACACAAACAAACTCTTCAATAAAAAATTTTTATTTTTGGCAACTGAAAATTTTCTTGCACAATGTTCAAATTTAGCTGGCAACAAGTTGTCGTATATTCCATATAACAACATTCAAGAAGCAATTTGGATGTTAATAATTTTTTATTTTTGTATTTGAGAAACCAAATTTTGATTTAGTTGACAAAATATTGTTATAAGCAAAGAAAATTTTCTTTGCCTAAAATATTAACATAAGTAAAGAAAATTTTCATCTACAAAAGCATCATCATGGATAAGAAAAAATTTCTTACTAATAAAGATATTTTGGTCGCTAATATGGCTTGTAAAAACGTATTTCCTTCGAGTGCTTGTAAACAAATGAAGTTCGGTGAAGCTTGGGCCGTGCGCTTTACTGGACATTTTGTCGTCCTTTGCGCTCACGATCAGTAGAGCTGGATTAGGTTGAAGATTTCAAAACTTAGAAAGTCGAATTAGATTCACGTGGATGTAATGCCACTAACTCACGTTTAACATTGGGTTACTACTTTAGGATAACTTTATTAACATCCTCTCTTATAAAATTAAACCCAACGCCACCTTGGGTGAACCTTCCACCTTATTAGCTCTTATATATATATTTAAATTTTAAAACATCATCAAGACCACCTTAAACTTAGTTAGGTACTCTCTTTCTTCAAAACATGATGTGATATTTTAACTATTTATCTAGTTAACTATCCTATTTTTTATTTTTATCCTTTATATTCTAATTATTTTTTACATATATATCATTTTTATTTCAATTTTAATTTAATCATATCACATTACTGTCACACATCTAAAAAGTATTGGCTTACCACTTTCCCACTTCCCACTTCCTACCATATTAGTTTTCTATTCACTGCAATAAATTTAGCCATAGGTGACAAAATTTGCAACTATTGAATTGTATAATAGTTGCTATTGGGTTGTTATATATATAACGAAATTTTCTTGCCAAAAATTGCATATGAAGGTTTTAAAAGTATGCGATTTTTAAAATCATAACTAAAATATATTAATTTACATCCTAAATGGTAGTTTTTAAATTTTAAAAAGCCACCGGTTGCAACTGGTTGTATGAGATCAATTCCCCCAATTAATATAGTAAATGGCCACGTGCGAGAATGTGGAGGACTAAAAGGCCAGTCATCACAAGCGAGGTACTAAACTCGGCTAATTTTGCCATCACTTTGGATGATTAAGTGATTAACATAAGTGATTTAGGGTACATAAAGATGTACTGAAGTTATAACCAGTTTGCAATGATCATGTATGTTTGATGTACAAGAAAGAGATAGAGTTTGCAACGCTTATGTGTGTTTGATTCGCAAGAAAGAGAGATGAAATAGACAGAGAAATTTCCTGAAAAGGACTTTTGGAAAAAATTGCTTCTATTTTATGTTATATTAAAGCAGGGGTGTAAATTAGTTAAGACTTATACGTTGTGATAGCTAATATTATCACCATATGTAAGGAATTTTTCCTATAAA
Source organism: Annona squamosa (assembly GCA_035584095.1). NCBI lineage: Eukaryota > Viridiplantae > Streptophyta > Magnoliopsida > Magnoliales > Annonaceae > Annona > Annona squamosa. The sequence goes on along the minus strand of JAXCLR010000050.1, from coordinate 23,662,628 downwards.
CACCCTACACTAATAGAAATCTTTGTATGAAATCGTCAACTTAAGAAGGGTAAAACCTTCACAACTTGGAAGGACCCTTGTAAATTGCCCCTCACCACGAATAGGTTTGAACCCACGACATCTCCTTTGAACGCCACCATGATGTCGGAACCACACGGCAAAATTGTACTTTACTTAGATAAAAAATTATATGAATTTTTATAAAATTTAATACTTAAGTAACTAAATTTGATTAAATTTTGTTTTCCTGTTATACGAATAATACAAAGCATAACTCCAATGTTGAATTTCATGTAACCTTCATGGTGATCTCAAAGTCCACCAATAGAACCTTTTCCCCTCTTGGATGTTTCCCTGCTCCAAGTCTCCAACTAGTGTGGATCGGGGCTGTGCAGTATTTTCAGGTACTTGATGTGAAATATCCCCAACATGTGGGGTCATTAATTTGGAGCCACGAGGAGAATGCATGCAAAATCCTACCAAACTCTACTTGCAAGATTCACTTCCAGTTCTGGTGCCGATCAAAGAACAACATGAGGAAAGATTATATATATAATAATAATAAAAGATATTTCAATGGTCCAAATTACATGACGAAATCAATCCTAACAAATTGGACTTTGCTTCCACTTTCTTTTCAATTCATTCACACGGGGTTCCAACGCCAAGCACGCCCCTTGGATGGAAAATATTAACCATGAAAATTACGCACGTGTGATTGGTGGATTTCGTCACTTAATTTGGAATTTCACTCTGATTAGCATATATAATGCCGTTTACGATTTTGAATTTAATTCCGGCCTCCTAACTAATGCTTGAAATGGTTGGCTGCCGGAGATGTGTATAAAAATTTGACTTTTATGAAAAATTGATAATGGGAAATTATTCTACCATTTAAGATAATGTTGGCCAATAAATATGAAATAGATAAACCTTTCCTTGGAAAAAGGACCGACAATATCGGTAATTAATGCGTGAAGGTAAGTAGCATATAATCTTTTAAATTATTAATTAATTAATTAGCATCTAAAACTAATGCATATTTCTATGTTTAGATTACATAATAAAAAAATTGCAATAGAAAATCTTGTTGTTAAAAAATAAATAAAAACATAGGTAATAATCATAGAATATTGCACTTATAAATTTTTTTTACTATACAATGTAACTTCAGTAAGGGTTTCTATCTTACTACCAGTCCCAAGCCTAGAAAAAAAAAGCGAGGGTTGACATGTCAGGCTAGCAGCCGGTGCTAGTAAAAATTACCACCGCATCTCTTATGGATTCTGAAAATATACTAAAAGTTGTTAATGCTAGGGCGTCCCCTCTAAGCGACGCACTGCAGCGGAGCCCGGCTGTAGTGAGAAATGAGCAAGAGTTGCTAAAGCATTTCCCCAGAAGTGATGCGCTACATTGGAGCCTGGATGTAGTGAGAAATGGGTAAAGGTTGCTAGGGCATCTTCTCGGAAGCGACATGCTACAACAACGTCCGGTTGTGACAAAAAGTCAGTAAAGACTCTCATGCCTTTATGGACGTGGTTTAAGAAAGAAGGTGGTACTAAAACACAAGGTCTATTTTGCCACATGCAATGTTGGGACTCTTTCAGGAAAAAGTATAGAAGTAGTAGATGTTATGAGAATGAGAAAAATTAATATACCATATCTTTAAGAGACTATGTAGAAAGGAGAGAAGGCTAAAGAGATTAATGGATTCAAATTATGGTATATAGGAAAGGATGGTAATAGAAATAGTGTAGGGATAATAGTAAATAATAAATTCATAAATAAAGTTATAGATGTTAATAAAGTATATGATAGAATTATTCAAATAAAACTTATATTAGGTGTAGAGGTCTTAAATATGGTTAGTGCCTATGCACCACCAGTAGGATTAGATGATAGAATCAAAAAATAATTTTGGGATGACTTAGATAGTGCTATGTAAAGGATATCTAACCAAGAAAAGGTTGTGATAGGTGGAGATTTAAATGGACATGTAAGAAAGGAGAATGTAGGATATGAGAGAAGTCATTGAGGTTTCTGTTTTGGAATAAGGAATGAAATGGAGAATGTCATTTTGGACTTTGCTATAACATATGATTTGGTTATAGCAAATACTTTATTTCAAAAACGAGATGAACACTTGATAACTTTCAAGAGTGGGACCAATTCTAGCCAAATAGATTTCTTCCTTACAAGAAAATTGGATAGATCATTTTGTATTAATTGTAAGGTTATACTAGGTGAGAGCTTCGCTATGCGGCATAGATTATTAGTGATAGATATATATGCACAAAAAAAGTCAACAAAAACTAAAGGCAATATAATTCTAAAAATTAAATGGTAGAATTTAAAAGGAAACAATATAGAACTCTTTAATAAAAGAATGATAAAAGAAGGAAAATGAGACATATAAGAAGATGAAGTAGAATTAATGTGGGATAAAATGACAACTAATATAAAAGAAGTAAGACAAAGTATTGTAGGTATATATAAAAATCGTAGATCTTTGCATAGAGAAACTTGGTAGTGGAATGAGGATGTTCAAAAAACTATAAATGTTAAACAAGAAAAGTTTAAAACATGGCAGAGAAATAAAAATGATACATACGTACAACAATACAAACTAATAAAAAAAGCTACTAATAAGATTATTAGCGATGCTAAACAAAAAGCTTATAAGAACTTATATGACAGATTATGAACTAGACAAGATGAAAAAGATATTTTTAAGTTAGCTAAATTAAGAGAAAATAAAGGCAAAGATTTAACACATGTTAGATGTATTAAAAATGAAGATCAAAGAGTTCTAGTCAAACATGATGATATTAAAGAAAGATGGAAAACTTATTTTTATAATTTACTAAATGATACCTCACACAGACATTTATCATTAGATGTTAGTTTAAATAGAGAAGAAATAGGAATATCAGTTATTTCTCAAAAATTCGAATATCTGAAGTAAAGAAAGCTCTAAGAAAAATAAAAACAGGAAAAGCTTTAAGCCTATATAATATACCAATTGAGGTATGGAAGTGCATGGGAGATATAGGTGCAACATGGTTAACAAATTTTTTTACTAAAATTATAAAAACAAAGTTAATGCCAAGTGCACGAGGGAAAAATATTATAGTTTCAAACTATAAAAATAAGGGAGATATTCAAATTGTGCAAATTATCATCAAATAAAATTAATGAGTCATACTATGAAATTATGAAAAATAGTAATTAAACATAGACTAAGACAAGAAACTAATATATCTGAAAATCAATTTGGTTTTATGCCAGGAAGATCAACCACTAAAGCTATTTTCTTACTTAGATAACCATTTGAAAAGTATAGAGAGAAGAAAAAGAACTTATACATGATCTTTATTGATTTAGAAAAAACTTATGATCAAGTACCAAAAAAGTTAATATGACAAGTTATTGGTTTAATAATAACAGATACATTAATATTATTAAAGATATGACGAGGGGGCTGTCACGAATGTGAGGATCATTAGTAAAGATACTAATGTCTTCTCAGTTAAAATAGGTCTACATCAAGGCTCAGCCTTGAGTCCTTACCTTTTTACCTTAATAATAGATCAAATTACTAGACATCTCTAAGAAGAAATACTTTGTTGTATGTTATTTGCAGATGACATTGTTCTAATGGATGAAACTAAAAAAGGACTAAATTTAAAATTGAATAGGTGGTTAGAGCTTTAGAATCTAATGGTTTTAGAATTAGTTGCACAAAAACTGAATATATGAAATGCAATTTTAATAATAGTGAGAACCCGGATGATGAACCAATTAAGATTTTAAATCAAGTAGTAATAAGAACTAATCATTTTCGGTACTAAGGATCAATAGTTCAAGAGAACGGAGAAATTGAGAATAACATAATACATAAAATTTGAGAGGATGGAAGAAATGGAGAAGTGCGTCAGGAATTTTATGTGACTGTTGAGTTCCGAATAAAATAAAAGGAAACTTTTATAAGACTGCGATTAAACTTGCTATGCTTTATGGGGCAGAATGTTAGGCAATTAAATAACAACATATACAAAAAATGAGCATAGCGGAAATGAGAATGTTAAGGTGGATGAGTGGTAAAACAAGAAAAGATAAAATGAGAAATGAAATAATTTGAGAAAACTTAAAAGTGAGACCAATTTGTGATAAAATAAGGAAAAATAGATTAAGATAGTTTTGTCATGTTAAAAGGAGACTTGAAGTAACACCAGTTAGAAAAGCAGAGTCTATTCAAGTAGAAGTGGTAGGAGGACGAGAGGAAGACCCGAAAAAAACATAAATGGAAGTAATTAAATAATATTTAAAAATATTATAAATTACAAAAAAAATTAGTCTTAAATCGCCAAAAATGACGCAACAAAATCCATGTAGTTGATCCCACCTAGGTGGGAAATGGCTTATGATGATGATGACGACGAATGTAACTTCAATATCAAAACATGTAAAGGGTATCTATTTTGTACGCCCAGTTGCTCTATTATATTCTCCACACCCATCCAAACATATATATAATCATACTACAAGAGGGTAATGATCATGTGAGCCAAGGGTGATAGGAACCCAAATTAACATGGGTGCATATTTTTTATTTTTTTATTTTTTGGCGAAAATATAGATCCAATTATGTTTAGTTCGCATATAAATTTTATAATTTGTGGACGATTGTATATATTTTTTTTGAATTTTCAATAATAAAAAATTTTTGGAATAAAATTAATTAAATAGCTCCCAAACCGTTATTTTTAAATTAGAAAAATATGTACATCTATTTAACTTTGTAAGATATAAATGTACTTAGACCATATTTTCATGAAAAGAAATTTAAAAAAATTACCTTCATGTTAGGCATTTAGCACGAGCAATAAGATCATAATCCATGCATTTCAAAGGATATAAGATTCTTAAATGAAACTTCTATACGGGTGAGAACATAATGATGTATATCGGGAATGAAATAATGATATTTAAGATTTTAAAATTATTAAAAATTAAAAAATTGTCTTGTAAATTAAAAAAAAAGATACATTGAAAATGAAGATACAGATTTCGTTTAAGAATCTTGTATCCTTTGAAATAGGCTCTGAGAAGAAGGGAACATATAGCATACTATAGAAGAAAATATTGCTTGCCCTATTTGTATATCTCTTTCAATGTGACATGACAATTTTCTTATTGTTGAGAGAAATGACCGAAGTGGTCAAACTACATAACACCCATATGCACTTTGTTGAAACTTTTTATTATATGATTATGAGCCCTACTTAGATTACCGTATATAACTTTTTTTAAAAAAAATTGTCTAATCAATATACATATTTTTACTTTTCAAATAAAAAAGTTATGGATTTCTCATGCATAGGAGCAAAAGAAACCCAAAAATTTTTTATTTGGAAAAATAAAAAATAGATATGAATTGTGCAAAAAAAATTTAAAATTTATATACACGTACTAAATAGGGTTTATAAAATGACAAAAAAAATTTGAAAAAAAATATGAATCTCATACTGTTAGATAGCATGGATGCTCCCATGTCATTGACTGCACAAAATTCAATGGAGCCCATGTCATTAGTGTTTCTAATAGGAAACGTGATTCATTTTCATATGGATTACAGTGGAAGCACACGTAATAAAATAGAATCAAATAAACACTAACAAAATCATGCACGAGAGACATTAAGATTTGCGTAGAAAACCTTTCAAATGGAGATAACAATCCACTATGACAAAAAAGTTACATAGATATACATAGAAAGCCTTACACACATTCTCTGGATGTCTCATACACATCTCAAATAAGAACACTCTAATAATCACTCTTTCACGTCCCAATGGGATACCTCTTAAGGCTCCACTAAATTCCTAACTAATATGCCTATAAATAAAACTCATATAGGCTCCTTCACAGAACTAATGCACAATCTCAAACTTACACAGCTAAAATGCGTGGAATATTAAACATGCCAACAAATCTCCACCTTAGCTTGAATTCTTCATACATGCACTCAAACCTACATTAAGGCATCAACTTTGTACTCGATTATGCATCAACTATAAATAACATGAACTACATTTGTTTTCCAACACCATCAAATTCACAAGATACCCCAAGCATTCATAAGACTCATCAGACTCTCCACAATCCAATGCTAATGCATTCTCAGGATCTCATAGCTATCATCCAATGCAAAACTCATGAAAACTCAGTCTATCTCTATGTGTTTTTATGAATCATCAGCATCAAAACAACTATAGACTACCAAAAATAATGCAGAACATCCATAGTTCCATGAAGCTCATTGCTCCATCTTGATCTGAACCATCTCTGTACAACATCAACTCTGTGATCAAACACCATATCTATTCATGAACTATTGCTTCAAAATAAAGCAAATTTGATTCCTCCTAATCAACCTTTAATCTACATGATCCAACTTGACCACTTCCAATGATGTAGCATCATTTTGATCTAGATTGCCCATAAGAAGCACAACATCATTTTGTCCAAATGTACACATCAAAATCTCTCTAATCATTACGTCAACATTGATTTGCACACCCATTAGATCCATACAATTGAAGCAAAATATGCCCAAACTAACCTCACTATCATGTTCAAAGCACCCAAAAAGTAGAAATTCATACTTGAAACACCAAAATTTGAATCCAAGATCCCAAACTAAGGTCTCATTTGCACACTTGCTTCAGTGCACTGCCTATGCACTAGACTTATGCAAATCTCCTTCCACAAATGGAGAAAATCCACACATGAAGCAGGCTTAGCCACCATGAACACAATATGCTATGTTGCACACCACCTTCCATTGGCGATCAATGTTGGTAACTATTACCTCTAACTGCACGAAGCAGGCTTAGCCACCATGAACACAATCTGCTATGTTGCACACCACCTTCCATTGGTGATCAATGCTGGTAGCTGTTACCTCCAACCACTTACTGCAACAGAAAATTTTATGGGTTGCCAAAAACTAAAATGCAAAAAAAAAAAAAGCCTCCTACTGATGAGGAAAAATCTACCAGAAAAACACCCACGAAGACAACAACTGTTGTTGGTCATCTTCTCTACCCTAGCTACCCAAAGCGCAGTCACTCTTCTTTTCTTCTCCGGCTACAGGTTGCCGGTTTGCCACTACTACCGCCTAGACACATTGCCACTTATCCAAATGCAATACACACCACCTTTACTCTTAAATACCCAAATCTATCGTGAAAAATCTTGGGCTTTCAAATCTAGAACCATGATCTTGCTTTCCATCAAACACACTATTGATCTAACCATTAATTTTTCTTCTAAGTCACAAATCTATCATTGTAACTTTGATACTACTTGTTAGGAAACATGATTTGGGTTCAGACAAATCACAGCGAAAGCAAACATAATAAAATAGAATCAAATAAATACCAACAAAATCATATACAAGAAACACTAAGATTTGTATGAAAAATACTTCAAGTGAAGATAATAATCTATTACGATAAAAATGTTACAAAAAACACAAAATGTCTCACATGCACCCCAAATAAAAACACTTTAATAACCCCCTCACTTAAGCCCTAATGGGACACCTCTCAAGGCTTTACTGAATCTCTAAATGACATGCCTATAAGTAAACCTTCTATAGGCTCTTATGCAAAATTAATATATAATCCCAAACTCTCACAACTAAGGGCTTGTTTGGTAATATGAAAGTAGGAAATGTGAGATGGAATGGGAAGTGAAAAATGAAATATTTTGAGAATTGTATAATTGATATGAAAAATAGAGATAAAAATGGAATAAATAAAGTAGTTACAGTGTAGTAGGAAAGAGAAATGATTGAAATGTAAGGGTAAATTAGTAAAAATATGATTATTGATTGATGAATTAGTGGGCTTGGGTATTAGAGCTCCCATACTTTCCATGCTATATTTCTCATATGGATCACCAAACAACAGCTAAACACACAGAATACAAGAAATTGTATATATATTTTAAATTTCTATATAATTACTCTATATATTTACTTTCTTAATTTAAAAAAAAATCACTACAAAATTTCAACTTTTTTCTTAAATGTCAAACACCAGTGAAAATGTCTCGCTATCAAATTTGTTTCATATAATTGGTATCATTTGTCAACTAGGATATAACCTAGTGTGATGACATGCGAGCCTTCAGTGTTGATTCCAGTTTTGAGTGGTAGTGAGAGTATAGTTTCCATTGTAATCGATGTAATAAAAAAAAACCTAGTAGCATATTCGTTTTGTTGGCAACTAAAATTAGTAACCTATACCACAGGTTAGCTAGGTATACTTTTCACATATAGCGAATACGGCCGCAAATGTATAATACTATATGCATAACCTATTGGTCTAATATTATTTATCGCGAAATAACAATTTAGCTACATTTAAATTTTTATCTTTTCAATAATATCATATATATATATATATTCAACCAAGTGGTTTAGAAGTAACCCCATTAGTCGGGGTCGGATCCTTACTTCTCTTCTTATGAGCATTTCTCAAGTTATGCGTGTGGAAGCTACGAGCCTCTTGTAGTTTGATGGGGCAAGCTTATATGTAACCTCATTACATAGAAGTGAATTCATATAACTCTTTTTATTTTTTAAATTTTTGATAATTGACACAATATTTAATCCATTCATTGTATTTAACATAATTTGTTTAACTAAAAAAACAAGTTTCATCCAAATTCAATATATAAATGTCACATTTACTCAAAAATAGATATATTCATGTGTAAATTAAGAGAAATGCTTAGAAATATTCTCATATGTGTTAGAAAATAATCGAGGACGCTTCTATGAAACTCCCTCCATTTTTAAAATCTTAATGGTTGGTAGAAAATACACTCAATCTATTGTATTTAGCATCATTTATAGTATTCTAAAAATCCTTTCATTTTTTAATTTCATTGTATATGGTTTTCATCTATAAATGTATAAAATGAACGTAATAAAATGGTTTAATATTAAAATATCAGCTTTAAACTAGATTTTTCAACATCTGAACCATTTAAAATGTCAATAATATGCAGAAAAATGATCTTATAAAGTAATGCAACATTCTAATATATATATATATATATATATAGAGAGAGAGAGAGAGAGATCTAAATATTTTTTCATAATTTACACATGAATGCGCATATTTTTGATCAAATGTGACTTATTCATATATTGGAGTGGGATGAAACTTGGTCTCCTGGCTAAACAAATAGTATAAAATATAATGAATAGGTTGGATTTTCTATCAAGGATCAACATTTCAAAAATAAAAAGTATTTCACAAAATCATTGCTATAAAATCCAATTTCATAAAAGTATTCCTGATTATACTTTATAAGATCATTCATCCACTTATTCTAGACAGTTTAGATATTGAAAATATTACTTTAAAATTTTGATATTTAGAATTAAATTATTTTATTAGGTTGACTTTGAACATTTATAAAAGGATTTTCCTGTTAATAAAAATAATGTTATATACAATAGATGAAGTGCATTTGCATTAACCATCAAAAATTAAAAATGAAGAGAATTATATAGAATAAGGGTTTCAAAGAAACAATCTCATAGTTTGATTTTTATGGTGTGTTTATTTATAGTACAAATTTTTTAAATGAGAACTTTTAAATCTAAAACTTTTTTCTCTCTGTGCCTACTCCACTTTTCAATATTTCACCACATTTCTTATATAATTACACCATTTTTAATCATTTCTTTATAATTTTTCATATCATTACCTATTTTTCAATAAATACTCTTACTTTAAAAACTTTTATACTAAAATTTTTTATCACTTTCCAGTATAGGTGCAACTTGGGTTATCATGGGTACCCACCAACCTAACTATAAATTGAATAAGGTATAGTAGAAAATTTTACCAATGAATACGAGTAGAGTAGAAATTATTAACCAACCTCCTAAATAGGGTAAATGTAGGGTATATACGTGGACTACGGTTGTATGCTCTCGCGAGCATGCAGCGCTGCATGCTCCCGGGCGCATACACTTTTTTTTTTAATTTTGTTTTGAAAATTTTTTCATAAACTTGTTAGCCCAAGTTTATTTAATGTATATATTAATTTTTATCATTTTTAGATATTTTTAGATATTTATTTTTTATTTTTGAAAATCAGTAACATTTTAGTAATTTAAAATTACTTAAAATGCCACTGATTTTCAAAAATAAAAAATAAATATCTAAAATACTCTAAAAATGGTAAAAATTTAC
>JAXCLR010000050.1:23611125-23643937 GCA_035584095.1 Annona squamosa | reverse complement strand
GTTGTATGGGTAGTTGTGTAGAAATGATTGAAAAGTAGGATAGTTTGTATAAAAAAATGTGAAAAATAATTAAAAAATAGAGTAGTTATAAAGAGTGAAAAATTTTGGGTTGAAAAGTTTTAATTGACAAGTTTTGGCCTCAAACAAACATACCAATAGTATTCGTCTGCGAGAAACTATTCAATTGATTAGCTTTTCGCAAACATGAAGATGCAACTTATTTCGTTTTGATTTTTTTTTTTTTTTTTTTTTTTTGCAAACGTAAATATGTGTCATGGAAATAACACCGCGGGAATATTATAAATGGACTTTTTGCCGTCAATCACCCGCAGCCAAAAGAAGTGCAACATGATATAAATATCCGTCAAGAAAAAAAGAAGAAGAAGAAGAAGTGCAAAATCGCATCTCTCGGAAATGAAGTGGCTGCTGAATTTAATCCGCTTACGAGATTCGCTTTGAAAGAGAGGTGAGAGAGAAAAGAAGATCGACAGATCACGAACGTTGTTTTCATTTATTTCTTTGGAGCTGGTACCGATTCCACAAATATTCCAAGAACGTGAAAGTATTCAATTCCAGTGATGAGCTTTGAAATACCGGATCAAAAAATAAAAATTCCGATTTCTGCCAGTATAAAGAAATTCAACTCATTTAGGTAAGTCAAAGATGCCATCGTCGCCTTAATAGTTTTTACTTTTGAAAATCACTAGCTCCTAATTCTGTGCATAAAAGGTCTTGAAATTTTTGTTTCTAATTTTGTTTTTTTCTTATTGTAATTGTCGCTGATGTAATTACGGGTGCACGTATAAGACAAGGAGGTGGGCCAGCTGGGCATTGGCTAATATGGAGAAGATTGCTACGGTACGTGCCAACGTAGTCGCAAAAGGTTAGTAGATTCCTGCGTGCGCGGGCCTGACTTTTTAGGGTCACGCTGCGCACGGCCACGGAAAATTAGGAGGTTGCATTGCGACTTTTCCCTCCTTTTCAAAGCCTCTTACCATTCCACAAGTCAAGGCCTACCTTACCGCGACTCTTCCATTGTCGTCTTTTGTGTAATAGATGAGAGTGCTGCGCTGAAAGATGGTTACCATTTCTACTTCAACTGCATCCTTTGATGCTATTTTCACATCTTCACAAACTAATTTCTCCTCCCATCTCGTCATTCTCATCTTACTTTGTTTTTCAAATTGTTTACCCATAATTTTTACTCTCATTACGCACTAAACACACACTTAGTCTGCACTCATTTCAACTAATATGTTTTACGTTTCGAATTTCTTAAACACTAATTTTTTCTATTCAAATATTTCATTATGCACCCCGAAAATCCTAACACTTCAGAGCATCTTGCTTTTATATAGACATTTTTTTATGTGTTTTAGATATTCTACATGCGTGAGGGTTTTACACAAATTCTTTTTGTATGCAACGAATATCTTTAATAATTTTTTTGTCTTGAATAATCTCCAATTTTGACGTTTAAAAACACTACAACGTAATGGACTTGTGGCAACAAATTGAAGTGGCCATCAGAACCGTCGCTGAGATCTGTCGCGGTCTTTCTCAGTTAGATTAATCTTTGCTGGAGACCATCAGGGCGATCGATAATATTGGTTAGGAAAAAATATCCACCGTTGAGGTGAATATCTATATATTTCGTTTTTATTGAAATACGAAGAGGAATATTTTTGGGTCACTTCCAATCAAATATAATACGGGTGATGAACAATAAACAAAGTAGTTAAAATGCTTATATAGGGTGTGTTTGGCACTCCATAAAAAATGTCAACTTAAAACTTTTCAATCTAAAACTTTTCACTCTCCATCACTATTATATTTTTTAATCATTTTTTTACATTTTCCTATACAACTACCCTACTTTTCAATCATTTCTACACAACTACCCATATAACTAACCTATCTATTTTAATTTTATCCTCTTTACTACTTATCATTACCATTATCATATCATATCATTTGACAACTTTTACTCCTCAAAACTTTTCATCAAAAGTTTTATTCATTACCGAACACACCCATAGAATAAAAAGTAGTGATTGAAAATTTATTATGATGAAAAATAGAACGAATGTCATATCAATTAAACATTAAAAAAATACCAAGAGGATCCGAAAAGAAGAAAAGTTCAAATTGATACTCCATCTAATCAGACAGCCTGGATTTTCGACCACGCGAACAGCAATGGAATTTTATCAGTCGCAAATGTTTGTAAGCTGAGCCCTACCACCAACAATTTCTCGGTCCAAGTGTTGACAATTTTCGAATGTATTTTTCAACTGTCCTTGATACCAAAACTTAAGAAAATGAAAGTGGCGGCAACCATGGATTTTAGAGCCGCCTGAGGATGATGCATGCATGACCAGTGCATGCACGCATAACTGATGATCTAGGCCGTTAAAAGCTGGGAATACATCCGGTCCGTTGATGGGATGGCCACAGATTGATGGATTACAATGCTATCATATATGGCATTGTAAGGCGTGGTAGCTTCCCCTCGTTAAAGCTTACATCATGCTTTGCCCAAAAACATTTTAGCCCTGATCTGCTCATGTACTATTAATTCATGATGAAAAATGACTTGAATAGGGAATGCAATAATATGCGGATTAATGGGAAAACAAAACTATTAATCAAAAGTAGTAGTACACTTTTATACAGTGGTAAAAATAAAAAAGGATAATGCTTTAATACTTACGAAAGATTGAAGCCTTCCTTGTCTTTAATTTTAAAATTTTTTAAGTCCAAACGATTTATCATATTTATTTATGATTTCAAAAATTACATCTATATATTAATTGCAATTACCATTTTTTCATGTGCAGCTAGCCAGTGGGCCCTGCCTATGCTCATTGGTCTAGCTGATTAGGACATAGACCCAACTTATTACCAGCCCATTGGAATTAGAATCAGTTCCTTGTTTGAATATGTGCACTTCCTTTCACATGATCAATCCCCCCCTTTGTTCGTAATGATTTGCTTGATGTACATGTAGTCATTTATATCTAGTTATCGACCATTAATTTCCATAATCAAAAAATTCAAAATGAACACACTCGTATTTTTTCCCCCTTGCTTTTACCACAATGTTTTTGGCACATGGACGACTAATGATCAGATAAGAGAAACCCTGCAATCTTAGGAAAGGCCGAAAGCGACATTCATCACGCGTTGTGTATCTCTGGGTACACATGCCGACAACATCATACGTACGCCACCAGAAAATTTGTGCAAGGGAATAGGCAAGCAAAAAAACAAAAATTCTCATAATTAGTCAGGAAAATTTCCCCTACTTTTGATTGCTTTTACGTCCAAAAAGATTTTTTTTTTTTTATGAAATCCAAAAATATTTTTGACTGCATGCTTGAGTAAAAAAAAAAAAATTAACCTTTGGAAACCAACCCTTTATCAGCAATCTCAGGCAACTCCCTCTATTTTTATTATGTTGAAGATTAATATAAAATTCAATCCATTTACTGTATCTAATATCATTTGTTGATTAGAAAATTAAATTTCATTTAAATCAAACATGCGCATGTGCCATATTTTCTCTAAGAAAGATATATTCATATGTGATTTAGGCAAAATGCTAAGATCTATTCATATATATTAAAATGTAATAATTTTTTGTAAAAGCATTTATACATATAATAATGATATTATAGATATTTAGAAGTTGAAAATATTTAGTATTAAATTATTTTATTATATTAATTTTATACATACGTAGATGGGTCCATCACTGTTGTACTAGATAAATGAAAGGATTTACATGTTAATATAAATTATTCAAAATATAATAGATGAAGTAGATATTTCATCAATTATTAAAATATTAAAAATAAAGGGAATTTAATAGAAACAAGGCTCATAATAAAAATTTGAAATTATCAATAGTTATAAAAGATACTTTTCAAATATACTTTCTTTTTATTCTAATACGTTGAAACACTATTGAATATGAAAATATGCTAAAATTTATAGAAAGAAGAAGATAAATATTTAATCTCTAGCGTAGAGGGTTGCATGATGAAAACACCATGTAAAAGAATTTTAAGATCACATCATTCGTTATGTTTAAAAACATTTATTTATATATATAAATATTAAATGAATTAAAAACTTTTATAATTAATAATCATTAAAAATATAATGATAGAAATCTTTATACGCTTACCCTTACTATGGATTATTTACAAATCTAATTTACATCATTTTTCATACCATACAAATATCAATGGAGAAAATACGAGTAATGACTTAGATTTAAGATATCATTTTTAAAAATAAAAAAAATCAACCAATTGCATGGTTGCAAATTTTCCATTAATAATAAAGCTAGAAAAAATAAATGAAATTACACAAAATTAATTTTATATAATTTGGTGAAATAAAAGCTAAACTCTTTTTTTTATATATATATAGAGAGAGAGAGAGAAAGTTGTTCCTATGATGCGTGTTATGCAGAACAACGATATATTTGCCCATTTTTAGACTCCACATATATTAAAATGCAATAAAATTTTATACAATCATGTATCCATATATATTTTATATCAAATAGTTTATATGATGAAAAAATCACTTTAAAATTGTTATTTATATCAAACTATTTTATTACGTTGAATTTATATCATTTTCAGATGGAATCCATACACATATCCAATTGGAATGAAAATTGATATAGTGATATAATACATTATTCTAAATATAATTGTTGGAATAGATTTTAATTTTATCATTATATGGAGCTCATTTGAGTGCCACTACATTTGAAAATTTCTCATATATATATATATACACGCACACACGTAATTATATATAAGTTTCACTTCTATGTAATTATATATAAGTTTCGCTTCTATGTAATTAGTTTATTCAAAAGTAGAGCCATGTAGCCACCTTAATTTTTAATATTTTGATTTTCGACAAAAAATTCAACTCATTTATTATATTTAACATTATTTATTTATCTAGGAAGAATGATCCTGTTAGCCTAGGCTATATAAATGTTTTATTTAGCTCACCTCGAAAAATTCATATACAATATTTTTTATTTTTCTTTGTAAAGTTATTTCTCTAAGTGTATTTAATATATAAATCAAGTTTTACTATTTTTGGATATGTGTATATATTTTTTTAGATTTTTAGAGATAAGGGCATTTTAAATACATATATCCAAATAGTTTTGTATTAAATACATTTAGATAAACAAGTGTACAAAGAAAAAATAAAAAATTATTGTAAATGAATTTTTTTGATGTGGGCTAAGTAGGGCATTGATTTAGCTTGGGCTAACAAGATCATTCTTCTTTATCTAGAAGACCAAGTGACTTCCCAATCAAATATGTTTATGGCATGTATTTGTTAAAAAATAGATATTAATGTATAAATTATGAAAATACTTAGATACATTTAGGCATGTATTAGAAGATAATAATACTTTATAGAATCATTTATCCACATAAAAATGATATTTTAGATGATTTAAATGTTGAAAATATAATTTTAAAATTGATATTTAACTTTAAATTATTTTATTACGTTGATTTTCAATGTGGCCATGCACAATGATATTAAATAAATAAAAGAGTTTTTTAAATATTAAAAATAATATTTAACACAATGAATGAAATGAATTTTCTATTAACTGTTAAGATTTTAAATATAGAAAAAACTAAATAGAAAAATGGGTTTCATAAAACATGATGGACAATGTATTTATAGAGAAATGTAAATTTGACTACAAATAATAATAAATATAACCAACTTAAAAAATATTTACAGTCGATTCTTAATCATATTTGCAATTAGATATAAATTGCTGCATATAATATTAATGTAGCGAAAGTTTAACTACATATAATATATGTAGCAAAATTTTTAAATTAGCTGCATTCATTTTTATGCAATGACCCATATGTATCCAGTTTGTTTGTTATACATACTTATTTTCAGTCATTAAATAAAACGATATCAAATGTAGGGATATTCATGTTATATACAGTCATATCAATTACTACATTTAGATAAATTCATAGTTAAATATAATGAGACATATAAATTAGTATGGATAAGAGAGAAAATCTTCTCGATTTAGATAACACGATTGCATGAGCTTACAGGGGATTTGAGATAGTCTAAAATAGACACTAATTTATTATTAAAAAACAACTATAGCAAAACAAACCTAATAAAAAAATAATTTTGTACTAAAATTAGTACTAGAAGACAAACTTTATAAGTTTATATTTCAACGTGAGATGTGGAGGTTTGTAAATTGGGTTGGGTGGACTTATAAAATACGCCTAACCCGATTAATTTTTTATCAAGTTAAACCAATATTTGTATGAAAAATTTATTTCATCTAATGTATTCGGTGTCCTTTTTTAACGCCAAGTTTCATAAAAAATCGAACATGTGCGCAAGCTCTCTCTCAGAAAAAATATGTACATAAGTTACTTTTATTTTAAAATGTATATTTATATGTAAATTATGAAAAATACTTATATTAGAATATAACAATTAATAATTCATAGAATCATTTATCACATAATAGTAATAATAATTTTATAGATGATTTACGTGTCAAAAATATAATATTAAACTATTTTAGCATATTAATTTTACACATTTGTAGATGAGAATCGTGGACAATAATATTAGGCAAATGATGCAATTTTCAGGATAATATAGAAGAGGCTAAAAATAAGGATGAATTCGATCTTATCTCGTGATTGAAAAAATCGATGAAAGTATAGAAGTGAGATTTCTGAGAAGTGGAAATCATAAAAATAACACCTACCATATAGAGCAACTTTGTTTAAAATCAATTTATCTACTAACAAACACACCCAAAAGAGTATTGCTTGTCATTCTTTAACTAGAGTTATGATGTTGTTAAAAATGGACGAGAAAAAACTTTTTTCTACATATTTATAAAAAAATTTCAAAAAATAAAAAATAGGTTTTCGGACAGGTAACCAGTCTAAAAAGATCGATGCTCGTAGGTTGTACCATATAAATACCGGGGATAATTCTGTAAAGTCAGATGCATGGAAGCACCCATGCAACCTACCAAAAATGCATTTGTTTTTATTTTCTTATTTTTCTTTTCATAAAATTGTTATTTAAGGTATATTTAATCTTTTGAATTTTAAATATAAGAGTAGTTTAGTCATCTTAAAATTACGAAAATACTTTTCTATTTGAAATTCAAAAAAATATCTTTAGAAATGGTAAAGCTTCTTATATGGATTAAACATATGTAGAAATAACAGTTTTATAAAAAGATAAATTCAAATACATTTTTGGGGTGGATGCATTGTTGCTCTCATCCATCCGGCTTCGTAATATCATAATACTATAAATATAATATATAATCATATATATGAGAGATTATCAGGTGCATATAACTGCACCATAATTTGCTTAAAATGAGCCTTTTATAAATCATTTTTTATTTCATTTTCATTCAAATTGAATATATGTATGGGCGTAATTTAAAAATTATATAAAATCAACCTAATAAAATAGTTGAAGCATAAAGAAACTCTTGCAACTGCATACGGTGCAGTTACATGTAATGGATAAGGTCTCTCTGGATGTGTTGGTAATCTCATCAATTTCACCATTATCCTCAGATCACACGGTACAAGCCATAGTACTTCCAAGTTCAAACAAGCCTTACTAGAAAAACTTGGTCTTACTACAAGATTAATTTTTCCCACCACCATCCTCATCAAAATAATAATAATAAATTTCCCACCGCCATAATTTCCAACTTCCCCATTTCCATCTATGATATTTTAATGATTGAGAAATTTTGGTCGATGACAATATCCAGGGCTCATGCTTCTTCACTATAAAACCCTTATTATTAATTATCTCAACATTCTCTCCTATCGTGTTGCTAATCTTGTTTTAAACTCTATAATAACCTCACAGTCCTACACAATAATATCAGGCTTTTTCGTCTAAAAAATTAATATCAGGCTTTACCGCTAGTCGTTACACCAGACTGTTAAGCATTTTTCTTCTTCTTTTTTTTAACTTCTGTAGTTTCTATTAAGGGCTATGTAGTCATAATTTTCCAATAGTTCAAAATAATTACCATACAATATATAAAAAAAAACTTAATTATAAAATGAGTAAAAAGAAAATAAAGGTAAAAAGAAAAATGGAAAGATAAAAGTAATGAAAAAACGATGGCTATACGCATAGATTAGGGGCAAATTACTTGAGTATTCATGCACTGGTTCGTATAGATATTTGCATTGAGTTACTCCTTTTGTTTACTTTCATGTGAGGAATCGTCTGGAATCTACGTAGAATGTAGCCACCAGGTTTTGCCAATCCATGGCATAACTCCACCTAAATGAGTTACTCCTTGGATGAATTGAAAGAATAATATGAACTGTAGCTACGATTGTATCACATTTTGAATTTTAATCCATCTAATAGCAAGGGCAGTGCTTCAATGGTTTTCATGCCTCTTTGAGGATAATTTTATCTTTTATTAAGCCAAGTAATGATTGGCTTTCACATTCCACAGCGATCTTATCAGGGGCGGCTGTAAAATTTATTTTTTGCTTTTATTTCTTACGAATATGTGGCTCTGCTTAGATTTTACTCCTTATAAGATTTGACATTTTTGAATTTATTTATTATTTTATTTTAATTTTTAAAAAATAAAAAGTAGTACTAAATATTTTCAAAAAATTGTGAAATTTTACATATGGAAAGTTCCAAATGAGCCTCGTATATGTATAAAAAGTCTTTTAGAATAAAAAATATATATTTTCTGATCGCCCATCAATCACTGAGCATTAATAAATAATAACAAAGAAAACTTAATGGAATAAATTCTTAAAATTGTTGAAGTCGTTCTCAATAAATACCGCCAAAAGAAAAATGCATATCAAAATACACATGATATACAATTATTAATTTGTTACAATATTCAAATTACGTGAGGTTAAACTCAAGCTGGCCATCTCTCAAACTAAAACCAACCCTATTTGCAAATTTGGCTGGGTTGAGTTGTCAACTCCATTTTGGAAAACGAAATTTTAAAAAATTTTCGAACCCAATTTTAATTTTTTTATTAGTATATTTACATACACCTCAACACGTATTACACTGAAACTCTAAAACATTTTTATAAATTTAGAAATCATTTTTACAACTTTGGAGAACAGCTCCACTGGAGAAATTTTGAGGACAAAGCTTCACCTAAAGAACAAGGGAGACGCAGCACTCACCTTACGCAAGAGAGAAGACCGCTTCCGATACAATATTCGGTCCAAATCCTTCCAAATCCCACACGGAATAGGATTTGAACCTCACACAACCAGCATAGCAAACAGCTTACCACAGCTGATGTGACTAACCTAGCCGCTAAGACCTGGGTTCTAACTCAATGAACTCGATGAAATTAGTTTCATGGATTTGAATTCATAAACAAGGGTGGGGCTCAAACCGCTCACCTTAAGATAAATTAAAATCTAACCGGTCACATGGCTTAGGATAATTTATTTTATAGCGATACCAAAAATTAATCAATTTAATTAGAGCCTTGAGTTGTATCGACATAAATGCATAATCATTTCCAAATTACGAAAAAAAATACTAAGATACATTCAAAAAATTTAAAATATTATAATAATTTATAAAAATCATTTATCTATATAAAAAAGAAGTTTTAAACAAGCTACGTGTGATAAGGCTACGAGTGTTAATGGTCATTGTCATCCCATCAATGCTCTCGTCCAACCCTTATAAATGGGTTCAAGTTAGAATTCTTGAATAAATGAGTTATAATCTATCAAAACATTTAATCGTTTAATTAAATAAACAAAGTACGGTTGAAATTTTATAACTCATCAACTCATTTAGTAACCCGTTCAACCCACGTAACCCGTTTAACTTATTTAACCCATTAAATTTATATATCTATATAAATGCACACTCTTTGGTTATTTTACCATGTTAAGTCTTCCTTACATCACCTGATTTTTTTGTTCACTGTTGCCCCAATTTCATTTTTTGGTTACTACCCTATTTTTATTTTCCCAACACCAAACCACCTTCTTATCTCTCCCTATAAGATCATCATCTACCAAAATCTAACCTTAAAGTCCTCCGTTATACAATCCGTTGACAAACCCACCAACCTATTTATTAAATGGGTTGCAAATTAATTAGAATTGATATTTTTAAAATGGATTAATAAACAAATCAAGGTCAAGATATTTTAAATAAGTTCACGTTAGAATTAGGTTCTGACCCATCCAACCCAATCCGTTAACACCCCTGGACAGGGCCCATGGGCCCAACTAGATTGCTCTTGAACTAGCATAGAATGAGGACGGGGATGAGAATTCGGAATAAAAGGTATCAGAATGGAAAAAGGTGAATTGTGATTGAGAATAGGAAAAGTATTTTTGAAAAATGAGAAAATTCATTCTAAGATCATCCCAACCTAGCTACAAACAACCCCTAGACATGGACATAAATGCTCAACGTTTTGAAGATGATTGACATAGGTTTAACAAGTTCCAAACTGTTGGTATGAACGCATACAGAATAATTCATTCGGATTTGCGTTGTCATTGGACTGGAGCTTGTACCCGATACCCAACTAAGCTTTTTATTTGTACCAGTTCAAGAATAATGAAGTCTCTTGATATTATAACAAATATTCATGTCTTAGCTATAATTACAATCTTACCGAAGATCAACCACCTCAAAGTTCAACTTAGGGTGCATG
Organism: Annona squamosa; assembly: GCA_035584095.1. Lineage (NCBI taxonomy): Eukaryota > Viridiplantae > Streptophyta > Magnoliopsida > Magnoliales > Annonaceae > Annona > Annona squamosa. The sequence goes on along the minus strand of JAXCLR010000050.1, from coordinate 23,633,151 downwards.
TACACATGAGAACAGTGTTCGTAAATCGGGCTGCCATCTTCAGGCTGTTCATGAGGATGAAAACCACGCTCCTGACAATTACGTATCAACGAGACGCCAGCTGGATCAGATAGATGGAAAATGCCATAGGTCCTGTTAAGATGCAGACAAGAGAAAGGACAAAGTCAAAATCCAAGATCGCTGAGTACCTGTAAGGAAAAACTATTTGAAGGGATAGATTTCTGATTAATCCATCTCTTCCAGAAGAAACATTACATTAATTAGTTGGTGGAAAATGAAAACATAATTTAATGTGCGGAGGAAGTGAGTCTTTGAAGCTGAAGTCATAACTGAAGATTGTGGACCGTGTATAAATGATCGGCAGAAACAGCAAACGGTGTGCATCAATTGCCGATCAATCATTCAATCAGTCGCTTTCCCAAGCATCTGTATTTTGATGAATTTGGAGCAAGATGACAGCAGGGTTTAGTGTTGACCCAAAAAGGGACAATGGTGGGTCTAATACAACCGATTGTGTTGAAATTTTCATTCATCTCTTTCATCCTATCTTATAAGTTATTTATTAAAAAAAAAAAAAAAAATCTGAACCACAGACAAATTTCATCCATGTAAATTTATTTCAAAAATCTCATATTTTTAGGCCTTTTATATACTATATATTCATTAATTTAGCCAAATTACTAACAAAAATGTTGAAAACTTATTGTAAGAAAAAGTTTGGTGAGAGAGTAATGTCATAAGATAAGGGTAATGATTAAAAGTAAAAGGTAGTTGTATGGAAGAATGTATAAAAATAATTGGAAAGTAAGATATTTACATAGAAATATGAGATGTGTAGAAATTATGGAAACAGTAGTCAAACCAAGAGCCAGCAGCATAAACAAGGATGAATTTGTAAATGAAAAATAAATTCTTATTATTTCTGAGCAATTGGAAGCCTCCTCGAAATTGATCAATGCATGACTGTCCATCTAGAATCGATATCAAAGAAATCTTTTGAAAGAAAAAAATATCGTCACACTAGTTGTACGGAAAAGTGTGTCAAAAAGTAGTGGGATTTTTTTTCTTTTTGGAATACTGAACATACCCATGAATTTTCAATGAAAGTAATTTTTGACATCATAAAAATATAACAAATAACAAGAATTATGTATGGTTTAGATTTTAAAATTTGGTTTTTAAATTAAAAAATGGAAAGGTTCCACAAAAATTTCAACACAACTGATTGTATTAGATCATCAGCTGTTGAAAATGATGACAAAGCAGATATAGCAGAAGACAGGCCCATAAAAGATTCATGCGTGACTGATCAAACGAGAGAACCCGACTATTACTAGCACCCTTTTATTTGTGCCATTAACCTGACAGTTGCTCAGAATCTGACCTGGATGCAACCCAGGCGGATCTAGCAAATAACACTTTTGATGTGGTGTATTCTCAAGCATCAAAGAATGTTACCGATACAATGTTGAGGGTTGTGTTTGGATCAGCATAATGACGTTGGCATGGTTAAAAATAATATCAGTAAAAATAGTAAATAAAAAATCAATCCACTAAAATTTAGAGAAAAAAATAAAGGTGGAAACTAGCTATAATGTAGAACAATAAGCATCAGAAAGATCATAAGGAAAATAAAATTTGAATATAGAAGGGCTTTGGTGGATGAGTTTAGGAAACATTGTATCTACAAACACCCAGATGGCCTCCACCAATCATACATTACTTCATTATTGAAGAATTTTAGAGTCGTAGACTGAAGCCCTACAGAGGAATAACGGTCGAAATTCTACCTGGTTGTATCAGTGGGTGCCATAACAATTGCAATAGCCTCTGGTAACATAACCTGGTCAAAAGCCATAATAAATAGTCTTCTCACAAAAAGAGACAATAGTAAAAACTGAAGAATCAAGCTGACAAAGATGCTACAGGCCACAGGGCTTCTTGTAGCACCTGCAAGAATGGCATCCATATGCCATTCAGTTTGTGACTTTGAGTGAGTAACCCCACCTTATGCCTGACGCAGACCTTCCTATAGATGATAATGCCTATTGCCCCATCCGATAATATGATTAGGCATGTGTTCTACCAGTACCATGCTCATAATGGAAGTCCTGATGCTGAACAGCATAACTCCTGTCCATGTGTTCTTCAAAGAGGGCCCACAATCTTTTCCAAGGTATTAAAGTCTGACCAATTCAGTGCAACTCATTTGAACACTTGACTGGACAAACATCATGAATCAGAATTGAATGGGTCAAGTCCAACCCCGCTTACTGGGTTCTCACGGAATCAGTGAGTTGCAGTTGAACCAAGGACAGAGAGTCAAGTTGCTGAGTAGTAGAACTTCGATCCCTTTCTGTCTTTATCATTGTAGGATCTCTAAAATTGTTATCTATTATAATCACCTGATATGAGTAATGAGTGTGTAGATCAATTGATGACATGAAGCAAGATTGTGTAGGGTGTGTCTGAAAAAATCAAAAAACAAGATGTTAGGAATAGTAAGGTCAAAATGAATAGGAAAATAAACTTCTCAAAACTGAGTTACATTGGATTGGTTATACTTAGGATGTCTACAATTACCATCAGTCATTTTTACATCACATTTCTTGCATCTCTAAAAATAAGTATTCATGACAAACCAGTGAGAAACTATGAGAGCTAACTCAAGCACAAACAGGGAAACCACAAAAGTGTTACAAGCATCACAATACGCCTAGGAAATTAGGAATTATTTAGAAGAGCCGAAAGAAAAAAATTAGAAAAAAAAAAAAAACAACAACAACAACAACAACAAAAACTATAAAATATCCCAATTGAGTGCATGGATAAAATCACAACCAATAAGGATGTGTGAATGAGGAGCATAAACTACACATGGCTGAGATCACAAAGTCTTAGATCACATGATAAGTTTGACCTTTGCTCCACTAATTGCCATTAACTCCCAGAAATACAAAAGAATGTTGAAATGATCCGCAAACCATTATACCACATAAGGATATGAGTGCCGTGTAAAAGATCAACATAGCACATGGTTTTCATGGAATAGGTGTCCTTAGAAAGTTAAGAAAAACAACAGCAAGATTTCAAAGGAAAGAGCAAAATTAACACCTTCGGTGACTTACATGAATCCAACCAAGAGGGAAAAGGGAGAGTTTGTCTTGAAGATCAAATATTTCTTCCTCATTCATCGTCTGGCACTGAACATTGAAATAATAATAGTAATAGTAAACAGCAACAAAAATAAATAAGTCCTCAGAAATGGAAGGGTTGCTTGTAAAGAGAAAGTGCTAAAAGCAATTTCTGGTTATGATTTTCAGTGTCATAATTAATAGGTTTACCACCTACATACAGCATATGTTTCAGTTGACAAGTGCTTGGGGCATGAGCCACATGCATAAGCTACAACTATTGGTGGGCTGGCTGTGCAGGTTAACTGGACTGCTTAAAGTGTCAGCAGAATATATGATCAGGGAAAAAAAAATGTCTTCTGAGTAAAGCTGCAAGCCTTAAAATAGCCCTCAATTATCTACATCTGCGGAACCTAAAGTGACCTTTCTCAATGAAAAGCCACCATATCTTATCTTAAACAGTACCAATGAAGGGAACTCTGTCACGACCTCTTCACCATCTTTGAGTTCAGGCAACACGCAATTCTCATATTTTATATTATATTTGTTGAAGCCTAGTTCTGTTCTCCTGAATTTCCTGGAAATTAGCCCTTTCTATGTCTCCTCCATCTTGCGAAAGGAACACCACCTTAATGCTAATGGAGGAAATGACAAGGAGTAAACAGTAAAGTAGTCCTTTCAACAGGTAGCTAACTTAACAGCTTAATATTTGTGCATTTGCAGCGAAGTGCTGAGCAATTGTGAAGAATGCACAAGCCTCTGCCTCCCTGGTTTTTGGAAATTGTCATGATTCAATGATGTCACAAATTTCAATGGCGTTGTAGGCCACAATTTAAGAGGTTTGATTATCCTTGCCTTGATGTTCCTTAGAATCATCCATTGTCTGGCGGACCCTCCAACCACTCTCTCTCATAAACATGACCCAACTAGGTCAGAAATGAAACTAACAATACTTGGCTACCACAAGAAAGGATGACATTCATACTGATATTTTACCATGTCAGCCATGTAGTAGGAAAGAAGGCAACGCATCGAAAAAGGCACAAGTAATGTAAGCCCAAAAAGAAAACTGTCCAACAAAGGATCTGAATCCAAGTTGAGCTTCTTACTTTGTAGAAATTGGGGAGAAAAGGAAGATGGAAGCAAAAAACTACGCAATCAGGGCAACATAATCTGTCAAAATTTCTATGGCATAGACAATAGTTGAATAATTTGCACAGAACTAAGAAACCGAGATAGGAAGTTAAAACTTCTGGAAAATATCATTTCCCAAAAACCACCTTATTTAGTGTGTTTCATTCTACAAATTTTCCATGAATTCGAACAGGCCGTTACATCATAAGTTTAGCATTTATCACAGATTATTCAGTTTCCATGCAGGCATTGACATGAATCCAAACTGGTAAGAGAAAGGTCTAAGATGAATAGTCCAACTAAGCTTGCCAGTCTTGAATACTGCAAAGATCATTATAAACTGTCGAAAATATCATTATTATGCAGATAAATGATTTTATAACATATTGTTACATTTTAATCATATATGTAAATGGATCTAAGCAATTTCCACAACTTGCACATGAATATATATATTTTCAAGCGAATATGGCCCATGTGCATCTTTAATTTGGATAAAACTTGATTTCCCAGCTAAACTAATGATATTAAATATGATAGATGAAGTGGATTTCTCATCGATTATCAAGATAAGAAAAATGGATGAAGTTGCTTATATGTAAACCATCTCAGGGGGACACTGGAAACAGAAAAATGAAGTGACAAGCATGGTAGTCAAGAACTAAGTCAAATGGATGCAGAAGAAACAGAGTTTATCTACCGAATCAGAAGTTGACTCCTGCTTTGGAATAATTAGTGCCGTAATGAAGAATTTCCTGTTTTTCTGCATCCATGGAAATGAAAATGTAAGAAAGCCAAATCCAAGAAGTATCAAATCACTCCTTTTTGTAGCAATAAGTCCAGTGGAGCTTACAAGTGAACCAGCAAGAACTCCACATGTTTCTAAATTTTTTGCTGTGTTTGCCTGTGCAATTCTCAAGAAATCCTCCATCATCTTTGGTGACTGCAAAGTATATTTAGTTAAGCTACCATCATGTACATGATAAAGGACATTTCAAAATAAAATCCATTGAAATTTTCAAAAATTTTCAAAGTTGTATAATCAGTGGCTCTCTATATCAGCATCGACAAGTGAGTTGGCCTGGCAGAAACCTCAAATGGCACTGCAGGTCTCATTGCATCAACATTCTAACTGCCCATGTTCAACGGTTGATCATGTCAGTATTTGCAATATCAATATCACGCGGGAGAGTAAGATAATGAGTATTGCAAGTTATATATATCATAGATATCACATAATTACAAAAGAAAATCGAAAATATGAAATTTTCTGTCGATTTGGAGTCAATTTTTGAATCAGCAGTAAGGGCTGTTGTGACTCAATACCAACATTAACAGATGGCTCTAATATCACACAAGTAACTATTTATATGGAAAAACTATTGTTGGTGTCAAAAATAGTGCTGATATCAGCTAAAACCACATGGTACAGAGCTTACATTATCAAAATATAATTATGACTTTAGCCAAGTTATCATGAGGTGATCCTAGGGAAATAAGCACAAGAATCATATGAAACATTGACTTGCAAATATTTGGAGAGGTGTTGAATAATAGCAGTGCTGGCTGTAACAGCTGGTCCTCTCTAGCTTTATATAAATGTTGCTGTAAAGATTTCAACAGCCAGCAAAGGTTCGATATTTCCCTTTTAGGTTTGTTAGGGAAATTGGCATCAGAATTTAGCTCATTATAGCCTTACTTCCTTAAAGTTTATTACAAGCATTAGGTACCTAAATCAAGCATGATGGTTAGATTTATGATAGACTTCATCTGTAAGGGGGAAAAAACGGAAAAAGAAGAAAAAGTTTCAAGCTGTAGGTTACAAAAAGAACATAGAAACATGAAATATAGATTGTCCTTCTTTCACAGCATGCCTGATGTCTCATATCACCTTGATCTTTTTTATTCAATAACAAAAACCTAATGTTTTAATCCCCAAATAAGGCAAAAAATTTTATGTGCATGAATTCTAGATTTCATGATGGGAATCCATAATTATAGAAGAATAAAACTAATTATCGAGGAATAGAAATAAGGGAGATATTCCAAATTGTGAAAATTATCGAAGAATAAAACTAATGAGTCATACTATGAAGTTATGGGAAAGAGTAATTGAACATAGACTAAGACAGGAAACTAATGTATCTGAAAATCAGTTTAGTTTTATGCCAGGAATATGCCAAGAAGATCAACCACTGAGGCTATTTTCTTACTTGGACAACTATTTGAGAAGTGTAGGGAGAGAAAAAAAATTATACAAGATTTTTATTGATTTAGAAAAAGCATATAATCGAGTACTAAGGAAGTTAGCATGGTAAATAATGAAAAAGAAAAGAATTAATAACGAATACATTAATGTTATTAAAGATATGTATGAAGGGGGCTGTAACAAATATGATGACCATTAGTAGAGATACTAATATTTTTTCAATTAAAATAGATTTACATCAAGGCTCAACCTTGAATCCTTACCTTTTTACTTTTAATAATAAATAAAATTACTAGACATATACAAGTAGAAGTACTTTGATACATGTTATTTGCAAATGACATCGTTCTAATAGATGAAACTAGAGAAAGAGTAAATTTGAAGTTGAATAGGTAGGTGGATGCCTTAGAATCTAATGGTTTTAGAATTAGTCGCACAAAAACTGAATATATGAAATGCAATTTTAATAATAGTGAAAACCTAGAAAAAAAACCAATTAAAATTTTAGATCAAGTAACAAGAATTAATCACTTCCGGTACTTATGATCAATACTTCAAGAAAACACAGAAATTGAAAAAGATATAATACATAGAATTCAAGTAGGATGGAAGAAATGATAAAGTGCATCAGGAATTTTATGTGATCGTTGAGTCTCAATTAAATTAAAAGGAAAATTTTATAAAACTATGACTAGACCTGCTATACTTTATGGGGTAAAATGTTGCACAGTTAAAGAACAACATACACATAAAATGAACATAGCAGAAATGAGAATGTTAAGGTAAATGAGTGGTAAAACAAAAAAAGCTAAAATTATGAATGAAATAAGTCGAGAAAATATAAAAGTAAGACCAATAAAAATGAGAAAAAATAAATTAAGATAGTTTGGTCACGTTAAATGAAAAACTAAAATGGAACTAGTTAGGAAGGTAGAGCCTATTCAAGTAGAAGGTCGTAAGAGAATAAGAGGAAGGCCTAAAAAAAATATGGATAAAAATAATTAAACGATATTTGAAAATATTACAAATTATAAAAAATTTAATCTCTAATCGTGAAGAATTGTGCAACAGAATCCATGCAGCCAACCCCACCAATGTGAGAAATAGCTTATGATGATGATAGAAATGCATAAAAGGAAAATACAAAATAAACGAAATCTGAGCTGGCATGGCCATGTTTCACCGGTCATTGCCAAGCTTCCCAGATACAGACTGATAGCAGCAATATAGGAAAGTTACAACTGAATCAACTGATCAATAACAATATCAACCCATGCCCACAGGCCACAGTCATGCATCAGCCAGGAATCCCTGTACAAGAATAGGCCACTCATCTATCAAGGTCTTCAATGCGGATGTCATAGCCCAAAAATAGCCCAATCAGCCATTTTTCAGGCTATCTTGCAAAATAAACATCGGCATCAGATTATTCAGCCAAATTTACACGTGAACAGCACAACTGACAAACATTCTCTATTTTTTAGGCTACTGTGCAGTAAAATGGGCAAGTGACAAATTGGTCCATCGATGAGTTCATCGATGAGTTCAACCACTTAAATCTTGTTAATGTTGCAGGGCCAGATGGACAAACCCTATCAATTTATACATGGATATACACAACTGGAACAGTGGATGTATGTGTCGCCTTACAATGTACAAATGCTGGTACGCATTAGAATCTGTAATCCCATCCAGAGAAGGTCTTGCAGGTCCAGGCCTTGGATCGGCAACCTTTGAAGGAGGAATCGGAAGAAACTCCTCTTCATGAGCAAGAACTGGAGGGGGTGAAGGCTGCTGGATGTTGTTTACACGAGCAAGAACAGGAGGAGGAGAGGGCTGGTGGATGTTATTTACATGTGTAAGAACTGGAGGAGAGAGATGCTGCTGGGTATTGTTCATTTGAGCAGTTACTGAAGGAAAACGATGCAAATGGATACTGCTGGCTTCAGAAAGAGCTGGAGGAGGATGTTGCCAGATATTGTTGACTTGAGAAAGAGCTGGAGGAAGTTGATGCCGCTGAATGTTGTTCACCTGAATAGGATCTTCCCATTTTGATTCACTAGATGGGTGGCCTGATTTCTCATTGGGAAGTGACCATTCATTAAGACTGAGAATGGATTCTGCGGCAGTCTCATCCCTTCGAGAATCAACATCATTAACCTCCGCAAGACTATACTGTCCAACCTGATCCTGGCTATTACAGGTAGATGCAAAAAGATAAAGCATGTTATGAATGTTACGAATGAAAATAACAGTAAATTCTAAATTCATTTGCATCTCAGCATGTAAGCATATCGGTAATCATACATCAGCACAGGAATATCAAGCATGCTCATTCGCATATTTGGGAGTTATTTGCTAAGCAGTTCTGCCTAACTAAAATTCCTTTAAAACTCTTCTTGCTCAAACTTGGTACATACGTAATGTAGTCAGTGATGTGATGTCAGACTGAGCCTCTGGTTGTCTTTTGTAAACGTGGGCAACACATTAAGATTAATTTCTTGCAAGACCAGCTAAATGTCAATGTATTATTTGTCAAAGTGTCTATCTCAAATAGCTGTGTTAAGATCCAAGTTTACATTGTTAAAATAACACCAAAAATGGTGACAAAATTACCACAAAGGAGGTATAGCCCTCCAATCACCCAGGAGATGAAGATAATAATGCAATTTGAAACAGAGACATCAGGACCACCCTGGTTTTAATGTTTGGAATCAGGTTCATTATCTTTACATGCAAGTCCAACACAATAGTGTCAATGAATATCAACAAGAGTACATAAAAGAAACAAAAGATTCATAGATGCAAATCACAAAGATTAAAAAAATTGTGCTCACGATTCTAACCCTGAAACTCCAGTTGAAGTCAACTCAGCATTGTTTGGATAATTAACCTGCATTGGATAGAGAAGTCAATATCTTACAGTGGTCATTGTCAGGGGAAAATCAAGAATGCAGATTATACCCTCACACCAGTAGCAGGTCCCAACCACTGAGACTTGAGTCCTGTTGGTCCCAAAATAGAGTGTCTTGTTCGAGTTTCCTCCTTGGGGAAAGGTACACTCAAAGACCTATAAAGATTAACATTGCAGGTTGAATAGTTAAAAGAGGGGGAAAATATAGGGCATCTTTGCAAAAGTACAATTGAACCATATACTTACAGTTTTTGGAATTGTTTGTCAATTGGCAGTGGATATGGTGAAACTTGATTGAGCTTGTTTGTAGGACAAGCGAATAACTGCACTCGTAGAAAAAAAGTAGATGAGATTCAGGGAACCAAAACCTATTCAATCATTCATCATTCAAGACTATTCCAAGTGAAAGGAGTAGCAAAGTGAGTAAAGAACCTGATTATTATCCATGCTGGCTGAAACTTGCTTATTAACAGGTGGCCATTCTAAAGAAATATCACCTGAATCAAATGAAATCTCTTCTTGCTCGCCATGGTGAGATACATGACCTTTGTTCATTTCATCAGTCTGACGTTGGAATTCTGGCTTCAGAGATTCTAGTTCATCTATAGAAGCCAGGAGTTTCTGGGATGACAAAAGAGTCAAATATAATGGGACCAAATGAAAAGGAACAACAGGAGAAAAAATAAAAATAAAAAATTTATTTCACTCTGGAAACAAAACATGAGCAGCTGAAAAGTTTCCACTGACCTTCCTGAAATTGCTTTTTTCCTTTGGAAGCAAGGCCTGGTAATCTCGGTGGAAGGGTATAGTTTCAGACATCAAGCTGTGGCAACAAAAAAGAAGTAAATGCATTTGCATAGAATCAAGAGAAAGAAAGGTCAATAAAACCACCACGTCAAAAATGGTTGCGCCAACCTTAAAAGGCAGACCTTGAAGGATTATTATTTTTTTACCTGGAAAATCTGAGAAGTATGATATACAGGTCAACAATATTCTTCTCCTCCCGGTATACACTAGCCTGAACAAAGAGGGGTAATTGGTGCTTTGAAAATTGTAAATAAAAAAAATCACTAGAAATTGGGAGTGGCAAAAAGAAGCACATGAGAATGTCACAACAGAAGAAAATACAAGAAAAAAAAATTTTTGATTGCAGGACAGTATTGTACGCTAGTCAAACAAAAAATATTTGGTTACTGTCGTTGCTGCTGTGTTTGCCTTCATGTAGCATCATAACTATAAACCAAAACTAGGTGGAACAATTTCACAATAATTGATGTAGCTAAACAAGCCATAAGCAATGAAAATTTTAACTCCAGGGGGTAGGGGTATGCCAGATGCAAATGGAAAGAAAATCCGTTCCAAACTCAACAGTCTATACCATTATATGTTTCGTCATGAAAGCTGGACTTTTATATGGTAATTGATGTAAAACGAGGCCTTTTGCTTTTGAAAGCTCCATTTCGTTCAAAATCCAGTTACAAAATACTACTTTTTGGTAACTCATGGGCATTTGCAGCAATCAATCAATAGAATTTTCTGTTGGAGTCTGTGGAAGCAGCCAATTGTGATGTAAGCGGGCATGGCGCTCGAACACCTGTTGGCTAGTTTACCTGCAGGGGAGATCGAAACCTCGCACGCAGCTTCAAGAAGGGAGAAGCGGATCCCTCTATTGCATTGCAATAGAAACACAGATTACAATTCAACTGTCTATTCCTTAGACCTAGTTTCCCTCTTATAGGACTCCTCTTACAATTCTGATTCCCAACCAGTTGGCCCATACAACTAGCATAACCGACCCATCTATTTGACATGCACGTATGGCTACCCGATACACATCATTCCCAACCCCTTAAAATCAACCTAGTCCTCCAGGTTGAGGCTTTGGGCGTAAGTGCTTACTTCAAGACCCATGCTGTCTCGCACAACTCGTGCATGCCTAGCTGTTCTGAGCGGAAAGCATCCGCACCCACTTCCAAAGTTTGTAGCACAGTAGACGACGAATCTGCCTCCGCAGTCAATGGCTCTCTCCCAGACTTTCCATGAAGAACCAGGGATGTTTACCCGGGCTTTCCATGCAGCACCCATTGCCACACCGTTCTTCCTCATGGGAAATCCCGCATGTCGTTGTTGCTGTCTCAACTCAAAAATTTGTAGTCGTGAGTTCGCGACTCGTGTGACCTCATCAATGCTGCTGTTACCGACACGTGCGCCTTGCCTGCGTTCCAAGCGGCCAGCGATTTTCGGCATCTCTGCGCCATTGACGATGGTGGCTCTGTGTTGGATCAACGGCTGTCGTGCTTGGAGCCTGGGACGATGGAAACAATTCTTGTTGTTGGCGACCCTCACTCCTCCCGGATCCCATAATCGCCGTTGCCTCCCATATTCGAAGGGTTCCCGTGCTGCCGCACACTGCTCGAGCCACACCCCTACCACCAGAGGCGTCATCGGGCTGGTCGGGACTTGCACTAAGATGCTTCTTGTTCGAGCTCCCCTGGCAATCTAGGGTCCTTGTCTTTTGAGACCCAACTCCACCACCTTGCTATTCACCCGGCCCCCACCAAGCCACCCCCTTCCAACAAGCTGAATATCCTTAAGTGAGTTTATCTGCCATAGGTTGCCCCGCACCAACGATCCATCGTCTGATGCAGGAGATCCAAGCCAGGAAGGAGGAGACGAAATGTCCCTTCCACCTGGATCCCAAGCCTAGGGCCACAAACTACTCTGCTTCGGGTTGGCAATCTGTCTTCCATTAAAAGTTGAACTGATGATGGGTCCAAGAACAGAGAAGCAGAAACAGAGAGGCAGTGGATACCTTGAATTTTCCAGCCTCACTGCTACGACCTTCTTCTCCTCACTTGATTTGTTTCTCAAACCCGCGGTTGTCTACAGAATGATAGCCCCTCAGGTGATGAAAAAGTTGTAACGATTGCACCGAGATCTGTAGCCATCTTCTTGGCTCCGACGCTCTCGACCGTGCCCCCGACAATTCGCGCTTTGGCTGGGGAAATTCTTTCTTGGTTGTCCCCAACACATTGAGCTACTCTCTGCGCTAGCAGACCACTCTCATGCCAAGATTGTCAGCTAATTGATTCAAGAACTGTGGTTCTGTGCTGTAGATCTTGAAACTCGTCCTTCAACATTCAAGAAGACCCCCCGGGTTATGAGTGGGTTCATCTCCCTGTTGCTACGGGACTTGGGTGTTGTTGTCACAATCGTTGCCTCTGCTTGGTGAATTTTGTATGACAGTAGTCAACAAAGCAGCTTGTTCACGGTTGCAGCCTGATATCTTGCCTCCGCCAAGATCCCTGGTGTGGTCATCTCTGTCGCTGTTGTTGTTCTTGCGTTTGTGGCATTCTTTAACCACCTCAGAACCAATACCCAGGACAACGAGAATCTCATCCATCATTTCCTGGGTTTCCTGCACACGTCGAAAAAGCGTAGAAAACGCATCCTCCCTGATTTCAGATGCGGATGTCATGCCTGAGCTCTGATATCAATTGATGTGAGCGGACATGGCGCTCGAACACCTGTTGGCTAGTTTACCTACAGGGGAGCTCAAAACCTCGCACGCAGCTTCAAGAAGGGAGAAGCGGATCCCTCTATTGCATTGCAACAGAAACACAGATTACATTTCGGCTGTCTATTCCTTGGACCAAGTTTCCCTCTTCAAGGACTCCTCTTACAATTCTGATTCCCAGCCAGTTGGCCCATACAACTAGCATAACCGACCCATCTATTTGACATGCACGTATGGCTACCCGATTCACATCAGATTGCAAACCCAAAATTACCATCAGTTATAGGAATTTCGAACTCAAAATGCCACCTTTTGGATTACAAGTTCAATTCCCGGGGAAAAAAGAGGATTTCCGTACAAACTATAAAAGACTATGCCAACCCCTAATGTTCTCAAACAACCTAGAATCGGACTACGATGGTGTACGCTTGGCAACTGGAAGTCGAATCGATCCATGGTGAAAATCTTACAATGCCAGCAACCGCAAACAGCAGTGATTACACGCGTGAAATGGAAAGACAAGCACGAAAACGAGACGAACCTGTTTGAGAAGATTATCGGCGATCCGATAATAGAATCGGAGGGGAATCCGATTGTCGACATCAACCCTCGGTGCGCTTGCACTAATGTTGATCGCCTTCGGAGTCGCCGTTGCCGTCGCCGTCGGCTTCATGGCTGCCGGATATTCCACCGCTGCTGGATATTCCACCGCAAACCTCAGTTCCCTGACCGAGTATCAGATCAGACGGCAGCTAAGCTTGCAGTGCGCGGGAGCTGAAGGAATTCTTTCCGTTCCGTGCCGTCGAAAAAAATAGACTCCGTCCGTCGCTTGAAGAGCGGAGGGAAATTTTCGCGGGCCGAGCTAGTGGGTTCTTGTGGGTCAGTAGACGGAAACTCGCCTCTTGTCAGTGTTCATCTATTCAGGTGGACGTATGAATGATCACAACCGTTCATCTTGTGTGTACTGAACTCGGACGACATCGTGGGTGGTCGATGATTAGATATGATGCGGTAAAACTACTCTACTGGTTCTTCCTTTTTATATAATTATCAACGTATAATTTTTTATTAATTTATTTTTATTATATGTTTTTAATTTTTTGATACGTAACAATCGTACTTTTTATTTTTAATATTATTTTTTATTTGTATTATAATTTCTCATTACAATGTATAATAACTTCTCGTTTATTTAATCTTTTATTCCATTCAATCTTTTTCAATTCGTTCCTAACACTGCTGAAGGCCCCTTAACCTTTTAAATGAATCCTCGCTTGCTTTTATTTCTACTGTAATTTTATTTTCTTAACTAAGAAATCCATTTTTAAACACGATTTAGAAGATTAAAATTTTAAAATGAAATTACAAGACAGCACGGGGCCATAAGAAGACAGCATGGAGCTCTCAAAAAACCAAGGCAGCATGAAAAATAAACTTTTTAATTTTTTATATATTTTTCTTTATTATCTCAAACTTAACAAGTTTCACCCCTCATGGGCCCATACGAAATCGGGTGATTTCTGAGAAAAATTTTCATTTTTTTTATTTTTTATAAGTGTATGTGTTTTATTTCTATTTTTTCGAAAAGTAAAATTTGATAGTTTTTAACTTTATTTTTATTTTATCTTTTTTAAAAATAAAAATAAGATAACAATTGCATTTAAAAATTAAAATTTATAGTGCGGTAGATCAACGTGAGCCTTTATATGTATAAAATAATTCATAGTGCATTTGGCAATAATATAAAAATGTTAAGCTAAAACTTTTAACTGTTTCACAATTATAATCATTTTTTTAGATCTTTATATATAAATATCTTATTTTTTATTATTTTTACACAACTATCTAATCTATTTTAATTTTATTTTTTTTATTTATTATTATTACCTTTATTACATTATATCGTTTTCTTTCAATTCAAAAAATCTAAAAGTGTTATCTTTTTCCGAACACGCACTAAAAGATTAAAAAAAAAATTGGGCAACGGGTAAATTATAGACCAAACTAATTAAGCTTTGAGGGACATGGTAAAAAAAAAAAAAAAGGATTTTTCTTAGATATATCCATTACTTGACCTTAATTTCAAATATACTTATTGTGTTTCAAAATTTTTAAATATACTCGTTACGTTTGTATATAATCCAAAAAATGTACACTCGGTCACCGACGTTAATTAACGTCATTAGTCCATTTGTAGAATTACAAATATACTTATCAAATTTAAGAATAGATTTAAAATTTTGAGTATCATAACTCACCACCGCTACCTTAATTGCACAAGAGCTTTAAATATAGTAAGCTTCAATTTTATTCTCATTTTGTTTATTTCATTTTTTATTATCTTACACCAAAAATATTTGTTGGCATTTAAAAAATTGTAAATAATATTTAAATGTATAATTATTAATTTATTTAATAGCCTTTAATGAGATGGGCATTTTTAAAAATATATCTAAACATAGCGAATATGGGTGTATTTAGCAATTAATAGAAAATGTCAATTTAAATTTTTCAATCTAAAACTTTTCATTATCCACAACTATCATATTTTTTAATTATTTTTCATATTTTTCTATACAGTTATTATAATTTTCAATCATTTATACGTAATTATCCATACAACTAACCTGTATATTTTAATTTTATCATCTTTACTATTCATTATCATCTGTCTCGCATCATTTGATAGTTTTTACTCTGTGAAATTTTTCATCGAAAAATTTATACAAATCGACGAGTACAGCTGTGATTAACGTCAAAAGTAACGATTACATCAGTGAAAAGCTCAACCAAAAAAACACTGCACTGTTCATCCAAGAAGCGCTCCGGCTTCCGACAATTCTAGCACCATTCCCTGAATCCCTATTTCGGCCTTCTCCATCTCTTCATCAAACGTCTTTCTGCGGCTGCGAAAAAGAAAAATCAGGATTTTCTCCCTCGACCATCTCATCAAAACCCAATCAAAAACCCATCGCGTGGAGGAAGCAGCATTAGGTATTTGTAGTTTTTTTTTTTTTCCTGGTACTCTCCCTTGCATTTTTTTTTCTTTCTTCGTTTGTTTTTCTCGGTAGAAAACGTGCAGTTTTGTTCTGTCACTAGTTTTCTGGATTCATGCTTGCTTGCTGGCTACACTCCATCACTATTCGGTCATGAGTCGCCATCATGTTTCCACCTTCAATCCCTTAATCACATCTCCTGAGTGCACACTGTTTTTGCCATGGACAATCTACTCTTAACTGATTTTTGTGCAAATTTTTAGAAGGCGAGGGACATGGCATCTCAATTCTTAAAGGATGTCAAAACCATCTACCATCATCAGGAATCCCAACTTGTGCAATTAACCATTGTAGTTTTCTTTAGATAAACTGAAACCATGCAAATTAGTTTGAATTTTGAAACATGAAAACTCAGTCTGGAAAAAATCCTATTGTGAGAGACAAATCGGGATGTCATTTATATTCAGAAAAAAGGGATGTCATTTATAAGAAAAAGTTGTTACTTCTTGGGTATCCTGACAAAGACAGCTTGAACTACAGATCACAGGCCAAGTAGTTAGCATTTGGTTGTAGGATTCTGAAACTTGTGATTTACTGCCTCTAGGATTTTAATTACATGGAATTTGGTGAGTAGGACTATAGGATTTCATGGGTATACTTATGTCGATTGTTTTTGGGGTGCCTCAAAAAATGCCAACGTTTACGAATAAATAGATGTAGACCACGTCCAAAATCTCAAGCTTATTCACACGGAGGTAGGTATGGTATGCCTCAGAAGCACTACTGCTAGTTGTTCTTAAGATAATCCATATTAACACGAATATTGTCAATTCTAGCAATTAAGCCTGTCCATCAGTTGCAGCTCTCGCAAGTTCATGCGGGTGCATAAGTTGCCATGTGGTCATACAGAATCATGGGTTTAAGCATATGAACATGTTTCGGCATCTCTTTTGTCTAAAAGTTCATAAAAATCTTACCTCGCTCTCAATTGGATTTGATTCAGTACCAAATTGGCAAAGCAAAGCAAATGAAGACGGAGGAGTCAAAGACAGAAAGCATGTCCTGCTATTTCAATCTTCCATCAGAGGTTTTGGAAATGATCATTTCCCAACTTTCCTTCAAGGATCGCATTCGTCTTGCCACTGTCTGCAAGAGCTGGCAGTTGGCTTCCATTGCTGTCACGGCACAAGAAAAACGTCCTTTGTTTATAGCACTCTCCCGGGAAGGTAAAAGAACATGTAGAATATATGACCCATGGAGCAAGGAGCTCCTACTGATCCACAATTTATGGGATCCTATGAGTGAATCAGTTGCCTGCTCAGCTTATGGTTGGCTGCTGCTGGTGGATCATTGTTATCGGCATGTGTGTTTCTTGCATCCTTTTTCAAGGGCAAGAATTCAGCTCCCTGATCTGGAGATGCCAATATGCACAGAAATTAGCTTCACTGTCTCTTCTTCTCCAACTTCTCCAGCATGCATTGTTTTTTCAACAACAACTGATAGTGCCCATGTTCTATGCATAAGTATATGTCGCTTCGGAGAATCAACATGGACTTATTACAGATGTGCTAGCAATTTGTCCGTCAATTCGCGAATCTTGCCATGGTTCTTTGATTCAGTTTTCCACAATGACATTCTCTATTTCCTTACTGGAGAAGAGTTGATAACTTTTGATGCTAGGGATGGAACTTGGAAGATTTATAATCTAAGAGCAATGATGAACGCACAGACCAATCAGTTGCTAATGGGCAATGATGTTGGCTCAAAACATCTGTGCAAGGTTGAGGGAGAGCTTTTCTTTATCATTCAGACAAGCAATGGCATCCTTGCGCTCAAGATGGATAGCAACATGATGATGAAAGAGTCAGATTTGCCAGAATATACATTCATCCGCTTCATCCTCAACACAATGGTCTTCATTAATGGAAGCAAGAACTTAGTTCCAAGTAAAATGGAAGATGGACATAGACTTCATTTGCTTCGTCGCAATGTGGAAAATGCAGAGTTACTGTATGCGGGTAACTATGGGATTTGGCTTGAACCTTTAAATTTTCAGCAGCCTTTGCATAGAGAGCTACAATGGTCTCACGAACAAGCAATTTAGAAATGGTTCCCAAGTGTTTTTATTTGTATGTCTTGCCTTTTACCTGAGCATGTACTTCTGATTCTCTGTTTTGGCTCATTTCTGTGAATTTAACTATGACTTCTCTTGTTGTGATAACTTTTCTCTCTAACATAGTTTCATTAGCCATTAATTTCTTTTCCATTGTCAGAAAGCAAGTGGGCACGTGATAGCTTCTTTAAGTAATTCATTGGGCTAACTACTGAAGTACTTTTTTCCATTATAAGTTTTTCCTATCTACACACCCATACCCCATCTCCACCCACCCACACCAAATAAATTGTGAGATTGGCACCTGCAATACCATGCTGATGATTCATGTCAAGTAAATAACCTGATTCAAATCCCTTGCCAGGAGCAGTACCGCATTGTAAAATTGAAAACCCTGTGGAGAATTTGTCTTCTATAGCTATTTGTTGAAAAAGAATTCGAGAAATGAGTCTGCGACAACACTGGAAGCATCTTCTTGTTCGCGCTTAGCAGTGCAAGAGACTTTCCTTCTTACAATCTTTTCAAAGGCAAGATTGGGAGGCTCCTTCTCACACCGTAAGGTGATACTTCGGCGATTTTAAAATTTTAAAATTTTATTGAGGAATGATCACCATTTACATGATAGTTAGCGGAATACAATGGCATGGTTATGCACTTATATTGTTATATGACTTAAATGTTGTGGGTATGGGTGCGTATAGTGATAAAACTTTTAGATAAACAGTTTTGGGTGTAAAAGTTTCTAAAAATGGGAGAATGACATGATATGATATAGATAATGATAAAAAAAATAAAGAAAATAAAGTTAAAGTAAATAGATTAGTAGTATAGGTAACTATGTAAAATTGATTGAAAAGTATGATAGAGGTGAAGAAATAATTAAAGAACAAAGTTGTTTTGGAGAGTAGTAAATTTTAAATTAAAATGTTTTGGTTTTAAAAGTTTTATAACTCAATAAACGCACCCATAGGGTGTGTTTGTTTTACTCTAAAGCTTTTCAATAAAAAATTTTTAATATAAAATTTCTCAATCTCTGCAATTACATTATTTTTAACTATTTATTCAGATATTCTTATACAATTATCTAACTTTTAAATTATTTTTACATAACTATGCATACAACTAATCTATTTATTTTAATTTTATTCTCTTTTATTCTCTTTACGTATCATTGTCTCGATTATAGTGCATTATTTTTTCTTATATTAAAAATTTTTTTATCCAGAAGTTTTATTATTTCATGAACACACCCTTTGGCAAAATAAATAGTTTTAAACACATTATGGAAAAAAATAAAAGCGGAAAAGGTTGCATGATACCAGTTGTAGAGGGAAGTTGGCCTTAAATCAGTTTCCCTTTAATATAATGTAAACAATCAAATAAATGCAAGACTTTTATGACCCATAATCTTAAAACATATAATTTTAATGAACTTTAGGGGATGTTTGTTAATTGATATTTTGTGGGATTGTGGAATTGGCTGGAAGTTAAAAATAGAATATTTTTGAAATTATGTGATTTATAAGAAATAACAGGGATATAGTTATAATAAATAAGTTTAATGGAGGTGGTTGGTATAAAAAATAATTGAAATATAGATGTAAAAAATGAAAAAAAAATATGATTGTTAATGGAGTAATTATTGGCCTTTAAAAACAAAATCTCACTCTCTCTCACTTTCATAACTTACACTTAGATATTTACACTTATTGTGAATTATACACGAATCCAATTAATATGAATTTTTATGTTATATAAATATCAACGGAGGAGAATATGACGAATGGCTTAATGTAAAATAAAATCTTAAGATAATAAAAAATAATAATAAAGAAACTCAACCAATTGCATGAGAGAAGATTCCTCTTTTACAGGGGACTTGGCCATGTTCAAGATGAGATAAGATTTTCATTCTTTTCCTTTTTTTTTCATTTTCAAAAATATAATAATTTATTTTTTCTCATTTCTTTTTTACTTTGCTAAAAATATGCAACAACTCTTTAATCTAATTTTTTTAAGGTGTGTTTGTTAACAATAAAAAGTTGTCAAGTTAAAACTTTTTATTCCCCACAACTACTCTATTTTTTAATTATTTATTCACATTTTTCTATACAATTACCTTACTTTTCAATCATTTCTATACAATTACCAATACAACAAACCTATCTATTTCAATTTTGTCCTATTTATTCCCCATCATTACCCCTATCATATCACATCATTTGACAACTTTTCATTTCTGCAACTATTCATCAAAAGTTTTATTTATTCCCAAATACACCCTTAATCTCATTACTATCATATTCCAGCATCCCAATTAGGTAATATAATTTTGCCTTCCAATAAGGCTTTAATTAGCTTTAGTCAGAGGAGATGTGTTATTTTTAAATATATTTTTCTCAAAACCATGATTACATACAGCGCACATTGCATCATTATATTTATTTATTTATATTAAATTTTTCATAAATATATTTTCCTAAGTGTATTTAACTCTTATATTAAGTTTGTATCATTTTACAATATTTGAATTTTTATTTTTAAAAGTCATCTGTTTCAAGGGCATTTAAGCCATTTGTACCCCTTAAAAACCTAATTTTTTAAAAAAAATTATAAACTTATGAAAGAATTGAAATATGCTAAAACTTGGTACGTAGGTTAAAGTAAAACGATCTTCTTAAACCGGTTGGAAATCCGGCAATTTTCAATTGGTCAAGACACCTTTTTTTGTTTTTTTTTTATTTTTTATAAACGTGTTAATCTAGTTATGTTTAAATAATTTAAAAAAGAATTAGATACCTTTGCATTTAAAAATAAAATATATATATATATATACATCTCCAAAAATGATAAAATTTGATTTATAAATTAAACATAACTAAATTAACATGTTTATCAAAAAAATTTCAAAAAAAACAAAAAAAAAAAGTATTTAGACCAGTTGCAAATTGTCGAATTTTCAATCGGTTTGGGAAGATCACAACTCCAGGTTAAATACACTTGGAAAAGTATATTATTAAAAAAATTAAAAATAAATATTACAATGCATGGCCGACATGCGATGAATCACATATAATAATGGATCTTTTTCTTATTGCATTCTAGAGTTTAATAAGCGATGTAAAAATTCATGAAAGTGAATTGATTGGTTGAAATAGAATATGAATCCTTCTTAATAAAAAATCAACGTAACCCGGGTGATTGTAGTAAATTTTTTATTTTTTCTTTAGGTGATTTTTTTAGGTTAAGGATTTTCTTGGGAAACAAATTTTCTTATGTGCTCTCGTGATATTCACGACCATCTTTAAATCTTTATACGGAAAATCAGTGTGTTTGTTATTGCAACCCCAACGGTATTTAGGGTATGTTTGGCAATGGTTCAAAAGTGTAAAGTTAAAATTTTCAATCTAAAACTTTTCACTTTCCAGAACTATCATATTTTTTAATTATTTTTACACATTTTTCTATACAACCACCCTACTTTTTAATCATTTTTACACAACTACCCACACAACTAACCTATCTATTTTAACTTTATCATCCTTACTACTCATCATTATCCCTTTCATATCACATTATTTAACAACTTTTATTCTTCCAAACTTTTTTATCAAAAGTTTTATCCATTTCCAAACACACCCTTGATCCTTTTAAGGGTGAGTTGGGAATACTCCATATCCTCACTCGATCTTGTCGTGTCAAGTTGTCAACTGAGTTCCTCCATGTCACTTCCCCCGTTGTTCAGCCTTTTTTCGTGGGAGATGTATTTATTAAAATATCAAGTTCATTTATTTATATAAATAGTTATATTTTTTTATTGTTACTTCATGAACATATTATCTTAGGTGTATTTAATTTATACACAAAATTTTTCCATTTTACAATACTTATATATATATTTAAATCAAATATTTTAAGGGGTGAAAATGATTTAAATGCCCTTGAAATTGATTTTTTAAAAAATAAAATATAAATACATATAAGTATTATAAAATGACAAAACTTGGTA
>JAXCLR010000050.1:23600262-23610725 GCA_035584095.1 Annona squamosa | reverse complement strand
ATTTACCGGGGGCGTTGCGAGAATCGAACTCGCGACCTCTCGCACCCGAAGCGAGAATCATACCACTAGACCAAACGCCCAGATGACTAAGTTGTGACTTTATTTATTCTATAAAATCTTTTAATTTTTGCTCTCTACGACTATTTGAAATTACGAGTGTGCTTGTTATTAAATAAAACTTTTTCCCAAAAAATTCACTATTCATAAATATATAATTTTTAATTATTTTTATATAACTTTCCGTACAAATAATCTATGAATTTTAACTTTATTTTTGTTATTTCTTATTATTATCTCTATTATGTCACATTATTCTCTTTCATTTGGACAATTGTTAGATAAAAATTTTTTATTCAAAAGTTTTATTACTTCTCAAACATACCTTGCATATTGAAAAATATTATATTAGTCCAAGCTAAACAAATGTACCGCCTAGCTCACCTCAAAAAACTTATTTAAAAATATTTTTTTAGTTTTTCTCAACACACTTATTTATCTAAGTATATTTAACATCTAAACTAAGTTTTTTACCATTTTGAAAATGTATATATATTTTTTGAGATTTTTAAACATTTACGTATATATATGTATTTAAAATATTCATATCTTTAAAATCTAAAAAAATATACACATTTTCAAAAATGTTAAATTTGATTTATATGTTAAATATACTTAGACAAACAAGTGTACAAAAAAAAAACTTTAAAAATATTATTGTAAATGGGTATTTTTGAAGCTAAGCTAAGCGAAACATTTTCTTAGTTTGGGCTAACAGAATGACTCCTCTTGTATATTTTGTTTAATTCTTATTTTTTCAAACATACATTTTTATTTTGAGAATTCAAAAATATAAAAATCTAGAAAATATAAAATTTGTGCATAAAAATTCATGTTTTTAATGAAAAAGTCATGCTTTTTTGATAAAAATTCATGCTTTTAGCAACATATAAAAGCCAAAAATTTTTAAAAAATTTAAAGTTCATCTTAGTGATAACTCGCGAAAATGCAAGTTATCATGACCCATTTTAGACTAGTTTTGCGTGTTGGTCTAAGAGAATGTGGTTAGTTTACATTCATTTAGCTTAGTTTTCACTCACTTTGCATTTTATGAGCAGTATATTGTTATTATGCATTTTTAGTATAAAATACGTATTTTTTATTCATTTATTTAATTTTAGTTAATTTTGCAGGAAGAACGGACAATTATAGGTGGGCGAGTGAGTCGAATGAAGAACCAAGCCAAGTGAAGAAGCAGGCAGGCTAGCGCTTAGGCGTCGACCTACATGTCTTGGCCAGATGTTCCAGCATCTCACATAGCAGCTTGGAGCGCCTAGGCGCCACCTCACTAGCATGCACAGGCATCTCGAAAAGTTTCTAAGTCACACAGCATCTAGGGAGTTGGCACCCAGGAGCCAGCTTGGGGCGCCTAAGCGCCACGGCGAATCCACACATGTGTGTTTCTACACGTGTGTCGTACAAACTAAGTGAATTAAATAGATACTTAGGGATTTGTGCTAGGAGAGAGAGTCGACGGAGCAGTCGCAGAGAGAAGGAAAAGGACTTCGTTTCCAGCACAATCTAAAGAAGATATTTGATCTTGTTGGTGGAAGCTCACAAGATTCAGTTTTTTTTTCTCATTCTCTTTCCTTTTCTTTATTTTCTCAAAATACTTTCATCTTGAATGTAATGGATGATGATGTCATGTCTTTGAGCTAAACTTTCATAGATGGGAAGTTTTGATGAATTGATATCTAACGATATTGTTTGGTTCTTTACAATTCATAAATGAATATTTGATTACGATATGATTGTGTTGTGTGGATTTACTCTTACATACGTGGTCTAATATTTTTTACAAGATTAGCTAACCTGTAAGTTAATTTAATTGCAGGATTCATCCTCGAAAAAGAAAAATCTCCACCAGATCCATATGTAGAGCATAGATTTATTATTTTGTTAAGGCGAGTTGTATAATAGATAAGAATATACCATTAAACTCTATGTAGTCATGAACAGGTTATGCATCTATCAATTCCATTTCATTTAATTGCATGGGAACATAACAATTGAGTGTTGTGTAATTAGCTTTATATGTGTTGAAAGATATATATAAAGATAATTAAACTTGGATTAGAAAATTCCTGTACAATCTAAAGAAAATGAACCAATTTGATGTAGTTTAGATTCAAGGATTCCCAGATATCCTATCTTCTTCCCCATCTGATAATTCCTTTTTAGTATTCCCGCTATTTCATTAAACTCTTTTCTATTCTTTTATATATTTTGTATTTTTAACCTCAATTGTGAAATCTCTTTCTACTCACTAAAAGCAACTGAGCTAATTAATAATCTTAGTTAAACTACATCTTTGTGGGAACGATACTTAACTCACTCTTCATTACTTGATCAGCATGTATATTTGCATTAAAATGAGCATTTTAATTAGACATATCTGCAACTCGTTACTAAGCATGTGCATTGAGATCAAATGCACATGTTTTCAAGCAATCGGAGTCCTTATAATAGAGTATTATGTTAGTGCTGTAATAGCCTACATAAAAAAAGAGGAAAAATTAATGATTATTTATAAGTAGGTCTCAAGTTAAATATTATGGGATACATTTTAAAGTCATGCAAATAAGATGCAAGGCTAGAGTAGATAATATTACATCATGAGACCCATAACTCATAAGCCCAACAGTCATTTTTATGGGCGTGCCAGGCACAATGGTTGTTTTTCTAGGTCCGTACGTGATGAGTAGTATCAAAGCAGTTTTCCCTCCAACAAATGTGATTCGGAGTGTTGAGTCGATGAAAGCCATGCCCGCAGGCAGAAGCCCATAGTGGAGTTGTGATTCAAAGACAAATCAGGAAGAAGCTCGTGGGCTTGTAATAACCCTTCACTGAATCTCACATCGAAAATGGAAGAAAGTTTTTGGTTATTTATAAGTGAGTATCAAGTTAAACATGAGAGACGTATTTTACAGTTGTGCGACTAAGTTGCCAGACCAGATTAGATAATATTACACTGTAAGACCCACAATTCATAGGCCCAATGATCATTTTTCTAGGTCTATATGTTCTGTGTGTCAGACCAATGGTCTTCTTTGGCGTCTATGTGTCACGTGCTGTATTTTATATTATGTATATAAATTATTTGTATAGTGTTTTTATGTGAGAGTGGATGATGAATGTGAAAGAAAGTATGCATTATTTTCATATAAATACTTATAAGAGTCTTATTTATCATTATATTAGTTAGAAATTCAATAAAGTCTTGTATAGTGTTTTAATAATGCGTAAGAGAGGTAGATATTAGGGTGTTTTTGCTTGAAATGAGTAAGAAGTATTTTATACATATTTTGTTAACTAGTTCATCATAATATATTCATATATTTCTCTAGTAATTTTTACTTATTGGTTGAAGAGTTTTTCATGAAAATTTTGGCATCTCTTCTGTATGACACTGTTGATATTTATTTACGTTATTTTATTATATGTGTTTCCACAATAGTCCTCATAAATTCGAATAAGATTTTCTTACATATTATATTTTCTTGGACAAATAAATCTCATTCCTATGTTGTTTGGATTATTTTAATCATTTTTGCATTTGCATCCATAAAATTTTTCAATTTTGCAGTTTCCTTCAAAATTCTTCCTGGTAATAATTTTTTGCAATATATATAATGTATTTTAATTATTATTACATATATGTCCATAAAGTTGAAACATGATCAATATGCTATCGATGTGTTTACCTGTGTGCGCGCCCTCGTAAGAGTCTTTCAAACCTATGTAAGACGAGAGCGCACATGTACTATTGTTATAAATTATAATTTATTATATAAGAACAAATTAAAATTAGAATTTTCAAATTATTGCAATATAAGGATACTATTATATGTTGAAAATAGTTCATTTATTATATTATTTTGTTAATTAATATTATTATTACAGTTTAATGTTGGGTAAAATGATTAAATGCTTCATATTTTAATTTTTATATTTACTGTCCATGAGACTAGAAATGTAACATTAATTATTACAAATGTTGTTAAAATTGGATCAAATTGGCCAGTCTCTGACGACCTGACTTACCTGGTTTCTAGTTGGCCTCACTAAGCCAGCATTGACCTATTGAAACACCGGTTCGATCTGATTTTCCTCAAATTAACTAGTTCACGCTTAAACAAAGTCATTTTACGGTGTGTTCAAGAAATGATAAATTTTTTTATAACAAAATGGCTTAGGGTTCTAGCTCTTCCTTCATAGCAAAGAATCTTAACACTCAAATTATTGCAAAAAACATCTTTACACATTTCGATAGATATGCAAGATGGGGAACTATCTAACCAAGAATGCATGGATAAATCCTCATCCATAGTGAAATCCACAAGTGTGTGGACAACTTTGTTGCATGTTCTTAATACACGAGAGAATTCACAAAAGTTGAATTGGTTGGTGTATGATCTGATCTTATCTAGTACATATTTGATTGTTGATTGAATCTAACCTATTTTATTAAGAATTGATAAAGAAGTAAAGAGTCACATTAAAAAAAATACATTATCTATGGATATTTCTGCGCCCGCTCGACTACCGATAACATTTCATAAACTTCCATCATTAGTGGTTCAGTTCTTCTTGGCTTATACCAGCATTTCGTTGCCAATAGCATGTCTCTAATAACTGCCCCTATTCCAAAACGACTAGTTTCCCTCCAACATTTTATGTCTATATTGATCTTCCTCTTTTCTGATTACTTAACTGGAGAATTATATCTTTCACAACTGTAGGAATTTCATTTCTTAACCAGTTAGATAAGTCGGGGTCAAAAGCCTCACTAGTTCATGAGCAATAGCAGAATAGATGTGTGGATCCTCTTGCTCAGAGTGACAGAAATTACATCAAGGATTAATCTGCATACCTCTATTTCAGCAATTTGTTCTTTATGGGAATAACATTCCAACCAAATATTTTGATTTTGTTTGGGAGCTTTAATTTCCAAACAACTTATAGCCCCTCCCTTTTATCTGATCTTCCATGGGAGAATTCAACCAGCATCTGTTGAAATTTTTTATATCCTAATTTCACTCTATACCTCTTATCGGGTTCATCTGGCCAATAAATGTTATCATTTTCAATCACCAAAAGAATGAGAACACATTTAATGACTTCCTAACCCACTTCACCTACAACTGCTCTAACCAACTCTTCTTTCCAACACCTTTTGTTCCAATCCACCAAAAGCTTCAATCTTCGTTTCCACAAAGAAATTGTTGGGTAAGGGGCTAACAGCAACTAGCTCATGATGGGTCCATCTATCTTGTAGAATCTTAACAATCTCACCATTTTCAATTCTTAGACAACAATATTTTTTCAGAACATCCCTGGCTTGAATAATACTCTTTCATACACATGATGCATTAGCCATTACTCGGCAGTTCCAAAAATTCCCATCTGAAAAATACTTCCCTTTCAAAATCATGTAGTATAAGGTATTTTGATTTGTCATTAGATTCCATGCGTGTTTGGTAAGGATAGTGTTAGGCCCGTGTGAAATTAATAAATGAAAGAGATAAAAGTAGGAAGAAAGATAAAAAAGAAGAACATGATGGATTACGCACACCATTAAAAAATAATCCAAATAAGACATCAAAAATTATAATGGTTCAGTTTAACCCACCTACTCCACTCTCAAAGCTAACGCTTTGACTTGGGTATTCACTAGTCAACTTAGAGCTTGAAGTTACAGTGGTATGATGTCAATCGTCTTCTGGATTACACAAATAGCTCCAGGTGGCACATAAATTTTTTCACAAATCACAATGAAAGCTTTCCTTTTGAATTAAACAGTCTCTAATTCAAAGTAAAATAAACAAAAATAAAATAAAACTTACAACCATTCGAACAACACAGAAGCACAGAGATGAAGCTCCAGTAGAATAGTCACAACGATTTTCAATATGTTACTTCTAATAGATGGACAGAGAATCACAGAGAACACCTTAAGACAATTTTGCACTTTTGAAATGATTTTTTATGAATTAAATTTTCAGTTGAAATTTTTTCCCTATTTATAGTTTTAAACCTCCAAAACCATCAAGAGAAATTTTTCTCCACCAAATCAGCAATTAATCAGATTTTTCTCAAGAACATGTAACAATTTAATAAACCAAGACAACTCATCATAACAAACTAACCAATTTGTCATGTTATCATCCAATGATGTATCCATAGATCGCTCTAAAAAACTATCAAAGTTTCAGCAAAAAACTGTTGCGTTTCAAGGAAAAATGTTAAAGTTTTTAAATCAGAATTGCTAAAGTTTTACAGAAAAACCTAAGGGAATTCACAGCACAAATTCATGCTAACTTATTACAATCATTCACTTCAAACCAAATACAATCAAACACATTTTAAACATTAAATTCTTAACCTGTTTATCATTAAAATATTATAACTTAAGGGATAGCAATATTGAAAGTATTGAAATCCCAAAAACCCATACCTCCACCTATTGTAGAAATACATATATCCTTCTAGCTAATTCAACTTATCTTCCTTTTTCCATTCTTGTCACCCCATTAGAATTTACCTATTAGTGCATTTAAATCATCACAAAATGATTTTGGAAGTTTGAACATTCCAATCCAATCCAAGTTTAACCCATTTTCATTCCAACAAAACCCAATCTAACCCAATCCAAACCTAATTCAATTTAGGCCAACTACGAACACACTTTTAAACCTAATTTGCCCTATCACAAATAAATTAAAAAAATATCGACAAAATTATATTACAGTCATACATTTTTTATTGACATATATACATATAAAGTCATTTAATATTATAAATTAGTATATACATAATCCTCACAATATGGATGAGCCAAATATTACCCTCATAACTAAAGGGACGTAAACTGCTATTGCGACGTTTTGAACCCACGTACAACACTTATGGTACTAGTGTGGTTCACCATTAAGGCAGGGCCTCAGTGTTTATTACTTAAATTTATATTTAAAAATTAAAAAAATAAGTTATACACAACAATCATGCCAATGTTACTCAAATCATAAAATAACACACACATAAGTCATAACTTCAATAGGAGATTTCTTGTTGAACTTTTTTGCTCATTTATGGGTTTTTGCTCATATATATTTTCAAAATTTTAGTAATTTTCACCTTTTTAATTATAAAAAGCTTCATTTAATAAAAATTTTATCCAAAATTTCTAAATAAAGATCTTTTGCTAAAATTATCGCAACAAAATGTTAAAGATGAATTAGGGGTCTAGAATAAATTTTTGGACTATATGTGTATACAATCTGTCAATAACCGGAGTATTGCTTTTAATGCTTTACCATCTGTATTCTCGGGGCATCAATTCATGGTTGCCACATAATGTTTTAATGCACACCAGGGCGGAAAACCTCATTTTTTATATATATTTTTTGATTTTTTAAAAATTATTATTATAGTTGTATTTAATCTATAAGCCAATTTTTACTATTCTTAGATATATATATTTTTGATTTTTTAAAAAACAAAGGTACTTTATTCATTTTTAAGTGACTAAAATACCCCTATTTTAAAAAAATCAAAAAAATATATTTATATATCTCTAAAATTTGTAAAACTTGATACATAAGTTAAATACAATTATATTAATAATTTTATAAAAAAATTTCAGAAAAATATTTAACATAATGAGGTTTTGCACTCTGGTGTATTGAATGATAACTTATGGTTGTCTCAACTCAGGTTTGAACAGCGCCGAAAACCGGAAACTCTTTGGGGCCAACCCAGCCAGCGCTTGTTTCTCCTCCGGCGACAAAAGACGGCAAATCCGGCCCGTCCATCCAAGCAGCGACGGAACCACCAGATCTAGCCTCCCATCCCAATGGTTATTGGAAAAATCAACTTGCCCTGTTGTCTAGCCCGTCAGTGATCCGTCATCAATCATCTTTAGCAAATCCATCTTCTACCTTCATCCACACAACCAAGACCGCCTCCTTCAGCATCTCGCCAGTGGCCAACTTTGCAAGCCTCATAATTTTGTCCAGATCTGCCCAATCCAGACGTCAACAAATATTGTGATGACAGTCATTAATTCCAGTGGCTTTGCAAAATTCCAGCAAGCCAAGCAAAAATCTAGCAGCCCCGTGCTTCTCTCTCTCTCGATTCCAGCCAGATTCAAGCAAGTTTCCCCAAATCGTTCTCGTTTTCAATTATCACAATAGATGGAGAAACGGGTAAGATTGGTTGACCCAACCCGACTTCAACCCAACTCAAAAACCGGGTCTAATCCAACCCAATTTTCCTAGGATCATAATACAATGCACCCGAGTGCAAAAATCTATTTTTTTTATCTTTTTATTAATTTTCTTATACAATTGTTGATCTAGGTATATCTAACACATGTATCAATTTTTACTATTTTAGATACTTTTAGATTTTTTATTTTTAAATCAGTGCCTTTTTCAATTCATAAATTACGAAAATACCATTGATTTTAAAAAATAAAAAATATATATTTAAAAGTCTTCAAAAATTGTGCCTATTGATATATATGTTAGACATCTAGATTAACGATTATATAAAAAATTATTGAACAAAGTTAGACACTTAGATTAACAATTATATAAAAAATTATTGAACAAAATTAAAAAATCGGGGAAATGCACCCGAGTTGACTTAGTTTCAGGTACACCCAGATACAAATACAC
This sequence comes from Annona squamosa, assembly GCA_035584095.1. Lineage (NCBI taxonomy): Eukaryota > Viridiplantae > Streptophyta > Magnoliopsida > Magnoliales > Annonaceae > Annona > Annona squamosa. Next base: position 23,601,987 of record JAXCLR010000050.1, on the reverse strand, counting down.
ATTTTTTATTTGTTTTTAAAATTTTGTTTACACGATTGTTAATATTGGTGTTTTTAACATATGTATCAATTTTTATCATTTTTGAGATTTTTAAATTTTTAAAATTTTAAAAATCATATTTTTAAATTTTTAAAGATTAGTGACATTTGGTAATTTTTTTTTAGATTTCAAATTTTCTATTTTAAAAAACTGGTGACGTATTTAGTAAATTTTTTATTTTTAAAGATCAATGATATTTTTAGTAAATTTTACTAAAAATGTTACTAATTTTTAAAATTAAAAAATCTATAAATCTCAAAAAATAGTAAAAGTTGATACACATATTGAATATATATTTTTAAAAGTATATGTTAAATATACTTAGATTGATAGTTATGTAAAAAATTTTGAAAAATAAATAAAAATGAATATTTACACTCTTGTGCACCTGACGGGGTCCCTTTTTCCAACCCATATTTGAACTCAACCCAACCCTAGCTCAGTTTGAATGGGTTGGGTTCAGCAACCCATGTACTCTCTTATTTATATCCCTTCAAACCTTAAAAATGCAGCACATGTTGTTAAGTTTATGCAGTAAGGTTATGCTAATAAATTTTAACTTCAATAATAAAAATTGTTAGAAAAATCAAATGTCTTATAGTGTCTAATTAAAATTATTTTGCACGTTATATAAAATATTCAATGAAGGAAAATATGATAAATGACTTTGATTAAAATATTATTTTTTTAAAACAAAAATTTAATAGAACTAGAGTCGTCAAGGTTTATAAAAGTTGATTTTCTCATGCGAAGCCGATGTAATTATAAATTTGGATTATTTATGTTTTTAGTTTCTTAGATTGAGTCGTGCATGGTCAAAATTGATTTTTTATTTGTATAATTATTTGCTTACATCCTTGAGTTGCAAAGAAGATCTCCTAAAATTTATTAAATTATTTTTTTAATCAAGCCACATATATTGGATGAATATATAAGAGAAATTGTCTTGTTAGCTAGAACCGAGCAAATGTTCCGCTCGATCCACATAAAAAAACTCATTTGTAACAATTTTTTTGATTTTTTTCATACACTTATTTATCCAAGTGTATTTAACACATAAATCAAGTTTTATCATTTTTGAATATGTGTATAGATTTTAAAAATCTAAAAATATATATATACATATAAAAAATAGTAAAACTTAGTTTACATTTTAATAAACAAGTGTACGAAGAAAAAAGTAAAAAAATATTATAAATAATTTTTTTAAGATAAGTTAAGTACAATATTTATTTAACCTAGTCTAACAATATCACTCATCAATATGTAAATGACAATATGGAATATATAAACCACAAAAGTGCACTTTAAGGAGGGACGATTAGACAACTGCCTCCGTCTAATTCGAGCCTTCGGTCTTCTATCTCAATGGCTTACATGTATTATGTACTTATGTTAGTTATTCCGTTGTCCAGGTGTAATTTAATTATTGCATTATTTTTGAATATAAAATTTTAAACTTTTATCTAATAAGTTTATTTTATGTTTTACATAAATTGCTAACATAGTGTCTTAGTCAGGTTCTCGTGAATGGTTGAATCGGTACGATCAGAATCACTTCGCTAATCAAGCCGGTTTTGACTTTTAGCCACATTAATTATAGGGTGTATTTGGTTAGAGGTAAAACTTTTGATGAAAAGTTTTTGAAGTAGAAGTTGTCAAATCAATAGAAAATGATGTGATATA
>JAXCLR010000050.1:23588928-23599830 GCA_035584095.1 Annona squamosa | reverse complement strand
TGTGTAGAAATGATTGAAAAGTAGGGTAGTTTGTATAGAAAAATATGAAAAAATAATTAAAAAATAGAGTAATTATGAAAATTGAAAAGTTTTAGATTGAAAAGTTTTGGTTGATATTTTTTTATCCTAAACAAATGCACCCATAGTTGTGAATATCGGATCGGAACGAGGATCTGGACGGTCCGGTCAGGCCTGGTTTCCAGTCGCAGGAAAGAAACCGGATCTAACCGGTTGAACCGGGGCGGTTCCCATTTTCCAGCCGGCCGGTTAAGCCCGATCGGCGGCGTATATTAAAAAAGCCCTCGATCCACCAATACTGCCGTAGTGCCGCCGCTCGATTTCAGATTTCCCCCTCCTGTTTTTCGACCAAACGAGTTTCCCCTTCCGGTTTTGCTGATTTTCCGTCTCTTCCCATCTTCGGGTCATCTGTCCGATAACAGCAGCCCCTCTCTTCCACTCCTCCGTGGTCCGTCTTGGACTCTCCGTCCAGCACCAGCATTAGATCATCAGGCCATTGAATTTCCGTCCGACAGCACCAGCTTATCAGCATACCATCGATTTTCTGTTCCGAGCACCCGCGTACCATCGATTTTCCGGCAGAACCAGGTAACAACTCACCTTCTTCTCCATCAGCAGGACCATGCCGGTGCCGGCTCTACTCGATGCCTGGATTTATACTTGATCTTTCAGATTTATGGTTGATGTGTACTTGCGCAGTAGTCACGTTGCCCTCACGGTTTGGTTGTGATGCTCAGAAAGACGATAATACCACTATTAAATTCAAATTTCTGTTTTGATTGTTGTTAAAACAAAAAAATTCCTATTCTGATTTTTTAATTTGAATTTGTGTGTTGTTGAGTAACTTAGTTCAATCTATTAATCGAGTAATTTCAGAATATCCCAGCAGTGAATTATTTTCTGTTCTGTTTAATTCTTTAAATTATTTTCTGTTCGGTTCATTTAAGCTTTTAATTTCTGCTAGATTTCTAATTGCTATTTGAATTTCTGCCTAATTTCTGAATGCATGTCTGTAATTTGGTCCAGTTAAGCAGTCAAGTTGTGGACATATTTGATACTATTTGACCTTGTGAATGTTGTAAACAGATTTGAGGCCATTTGAGCTTGAAAATGTTTTTTTTTTTTTTTTGTTGTGCTTGTTTAAATTAATGATTTCTATTTTCAATTATGTTTGTTTTATGATTTTAATTGTGAGTCCGCGACTCAAAAAATATTTTACTTAATCGTAAAACTAAGATTATTTGAATTTTCTTTTTTGTTTTATAGGTATTTAAAATTTGAAACATCGAGTTCAAGCAACAATAGGATTTAATGTTTGCAAAGATATAATCAACAACATGAAGGTAAGTACACCATTTTCTTATTTCTCAAATTATGATAACAAACTCAATTATTGCATTGCTTTTTATATATGAATTTTTAAATATTTTATCTTATCTATCCATGATAAATTTTACATAGATTACTAATAGACTGGTTCAAACCGGTTGTTAGAAATGGTTAAACTGGTTGGTCCCTTGACCAGTTTGTTAACCAGTCCAGTTTTGACAACATTTTCTAGCTGACGTGTGAAGGCACCTTGTTCTTCACCATGCGCTTTTATTCTTTGCTTATATGTGTATTTTTATATTTTTATTTTTTTATCTTCCTGAAAGGCGCCCCAATGGCAGCAAGAAATTACTGTCAAGATATCTCTGCAGTCCCAATTTCGCGTCTTCTTCTCGAGGGATTTCTGACAGTACGTTTGATTTCTTGCTGACGCCGATTCAGTTCCATTACTTTTGGGATTCAATTTCAAGTCTTCTTGCTGTTGAATTGGAAAAAACCGAGCCTTTCACAGGCAGGTCTAGACTAGAAATCGACCGCCTGGGACGACGAGTATTTGGATTGAATCATTTGTTGAAGCTAATGTTGAAAATTGGGAAGAATTCTTATACTGGGAAGAATTCTTATACTATCTTGATTTTGGATTGAATCATTTGTTAATGCTAATTGCGAAAACTGGGAAGAATTCTGGCACTGTTGATGTTGATTGGCTTTTAGTTTCACAATATTTTCAAAAAATTTAAAATTTTCGGTCTTCCTGGAAAAGGTTTCATTTTGAAGCTTTGTCGGGCCTACTGGTAAAATATCAGAAATTAACCTACTTTGTGAGAAAAACAATGCTATTTTGAAGCAAACAAATGCAGAAAGACTCGTCAGAAAGTGGTCAGAATTATTTCACTAGGCTCAGAGTATTGGGAATTCAAAAAGGAAAACTGCATTACATGACGGTTGAACATTTTAAAATTTTAGCCACTCTAGTGATTGGTCTGATATATAAATGGAAGTTAACCTTATTTTAGAGGAGTCTTACTATTTTCCTATTTTTATATGGATGAATGCATCATCTCCCTGCGTCCCTCCCTGCCTCCCTCACTCTCTCTAGTTTGTTTACCTGTACTTGGAGATTTGATTCTCTTTTCCATTCATTCAATGTTGCGCATTTTTATGTTTGCTATAAATGGTTTGGAATCAGTGAGTGATTGAGTTAAGAAGACTAGTGTTTCATCTATTTTTACTGTTGATTTTTTAACACATGTTTGTGGTTTCTCAGTGCTTGCTGTTGTGCTGCTATTGATGAAGTCACAAGCATAAGTAGCATACAGCATACTGGGTAGTTGCCTAGATATTTATTCGAGATGGCTCAGCCAAGCAGCAATGTTAGTTCCATTCCAAAAACGAAAATGTTCTAGAAAAAGTTCTCTTTTGATTACCTTTACCATTTATCTGCTTACGTGAACCATTTTATTTGTGCTTATTGTGAATTTGAAGGCTATTGGAGTTGACAACACTCACAGAAGGAAATTCAACCGGGAGGAGTACTTAGAACGGGCACGTCAGCGTGAAGAGCAGGTTAGCTCATTCAAAAGATTAAACTTTGGTTTGATGCATATATTATTGGTGCTTTCAATCTACTTATGCCACTTGTGCTTTGTGATTCAGGAGGAGAGCCGACTTAAATCCAAATGTAAGCATGTTGGTTGATATATGTTTTCTACCTTTGGGGCTTTCCAGCTTGGTGAAATATGAGTATTTGAATTTAGAGGCATCAAACTGTAAATTTAAAGGCATCAAACATTCACTTTATAAACCATTACATGACTTCATATATTTTGATTATTAAGTTGTCTTTCTCCCTTCTTCCATCAAACTCAATCCTATGCAGCGAAACCACCTCCAATTCAAAGGAAACCCTTGAAGCACAGGGATTATGAAGTTGATCTAGATTCGCGCTTGGGAAAGACCCAGGTTAGCTGCAATTCTGTGTTCTATCTTGCATCATGTATTGTGACTAGATTTTAATTTCTCAAGGTGATTTCGTGGATGATTGTTTTACTAACAGCTCTTTATGATGTTTTTCCTGCAATTTATAGTATTTCAATTTTTCTAGAACATATGTATATTTTTTCTTTTTGGTTATTGCGTCATATCCTCTGGCTTTAGTTCTCCACTCAGGCTCCAGCACAACCTGCAATTTTTTATGAGTTTGTCATATTATTTGCTCTCTGCAATCAGGTCATATGTCATTTCTATTGTTTTATGTGGTCATTTGCATATCTATTATTTGGTATTTATTTTGAGTATAGATTTTAAATTCTGATGTATCTATCAATGAAATAAATGAAGTATGCGACGGAGATCATTGAGTATCTGCACTCTAACTATGGATCCTCAGCTGATTAGACCTTCTGGCATCTTTTCCATTTTTGAAGTTTACCTTTACCATAAGCCTTGTGTCAGTGCTAGCATCTCTGTGCTATAAATTCTCTTTCAGAGAGACCATGACTGGTTTCGGATATTAGTATCTGGTCCTAACTTTTGGGTTCGTTATTGTAGGTTGTTACTCCTATAGCACCTTTAAGCCAACAGGTATTTTCTTCCCCATCTTTTGTTTTTAAGCACTTGGGAGTTTGGTCACAACCTTCCCCTAATTAATTGGAGCTGGCCTCCTGAACTGTATTACACCATTCAGTTTTCTCCTTTACTCAAGTTTGCCCAAAGCAATCAATCTTGAGTATGAATTCTAGTATTTGGGCTTTTGCATTTAAACTCCAGCTATGACAAAGTCATATGGTTTTTTATGTTTCAGTTCTATGTTACAGTTTGCGGTAATATTTCATTATTTTGGTTATTTCCATCACAGGCTGGATATTACTGTTCTGTTTGTGAATGCGTCGTAAAGGATTCAGCCAACTACTTGGACCACATAAATGGGAAGAAACGTATGTGTTATTGCCTGATTAGGACTGTTTTGGGAATTCAGCTCTTTACTTTATGTTTTCATTTTCATTCTTTTATATTTCATGATTTTTTTCTGAATATTCTGATCGTGCTACTTTAGATCAAAGAGCTTTGGGCATGTCAATGCGAGTAGAACGGGCTTCTCTGCAACAGGTAAATGCTTGGTGATCCAAATTACCTTCTTTAAGCTCTAAGACTATAAATTGGTGAATGTTTTTGATTGTACAAATTGAGCAAATAATCCGATTGCTTGTTAACAATTGTGTTTAGCTTTTTGTTTGTGACTTGAGTTCTCAAGCATTCAACAATATAGAGTTAACAGTTGTGCTTTTTTTAGACATTGTTTCGGTTTCCATGTGGGAGCTGTTGTTTAGTGATCAGAATGATTGGACTTGATGAGTTATCACTGTGGGTGAAATATTTCCTGGATAGCTCTCTGTCAAATCTATCAGTCCTTCAGTCTGTCACCATCAGACATACATACAGATTGGCAAAAACCAGGAGGGAAAAAAATCCATCCACATTTAGTGGGAACAATTCCAGTAAACGCGGCAGATGACAAAGGCTCCATCTGTGTAATTTTCCATCATTGAATTGAACCACCAAGTCATTCAGTTTGTTGAAAATTTGATAAGAGGAAACAAAAGGAAAAACATGAAGTCTGCAGCCTTCTTAGTTTCCAATGCTTAGCACCTTATTGTTTATTGTTATTTAGCAGGTCCAGTGTATGTCTAAAACTTTTCTGTAGTTTCAAATCTATTACTTGTAGGTCCGCAACACAAACACATGGAAGTTTATATCACAATTCATATCTAAGAAATTTGGTTTATCAGCATAAAATTGCTTTAGCGACATATTTGGTGATGTTCTGTTCATGGTTTGTGGAAATTTCAAACTTGGTCGAAAGAGGTTGGTTTGGATGAAATCAAATTTCAGTCTCCAAGTTTATCTGTTACAAGCCTACCACCACAATGCATACAGCTGAATGCTTTGGTGAGGATGTCTGACTTTGAACACTGGCCAACTTTCATCTGCCTGATTAGGGCTCATGGCTCAAGTTATGTTGAATGCATGGGTCCTGAAATCATTAGAAAAAGAATCTCCTAGCTATCCTTAATTTAGATGGTAAAAAAGTTAACCAGTGGTTTAATTTGTGGCTGTTAGTTGATTTCATCTGACTGCCATAATTCTTTTAGATGGGAAAAGAGGTTGCTAGTTTTATACCAGAAATCTAAGGATTCTTCTGAAATTTTATAGTTTATCATTCTAAATTCAAATTTCCTGGATAAGTTCTTTTCATATTTGTGTTTTCTGAGATGTTGAAACCATTCAGTGCCTGTTTGGTTTTACTTCGTGAATGCTGCTTTTGTGGTAAACATTGTGATTCGTTGCATTGCACAAAAGCCATATATATCTTTTAAAAATTTTAGGTCCATTTGGTACAAGGTATTTAGAAAAAGTGAGGGGAAAATTTTGAAAGAGCGAGAGAGTGATCTGATATGATAAGGGTAATAATTAGGAGGAAAAAAAAAAGATAAAATAAATAAGGTAGTTGTATGAAAAGATGAAAGAAATGATTGGAATATAAACGTAATAATAGAAAAATAGGGCTTTTAGGTAATTATGTTAAATCATATTAAAAGATGTGTAGGAAGGAGTGAGAAGGTTTTTATTTTTATTGTTCCATATCTCATCAATGTGCCCTCAGTTTCAAACAGGCTTTTGGGTGTACCAATCGGGTTTCGATTGTATGCACCCAAGTGCATTGAGGCTCAATGCACCCGGGTGTACTACACCTATTTTTTTTTTAAATTTTTTTTCATAAAGCTGTTAATCTAGGTATATTTAACATATGTGTCAATTTTTACCATTTTTGGATACTTTTAAAATTTTTTTTTTAGATTTTTAAAAATTAGTGGCATTTTTAGTAATTTAAAATTACTAAAATTGGTAAAAATTGATATATATGTTAAATACACTTAAATTAACCGTTATGTGAAAATTTTTTCGAAAAAAATAATAAAAAAATGGTTGTATGCACCTGGGTGCATACAACTGCAACCTGTACCAATCATGTTTTTTTTTTTTTTTTTTTAAAGGGGGAATGAAACAATCATGTTTTTTAAGTGCATGAAAGAAAAATTGGCATTGGCCAGAAGGAGTCTTGACAAAATTTGTGTTCACTCATAGAGAAGCGTGTTTAATCTCTTGAAATGCACGGCCAAACGGGCCTTTAGTCTATGTTAGAGCCTGTTCTTCCACAACCACCCCCCCACCCCCCCCAAAAATCGCCCCTCGCTCTCTTTCAATGTCCACCACCAACCCCACTCAGAGGGTTGAGGTTGGCTGCTGGTTTTGATAACACTTTTATCTTTAATTTTGGTAGGTGCGAGAACGATTTGAAACTCTTAAAAAGCGGAAGGTTGCAGACAGTTTCACAGAGCATGGTAAGAGAAATGGTTCTTCTCCATAGATGTTAATTTTATTTTGAAGAGATGAATGCTTGGGGAAATTATTTTCATGGATATGCCTATGCATATTCAAAAATCCCCCCCCTTGAAATTTGTTTCAACAGTTTCACGAAATGAATGCGTGGGAGAACTATTTTCCTTGATATGTTTGTGCTTACAGGAAAATCCTCAATCTGGAAATCTGTATCAGCAGCTCTTTCACATGTATTAAAAAAAAATTCCATTGGAGAAAAACAATCTATATCTCAGTATGTTCGTGGTTTGGTTGGAACATATCTTTGGCTCATTTGTGCAAGCAGTCCAAATTTCTCTCTGTCATGTCAGTGTGCATAAAGTTACCTCCTTTTGGATATTTTTGCATGTAGTCTGAAGACTTCGAACTGCCTGATGAGTATCTCAAACAGATATTTGATTGCTAAGCTGTTCCGTCATGTGCATGAATTGCCTCTTTTAAAAATTTCGCCTGGTTGTATATTGATATTTCAATTCATTGTGGGTCCAGATCTAGATGAAAGAATACTAAAACAGCAGCAAGAGGAGGAGGAAAAGAAGCGGCAGCGGCGAGAAAGGAAGAAGGAAAAGAAGGTAAGGACTAAGCAGTCCACTATTCAACTTCCACTAAAGTGGGTGTTTGTCATTATGTGGTTTTAGAAAAATATTGGGATACTTATGCACCAGTTACTTTGGAAGTCTACTTATTTATTTTCCACGAGTTCCAATGGGGACAAGGAGGGCAGGTATGAGATATGGAGGAATTGTCCTTGAGCTTCACTCATGCTAGCTATAGAAAATTGAATGATGTAAAAAACGTGTCAGTGACTAGAAAAAGTATCTTCCACCTTGGCCTTTTCATGGTAAGTGCAGATAATTTACAAGCACCTGTTTGGATGCATACAAGGACGTGCTTGGCAGCATACAAGGGGCTTGACTCTGATTAGATTTTCCATTTCTAAAAAAGACTTCCCTCATTTCAATACAATCTCTCAATTTCCAATACATAACAACTTTATTTTTCCCATTTTCAATACTACTTTTCTCAATCCTAATGTATTTCTTCTTTGCCAATGTACAACAACCTTTCCTCATTCAATCTCAGCATCCATTCCATCCCTTTGTATACTTCCAAATACCCTCTTAGTAATGAGAGTACATAACATCAATGGGAGTTAAAAAATGTGAGGGTTGATGGTACAAAGGTAGATGTGACATTGGAAAATGCAACATTTATAAAGGCAAGTAAATAACTTATCCATTAGTGGGATTTTCTTGCCCTTCTCATACTGACATTTGGGTGGGGTGGGTGGGTGGGTGGGTTTGTGAGTTTATTAACCTCTAACACTTTTCACTATTTAAAACTTTTCGCTATCCACAACTACTTTATTTTTTAATTATTTTTCATGTTTTCTTATACAACTACTTTTTCAATCATTTTTACATTACTACTTATATAACTAGCTTATCTATTTTAACTTTATTTTCTTTATTTTTTATTATTACCACTATTATATCACATTGTTTTTTCTTATTTCAAAAACTTTTTCATCCAAAACTTTTCACCAAAAGTTTTATCACTTTCCAAACACTCCTTTAGTTTGTTAGAAGCTGAACAAAAATATGTTAGTGGACACCCAAGCACGTCTATGTTGCATATGCTGAAATTACTGATGGGCTTTAATCTGTAAGTTTGGAGTGTGGCTTGGTATGATTAACCTTGTGGTTTTTCTAGTTTCAATCTAAAGCCAAGGTACCTTCTAATTCCGAGTAGAGCATGTATTCAGCAGGTCTAGAAATCTACTGCCTAAGTCTCTCTTGAATGTTAGATATGTTCAAATAAGTGCTAGCGTTAGTCTTCTATCTTTTCTGGTGGCGAAACACCACTCCAAATGCTCTAGCCTCACATCTTGTTGATGAAACACCGGCTGTCCACTTACAGCTATGGACTTTTTATTTTAAAAAATAAAAAAATTTAAAAAGATCTAGAAAATCCTCTGTGAAAGGTAGACCTATCTTTTTTTTTATTATTATTATTATTTTCAGTCATCAATTATGGGTCTTAATATTTGATTTGCTGGGCTATAGTCATTTTCTTTCTTCCATTTTTGTTCGACTAAGTAAATTATCAGTATCTTATCTTTTTCCTTTCTTGGCCCAGAAAGAAAAGGAGGCAGAAAACGATGCAGAGGAAGATCCTGATGTTGCTGCAATGATGGGTTTTGGAGGTTTCCGTTCATCAAAGAAGTGAGGGGAGGGGGTGGGGGGAATGGGAAAATGTGTTTGATCTTTGAAATGAAATTCTTTTGTGTAACCATCACTTTCTGACATTGTATATGTTCCCTAGCTTGACCTTTTTCGAGAAGGGAGAGTTGTTTCGCCATGAAGTGTATTATCATGCATTTGGCACGTTGGCCTATAATTGAAAAAAGCTTCTTTTGAAAACAGTAAATGACTCATCGACTCAGCCCTCAAAAAGTCTCACCTCATGGGGAGTTTGTACCTTCCCATAAACAACATTCGGTGGATTTTACGACACAAACATTGAACGATTAGGAATTTTATTATTTCATAGAAGTGATGTGGTGGAACCTTCTTTATTTTTGAGATGTTGATAATCAATGTAAAATTGAATTCATTTATTATATTTAATATTATTTATTTAGTTAGGAAATCAAGTTTTATCTAAATCTAACGTGTATAGGCCATGTTTGCTCAACAAAGTGTGTGTGTAAACTAGGAAAAATGTTTGGATCCATTCATATATGCATTAGAATATAGTAATACTTTATAGAATTATTTATTTAAATAATAGTGATATTTGTATGATATAGATGTTGAAAATATTACTTAAAATTAATATTTAGCATTAATTCATTTTATTATATTGATTTTACATGTTTATAAATGAGGCTTATGTATGGTAATACTAGACAAATGAAAGAGTTTATATGATAATATGAATGATGTGAAATATAATAGATAGTATATTTTTCATCAATCATCTGAATGTTAAAAATGAAAAAAATTACATACAAAAGTTCTATAAAAGTATCCCTGTTGAACAATTGGCAAAGTTGATATTTAGGGTATGTTTGTCAATTAATAAAAAATGTTAAGTTAAAACTTTTCAATCCAAAACTTTTCATTCTCTACAATTATTATATTTTTTTTTTCATATTTTCTTATACAACTATTTTACTTTTCAATCATTTTTACATAACTATCCATACAATTAATTTATCTATTTTTAACTTTATCTATTTTACTACTCATTATTACTCATATCATATCGCATCATTTGACAACTTTTACTCTCTAAAATTTTTCATTAAGGGTGTGTTTGGCAAATGAAAAAAAATGTCAAGTCAATCTAAAACTTTTCATTCTCCACAATTATTATATTTTTTAATTATTTTTCACATTTTTTTATATAACTACCCTACTTTTCAATCATTTCTATACAACTATCTACACAACTAACTTACCTATTTTAACTTTATCATCTTTACTACTCATTATTACCCCTATCATATTACATCATTTGACAATTTTTACTTTTCAAAACTTTTCATCAAAAGTTTTATTCATTACCAAACTCACCCTAAAAGTTTTATTTGTTACTAAGCACACTAGGGGTCCGGGCTACAACTAATTTTCAGGGCATCCCAAACTCCCCTAAAAGTTTTATTTGTTACTAAGCACACTAGGGGTCCGGGCTACAACTAATTTTCAGGGCATCCCTATTGTAGGCTTATGGAACGACTTCCATTTTGTGTAGAAATGATTCCGAAACGCCAGAAGGGAATCCATGGTGATGTGGAGCATCTGTTTTGAGGCCTGTTTGGCCCCACGGCTCGGAGCACTTTTCTCACCTGGACATGTCTCTTTGTCCTCAATACACAAATTGAGCTTTTGCTTAGCACAAGAAATTGCGTTGAGTAATGCAAACGACTAAACGAGGCTGTGGGTACCACTTCAATTTGTGTGTCAGCTTTCTCAACCTGTGCTTTCAAGTTTTCTCGAAATATGTTTTAAACACCCTGTTGACACCCCACCTATGGGCCCAAATATGGATAAATTGAAATGGATTACAAGTCCAAGCAAATTCAAGACACAAAGGAAGTTCAAGCCAGCT
>JAXCLR010000050.1:23563262-23588828 GCA_035584095.1 Annona squamosa | reverse complement strand
CTAACGTGTTTTACCCCATGTGGATGCAGAAAAACTAAGCCCACGTTGCTTTTCAACACAACCCAACTTTCCAAGGCCCGGGAAACCATTCCGAGCCCATCGTAGCGCTCTCGGCGGGTGCTACACACCCATAATCACAAAATGTTATTAGAAAATGATAGAAGACAGAGACCAAAGATAATGTAACATAGTCTTTAAACCTCAAAATATACAATTACTGCCTTTTCTTTAAAGGAAAAAAATCCATCAAATAATGTCAGAGACAAGCGGAAGTGGTGACTGCGGTAGCGTTTGGTAATATGGGATCGATGAAATTTTCTTAGAATTGTTAAAATTTGGTTGGTATAGCCCTCTCTTTTCCCGCCACCGAGCGTAATGTAGCTATCCGGTGAAATCTGTCTCATGAGCCGTCTCAGCGGCGGTGGGCGGGTAGCAGAGCGTTACCTCCTTCGCCTCCTCCATGGCCGCGCCACCCGCGCCCACCTCGCTGAAATCCACGCCCATTTCCTCCGCAGAAACCTTCACCAATCCAACCTCCTCCTCGCCCGCTTTGTCTCTGTCTGCGCCTCTTTCCGCAAAATGCCTTACGCGCGCCTTCTCTTTGTCCAAACCCAAAACCCAAATCTCCTCCTCTTCAATTCCATGATCAAGGGCTACTCTCTTTCCGGTCCTCACCAAGAATCCCTCCTCCTATTTTCCCTCATGAAGAACAGGGACATTTGGCCTGATCAATACACCTTTGCTCCCTTGCTTAAATCCTGCTCTGAAATCTCTGACCTGCGACTCGGCCGTGGAGTCCATGCCGAGGCCCTCACTGCTGGGTTTGAATCGCATACCCCTGTTCAAATCGGACTCATTGAGCTGTATGTAAATTCTCGGAGAATGAAAGATGCGCAGCGATTATTTGACAATATGTCTACAAGACAAGTGGTGGCTTGGAATCTCATGATCCGGGGGTTTTGCAGGGGAGGAGATGCTGACAGTGGGATTTTTCTTTTTAGGCAAATGGGGGAAAGGAATATAGTGTCATGGAATTCTATGATTGCCGGGTTTGCACAAGCAGGCCGAGATGGTGAAGCTCTGGGGCTTTTCAGGGAGATGTTGGATGCAGGTCTGGAGGCAGATGATGCAACTTTGGCGACAGTGTTGCCGGTTTGTGCTCGCTTGGGAGCTTTGGATGTCGGTAGATGGATTCATACATATGCAGATGGGAAAGGGCTGCTGAAGGAGTTTGTCACTATTGGGAATTCATTGGTAGATATGTACAGTAAATGTGGAGATTTAGCAAGTGCCCAAACTTGTTTCTATGAAATGTCTCAAAAAAATGTGGTTTCTTGGAATGCCATGATATCAGGGTTGGCATTTAATGGGCATGGCGAACTTGGTATTGATATGTTCAGGAATATGATTAAAGAGGGTATCATGCCCAATGCATCAACTTTTATAGGGGTTTTGGGGTGCTGCACGCACACGGGGTTAGTGCAAACTGGTCGAGAACTCTTTGATTCGATGATCAAAGACCATAAAATTGAGCCAAGACTTGAACACTACGGATGTATGGTTGACCTGCTTGGACGCCATGGTCATGTGAAGGAAGCTTATGGTTTGATCAGAAGCATGCCTATGAAAGCAAATGCTGCAATCTGGGGTGCCTTGCTTAGTGCTTGTAGAATTTATGGTGATCTTGACACTGCAGAATATGCAGCCGAGGAACTTGTTCATCTCGAGCCTTGGAACTCTGGTAATTATGTCTTGTTGTCTAACATTTATGCGGAGGCAGAGAGATGGAACGATGTTGAGAAGGTAAGAGTACTGATGAGAGAAATGAGGGTCCAGAAGGCACCGGGACAAAGCATGGTCGAATCATGTGATTATGCAGCTCACTGATGGAACGTCCGAAGATGATCTCGTACCACTAGACAGACTAGTTGAAAGGAAGTGTTGGTGCATAGAGAAAAAGTAGGGTGGACAAAGAAGCTGTTCAAAGTACATGATTTTTATTTTATGCTGCATTCACGGTAAGTGGAACGCTTACATTGTGTTTTAAGAATGTGGGGCAAAAATGAGCGTGCTGATCTTGTGTGCAACATGCTGGAATGGCCATGTGGGTGGGCTTCAACTAAATATATTTTTTGCACCTACGCTACAAAGGCGAGTTATCAACTGGTTAGTAGACTCTGTACTCAAAAACCTGGATTCAGCAATATAGTACCTGTCTGTTGGATAAATTTCCACCTCCCCCATTGGATGGCGACCTCCTCCATATAAGAAGGAAATCATCAAACATCAGTAAAAGGAACTCACGGACAGTGGCATCGATCACTCAATGATTGTTCTAGCAGCTTGAAGCACAGATCAGAGAAAGTCATCAGTCCTGGAACTAATCACCGCTTAAAGCTTCTCTTGGTTTGTGTTCCCATGAATGCAGTGAAGTCTTCATCAGCAATCTTTTAGCTGCAGAGCTCCATTCAAAAGGGGTGATTTATCAGAAACTGCTTACGTTCGGTTAGAACTAGCTTTGTTGTTCTAACAATGGTGTTAATAGGCAAGGATCATTTGGCACAAACGTTTGCACAGAAGATTTGGATAATGACAACTGTTGTTGGGACGCTAGTACCGTAATACAGGCCCCCCTGAAGAAGTCAAACCTAGAAGATTTGGCAACCGTAGATAGACGATCACCTAAATAGTAAGATTGAAAGCATTCCAATTCAATTTCATTTTCAGTCGCTCAAACAAATAATTAGAAGTACCCAATAATTTTTTTTTGATGAAGTACCCAATAATTAGAACAACCATAATTTCTTATGGTTCAAATCGTCCAATGCACAACTCTTTCTGGACTACAGTAGTTTACTAATCAGCATTTGATTGTTAACAGGCATCCATTTGATTTCATATACAAGCTAAATACATCTGTTAAGAGTGCCTTCCATGAAGCAGACAAACTAAAGGTATTATATCGGATAAGAAAATCTTGTGCCTACTCTCACGTGTCAATCACCAGATCCAAGCTTCTCTTCATCTACTTCAAAAGCCTTCCTTGCCTGTTTAAGCTCTTCATTCATGGATAACAGTTCTGTGCATCGGTTTAGCTTTGGCAAGTCCTGGAAGGGTCCAAGAACGTTTACATGTAAGTGTTCCAATCCTCAAGATTCAATATGCAGTACGTCAACAGTTGGAATGAACGATCAAGTACATCAGAAAAAATGAATTACTCTTAAGGCAAATTATGATGATATAAGAAATCATACCTTGCGAATTAGAAACAGGAAATCCTCTGTAAGAAGCTTCCCCCTTTTTGATGCAATCTCTTGAGCTTTATGCACCTTGACACATGGCAAACAAAGGGAATCAAGACAAAAAGGTAAATGAAAGCATGATCAAATTATGATCAAGGCAACAAAAGTAGCCAGCAGACAGAGAAATACTGGATATCAAAAAAATAGAAGAAAAGAAAACAAGAAAGAGCAGCAAGCCAATATAAATAAAGCTAAATGGACTCACAACACCGTGACACCAATACCCTGAGAAAGTTTTTTAAAGCAATTTCAAAGGCCACGGAGAACCATACCCGTGTGCAGCTTCCATGAAAATTGGAATGCAAAGCACAGTTCACTGAAGCAAACTTTGTCTACTCACCAAATTTATGATTTCCCTAGCATGTCAGCCACCAAGCCTTTTGGATATGTAATCACATTTTTATAATGCCAACGTCACTTGGTGAAAAAACTGGCAAATTTTATACATATATTGCATAAAGATGGTGGTACAAGAAAATTTGAACTTCAATATAGCATCACAATGGAAGCAACCTTCATCCATTTTCTTTGCACTCTCTCTGTGTCCTAACTATATTCAGCAGCATGCACTTCCACAAGTCAATGTGTCTGGGTGAATACAAGTCAAGTTGTTGATAAAATAATTTTAGAACTTGGATAATTCTCTGAGCCAACTACATCCTTGAAGGCTTCAGAAGTGTACCAGAATACAAGATATCTCTATATGCATTTTTTCCTTTCAAGGTCCTAAACAAAATTGAGGCTGCATGCATTTTCCATGTGTCATTGTAAACTATCCATTTATACAACTAATGTCATTAACAAATGTATTATATGTCATCAAGCAAGCATAATCTTCATGGAATATTCAAGGGCAGTACAATACAACAATATCAAGTAAAATAAAGTTAACTCAATGTAAATAGAAAAATAGCAGGTTTTGATGATAGTATCCAACAAAATCTCAAACTCATAGCAAAAAATTCTACTTAGCTTACAAGTATAACGTACAAGTTGGTGAACTGCATGATAAGAATTCAATGGATTTAAAATAATAGCCAAGATTTACTCTCAATGATTCATAGAATACATGAAATAGTAATTGGACTTACCAAATCCGTGACATACTCAACAACAATGTCTTCAACCAGTGCGACAGTTTCTGGAAGAGGCTGTAAAAGGAAACAGGGCACAATAAGTGAATGACTAGAGTTAGCAATGACTTGAGCGGAGGGAAAACAGATACCATGAACTGTTCAGTTTTCATCAAATACGAAGTTAAAATCACCAGATTTTGCATTCTTAACAACAACCCTCTCATCTTTTAACAAAAATCTACAAATGAGTCTTCCATCAAGAAAGTTCAAACCACACATTTTCAGCGGGCAAATGCAGATAAAAAATATCCAGGACCAGAAATTCGTGTTATCTAGTGCAAAAAAAGAAACATTTAATGAAGGGTGTGTATGTTTACACATAAAAATTCTCTCCACTACCAACCTACTTTTCCATCATTTTGTCGCATTTTTCTATACTACTATACTTTTCAATCGTTTTTTCACAAAATTTCACACAAATATCCTATTTTTCAATTATTACCTGATTATATCACATCATTTTCTTCTATTTCAAAAAATTTTAAACCAAAAACTTTTAGCCAAAAAGATTTATCCCTTCACAAATGCACTCAAAATACGAAAGAATGAAATGAATTGGAGAATAGGCGATGTGGTGGAGAATTGCACTTACATTTGGGTCATCTCCAAACCCATACATCATGTGCTGCACTGAAGCATCAGAAAAAGTAAAATAAATTAGTCAATATTAACCAATCATTGTATGTGGCAAGATTATATGATGTCAAAAGTTTGATGCCAACAATTCTGAACCAAATTTTCATAAGGAACCAGTATTCACTCTATCACTATAAAAGAAGCTACTGAGCCAGAGATTTTACGGAAAAAAATAATTAAAAGAATATATTGCTAATAACTCCTAATAATATCACTACAGAAGAATATTGGAAACTTTAGAAGTTTCACTAGAACTAAAGTTACTGATTGCTAATAACTCCTAATAATATCACTACAGAAGAATATTGGAAACTTTAGAAGTTTCGCTAGAGCTAAAGTTAATGATAATATAACTAAAACACAGACCAAGGGATAAGAAGTTCTCAAAATCTTCATAACAATTTTCAGAAGGCCAGATAGCAAAACCAGTAAAAAGATAACCACAATTCACCAGAGATAGAAAAAGAAAAGGCTAATCCATTTGATAAACATGCCATTCTCCATAAATACAGTGCATAAAAAATTATCAATTCAAATTGCATATATCTCATGTCAGATGAAAACTTTTCAGACAACATAGAGGCACATGTTATGTCCAAAATGCACATAAGAGATACTGCAGCTTACAATCTATTAAATAATGATCATCAGTTAAATAATTTCCAAGGAAAATGCCTCTTGTAACTGTAAAAAAGAGAAAACAGGACCCACAAAAAAAAGAAAGAAAAGAAAAGAAACATAAACACAATCCAACAAAATAATAAATGGTGATTGCAAATCTACTTACAATCCTTCTGAAAGACTCCACGCTTACGTTTGAAAGAAGCGGCTTCAGATGGCTGTGATGATGCTGCCTTCTGCTTTGGGGCTGATCCGGATCCAGAATTGTGCATTATTGTTACCTGGTTGTGTCACCTTTATTTTAATAATATCACGAAAGAGAAAAGGGAAATATATGAAATTATCATAAATGAAGGAATGAAATTCAATACAATTAATGTAATGGCCTATAATTCACACATAAGAACCAGAATTCCCTCCTTCTCCCTCTCCTGCAGACATGGATGATTGATGGTGGGTTGGTTGCTAGTATCCACTAGCTTTGCATATGTACTAGGGGTTGTACACTCACAATGCAGAAATAATCAGAAAATAAAGCATGCAGTTTTGGGGCATGCTTGTTTTTCAAATGGGGTGGTACAACGTAGGAACACAGATTTCGAGAACAATCTTTCATCAAATAATAATCATATCTTTCTACTTCTACTCCTATATTTCAATCATTTTTCTTATCATCTACCCTCCTTTGGACCTATTTATTCCAACTTTACCCTTATCATTCCTATCAATCATACAATTCCAAAATATATTTTTTTTTTATTTTTTCCATCCCAACCACAATTTTTTCCCCCATCCACAACCCCAAACGTACCCTTAGTTCGGAATGGAAGAAAAGCAGCACCTGAATCACAGGAATCAATCAAAATACATAGCTTTCACAATTGTCTGTACGTGAAAGAGGAGATTGCAATTTCTTCTTCTTCTTTTTTTTTTTAATCTCTAATAGCTGGGAAATGTCACCCAAGGATGTTAGAAATTCCCTAAAAACCTAAATTTGGATTGAAATTTTTAAAAATAAAAAAGAGGAAACGAATGTAGAAAAAACTAATCCACACACGAAAACAAGATGACAAAAACAAATATTCTTGAGCAATGTACGCATTCCTATATCTTTGACATGTTGTCCATATTACACAACCAACAAATTGCATGGATAAATTATTGAACAAAACAATAAAAAGTAATAAATTTAAACGAATTCTATTAAGGTGTGAAGTTATAATTTTGATAAGACTTTACCCCTGCTGCTTCGAACAATCTGTTTATTGTCGGACCTGAGGGCAGACGCGATGGGAGGACGAGAAGAAGGAAACAAGGAAAAAACCCGCCAAGAACGCACTCGTCACTCTTCAGACACTAAGCTTGCTGCTGCCGGTGACAGCTCTTTAGTCGGCGACGAGTAGCTTTCAAACCCTTATGTCTTACTCTTTGGTTGAATTGCTGGGCCAGATGGGAAGAAAAGGCGATGAGTCTGGAATCCGCGTTTTAACGTCAGAAAGGGCGTAACCGACGGAGGTAGCTGGAAGCAGGGTTTACCTGCAAATATCTATTCTGTGGTCTAATTTACAATTAAGTAAAATTATGGGTCTTTTTTGCAAAAAATTCAGACTTCGTCGTCCATTTTCATATTTGACTTCGAACATGTATGTTTGGTCCAATTAGCCATTTTTCCTTCACCGGCCACATCACGCTGTTGGCTTAATTCCTTATCTCTCATTTTCTGAATTTTTTTTTAATAATTTGTAAATAAACTCATATAATATAACTATAATTGTTAATATGCCTATATAGTTTAAAAATTATAAATAACCTCATACAATTTGATTATAATAACAAATATACCTAGGTCATTATCGCGCTATTACGGCCTTATTAAATTTTATCTAGGCCTTGATGATATTAACAAGAGTTATAAAGATGTAAGTATATTTGTAATTATAGTTAAATTATTGAAAATTATTTATAATTTTTAAAACTATATAGGTTTATTTATAAAATTAAACTATGTGGATATGTTTGTAAAAAGATCATTCTAATTCTAATGGATGTTAAGTGGGGTCTCATTCCACCACAAAGTGATTAACGTGACTATTAGGTTTATTTCAAAATTTTTAAATTTATAACAATTCAAGTCCTGTAAGTAGATTTCACCTGATAGTTAAACAAACAATCCTAAAACTTTTTTTTTTAAAAAAAGTATTGGAATGCATATAAATTTCAAATTGCTTGAACCCATTACACACACTAATAGAATATTACGAATCTTAGATAAGTTTTAGGTGGGGTAAAAACTTTAGATGCTTCGAATTTTTAATTAATATCGGTCCTAATGGGTTGAAATTCACTCTCAAATAAATTTTGATTTCCTAATTAACATGAATTTTTTTAAATTCATAGATATATAGATTGTGATAAACCTAGTGATTGGGTTATATTTTAGTTAATCATCAAAATAGGGCCCTAATGTTAGAAAACTTGTTGAGTGGATTGGTATATAGCGTAGTAAACTATTAGATTTCCCCTTTTGTCTAAAAATACCATTGTTGCATAATAGCCCTTCAAATAAGCGTCATTGTATTTTGGCACAATCTTTTTAGTAATTTGCAAACAGACCAAGTACGTTTCAAATATTTGCAAAAAAACCCATATGTAGTTTGCAGGTATTTTCAACTGAATTAGGATTAGTACTCTTATAAGCTATTTGAGGATACTTATAGCATTTTTTAAAACAGATATAAAACTTTCTATTGGCATGCTACTTTAGAGAAGTCAACTAAAAGAATGTGTTTCGCAGTGATTTAAAACTTATATGGTCTATTTGCAAAATGGAAAACACTTGATAAAATGCAATCACGCATCCTTTCAAGATCTATTTTGCGAAAACTCAACATTCATCAATCGCAAATTCCCACCCAGCTTAATGCACTAAAGCAAGCCTTACCAATTTTGATAATTATAACAGGATGCTCTCCTTAATAACTTGTTGAGAATGCAAATCAATCTGTCCGAGCTACAAGCGTAGCGTAGTATATGAGGACATCCATTGTATATATTTTTCTGTAAACAATATTCCATACATTGCCATTGCATCATTATCATATAATCATCCTTTCTAATGAGGTAATTAAGTTAATAATGTCTATGAGCCTCTTCATATCAGCATCAAACTTCCTCCAACCATTGCCATCAACATTGAGAAGGGATGGCAAATCTTGTGAGAAGCAGCACTGTATTCACCATCAAGATAAGAATCCACATCAAAGTTGCCTGCAAAACCCGTGAATCTCACTCCATAAATCAACCACTCGAGCCTGGAAATGTATCAGAAAGACTAGTTTGTTTCTAATGGATGGATGTTGTTAGCTTGCATCACCTCTCTCGTTAGTGTAGCTGCATGCTGCGTGGATTGTCTTGCGTACGTCTTCCACTGTTGCCTTGTTGTAGAAGAAGAAGTGGTCGAGGACGCCATTGATGCACTTGAGAACAAGCTCTGTTTCTGCATAGCAAGGCCCACTACAGAATTCGTCGGTCGCGTGATAGGGGACGTGGAGGTCTCCACTCTCACTCAATCGGTATGCTTCGTCACAGTTCTTATAGATCTTCTTTTACAATGAATAAAACATTGAAGCAAACACATTAGAAAAGATGGTCTAGTGCATGAACAGTACAAATAACAAAGACTTCCCAAAAAAAAAAAAACAGAAAAACAAGGCAGCCAATATATATTTCTGAGAATCACTTAGCGGATCTTTCTTTTCTCTTCGTCTTCTTCTTCTTTGCTGGGGTATAAATATTTCGATTTTTAATGAAGGATATTCACGAGCGTGCCAATTCTCATTAAGAACGCGTATGAGCGTTTATTAGCTAGGAATGGTTCTCTTACCAAGTGATCATTGAAACAGAGCAGTGCTTTGTCCACAATTTGGACAGGATCTCCTTCTTTTTCTGTGCATGAAACAAACTTAACAAATAAAAGGAGAAATAAAGAATCATACCATAATTTGATCAAACGTAGAAAAATGGAAGGAGGGATGATAAAACCTGCATAGGAAAGAGAGAAGGACATGGAGATTAGAGCAATGGCAGCGCACCAATGTCTCCATGGGAATGAGAGAGCCATGGGAGCAAGCAGTTGGGAGGATTCTACCCAAGCAAGGTAATATGATATTTTATACATAGAATCATACTATTCAAAGTAACAATGGGTGCTATCATGGGCCAACTCCATACAGTTTTACCACAACTATATTGTTTACAAGACCAAACTCTCTCTCTCTCTCTCTCTCTCTCTCTCTCTCAGAGTAACATCACTTGGCCATGTACAAACGGTTGGAAAGAACAGAAATGGAAGTTGGTGCAGAAGACTACCAACTTTCACTTGCTTTCGGACTTTTCCTGTTGCCGCTGGTGTCAGAAATCGAGTCTCTAGAATTTTGAATTCATACACTCAATTCATAGCATATGCTTTTTGAATGGATACCCATCTTGATTCACAGTATAAAATCTTTGTAGGTTGAAGGATCCTGAAATTTGATCAATCAATTTGATCCAGAAATTTTTAGACTCTAAGAACATTACTGATAACATCGTCGCATACTTGTTGCACATCAGCACCTGCAGACTAAGGTACTGATGGAGTAGTCAGAGTAGATATCCTACTCCTACCTCACTATTTTAAATACGCTTCCCACCCGCATTTTCTCTTCATTTGATGCCCGATTTCTTGGTCATCGCCTTATGAATTTGTTATCTAATTTCTTGCCCCAAAAAAAGGGCAGATGTAAACGTGCAAGTTAACCTTGGCTTGGTATTTTGGGCTTGATTGATATTCGATATTGTGAATGAATCGAAACATAAGGTTGGTGTTCTTCGGGCCTTGGGTCTCAATGCTGCTAGACGCATATACATATTTTTTAATTTTTTTTAAATTTTTTTTATGAACTTGTTAATCTAAGTGTATTTAACATGTGTATCAATTTTTACTATTTTTAGAGCTTTTTAAATATTTATTTTAGATTTTTAAAAATCAGTGGCATTTTAGTAATTTTAAATTATTAAAAATGCCACTGATTTTAAAAAATCCGAAATAAATATTTAAAAATCTCCAAAAATGGAAAAAATTTATACACATATTAAATATGCTTATATTAACATTTCTTTAAAAAATTTTCAAAAAAAAAGAGAAAATAGGTGAACTACATTTGAGAGCATTGGGGCTCAATGCTCCCGGGTGCATTTAACAAGAGCCATTATAATGTAACAATGGATCTATTACCTGAAAATGGGAATATAAAAGAGTGAGATATTTGGAATTCATTTCATCCTTTGTTATTGTTTTTAATCACTTTCATGAAAAATCTCAAAATAGTGAAATTTATTTTAGTTGGCACATCCAAATTCTTTTTTTGTTTTTTCTTTTTGATGAGAGGCGCATCCAAATTTTGTTTGCGAACGTGTCATGGCTTTTAACTTGGGAGTGGAAGCCATCCAAATTAAGTTTATATGATTCATAAATAAGTGTTAAGATTTTTGGATAGGTGCATATATATTTTTTAAAATTTTAAACACCGAACTATTGTGGTCATTTTTATCTTTTGAAATTGATAATACCCTTATATTTAAAATTCGAAAAATATATAGCTGCCCAAAAATCTTAAAACTTAATTTATGGATTATATCCACTTAAATTTACTACTTTGAAAAACAAAAACTGTCACGTTTGTTTAATATAAAAATTTTTTAACCTAAAGCTTTTGAATCTAAAACTTTTCATTCTTCACAACTACTATATTTTTAATTATTTTTTCATATTTTTCTATACAATTATCTTATTTTTCAATTATTTCTCTACACTTACCTATACGACAACTTTATATATTTTAAATTTATTTTCTTTACCTTTCATCATTACTTATATTATATTATATCATTTTTAAAATTAAAAATTTTTTATACTAAAAATTTTTCATCCAAAAATTTTATCATTTTTTTAGTACATCCTAATTTATTTTTTCACGGACCAATGAAGGCATTGGTTGGACTCGACTCACTAACCTACACTCCACATTTCATACGAGGCATAGCAAGAAGTTATCTATAGGGGCCAATTGGGTGGTACCTAGTTGGTCATCGCGACGACGTGGTGTCAAACTTCCCTAGGTGTGCGAAAGTCTGAATTTTTTCCACTTGACTGTAGAAGCGTGTTTTTAAAGGGTTTTATCTTCCTTAGTATAAGTGGGGCTTTATCTTCAAGAGAGAATTTGGGAAACTTAATGCATTTTTTGCATATGAATGGGCTTAATTTGTAATAGCAAATGTTATGTTGTATATTACTAAGTAAAAAAAAAAAGTATCTATGCGGAACCGGATCCAAAGAAATCTTTTTTCAAAGGATGATTCCTTCAGCTTATTAATGAATTAACTTCTTATATCAAATTAAATCAAACTGTTCCTTTGGGTCTAAAAAATTTCATGTTTAGCTAAGAGTTCATTTATTTAATATAAGAGTGTGTTTGGCAATTCATAAAAAATGTCAAGTTAAAACTTTTCAATCTAAAACTTTTCATTATTTATAGCTATTATATTTTGTAATCATTTTTTCACACTTTTCTATACAACTGCCGTACTTTTTAATTATTTCTACACAACTATCCACATAATTAATCTATCTATTTTAACTTTATCTTCTTTACTACTCAATAATATCTCTATTATATCACATCATTTGACAACTTTTACTCTTCAAAACTTTTCATCAAAAGTTTTATTCATTACCAAACACATCCTAAGTTTTAGTGGCTACACTGCTAACTCACTTTTTCCACCGCTCTATGGGCTTTATCCCTAAAGCGCCAATTTATAACTTAATATTTTCTGGATTTTTAATGGCTTTTAACACATACAATTGGAGACGAAATCTAAGCTTAGCTAACATCCCAAAAAGCCAAACTCGTGCTCTTTACTGAAAAGAAACAGGCCGAACAGCCCTTAGTTAGTTGGCCGACCAAAACTTTTATTAATTTAATGATTACCACATTCGTGGTTAATTAACATACAAAAGGTTTGTATCAATTTAATCCATTTGGATAATCATGAAATTTTTTTTTTTTTTGATTGCTGCGTATTCTACAATCATCTCAATTGGTATTACAATCAAATCTAGAGACATGCTTACAATTTTCATTATAATATTTCTTACTTTTGGATTCAGTGGACACTTCTATGAAAATTAGGGAGACTATTGCTATCACCATTCAATCCCCCACTAGCACCGTGACATCATGGGCGGTACCAAGAAAGAATATTTAAGTTATCACCTATCTTACCAAGTGATTTATTTAAGTCATATTTTTTTTTTATTAAAAGATTAGCTCCTATCCTGTCCACTTCTGAGAGAGAGGAAGATCAGAGGTGGAAGGGGAAGGACAATCATCATATAACATTGCCAAAAAATTGTCTGTACAGAGTTTTTCCTAAAGAAAAAAAGGTGGATTGTCCCACCATTCTTGTTCAGGCAAAAAATTAGAAGAAGCAAAATCAGCAAGAAGATGGGTCATGGAATTCTCCTGCCTAAGCACATAGTGATAGGACAAAGAATGGGCCGATTGGGTGACATGACGAATTTATGAAACAATTGTACCCACCAGAGCATACGTAAGAGTTATACTTGAGTTATCAAGTGGTTAACACAAGCATGACTATTTGCGTACGTAAGAGTTTTGAGCTTAAAACAAAAAAAAAAAAAGAATATTTACAAAATTAAAATAAATTTCATAATTGGAGCAGTAGATTAAGATAGTGTGTACATTGTTGGCCTGGATGTACGTTAGCAAGCTAAGTTTGTTCACGACATATAAAAGAAGTATCGTTGTGGGGTCGTCCATCAGTACGTATGTGCAACCAGCAATGACGATCCAACTTAATTACTATTCACAGCCCTGATTACGTAAATAAACACGCTTATTATGCATGCAAAGAGAGTAGTCAGCGGACTATTCGGTTGAAAGTGATTGCACAAAACAAATATCTTTTTTATGAGAAAAAAGTTTTGAATAACTCTGCCACGTTTGCATGAAATTGGAAGGATATCTTTACTGTCAGATTTTTATAACAATAGGTAATTTTTTGATGAAATTATTAAAATCCCCTGTTAATGTATATACTATCAAAAAATTTTACTAGTTTTAAGTTTTAACCGTTATTTTCATTTTTGTAAACCTTTGCAAATAATTAATAAGCATATCAGGAACATAAAAATACCAATAAATAAATACTTCAATGATAAAAATAATGACATTAATGATAAATTTTTTTATCGCTGAGGGTATTTTCATCGTATCATTGAAAAGTTTAATTACCTTTACTGAAACCCTGATGCAATTGACATTCCTACAATTTTATCCAAATGTCGTCGGGTGCTTTGCAATTGTGCCTAAATTGTGCAAGTACCCATGAAAAATTCCCGTTAAAATCAGATAAGAGAAAAATCACAGCATTTTCTTTGACAAGAAACTGTTTTTGGCTTAATTAAAAATTGAAGAAAAAGAATGCCTCTTCAATTTTTTTTGATTTCTCTTTCTTTATTTTTTATTTTTCTTAGTAATGGAAATTGAGAAAAGGAGACTGGAAAAAGAGGTTTCAATTCGGTCTCAAAATGATGATAAAACCAAGTTTTTCATATTGTCTAAAATCATTACTTTTTAGGACAAATTTCATATATATTGAAGAATTTTATTTCTAATTCCACTTATATCTATGAACTTTAAAAAATACTTTTTATATTCACATATTTTCATCATAATTTCACATATACTTATCCCATTAGGAATTCTTTATATAGGCCATTAACCCTACATAAAATGATGAATATGCCTAAGCGTTAATATTATTGGACGTTACTTTGTTCAAGATTAAAGATTTATATTCAAATAATATATTATTTTATAGTTATAAAATTACTAAAGACTCGTTATAATATGAATTTTTAGCAATAAAATTATAATTAGAGATAAGTATATTTGTCATTTTATAGAGAGTTAATGACTCCTTTAATGGATTTTTAATGATATGGGTTTATGTGAAATTAAGATGAAAATTTGTTGGCATAAGAGACATTTCTAAAAGTTCATGAATATAAGTGGAATTAAAGATAAAATTCATGAGTATTTGAAAAATTAGCTCCATAATTTTATTATTAATATAAAAAAATATTTCAACTAGAATTTAGAATGGATCTTTTTTTATTATGTCATCCATCTTATATAATTAGGCAATTGAAAAGACAATTCCAAGAGGGCGTAACAAGAAAATCTCTTCTGAATACTGTCCACACCTTTACTCACTTACGTGATAGAATTTAAAACGGAATTTACTTCTTAAAAATATATTACAAAAAATGTTGGGAATGCAACTCGAGTTGAATTATATAGGATTTAGGTGAATCCTAATTATAATATCAGAATATAGGTTTGAGTCGGGATTGAATCAAGCTGCTATTGGTTTCAAGCTGAAATTTAGATTACTCTCACACCAATAGAAGTTGAAATTTACCAGTAAAAATTTCGAACTCTTTGAATATTATTCCATTTGCACCAATTAATTTTAAAATATATTTTTGACTATGATAACTATTTATTCATAATTTACACATGAATAGATACGGCATATAATATTTTTGATTTGATGAAATTCGATCTTTTAATTAAAATATAATATTGAGTATAATTAATATAATAAATTTTTATTAATAATCAAGATAAGAAAAATAAATAGGGTTAATAAAATCACTATCTAAACAAGTTTAATAGAAGTTAGACTTATATATTTTATAACTAATTGACCTACACGCAATAATTTTAAAGAGTTAGTATATTTATAATTATTTATAAATTGAGTTGACGTAGATGCGGCATATTCAACTTTTTATGGAAAAATATAAAAGACATTTAGGTTTTAAAATAAAAGTTTTACAATTTAATTAAGTTATGATTGTATAGTTTTCTCAAAAAAAAGTAATGATTGTAGAGAAGTTCTTTTGTTATAATTATATATAAAATGCTTAATGAATAAACAAATATAATTTTTTTTAATGGATTGGAGGGACAATGAGTTTGGATTGAGTTGTGTTTTGGTATCGAGTTGATATAAATTTAGTATTAATTTTGATTTTTTTCAAGTCAAGTTAAAACTAGGTCTACTTTGAAAAATTTTATAAAAATTGAACCCATATCTAGTTTTTTCTAAGTCGGGTGAGACAGATTCAAACCAACTTGGTACCTATCTACACTCTTAAAAATTTCTAAAGCCCATTTGATGAGAAATCTATTTTATTTATTATATTTAACATCCTTTATCAAAAAAATTATTTATCGAGATAAGGAGATTAAATTTTATCCAAATCAAATACATATATGGTCACATGTGCTAAAAATATATGTTTATGTGTAAATTATGAAAAATGCTTACATTGATTTACATATATATTAAAATATAATAATATTTTACGGAATCATTTATCCACTTATTAATGATATGTTAGATAGTTTATATATTAAACAATAACTTAAAATTGATATTTAGAATTAAATAATTTTACTTTATTGATTTTTCACATTATAGATGGGTCTATGCATATTTATACTAGACAAATGAAAGAATTTTCTTTTAAAGTAAAGGATAAATTTCATATATGCCCATGAATTACCCATAATTCAACTTATACACATGAATTTTCAATTTATTCATATATCTTGATTGAAATTTTGCTTATATTCACATCATCATGAATCCGTATGCTTGAGCCCTAATATAATTTGAGGTTGGTTTGCTTAAAGCTAAAGATTCATATTTAAATGATATATGATTTTATGTTATAGAATTCCTAAAAATTCATTAGCTATATAATTATAATTAGGGATGAGTATATTTATTATTTCACAAGAGGTTAATAACCTCTTTAACGGATCCCAACAATATGAGTATAAGTGAAATTTTAAGCAATATGCATAGACATATTTGAAATTTTTAAAAGTTCGTGGAGGGTATAAGTGGAATTATAAGTAAAATTTATAGGTATATGTAGAATTTATCCTAAAGTAAATAATGCTAAATAGAATAGGTAAAATAAAATTTTCAACATATTTTCTACTAAGTATAGACCTGTAAAAAGAGAAATGATTACATAAAAGGTGAGTTTTGTAGAAGTAAAACTCAGGGGAAGTTTGGGAGTGTGAGATGGGGCGGAAGTAAAAAAGAAAATATTTTAAAAATTGTGTGATCGATATAAAATAATGAATTTAAATTTGGAATAAATATGGTAGTTGGAAGAAAAATGATTGAAATATAAAAGTAAATAAAAATAAGGTAATTTAATTGTAAAATCATTTGTTGGAAAACAAGTCTACCATGTCATATCATCCCATCACATACTCCTTGATTGCCAAATGTACCATTAATGTCATGATTATTTACAAAATCATTTATTTAATAGGGGAAGAATATTTTAGGTAATTTATATTTTGAATTACTTGTTTTATAATTAGTATACAAATCAAACCATTTTATTGCATGAATTTTACACTTTAACTAAACAAGACCCATATAATAGTGATTTAAATGAAACTTGATGGCTCTGCTAAACCAATAATTACCAATACAATATAATTCATCATCAATGTTGGTCTCATCCACCACGGCACTCTGACATTGTGGTAACCACCTCTGTCCCTCAACGGGTAAATGGTGGTTTGAGTCCTGCTATTGCTGTAGGTTTCATATATCCTTTTTTACGAGGGTATGTCTAATATGTTCATCCTGTGTGTGTAATATGTTCCTTTTGTGTGAGGATCCCACAAAATTTCCCTGTATACGAGAATTATAGAAATCCCTCAATAGCATAGAGTTGTGAATGTATATGATTGTAATATCAGTTGTTACATTGCGTAAAACAAAACTAACAATAAAAAAGTTAGCCTCGTCCAATCAGCTAATTGAAACTGCTTCAATGTAATTGATTATATAGAGGGGGATCTTTTGTGTCTTTTGTTTCAATGTAATTGATTATGTAGATGGGGGATATTTTGTGTCTTTTGTTTCAATGTAATTGATCGTATAGATGGGGGATCTTTTGTGTCTTTTGTTTCAATGTAATTGATTATACAGAGGGGGGATCTTTTGTGTCTTTAACTATGTGAGCAACTTATCAGGTGGATTGAGGTTTCAATGCACCCGGGTGCATTCAATCATTTTTTAAAAAAAAATTTTGAAAATTTTTTTATACAATAGTTAACCCAAATGTATTTAACATGTGTATCAATTTTTACCAATTTTGGATATTTTTAGATATATTTTTTTAGATTTTTAAAAATAAGTGGCATTTTAGTAATTTTAAATTACTAAAAATGCCACTGATTTTTAAAAATCTAAAAAAATATCTAAAAAGTCTACAAAATTAGTAAATTTTGATACATATGTTAAATATACATAGATTAACAACTTCATAAAAAAAATTTCAAAAAAAATAAAAAATAGGTGTAATACATTCGGGTGCATACGATTAGAGCCCCAACTTATCATCATCATAGTCATCATAATCATTGTAGTTGTGATAATCATCTATAATCATCGTAAAGGTTAGTTTCAAATATCATTATAAAATTTATTCTTTATTTTCAACTATGATTATGTATTTTGACCATATTTCTCAGTATGACAACATCATTAGTTTTTGTTAATATATTTCTATCAAAATATCTCTAACTAAAACCTAAATTCATCTTCTACTTTCTCTCAAGTAAAGTGACTTCTAGAATAATTTATAATATCTTTGTATTTTGACAACCATATACTTGACTAATTTTTTGTCTAAGTTTACGTTTTAATTAAAAATATTTTGATTACAATACATAAGCAAAATCATGACATTATTATATTTGAAAATATGATAAAAATGCATAATCAATTAATATTTTTATAAATATGTGCTTATATTGGTAAATATGGGTAAAATTTGTGGTCGTATTTAGAACTAATCTTAAAAAATAAATAATAGCAAAAACATACAACTATTGGGGTGTTTATATCTCGTCTGTCAAAAACATAAAAATATCTCTTTTTATATCTTTCTTCCTTCTCATTTGAGCAACTAATTATTATAGAAAGTTAAGGGCCTCTTTGAAAGCACTGAAATTGAATTTTGACAAGGAGATTATGTGAGATGAGATTTTTGTCTTGAGAACCAAGAGATTTAAGGAAAATGAAAAAAAGTAGTATTGGAAAGGGAAAATTAAAATTCTTATGCACTAAGAAATGAAATATGAATAGAAAATAACAAAAATTATCACCAAGAATTAAAAACCAATATAAATCCTATCCTGTTCTACTAGTTGATAGTCTTAAGCAAGCTATTATGAGAATTGAGAAATGCATAAAGTTATGTTAAAAATTAAAAAATTTGTTATGAGAATTGGGAAATTTTCTTAGAAATGATGATACAAATTCAAGAATTTTACATAATTTGGAACAGGCCTTCACCTTCTTTGCGGTTTACAAACCGAAATGAATTTGTTGGATCGGGCCTGATGAGAGCACAAGTGGGCCCGGATGACTGTGCGTTGTCTCCCGCGTTTTTTTTCTCCGCGTAAGTGACGACATTGCCACGCGAACTGACGCCTCAGGCGCTGTCCACGTGAATCCTGCGGACCG
This sequence comes from Annona squamosa, assembly GCA_035584095.1. NCBI lineage: Eukaryota > Viridiplantae > Streptophyta > Magnoliopsida > Magnoliales > Annonaceae > Annona > Annona squamosa. The sequence goes on along the minus strand of JAXCLR010000050.1, from coordinate 23,569,432 downwards.
CCACAACCTCGATCCCTGCATAGCACGTGCCTGTTTCTAATTGTCACATACTCAGTATCCACGCGGACCACGCTACTCTTAACTGTCACATGCTCAGTATCCATGCTGCTCTTGGTCGGCATAGGAGGATAATAATTCACGGTACAAGTTATCCACAGCATCAAGGAATCGGTATCAACCACAGGCTTTCCACAGCACGGGCGACAAAAAAAAAAAAAAAAATTTATTTTTATAAATTCGCGGGCCCTATCTAATCTTCCTTTTCTTGAATTTGATTTTTTTTTGCATTTTCTTTTAATTTTTGAAATTAATTAAATTGGTATGGATACATAATATTTTTTATTTTTTAAAATGTGTGAGCTTAATCTATATCTTCTTTATATGAAATTTGATTATTTTTGAATTTTATTTAATTTTTAAAAATCCATAAAATGGATGCACAAGAAAAATCCAATTATCCAAGTAGTTTATGCAGATTTACCGAAAATAAATAAAATAAAACATTTTTATTGCTCGAAAGATGTGGAAACACGCGTAGTGAATCAATGAATTTCAGGGTGTGTTTACGAATAAGTAAAACTTTTGATGAAAAGTTGTAGAGAGTAGAAGTTGTCAAATGATGTGATATGATAGAAATAATGATGAGAAATAAATAAGATAAAATTAAAATAGATAGGTTAGTTATGTTAATAGTTGTGTTAGTAGTTATGTATAAATAATTGAAAAGTATGATAGTTGTATAGAAAAATGTGAAGAAATAATTAAAAAATATGATAGTTGTGGATAGTGAAAAGTTTTAAATTAAAAAGTTTTAACTTGACAACTTTTCCTTAATAACAAACACACCCTTACATGAAAACACTCCTTCACGCTTTAAATTAAATTTAGAAAATACTGTTAAGACCATTGATTTTAGTGAAAGCGTTCAACAGTTAAAAATTTTAGAAATACTGTTAAGAACATTGATAAAATATTATTAAAATATTATAAGAATATCTCAATCTGACTATAATGGTCGTCGTGATATTCTCATTTCTGGGTTAAGGGATCAGCCTGTAGAGAAGAGTTTGACCAATCTGATGATTTTCTCTCTGAGAGTGTTTGCACTTCTCATCGGGTACTTTTAATAATTTAGAATAACTTATCATCTTTTCTGTTCGTGCCTGACTTTATTGCCTATTTTGCAAATAACCAAAAGCACGTACCAAAACAGAATCATACACATTATGGAAGCCAAACGTCCTAAAATACTCGCAAATAAAAGCTTGTGTTAGAAAAATTCGCGTCCACTAAAAATCTATTGCAATTAATTCAAATCTTTGGTAGGCTTGGATTTGGCAACAAGTGGGAAAATCCCTTCAAATTTCGGTCATCCAGGAGGTACGGAGCATGATAATCCGTGCAGGCGATTGCACCTAAACATTTCCAAGTTGGCCAAGTTCAACTTCCAATGGCTGGTCCTGGCCTGGCCCACTGCAAGCGGTGCAGTACAGCACTGCAACGTGAGACCGCGTATTTGCGTCGACAAGGTATCTCAGGTCCGATTACATGTGTGAGTTGGATTTGTGCTCCGTAAGAAACACGGAAAACTCACCGTTCTTTCTCAAAATCCAACCCGTTAATTGATTTTGTTCTTGCTCTTCTTATTTCTAAAGGAAAATGTTATCTCTGTTATAATAAAATTATCCTTTTTTATTTTATACTTTAATGGTACACGTACCATTGGATCGTTTCTCTTTAAATCAGATTTCTTTTAATCCATTTACAATTAAATTTCTTTTTTTTTTCGCTTTTATAACTGCCCAAATTCATTCTATTCTGGGAAAGCTCGACGAGGAACAAAGAACACGTTTTCATTTAAGATATCGAGCGAGTTGAAATGCTTGAGAATTGAGATTGGATTTTTTAGCTAACATTAGGTGTCCTTGTCCTCCTGATTTAGTCCCGAAGACATGCACATTTTTAGCTGTTTTCTTAGTATCTCAGCCACATGATTTTAAAATATATTAAATAATATTTAATCTAAGATATACTCATAAACCGCTAGTACTTTTTATTTTTTTTTGTTGGTGTGAGATTTAGTTTTGGATTATTACAAGCTTACTTGACGTCAAAATGTTATTGTAGTGTCAATCCAAGCCAACTGGATGTAAAAGGGTCCGGCTTTCATATCTAAGGGTACTATGGACTTGATCGGATATTTTTTGCAGAGCCATAGCTACGTATCTTTAAAAGGTTGATATTGGAGGACTTTCCGAGTAGAGGGAATGGTAATTTTCTCAGCCCCTATCACTATAATATAAGAAACTATAAAAATGGTGCATCCTCTTTAAAACTACTAATGGTCTTGCTTCTATGTGATGAGGGTGTATAGTAACGGAGAAATATAATTCTTTTGAAATTTAATATTTTAATCTTTGATAAAAAATTTAATTCATTCATTATATTTAATATTATTTATTTATCTAGAAGACTAAACTTCATCCCAATCAAGTATGTCTGTGAACCACATTTATTAAAAAATATATATTCATTGTAAATTATTAAAAATGGTTAGATCTATTTACACATATATTAGAATGTAATAATACTTTATAGAATTATTTATTCACACAAAAATGACATTTTGAAAGGTTTAGATGTCAAAAATGCTAATTTAAAATTGATATTTTAGCTTTTTTTATAATTTACAAATGAATATATATTTTTAAACAAATGTGACCTCATAAACATATTTGTTTGATATGAAAGTTGGTCTCCTAGATAAACAAATAATGTTAAATATAATGAATAAATGAGATTTTTTTATTAAGAATTAAAATCTTAGATTTTGAAAAGATTACATAACTACGCTTTTTACATAAAAGCGAAGCCTAACTACTAAATGGGCACTATTATATTATACTTCATTCTTATTAAGAGAGTGTATATTAGAATACAATTTAGGTAATGTGATTTTCATAAAAAAAAATAATTGTTATCACAATGATTCCAAGATTGGGGTGTAAATAGAGTTGGTTTTAACCCGAACTCGATTAACCCAACCCAATTTATAATAAAGTTGGGTTAGGCATTTCGAAAAAAATAAATTATACAATCCACTTCGAATAGACCAAAATTTAAAAGTAGGTTGGTTTTGGTTGGATGATTGTCAAACCGACGTAAACTGATTTCATATATTAGTGTACAATATAATAAATTATTAATAAATAGTTTTAAATTAGCACATAGTATATAAGAATTTAGTAGACATTATTGATTTGAAATAAGATTATTTAACGATTATATTATTGTCTAAGTTATAAAATAGAAAGTATTCTTATAAAAAAGATTAATTCTTATTCTTTCATATACATTTATATTTTCAAATAGACTTAATCAAGTAAAAATATTCTTAAATATTATATATATTTATTAACCTAATTTCTGACCCAAACTAAATAGATTTTCAGTGGGTTAAAATAGGATTGTATTAATATTATAAGAAATAAAGTTGAAAGTAAGATTGAGTTAAAATTTTATAAGGGGAGTTGGGAGTACATTTACCTCAACCTAAGTCTAACCCACTCCAATTTGTACCCCTTTCTGGAGGTACAACTAATTAATTGGCAAGGCTAAGAACAAGTGGATGTGATGCTGAGAAAAAATTGTGATAGAATAGTTTTCTATAAGGCTATAGGAGGAACGGACCCCGATCATATGCTTTCGGGAGCATGCAGCGCATACACTTAATTTTTTTTATTTTTTTGAATTTTTTTTACAATATTGTTAATCTATGTGTATTTAATATGTGTATAAATTTTTACCATTTTTAGAATATTTTAGATATTTATATTTTATTTTTGAAAATCAATGACATTTTAGATAATTTTAAATTACTAAAATGCTACTGATTTTTAAAAATCCAAAATAAATATTTAAAATTTTTCAAAAATAGTAAAAATTGATACATATATTAAATAAACTTGGGGTAATAAGTTCATGAAAAAATTTTGAAAAAAAATTTAAAAAATAAGTATATATGCCCGGGAGCACTGAGGCTCAATGTAAAGCTGAGGATCATATCTGACTTCCAAGGAGGAACGGCCAGCCAAATCGTACTTTTGACTTCCTTCGGAAAATTAAACTCTCACCGGTCCAACAATTGGAACCACTAAAATGAATTATTGTACTGTAGGTGCACCGAAATTCGAACATATGCCGAAACTCCAAAGCGGAAAGGGTGCATTTAGGGAACCTTTGGTATTTGTCCAGTGTGGAAAATCAGGAGTAGGAGCGTTAAATTGTACAGTCATCCCATTTTTAATATATGATTTAATAAATTTTATATCCTATTTTTTAATTTTATCCATACATTTAAATGATTTTTTCTTACATCTATCCTGTTTTTTCCAATTTTGTCGCTATCTTTTCATATAAATTACATATTTTTCGAAATATTCCTTTTCCGTTCCCCGTTTCATAAGTTTTTACATCAACAGACAGGTAAGATATATTTTGGTGGTCGGGACCTCACCTGCAACTTTCCAACCAATCTTAAATCATCTTAAATTGGGTGAACCCTACTTTTGATTATTTGCTATCCATTCACGGACTGATGTTAATTGCTTACTCCATTTGGGATCTGAAAGTAAAACACGAAACTAGTAGAAATTATTTGACAGGAAAATGGATGTAACGATTATGAACAAATTTCTGTAAAATATAAATAGAAACATATAAAATGTGACATCGTTGAGGCAAATTGAAGATAAATTACTGACATTGAATTAATTTAAAGAGTGAGTAAAAAAGAAAAGTAATTTTGTATTGAATTTCAGGCTATAAAATGGGTTCCTTGGCGTGGATTACATGAGAAGGGCTTATTTGGCCTAGCTTTTGCATAAAATAAATATATTAACGCCTAGCTTGCGTCGTGAAGTTTCTTATTTTAGGAAAGGTTAATTATTATATTTTAGCCTTTAGTAATTGCAATCCCGCATTTTAAAATCACACTTTCTAAATTTGATTGGTATATTTATATTGTGACAACTTAATCTTATAATTAAACATCTTTACAGCCGTCATTCCATAGAAGGATCTTTTCTAAGAAAAACTTCCAAACAAGACATCAACAAAATACGCCCGCACTTCCATGAGACAAACCACGCCAAACAGGGACCCAAGCTCAAATGAGGCAGTGACGCTGACCACACTGCCACATGCGAAAGGCCATCTTAATTCGTGAAGCACGTGCATTTGGAGTCGACAACGACTTTGCGACCGTGTGGCTCGCGACGCGACACCCATCAAATGATTCTGACCCATTGGGTCAAAAGCCTAAAAAGTGGACGGTTAGAATTGCCGGAAGGATCATTTAAGGTACATGCGCCTGAAGAAATAAAGTTCATTCCAGTTGCGATGGATCGGGAGTTAAAAATGGAGGAAGCTCTGTGAAGAGGGAGCGAAAAGATGGACGTGTAGTGGAAGATTTTTTGCAAGGAATATGCAATCAATACGAGTAAAAGGAATAAAATCAAAACAGATTAGATAATTATACGGAAATACGTCAACAAATAATGAAAAATAAGATAGTTATGTGGAAAAGCTGGTGGAAAAGTAGCACCTTCCGGATTTGCTTCAATTTATGAATGAGAGAAATTAGTGTTAGCAAAAGGGATAATAATAGCAAGAATTAGAATGCGTAGGCTATTTTTTAAATATAAGAATTGCTCCTAGTTAGATAAATTTAAATATGAAAAAGATGTTATAAAATTTTTTTGAAAAAGATAATTGAACTAGAATATTTAATGTCCAGCAAACAATTAAAAAAGAAACTAACTATGAAAAAAAAAAGAGTTTCTATCCTTCTCACTTTATCCAAAGAGACCCTTCGGCTAAAATAGTTATTTGGAAAAAATGAAATGAAGGGCAATAATTCAATATATTTGGTGCATCGAAACTTTTTCAATTTTATTTTAAAAGTTTCTTATCAGTGTCATTTATCATCACCACACGGGTTTTATCCAGATGGTACATGGTCCCGCCTCTCAGTTGGTAACTACGAATAGTTGCAGTAGCATGGTGATAGTATTTTCCTGCTATGCATGGGAGTGTTTGCTAGCAAATTTTTGTAGAAAAATAAAAAAATAAGTATATTAATATATATTTTATAGAATGTTCTGTCATAT
>JAXCLR010000050.1:23550900-23561353 GCA_035584095.1 Annona squamosa | reverse complement strand
GTTCTGTCATATTATAAGAATGTCTCAAGGGATTCGATTGTTACACACATTGAGATGATTGTAAAAAAACCAATAAAAATGTTATTTATCATCTTTATATATGTGTTTACTTATAATTTTGAAAATTAAATATATCAATAACTTTTGCATATTATATATGCATAATAGTTCTATGTAATTGTAACCATGCTACATAGAAAACGAGTCACTAACCGATTTAAATTTTAAGATTTTAATTATTGATGAAAATTTGAATTTATTTGTCGTATTTAATACCATTTGTTTAATTAAGAAATCAAGTTTCATCCAAATTAAATATGAGCATGAGCTACATTTGTTTCAAAGTATATATTTATGTGTAAATTATGAAAAACATTTCGATTCATTTACACATATGTTAGTGTAATAATATTTTAAAAAACTATTTATCCTCACAGAAATGTCATTTTAGACGGTTTAGATGTTGAAAATGACACTTAAATATTAACATTTTAGTATTAAATTATTTTATTATATTGGTTTTATACATTTATAAATGTGACTCATATACTGTGATATTAGACAAATGAAATAGTTTTTATGATAATATAAATAACGCTAAATATATAGAGTGAAATGTTCATTAACTATCAAGATTTTAAAAATAAAAAATTATATAGAAAAAAGTTTTATAGAAGGGATAACTCATTGCACAAAGAAGAAGTGAATTTTAGTGTGCGACTTAAATAGACTCGAGCACATAAAACTAAAAAGAAAGGAAAAAAAAAAGCAAAAATTACTCTTCAGCCATTTCTCGGAAATAAAAATGAGGTCATTTCTTCATAAACGAATTCTCCTAAATGTATTTAAACCATATACCAAGTTTTACCATTTTATAAATTTTTAAAAATAAAATATAAACATGTATAAATATTATAAGAAACTTAATTCTCTGTTGTTGGAGCTTTAAACCTCAATGCTCTCGGACTGCCCATTTTTGTACTTTTTTGAAAATTTTGCATGAAACTGTTAATCTAAGTGTATTTAACGTGTATATTAATTTTAAATTACTAAAATGCAACTATTTTTAAAAATCCAAAAAAATATCTAAAAATTTTCAAATTTGTTAAAAATTAACATGCACATTAAATGGACCCTGGTTTAATGCACCCGGGTGTACATGACCCATTTTTTTATTTTTTTTGAATTTTTTTTATGAAAATGTTAATCTAAGTTTATTTAACATGTGTACAAATTTTTACCATTTTTAAATATTTTTAGATTTTTTTTCGAATTTTTTTAAAATCAGTGGCATTTTTAGTAATTTTAAATTACTAAAAATGCCACTGATTTTAAAAAATTCAAAAAAATATCTAAAAATTTCCAAAAATTATAAAAATTTATACACATGTTAAATACATTTAGATTAACAGTCGTGTAAAAAAAATTTTAAAAAAAAAAAAGGGTGAAGTACACCCGGGTGCATTGAGGCTTAATGCACCCGGGTGCATTGATCTAAGGTCCCACGTTAAATACACTTAGATTAATAATTATGTAAAATAAGTTTTAAAATAAAGAAAAATTGGTGTATGCACCTGTTAGAATGCTCCCAGAAGCATATAATGGAGGTTCATATTATAAAATGTAAAACTTAATACATGTTAAATATACTTAAAAAATAGAAAAATATGTTTATGAAAATAAAAAAATATTATTTTGAGGTTTGCATGTGATTAATCGCATGTAATCAGCCCTTGTTTGGTAAATGGTAGAAGTTTTAGAAATTTTCTCTTTGTTTTTCCTTAAATATTTTTCTTTTTTTTTATGTTAATTATTTTTTACACAACTAATTTATTTATTCTCATTTTACTCTCGTCATTTTACATTATTCTCGGACTTTTCAAAATTAATCCAATTCTCACTATACCCTTTACTAATTTTTTATATCTTACAACTTAATCAACTAAGTATTATTTTTTTCAAAAATTTATCAACAGATGTAACCCATCTATTAAACTAATAGAGACACAATTTCTGAAAAATGGAAATTAAAGCTCTCTCACTTGGATTTGAAACTAGAACAACCAAGATAAAACTTAGATCCAGTTTTAGTTGCACTAAGGTGCCGAGCCGTACTTGCTAAGTTAGCCTTAATGGTACCAACTCATACCTCATGTGCTAGGTGACTTATTTAACTCTTGCCAACCTCACTTTGTACGAGAAATTTGTTGTAGTGTTATTCTTTCTAATTTTTGTGGGAGCGTTAGCCAACTAGGATATTTAGAAAATACTATTATGAAACATCGAAATTTGGTAAGATATTTGTAAAATATTGTTAAAAATTGTAAAAATATCTCGAGGCTTAAACATAATTCTATTTGAGATGATGTAAAATATACTCATTAAAAAAAAAGTGTTGAGCCATACACTCAATCAATTAGGACAAGTTGCAAAGTAAAGTTGTAAATAACAAACACGAAAAAATAACAACAATAAACCTAGGGGCCCTTCGTTGAAAACATCCAGAGAAGCCATGATTAAGTTGCCTATGTGAATGTGATGCTCGTGCCAGTCAAATTTTGATAAGCTAATTGCCTGAAAATTGCCTTAAAAGCCAGCATGATGGATAAATGAAGACGTCGCCCAACACTCCTAATATTAGCCCCGCAAGACAGTGCACGTGTAACAGAAAACGACGTTCCATTTTCGCAATTATATAGGTTTGCTTTTTTAAAAAATTAATAATAATAAATTTTCTAATTGTTATATACAATTCCCTTGTTAATTCCAGAAACCACCAGGAGAGGTAATAGACGAATAAAGATACCACGTTTAAATTATTGAGTTCCACTTGTATGAAGCTATTCTTTTACGTGATTTTATTTATTTTTTTAACGGAGATGATTGATAACAATTCTACTTTATTTAATAATATTTATATTATCATTAAAACTTTATTAGTTGTTTAGTATTACTATGCATGATCCCATATGTAAAAGACGAATAACTGTACCGCATTTAAATTGCGAGTTTGATTAACCTTCATTCATACATTTTCTCGTCACCTTTATATGAGCATATTTATTACTTTTTTCTTAACTATATTTTTATTTTACACGAACCAATTATCTAATTTCACTTTTTCTTCTATTATCTATTTTTTATTGCTAGTTTAATTTGAATATTTCGTTGAAACGGCGTAGATGGAAATTTATCGTAATTTTATTTCTGATTTTCCGGTAAATAACACGTCTGTTCGGCCGCTCTGCCGATAGAGATTGCTAAAAGGGCGTCGGAGACACGTAAGATACTGTTCCGAGTTCATCTCCATCATCCTCCCTCTACGTGTCACTGTAGCGATATTTCCAGGAACTTTGCAGACAGACTATTCTTGCAAACAGTTGTACTCAATGGCTGATACGCATTAGTAAGTTTTGACTTTTTAAAAATTTTAATTATCATCCAATCAGTTCAATCGACCAAGAATGAATAAAACAATTAACTTGTCATATCCTTAAAATGGAACTCCACATGTATGCATTATCCGTTAATCGACGAGGAATGAGATGAATAGATTAATTAATACAGAACTACCTAAAATAAAAAGGCGTAAGAAACAACTTAATTTGGGGCAAGGACTAGATACGTTACGTGATAATCTAAACAGTAAGTATAAAAAATGCGAAATTCATGGTTGATGTACCGTAAAAATGGTTCAGTCAGTTGGACGTGCTTTCAACGTGCCGTGTTCAAATCCGAACGGCTCTGTTCATCAAAAAACGACAGAACACGCAAATTCCGCCAGAGAGATTGTTACTCCGTACACTGACGGACTACTTGAAGTCGTAGTCATCCAATTATGTCTGGCTTGAGACCGTATAAAAGTTATTTATAGAAAATAATATGATATAATAAGAATTATAATTAGATATATAAAGAATAAAGTTAAAATTAATTAATTAATTAATTATATAAGTAATTATATGAAAATAATTAAAAAACATGCTTGTTTATACAGAAAAATATAAAAAAATAATTAAAAATATGAAAAAATAAGAAGCTTTAAATGGAAGAGTTCCAGTTGACTTTCTCTTGACCAACGATACACGCCAGTATTTCCATCTGCCAACCGCCATTTCCTGCTACGGTTACAAACCAAAACGCAATGTTAGTTTTTGCAAATAAATCGTACAGATCTGAAAAATACTGACAGCATAAATTATTTCACACATTTTACCATGTAAAGATGAAAAAATGATATGTACGGAAAAGATGGCGAGGAGATAATAAGACGTTCACTTTTGAGATTGTTAAGGTGTACCGTAGGATGTCATCTTGCGGAGTACCGTTCTTTCTGCTTTTCTCCTAATCTCACTCCCGTTTCTCGGCAACCGTCGTGAACGGAGGCTCTAGCGAGAGTTCATTCGACGATTTAATGCCCGCAACCGCTACGCTTTTTTCGCAGCGGAAGGGAGGTGCACGTTACGATTGGACACCGGGCGGCGCATTTAGCATCGAACCTAAGGACCTAGATTTCTGCTGCTGCAAGAGAGCGCAAAAAAGGGAGAAGGGAGATCAGGCAGGGGAAATGGACGGACTGTGTTTCAAGGCCGGCGGCATATTTTCATCGCTGCGGTTCCCTTTGGAGGCTGCCTCCGGCCTCGAGGGCCGCGTGATCCCTGCGCAGGTTGGCTCGCTTTGCCGCGGAAGCAGCGTTTCAGCCAGCTCGAGCGGTACTTCTGTAGAGAGCTCGGCGGCGACGGCAGCGCCTTCTTCGTCGTCCTTGCGAAAGTCGCTTTGGACTTGGAGCGGCGACAGGAGATATGACGGAAGTGGGCAGGAGGGTAGGGAGATCGAGGATGCGAAGGCGGAGGCGGAGATCGATCCTCCAGCGGGGGTGGGGACCGGGACGCGGCGGGGGAGCTGGGTGATGAAGATCCTTCACGTCGGATCGATTTGGTCGGAGAGTCAGAAGAAGGCGGGCGATGTTTGGACCGCAGACGAGGGGAGAAAGGAGGAAGCTGCAGCGGGTAGCGTTTGTAGCAGGTGTTCGAGCTGCAATAAGCAGGAATCGGAGGGCTGCTGTGTTAGGGACGAGGAAGCTGCTACGAGGGTCGACAGGGAATCTTTTTCGAGGTTGCTGCGGCGAGTTTCGCTGACAGAGGCGAGGCTTTATGCGCAAATGTCGTATCTTGGAAATCTCGCGTATGCTGTATCAGCAATCAAGGTATTTGGGGCAATTCCGTTGCCGGTTTTGGATATTTGGTTGGAATTTTGATTCGGAAGGGGTGTGTTGGTTTTGATGTTCATGTTGTGCTTTTCCATGACCAAAATCTCTGCTTGGTATTTAAGGTGCATTTGGTTCAGCCAAGTTAGACACAATAATTTCCAGATTTCTCCTAAATTTCAAATTTTTTTGCGCACCTGAGAATCCTTTGATTCATATTGGATGTCTGGATTGGGTACATTGTGCAGATCAATACTCACGTTGTTAAAATTTTCCACTTTCACCTAATTTGTTCCCCAATTGGAAGAATTTCTACTATGCATATTTTCTGAGCAAAAGCACAACATTTTGTTTTGCTTTGATGGGTTATTGGAGGTTTGTGTTTCAATGGATTTCTGTTTAATTATTTGTTATGAGAAATTCATTGCTTTCGTTTCAGCCTGCAAACCTCTTGAAGTACCGGGGATTGCGCTTCGTTACATCATCTGTGGAGAAGAGAGCACAATCCTTGAGTGCTAAGAAGGAAGAGGCATCTTCTTCAGAGAAAACCGAAAATGCATTGGAATCTGAAAAGCCAACGTCAGTCCAGAGCTCAGATGTGTTGATAGAGACAGAAGAATCAGAGCAGGAGAGGCAGATTAAGAATGGTTATCGAATAAGTGCTTCTGCTGCATCTTATCTGCAGTCCCATACAAAGAGCATTTTTCCATTCAGATTTGCCAAAACTGATTCTGCTGAGGATTCCCTGAAAGGAGAAGCTGGAAAGCATGGAAAAGCTGAGATGACCAGCCCCGAAATGGCTTCTTTTGTGGCCACTACAAATCCTATGACTGCAGTTGTTGCTGGGGAGGAGGAAATGAAACAAGCTGTTGTGGAGGAATTACGGTCACCATTCTCATCACCTTGCGAGTGGTTTATATGCGATGATGACAGATGTGGAACGAGGTTCTTTGTCATTCAGGTGAGAAGAATGGTCATGATCCCTTGTTGTTCCCCAATCAGTTTTAATGGTTATTATGCAATGACATTTCTAGGACATTTTAATTTTCAGGGTTCTGAGACTCTCGCTTCTTGGCAAACAAATCTGTTGTTCGAACCTGTTCAATTTGAGGTAAGAAGTACGCCCAAATCTCTAAACCGTGGATGACGGGATGATTTGATTCATGACATACTTTTCCTTTGATTTAAGTGGAGGTTGTTATAAATGGAAGATGGACCTAATTCATGTTTCTGTAATGTGGGATGAAAATTAAGAGTATAATATGAAAATAGTGTCACTATAAAAATGCCAAATGTAGGCTGTCAGACAAAAATGCCAAATGTAGGCTGTCAGACAAAAATGCATATAGTTTAATACTTATCTTTTAAGCCCTTCTTCGGGTAACATGCTCAAACGGATTCTGCAGTCTCCTGGAGTTCTTCATTCCTTGCAACTATTAAAGTGCAACGTTTATTGATATACTATTGCGTAAAATATCTTCTGATTAAGGGATTCTATACATCCACCAAATCCTTGGCATTTCTTTAGTGAATAGACTTTCTTTTTTCCCTTCCATTCTTATCAATAGCCTACTTGTAGAACTTCAACTGGAGGATCATCCCATACAGGAGATACTGTGGTCGTGCTTATCAACTCTGGGATTTGATGTTCTTCAGAAAAAAAACTAGTCATCGAACGTATTTGTCTAAGAATGTTTTCCGTTGAACATCCTTTTCCAGGGATTAGATGTCCTTGTGCATAGAGGGATATATGAGGCTGCTAAAGGGATCTACGACCAAATGTTGCCAGAAGTTAAAGCTCACCTAAAGTCTCGTGGTAGTTCAGCCACTCTTCGCTTCACAGGTCACTCCTTAGGAGGAAGTTTGGCATTGCTCATCAATCTTATGCTGCTGATTCGTGGTGAAGTCCCACTGTCTTCATTATTACCTGTCATTACGTTTGGTGCCCCATATATCATGTGTGGAGGTGACTACCTTCTTCAGAAGTTGGGATTGCCTCAGAGTCATGTCCAGGCCATCATGATGCACAGAGATATTGTGCCCCGAGCCTTCTCCTGCAACTATCCTGATCATGTGGCAGAGCTTCTTAGGGCCATTAATGGCAATTTCCGCAACCATCCATGCCTCAAGAACCAGGTGTGATATTAAGTCTTAGATGATTTTTTTATAAAAATTCTGTAACATAGAAATATTTATTGAAATTGCATTCAAGGCATAAAAGCTGAAGCAGAGAATTTTTGTTTTGAATTTACTTTTTAGCTATTTCATTCAGGAATAAAATGATTATAAACACTTAAAAGAATTGCCAAGTGGCAGAAAAAGATGCTTAAAGAACCATTTGGCCTCAATGTCTTGCAAAACCTCCTCAAGGAAAATGTTGCTAGTCAAAGCCTAGTGAATTCTTCTGTCTTCCATTTGAAATCAAAACGAGATAAGATCTTCTTAATGTGAATTCAAACAGGATACACCCAATTTTTATGTGAATACAAATTATAGCTACTTTGTTTAGACAACATTTGGTAATGTGGGGGGAAAGTGGGAAAGGTCAACACATTTTCCCTTGTACTCCATTGATTTTAACATTCTACTTTTTCCATTTTTACCTCTGTATTCAAATCATTTTCTTGCACAATTATCTTATTTATTTTTACTTTACACCTATTAGATCACATCACTTTCATAATTTTCAAAAACTTTCCCACATTTCCCTTTTCTTTCTTTTTCCCCCTCATAGATTTCTATAGGACATGAATGGTCTGCATCATTCAATATTTGAGTTTACTTTCTTTTCTTGGAATGATGATCTAAGCATTTGCGTTGTGCTGTGTTAAAACAGAAACTCTTGTATGCTCCCATGGGGAAGCTTCTAATCCTTCAGCCAGATGAGAAGTTCTCTCCCCAGCATGACTTGCTTCCTTCTGGCAGTGGTCTCTACCTTTTTGGTCATTCTATGTCAAATTCAGATGATTTGACAAAGCAGCTGCAGTCTGCGCAATCTGTTTTCCTTAACTCACCTCACCCACTGGAGATTCTCAGTGATCCATCTGCATATGGATCTGATGGGGCCATTTACAGAGACCATGACATGAACTCCTACTTGCGGTCTGTGCGCAGTGTCATCCGCCAAGAGCTCAAGCAGATAAGGATGGCCAAGAGAGAGGAGCGCAGGAAAGCCTGGTGGCCACTTGTGGTCTCCAAGGGGCTCCATGCGGGTATCATAGTTGGCAGGCCAGAGTTAGCCAATTCAGGTCAGCTCCATCTCAATTTTTCTGGCATCTTTCAAAGTGGCAGGGAGTCATTGAAGAGATTCAGCAGACTTGTGGCATCGCAGCACATGCACATGCTCGTTGTGCTGTTGTTCCCAGCACAGGCATTGATAGACACTTCTGCAATAATTGATTTCAAGTGGTTTTAGCTATTTTGCTTGTTAGCCCTTGCACAGAAGGGGGGGTGGTGCAAATTAGAATGGATAGAGTCATTGTCATTCTTTATTCATCACAATTCAGTAAGGAAATTGAAATATAAGTTAGAATTCATTTAAAAATGTAACTAGTTGTCAGTATACATTAGGTCTTTTAAGTGTAAGAGGGGAAATTGAAACAATCCTTCGAAATCTCCATGTTGTTTGTATTTTATTTGATCTTTATCCAAGAAACTTTTGTTTCCTAGATATTCAAACCATGGTTTAGGTGATCGGTCATGTACTGAAAAATATTCCATTCATGGAAAGTTTGAACCTTTGAATCAACAGAAAAAAAAAAGTTGGATTTTATGGCTTGTGAACGTATGTGGTGGGGTTTCTTACGATCTGGCTTTCATTTTTCTTTCATGCAAAATGATGTAATCATACAATTTCATTTGATGTCTATATCTGATGAAAACCCGTTTTGAGGATTCTTTTCATAATATGCCAAACAAATAGGAACTGTAACAATCTTTCTGAATTTGTTGTTGTTGTTGTTTTGATAAATAACCTTTCTGAAGAAATTTAGATAACCAATTCAGCATCCTTGTTGCACTTGGTAGAAACACAACCGACATTTGATGGCTGCTTACCCATCACTGAACAGATATTCACAGCCAGTTGTTTCTGCATCAACTTGATGGCTGCTCCCCGCAACTGAACAAACGTAGCCAATTTCTTAAGAGATGAAATTGTAGCAGGATTTGAAGTGGTAAATCCCACAGTAGGAGAATTCTCATAATTTTGAATTGCATGAGGGCGTTGATGTCTGTTCTGCAAACCATCAAATTCGACAGGACAGTACCTAGTTTAGTGCTCAACATTCGACGTTGAATGCTATTCATGTGTGGACAGCATTCTCCCATTCTTCCATGTTTTTCACTCTCTACCTGTTCTATACTTCTATGCAATACATGTGCTTAATTGTGCGCCAGCCACTGGAAATAGACTGGTCGAGTTTCATCCTTGTCTTCTTCAGTCCATCCACGCCGGCGCAAGAATTGACAAGAAAGATTTCCGATCGAAGTGCTTTGACTTAAATGTCTATCGATCCGATTTTGCACATACATGATTGGCGTGCTAGAATTGCAAATGCTGACTTGATCGGCGTCAAAACGCGCAACATGTCGACCAAGCATCACTGTCATCACTTTAAGAGGCTTTCCACTTGTGTAGAAATAACTGAGTTCTAGGCTTCTTCCACGACTTAAAACTGTTGGGATTTTTAAAATTATAATATATATTATATTGTGTCATAGATAAACAACAAAAATAATGTAGATAAGTTGGTAATGTCGTGTGTTATTTTTGGTATCATTTTGCAAACCAAGTGAATGGATGCATTGATGAGAATCGAGAGATCTCATTCATTCCTCTCCTTACTCCTCTCTCGTCTTAATCTCTAGACGTTGTGTATTTTAGTTGTTGATTTGCAAAATTGTCATATATTCTTGAAATTTTCTCTATTCAACTAAAAATTTTATCTTCAAGTGCTTATATGTTTAGAAGAGGTACTGCCTCCTATTCTAGTTCAGGTTTCGCTTTCATCACTCATTCATAAAAAGTCTCAATTTAAAATATGGGTGTAGGTGATTTGGGAGTTAGGGTGGGAATTAGGGCGGGTTGTACTAGGTCAAGGTATGCTCAACTCGGACTCTACTTTTTTAAAATTGAGTTTAACCCTATTTTTATGCCGGATCGGTACAAGGTTGATTTGACCCTCGTTTTTTTAATAGGTCTCGAAACAGCTGATTAAATAAGATAATTTTAAAAATTTATATATC
>JAXCLR010000050.1:23509725-23526801 GCA_035584095.1 Annona squamosa | reverse complement strand
AATTAAATATAATTATTACGTCATAATTATGTCATGCTGACGTCACGGTTCAAACCGGTTTGAACCGCGGTTGAACCAGTTGGACCTGAACCGGACATAAAAATGGTTCAGTTACCAGTTCGGTTTTTAAAACATTGATTACAAGTCCCCTTATTCCAGCAGCATGAAAGGGAGCAAAAGAGAAGGGAAAGGGGGAAGAAAGAAGATGAACCAAGCTAGGAAAAATTGAGTTCAATTTTGATCCAATACATGTAAGTATACCCTTGATTTGAGTTCTTCAATTATATATTTTTCACCTCAACTTATGGGTCAAGATTTCATATTGAATTCTTAAAACATGATTCATGATGCCCTTAATTAAGGTATTGATTAAGTTTTGAATGAAAAGAATGAATTCAATGGTTCAAGAGGATAAACATGATGATTAGGGTTGATTATGGATTGATAATCATGGTTGAAATTTTCTTAAACCCCCATATGATATTGCTGTTTTAATATTTAATCATGATTACATCATGATTTATGATTTAATGAATTATATATGTTGATTTGGGCTTAAGTTATAAATTTTAGAAATGATATAAATTAGGGTTACACGTATGACCCGATTTTCATGTTTTTGTGTTAAAAATGATAAATAAATTAGCCCAAATGATTTATGAATGATTAAGAGGGTAAAATACCTTAAATATAGAGTACGTTGGATGTTCAAAATTGGTTGAGAAGATTAGCCCTAAATTTGATTTTATTGGCATATGTTTGGACAAGTCAAAACGTGTCAAATAGATACCCAAAACATGTATAAAAGTTGGTGTTATGCAAGCCAATGAATTTTAGGTTTTAAATATGTATTAATACCCTAAATTTAGATTAAGAAAAGCATAATTAATTACTAAAATTTATGGATTAGAAAACTATTTTGAATTAAGTGTCAAAACAGGCGTTGAAATGATGAAAAACAGGTTCTAATGTTGCTATTCTAGAACCCTAAGATGAATGGATTATAAATCTAAAATTAAATCCTAAATTATATGTTAATTAAAGGGTTTAATCATGTTGATTTATGACACAAGTTGCTGTGTTGAAAAATTTTAAGAAACACATGATCTTGTGTTGAAAAATGGATATGTATAGAGAGACAAGTATGAATAAATGATAAATAATTTATGTAAAGTACTAAAATACAAAAATACATAAAGAAATGATGAAAAAAGTGGATTAAGGTTTTGTTTAAGTAAATAATGATAATATCAAATTTCGAGAGTATTATATGATGTCTAAGTTGTTAATTAAATGCTTATAATGAGCATAAATGTGTGAAAAATGAAAAATATGTTAAAAATGATAAATAGAGGTAATGAACTTTCAAATAATGATTTAATGAATAATTATTAGATATATGTAAGTTTGCCCTATATAAGGGTATTAAAATGAATGAATGAATGATTGATATGTATAGGCTATATGCTAAGTATGACTACCCGACTTGAAAGATAAATGGGTTAAGCTAAGTCCAAATGAATTTGTATAGGTTAAAAAACCTAAGGGATATATGCATTTGAAATTGATGTGAATAAATAAAATATTATTTTTATTTATCCAGACAAATGAAAAGAATGGAAGAAATGGATTATAGTGATCTTAGGTAAGCAAGCAAACTTTCTAAATCATTTATTTCTTCTTATGTGTTGAAATAATTTATGATGTCATGATTGATATTTTTATAATTATGTTTTAACGAATGTGCAAGAATAATTTTGAAAATTGATGACTTTAATGAAAAACCACAAGTTTTGAAAATGATGGCTTTAATAAAAAGTCGTAAGTTTTGAAAAGAATGACTTTAAGGAAAAGCCTTAAGGTTTGCTTCATAAGAAGCAAACAATACTTTTTAAGATAAATATTTTATCATAAGTGTTGTCAAAGATTGACAATGCTTTATGTTAATAAAATTGAGAAATTTGCTTATGAGTAAGCAAGTTCTCCATAATGATAATTTCAATAGATTTTTATATTTTATGTCGATATTTTTAATAAATTTACTTTTAACTAAGTAAGTTTTTTATGATGTTGTTTTAAAAGTATTTTATAAGAAAAATGAAATTTTACTCTAATTCACAAAGCATTGTTAGTAAATAAGTTTTGAATTTACACTTATGATAATTTATGGTATACAATTATGTTTATGAAAGAAAAAAATGGGAATCGATGTATTGATTTTTCTATGTTAAGATATTTAAATATAAACAATGATTCAGACATAGTCCATATATTTTGAAATAATATTCGAAAAAAGTTTTGATTTCCTTTAAATAAGGAAATCTATGTTGAAAATGGCTTGAAAAATGCTTATACAGATATGTTGAATGGGATTTAAGGATGACCAACCTAATAAGATGATTTCATAAAATAGTTTAATTTCGAATTGCTAAAATGACATACAAAAAACTATGCAAGCCCTTTTTTATATAAAAAAAAATAGCGAAATTGAATCTGTGAACAGGGATTTGATTTTTAAAGTGGTTAAGAAGGGGATAGTATCATAGCATAGCCTTTGTAAGCAAAAGGCCCTAAAATGGAAACCAAAAAAAGTTTAGGAAAAATATATGATTTATTTTTGAAAATCCAAAAGTTTTGGAGTTATTTTATAAGGATTTTGAGATGTATTGTTTTTCAAATATTTCAAATGCTTATCAAAATATTTTACTCAAAATGATTTTAAAAGAATTTAAAGAAGATCATCATAAAACTAGGTTTTAAATGATAATTTATTTAAAGTGGGTGCATTTGCTTTACAAGTTGACACAGACTGTGGTCTGTGATGTATTTTTTAAAATGATTTGTTTTAAAAAGACACAGACTTCGATTTGTGATCCCAGTTTTTTGGGCTACGGTCTATGATACTTTAAATCAACAGGATGATGTATGGTGCACCAATACAAAAAATAGGTTGGTTGTAGAGCACGGTCGGGATGCCCGGGACCCACTCTACATACGGCCAAGTCGCTAAGGGATGACAAGAGTGCTAACGGCGCTCTCCCTGAGATAAAAGCAGGATAAATGAACAGCCGCTCAGCTAGTGTACTGTTAAGGATTCTCTTCCAAAAGGTAGAACAATCATTTGCCAAGTGTCACTACTGTATTGAGATAATTACATTTGCTTACGTTTTGCTTTTGAAAAGCCTAAAGATTGGGACGTGAAAGTATTTTTATGAAAAGTTATTCTAAAATGATTTTTATGAAATGGTTACCCTAAAGATAGGATGTTCTACACCAAAATGTAAATAAAAAAGATGAAAGGACATATTTTTATGCAAATGCATTTATGAAAATGGTTGTATATTTTATATGTCTTATTTGCTATAAACAAGTCCCAAAATGGGAATTATGAAAAAGATTTATGTCAAATTTATTTTTGGACATAAAAATATTCATTACTAAATAGCCTAAATGAAAAATGTTTATGGACATGAAAATGTCTAATGTCAAAGTTTTTTAATGAAAGGTGTTTTAGGACATGCGAATGTCCATTGCCTAGGAAGCTATATGAAAAATGTTTTGAGACATCAAATGTCTCTTATGATGAAAAATGTTTTGGACATGGAACGTCCACTGGTAAAATATGGTTTTATGTAAATATTTTGAAACATTAGAAATGTTCACACAAGACTAAAGAAAGTTAATTAAGAAGGTAAAACATATATGTTTTGCCTTAACAAGCCCATATGTAACTTGTAATTGCTTTTAAGAATGTATGTTATAAGATAATGTTTAAAGACATAGAACTGTCCTTATGAATAAGGATTTCATGATTATGTTTTAAGACATATGAATGTCTTTAAGTAAAAAGGTATTCAAAATATTTAAGAAAAAAGTTTTAAAAGAAGTCTTGCCCTAATGATAAAATGTTTGCTTACTGAGTTGTTACTTATGTTTTATTTTTCCAAACCTTATATAGGTACCGAGAAACTCAAGAGAATGCAAATCTAAGCAATAAAGGAAAGGTACGTGATGGTAGCCATGCGGGCTATAAGGAATGAAATTGAATAACACGATTAAAGTACCAAGGTATGTTAATATATATGTGAACTTATTTAGAAATATAAGTTATATGTGCATCAATGATTGAATGTATGTATGTATGAAAGGAAAACATCAGGATTAAGTCAAAAGACTATTATTATAGAAAAGCATATTGAAATGCTATAAAATGAAATATGAAATTTATTACAAGTGTATTATCATTTGTATGATGAATAATGATAGATAAGAGATTTGAATCGAAAAAAATTTGGATGAGATTCAATTAACAACTCACCGCGTGATCAGGACAACAATCTTGATTCACATTTACCAATCGCCACAGGTAGTGGTCTATCCTATCCATATCTTATTTGCAAAAAGTCTATCCTCTCTTACTCATTTATTAGTTCGGTTCCTAGTGTACTATTCCCTACCCATTACCCATAGGGTCAGTTCCGTTTTCGATTCTAAATCGATTCCTTTAATACTTAAATATAATATTTTCTTAAAAAATATTCTTATATTATTTTAATTAATACAAAGCGATAATCATTTATATTTTAAGATTACAAATACATAAGTTATTATTTACATTATTATATAAAAATATAAAGTATAGAGTTTTGCGTTCTAACATTAAAACTACTTTAGTATATTACAATCACAATTCATAGATTTATTTATAAAAGTGTTGATACTATAAAATAATTTATTTATTAAATATTACAAAAAATATACACCTAAAATAATTTTGAACACCCAAACTTTATAACTTATATGCTCCTACCCTTAAAACTAGCATTAACCCACAAATCCCCCTCTCACTTCACTTAACCCAAAACTTACACCAACCTCACTAAGTGTTGTACACACCCACAACTCTTTCTCTCCAAGCTCTCTTCATCTTGCACGCACGCACGCACGCATACACACGCACACACCGCATTCACGTTGCTTTGCAAGAAGGGAGGTTGCCGCTTTATATAGTCATGCATCACCACCTAAGGCATTTGATGTCATGGTTGATTTTTTCAGCAATTTTGACTAATTGGAATGGTTGAAAATTTTCAGCTAGTCAACGATCTAGAAAACTTCAGATGGGTAAGTCGGTGCTGCTTTTAATTCTCTCCCTCATCATCAACTTACTTCTTCAACTCTATTATTGTGTTCATGCCAATTTTTCTTCTAAACTTTTCAAACTTTACTCTTGTCAATCCTTTAGCAAATATATTTGTAACTTGATATTTAGTGTTGATATGATTCATCTTGATTTCTCCACGAAACACCCTCTCTCATATGAAGTGATATTGTACTTTCACATCTTAGTTCTCGCGTGAACTACTGGATTTTCTGCTAAGTATATAGTAGGTTCATTATCACAGGATAAGAGCATTAAGTAATCAGTAGACTAATGTAGGTATTTCATAAATTGCGTAAGCCACTTGGTTTCTTGTACTACCATAACCGTTGCTTTATACTCTGCTTTAGTAGTTGATAGAGAAATAATCGGTTGTCTCTTGCTCACCATGAGACCCTTATTGATCTGAGATCAAATATATATCCAATAATTGATCTCCTTGTGTTATAATCTCCAACATAATCAGTATCATAGTATCTCAACACCTCACATAGTGCGTTCTTCTTATATAAGAGACCAAAATCAATTGTTCCTTTTACGTACCTCAAAATATACGAACAACATCTAGGTGCAGCTTTCTTGGCTTCTCCATATAGTGACTTGCTACACTAACAACGAATACTATATCTTGCATGTAAGAGTTAGGTATAATAAACTACTCATTAGTTGTCGAAACATCGTTGAATCAACTACCTTTTGTCTTTCTAGAGAGAGCATAACTTAGTATTGGACTCTATATGTGTAGAGATGGACTTACAGTCAAACAACTCATACTTCTCTAGCAAGTCTTGAGCGTATCTCTGCTGACATAGAAATAGCCTTTCTTTTGTATGCTTGACTTTTAGCCCAAGAAAATGTTTTAACTTCCTAAGGTCTTTCATGAGAAAGTGAACTAAGAGATTAACTTTGGTTTAATTGATCTCTTTTTTGTTATTATCAGTAATGATGAGATCATCTACATATCTTAGCACTATTACCAACTTTTCATTTTTATTTTTCACAAATAGACTTAAGTCGGCTGATGCAATAAAATAAGCACTTTGTAGTAGAAATTTAGCTATTTTACTATATCATACTCTTAGTGCTTACTTTAGTCCATATAAAGCCTTTTTTAGCCTGCAGACATACTTTAGATGAGTCATGCTCTCAAGCCCTTTAGGTTGTGTCATTTATATTTCTCGATCTAGCTCGCCAAGGATAAATGCATTTTTTATGTCCATTTGCCAAAGTTCCAATGACTTGCTGGCTGCGAGCGTTAGTAATACACGAAATCGTCGTGATCTTTGCCACTGGCCTAAATGTCTTATCATAATCTAGTTCGAACTTCTGAGAAAATTCAGGAGCTACTAGCCGATCTTTTTATATTTTGATTGATCCGTTGAGCCCCATTTTTAGATTGTACACTTATTTTCATGTTATGAGTTGGACATCAATTGGTTTTGGCACTAAGTCCCATGTCTTATTTTGCTATAGGGTATGAATTTATTCTTCCATAGCCTTTTTGTAATGCCTCATTCCTAGAAATACTCAATAACTAGTCAATGGGTGCTATACAATCTATGAAAAATTCGGCAGTATCTCCCCATAATATACAAGGGGTAATATGGAATACACGACCTGATATTCATAAATATTTCAATTTGTAAGATTCAATCCTAGATTTATATACTTGCATCTTCATATAATAAGGACATTCATGTAGAAGGAAAATAATTGAATATTACCCTTACACATCAAGCAAATATAATGATCATGCATATGTGCATCCGCAGGGGTTATAATCCAATTCGAAATACCAAATATAATATAATTGTCAAAGTGAATCTGCCTCAATAATTGTCTACACATATGATTATCAAAAGAGCACAAATTTAAAAGAACTAAAATTAAAATATTGTGCTATGATTTCTCAAATTTGATCTTCAACTTGTCCCATATTGAAGTTCCCTACCTGGCCTGTGATCTAAAGACGCGATAACAAACAATACGAGTCTAAATAGACTAAGCAAGTAGATAGTGGTTAGCACAAAGTGGAAACAAGTATAATGATGGATGCACATGTAGTGATCAAACTAACATATATATGGGTCTAATACTCACTCCCAAGATCGTACGCATATAACCATATATAAATAAAATAACATTACCAATCATCTACTCATGTCCATCAAAGGCCATGAATAACCTTTTCCTCATGTCAATCAGGAGCCATAAACAATCATTTTACAACCAACCATTTTAAATCACACATCATACATAACGGACAAGGAAACATGTCGCAAACCTCACATACAACATCAACAAAATTTAAATTCAACATATAAATCTATCACACAAGCATTTTATCAAACACATGATAGGTGTGAAATGAAAGAACCTTCAATTCATACTCTCGTTTGAGGCAAATCAATTCACGTCACATTTCAACAATATGAAAACTACTAAGAAGCCTTTTACATCATAAAAATCGCACATTTAAAGCAAATTCCTAATGAACCCTAACTATTACGAACCCTAAGCCTCATATCATGAAGTTGCCAGGCGCTACACATTCCCACCAGTCTCACATTACGTTTAACATAAAATTTCATCACTAAATCAAGAAGGGCAATATCTACTTTGACCGTGATTTCTCCTAAAACAGTGACCCTAGATTTGGATTGTAGAGATTCAGAGCTTCGGAGCTTCTCGAACTAGGATCTATAACTTTCAAGGCAGTCGGTATAGTTTTCCTTAAGAGATCCACGGGTGTTTCGAACTGGGTAGAAGATAAAGAAGAAGAAGAGCGAAGAACAAAAAGAGGAGAAGAATGAAGGACAGTCAGGTGCAAAATCGAAAAATGAAACCCTAAAGTGCTCAACAATGACACACTAATCATACACATTTAAATTTATACTTAATGTGTTAGGATTACAATGCATGCATATATGCACTATATGTCCCCTAGATGCCATATTTATATATGTTATGCATCCATTAATATCATAAACTTCTAGTGGCATGTTCATAAGTTCCTCATAAATAGATAAAAGTTATAATAAAAATAAAATAAAATACCTAGTTCTTACACTTTTTTATTTTAAACTTAGCATTGCTTCCTCATACATGGCTAGTTTCACCTCTTCACTTGTTTCTAGGACTACTACATTAGCATATTTTGGATTCAACTTCCATTGTCTGCTCGATTAACGTAGAATAGGTTTTGATTCTTCTTACTCATTGAACTCTTCGATCTGGTTTTATCTTTCTTCTTTAATATTCCCATGATGCACACTTGTTTGCCACAAGTTTTTTGGCTTTTCCA
The DNA here is from genome assembly GCA_035584095.1 of Annona squamosa. Classification (NCBI taxonomy): domain Eukaryota; kingdom Viridiplantae; phylum Streptophyta; class Magnoliopsida; order Magnoliales; family Annonaceae; genus Annona; species Annona squamosa. The sequence continues at coordinate 23,518,336 of JAXCLR010000050.1, read as the reverse complement.
GTAACTTGGGTCTGGTCTCTTTTCTTATTGGTGATAGTTCGTCCTCCTCAATTGGCTCTTTTCTTAGCTAAGTTTGTCTTAACTCGAGCTACTTGTGTAGTCTTTCCTTTAACTACTCCTTTATGTCACCGGAGTTAGGTAATAAGATTGCTTGTGATGACCATCAAGATGATGCTTCATCGACAATTACATTTCATGAGACATAGCATTGACATATGGTTAGATTACAACATCACTAACATTTTCTTTGGCTACATAGCCAACAAATATACAATGAATGACTTCTTATCAAATTTACTACGAAGGTGGTCAGGTATAAATACATAACAGATGTATCCAAACACACGAAAGTGACTTACCGTTTGTTTGATGCTCGCAATTTCTCAAATGAAGAAATATACCAAAGTTTGGGTTGAGGAAGTCTATTTATAACATGGGTAGCAGTCTTCATGAATTCGACTCTAAATTTATGTGACACATTTTTATCATGCAACATACTTCTTCATATCTCTACCAAGTACCGATTCTTTCTTTCTGCCTCTTCATTTTACTTTAGCGTGTTTGGACAAGTCAACTATCGGTATATATTACACCTTTGTAGATACTTCGAAAATTCAATAGATGTATTCTATCCCCCGTTATTTATGTGTAGGCACTGTATTTTTTGACATACTTCGCTCTCCATCTTGTGCTTGAATTCTTTAAATTTACTTAGTGCCTCAGTTTTTTTCATAAAATCAACTCAAATATACCTTGAATAGTCATTAATGAAGGTTATCATATACTAGTAGTTGCTAATGAATGACTACTTACTCGTCCAAATACATCTGAGTGGACCAACTCAACAGGTGCCTTGGTCTAAAATTTTGATTCCTCATATAACAATTGATGTACCTTATTGAACTAGCATCCGACGCACACCATATCATCCTGAACTTCTAGTCGGGGAAGACCTCTGAGGGTAGATTTATTCATCATTTGCTTCAACTTGTACACATGCCCAAGCCATGCGTGCCACAGATCTGTAGTTTCATTTCTTTTTGTCTTGTCTACATATTTGTCTATAAAAACATCACATAGACATACTCAAGTCGATGCCCTTCCATTATCGGCTGATTTGTTATGTTCAATTTTGAATATACTCTTATATCATTAGGTCGAATATCATGTAATTGCTAGAAGTGGTGAGTTGTGAGACAAATAATAAATTTTTCTTCGTACGTAGTACATGGAACACATTTTCCAAATGTACCTTCAGTGAGTTGAACTGAGGCGTAATCATAGTCTTGTCGATGTGGGTGATGGGGAATCTAGAGTTGTTTGCTATCACAACTATTCGTCCTTCTCTATACTCGGATAGACTGGTTAACTTCTCATAGTCTTCCGTCATGTGATTGGAATATTCAGAATTAACAATCCAATTATCATTATAGGGTGTGTTTGTTTAGGATAAAAAAGTGTCAACTAAAACTTTTCAATCTCCATAATTACTCTATTTTTTAATTATTTTTTCATATTTTTCTACACAAACTACCATATTTTCAATCATTTCTACACAACTACCCATACAACTAATCTATCTATTTTAACTTTATTCTCTTTACTCCTCATCATTATTCCTATTATATCATATCACTTTTTATTGATTTGACAACTTCTACTCAAAAATTTTTCATCAAAAATTTTACCTCCAACCAAATACACCCATAGTTTATTAACTTTTCACTTCTTAATATGAGAGTTGACTATTCTTCTGTCTTAGTGATGTAAGAGGTCATTATTTTCAGAGGCTCTTCTACTGCAAGGGATACTTGAAGATTGCATTCTTCTTCGTTATTGGTAGAGGTTACAACATTTTCCTTGCTTGCTTGAATTAGCAATCTCTGACAAAAGCGGTCTTTTTTGCCGCAGTTGTAACACTGGTCCTCCTGCAGTCGGGATCTCTTTTCTTCTTTGTCACCACCTTGATGAACTCCATCTTTACTATCTCCTTTGTCATCCTCCTCGCTTTCTTGTGTTGCTTCCATTCGGCCTCGCAGCTGCTCGATCTCTGCTTTGGAACTCTCTCTTTTTACTAAAGAGAACATTCTGCTTCTAATTTAGTGAAACTTTAGACATTTGCTTGTCTAAAGCTTCTTGATTGGCTAAAATATTTTCCAACTTGGTTAAATTTTGTTCTTTAGCCCATCCACAGGTAGCAATGATAATTTTGTGGTACTCTGGTTTTAAGGCATAGATGATAGTCGTCTTTATCCTAGTCTTAGAAATTGAATTTTCTATTTCTAATTTTGAAACTTCTCCATAGAGAAATTTAACTTTAGAGACATATTCACTCACCGTTATATTCTGTTGCGAGATGGACAGTAACTCATTTTCTAGCTGTTGGAGCTTTGCATCATTTTTCCTTTTGTATAGTGTTGCGAGGGTGTCTCATGCCTCTTTGAGTGCTTTAGTATCATTAATCTTCTGCAGTAACTCGTCCTCAATGGTTACTGCTAGCATGTACATGGTTTTACCAGTCTTTATCTTCCATCTCTTCAATTCTCGTCATCTGTGGGTGGTGTAGTATGATTGCTGCCAACTATATCCATAGATCTTAACTAAGCAAATAAAATTGTATATGCAAACACCAAATATTATAGTTGTTATAATTTAGCTTTTCAATTGTGCTTACCGAGGGAGAAATATTCGTAATCATAACTTTGTGTGCCCAGCACTTTTCTAAGTAAGCTTGGTCTCGGACCAATTAGCTTCGCAGTCCCAGATTGCATATGTGCAGAATCTCTCGTTACTTTTCTAGCTGTCGTAGACTCTACGAACCACGATCCCTGATCTTGGCTCTAATACCACTTATTGAGAAAAAGATACTATAGAATAATTTATTTCTAAAATATTACAAAAAATATATACTCAAAATAATTTTGAACATCCAAACTTTACAACTTATAAGCTCCTATCCTTAACATTGGCATCAACCCATACATTACCCCATCTCACTTCACTAACCCACAACTCACACCAACTTCACGAAGTGTTGCACACACCCGCAACTCTTTCTCTCTAAGCTCTCATCGCCTTACACGCACACCGCATTCATGTTGCTTTACAAGAATGGGGACTGCCCCTTCATATAGCCATGTATCACTGCCAAAGGCATTTAATGTCATGGCCGATTTTTTCAGTAATTTTGACTAAATGGAGTAGTTGAAAAATTTCAGCTAGTCGATGATCTAGAAATATCCATATGGGTAAGTCGGTGTTGCTTTTAAAAAGATTTCAAATGTCAATGACATAAAAATTCAACTAGTTTCTTACTTCACAATTCATAACTTTACATGACATAAACTTGATTTGAATTTGAATTACCATAAAAGATGTCACAAATAAAACACAATACATATTATATATATAATTATACCTCTGCAGGTCGGTTCCAGGTACTTAACATATCTACTATATCCATACCCTAGTTGATGAGACCAGTAATAATTTGTACCCTACTCATACCTAAGGATAATGTTTCGTACTCTACTCTATCCAAGTTAGGGTCGGGTCGAAGAGTATCTTACCCAAATTGCACCCTTAGCTCCAGTTTCAGTGCTGGAAATCAAAATGAGTATTTTAATTGGCAACATTGCGTAGATTGCAGCGAAAATAGAAATCCAATCTCAACAACCCTCTTCCATGAATACGTACATCCTCATAATCGATTGAAACAAGCAACCAAACAATGCCAACGTCCAACCATTGACTTGCAAGTAGCAACATAGTGTCGTTAGCAGGTGCGGTACATGTGTGATTCATTAAATCTAGCTATTGTTTAAGTGAATCCAAATTCGATTTTGGGGCATGCTTGAATAGAGAAAGATGGAGATGCCCGTTGCTAGAGTTAATTGAGATTCATCGAAGTTGTTTTCTATACAATTTTGACAGGTGAAATAGAGGTTTGTGGAGTCAGTTACCAAAAGTCAAAGAAGATGATCGGTGTAGCAAGTTAGTCTTTGCTTATGTTTCTTGGGGAAACAAGGGAGATCGCCCGATTGAAGCTAGGGTACTTGTCTCAACTGATTTTAATGGCATAAAATGCCGGTGTTAGAACTGAAGCAGATGAGCATCACATGATTTTTTTTGATAGGTTTGATGCCGTGATGGGTGGAGGTTGGAGAAATTATGCTCTGTCGTGGTTGGATACTAAAGTTACTAAATCAAAATTAACTCCAAATACATCTCAACATAGCCAATTTCATTTATGCTACTTTTTTTTCTTAAAAATGTTGCTATTATTTTGAAGGCTTAGCAAAGCTTTGCATTGCTGAATTTGAAGAAGGAAAGTCATGGTTCTTGATTTGCTAGAAGGCAGATGTCAGTGGACTTCATGATTTGTACTAACAATAAGGAATTTGTTTGCTTGGTTTAGAAGATGGAAAAGCATGGGTAATTTTTGGTATCCATGAAATTTTAGGGTTAATTTAGACATTTATTAATGTTTATCAAACCAAATTGACTATATTTCCTGCTACTTTGACAAATCGTCCATTTTGGAATATTTTGATATTTAAGACATGCTTAGGGTGTGTTTGGTAAATGGAAAAAACTTTTCAAGTTAAAACTTTTTACTCACTATAATTATCATGTTTAAAAATTACTTTTCATATTTTTTATATAACTATTATACTTTTAATAATTTTTACATGACTAATATATCTATTTTACCTTTATTCTCTTTACTTTTCATCATTATCTTACCATATGATTCATTTTCTTTTAATATAATAACTTTTATATAAAAAATTACTTTCTAGAAGTTTTACAACTTTCCAAATACTCCCTTAGTATGCATATATGAAAGATTTCATGTTTAGTGAGTGTATATATAATTAAGTATAAAGATATGAGTACATTTAAAATTAACCTATACACTAATGAAGTGCTTTAAAATTATATAAGATTCTTAAATCCAACATCTATTTGGGACGATAATAAAATAATGTGTACTGAGAATGAGTAAATTTATATTAAGAATTGATAAAATTGAGTTGAAAATAGAAAAATTTATATTAAAAATTTAAAAATTGTCTTGAAAGTTGAAAATGGTGATATAAATTCTATTCAAGAATCTTATATGGTCTAGATATACTCTTAAGAAGAAGGAGCTCAATGAAGTAAAGCTTGACGACCACATCCCAAGCTGATTTGGAATAGCAACGACTATCTTTCAAGACACGGTATAGGTCTACTAAATAATAGTAATGTGGTCCTACTACATGATCGATCATTAGATTATGTCACATTTAATAATGTTTATAAGTTGGAGGGGTGGGAGAATGTGAGATTTGGTTTCCTAAAGCCAATGATTTCTCAATCAGTAATTATATATTTTTTTTCCACTTTTACTCATACATTTCAATCACTTTTCATACCAACTACCTTCATCAACTCTACCCCCGTCAATTCTCAATCAGTAATTATATTTTATCAATTTTTCATTTTCAATCGTACATTTCAATCACTTTTTCGTACCAACTATGTTCATTAACTCTATCCCCATCATTTCACATTAATCGTAAAAATTTTTAAATATTTTATTTTCCATTTTCCACAATCCTTTCCTTTTTAACACTGCCAAACGTCCCCTACACAACCTCTGCTGGGGTAACGGCCGGAGCTCATGAAATTCAGGTTTACCTTAACTTTAATCTTATTTCTAAAACATCAAACCTAACCTTATTTATAAATCTAAATTCTAACCCTATTTTTGAAATCCGAGATCGAGTTGAGTTTCGGACTAGAATTTAGGTTGAAATTATTTTATATATTTATTATCTATCTTATACTTATTTAACTTTAAATCCATCATTAAAGCAATCAAAAGTGATAATTTTCTGTTTTCAAGCAAAAATTCAAGAGTGCTTAAGAATGTAAAGGATAAAAACATCATTTAAACATTTTTCATTAAGTAAACTACTAGCTTTTTTTTAAAAAAAAGTAACTAGTAGCCTATTCTGGAAAATGAAAAGGTACATTATTTTCTTATTATGTAATTTAATATTAGTATTATAACCATATACATAAACATTAATATCTAATTATAAGAAAAAACTTATAATGTCAATTATAATAAAAAAATTCAATAATCATAGTATTAAGTTAAATAAATTACAACAAATTTATTTCAAGTAGAATAAATATCTAACCACTAATATAATCTTAAAACAACCAAATGATAACATCCTACGTAAGTAGTTAAGTTACAACCTTAAATAAAACATCTTGAGTTCTAAAAATAATTTTAATTCTTTTTGTCTTGAAACTACCACTCAACCAAACCCTTTTTTTCTAAAAGAAAATATAAAGATATTATATTATATAATTAAACTTAAAGAGGAATAATGCTTGTGTATGGTATAAAATAAATACAATATATAACGAGGGAATGAGACTAGATTTGTATAGAGTATAAAATAAATATAAAATATATGTGTTAGATATAATTTGGGTTCAGGTTTAGCTTAACTTAAGACCAAAATCTTTTCAATTTGGGTTTAGGTTGAACCCAGGAAATCAAGCTTGGGCAAGACATTCGGGAGTTTTAACTCTGCTTCAAATAAAGTTCGGCAGGTCGGGTTCGGGTTGAGCTTGACCCAATTGCATCCCTATCTTTGCCTTGTCCTACTACACTTCGCTCCAATTAGGGGTGTTAATAGATCGAGTTAAACGGATTGGTACCTAATCATAATCTTAACTCATTTAAAATATCTTAATATTGATCTATTTAAAAAACCCAACCCAACCCATTTGCAACCTATTTAATAAACAGGTTGATGGGTTGTATACATAACCATATGCATGCATTAATTATATCAAATGCGGTTGTAGTCTGCGTAAAATTATACAACCACGTCATGATAATATAATTATAAAACTACCATGATATTTACTATTCACGGTGACATGTGAAGAATTAGTAAGTAAAGGCCAAGGAGAAATGGAGAAGATCTTAATAAGCAAAATAATGCACCTGTCAGTGGTGAGTTGAACGGTAGTGGTGTCGTCGGTGAAAGAGCAGTTGGGGATAGTCGTTAGGGTGTGGGGAGGGAGAGAGAGAGAGAGAGAGAGAGAGAGAGAGAGAGAGAGAGAAATTAGAGACTAAGAGTGAGGAATGGGACAAAGGGAGAGAGGGAGGAAGGGAGAGAGAGACCTCACTTGCCAAAAGCCTAAAAGAAGGACACTAATAGGGGGCTAGGGAGGGTGTAAGATCAAAAAGAAGTCTAGAGATAGGGGACTCGTCATGTTACAAGAAAGAGGAAGGGTAGCAAAGGAGAGCAGCAAGTAATCAAGAAGCCACGCCTATCAAAAAGAGTAGAATGTAGAGGAAGGTTTGGAGGCATGGGATAAAAGGCGAACATATCGTTAGTCATGGGGGTTGCAACCTGGGCATTGAGCGGGCGAAGGGAGTCTTGGGAGAGGGAGGTGGATAGATCTCGTGGAGGCGCTATCAGGGTGAGGGGAGCAGCAGGAGAATAGAAAGGATTAGGGCATGACGCTGGAGAGAGAATGCGAATATATTATCAGCTATGGAGGTGGTGAGCTGGGCATATGGGCAAAAGGAGATGTAGGGTTTCAAAAATAACTAGGTGAATTAGTGAGATGACAAACGGCTAAGGAGTCATGCTTATTGTTAAGAGCTGGACTTCTAGAGTGAGACAAGAGGCAGGCAAGAGGTGGAAGACATGGGCGAAAAGGAGTAAGCTTTCAAAAAAAAAATCTATGAGGTGCGAATGAGTGGAATGAGGTAGAATCGGGGGAGAGGGACGATAGGTAACGCAGCTCGAGAGAAACACTTGCAGAAGTGGGAGGGCAAAAGAAATTAGGATTCTGAAAGAGAGTCTGGTGGGACAACGTGTAGAATCAAATGGGATCTAAATATTTGATAGGTTGCGAATATTAAAGCCTTGGCTTATGTATTATATATATATATATGAAAACCTTTTTTTTGTGCAGTAACGTTGTACCGTAATTAACAGTGCATTTGGTCCAAAATGAGCTCCATATGTACTTAAATTTATATTTCATACGATTATTTATCCGTATATAAATTTTAAAGCAAATGATTGAAATGTTAAAAAAACAATTTTAAAGTTATTTACATCAAAATATTTTATTACATTGAATTTATAAAATTTTTAGATGGGGTTAATACACATATCCAATTAGGATGAAAATTGTTATGATAATAGAATACGTAATTTTAAATACAATAGGTGAAGTAGATTATAATTTTATGATTGTATGAGGTCTATTTTGATGTAACTGTACCATAATTGTAGTACATGAAGTTGCACATAAATATTTTTCAATATATATTATTATATATAAATTAAAAACAATTGAGCGGGTTAGATGGGTTAAACGAGTTACTAAATAAGTCGATGAGTTATAAAATCCCAACTCCAATCCCTTTATTTATTTAAATAGCTAAACCGGTTAATAGGAGAGCTGTTCCGTTGCAGTGACGCTACACCGGAACAGCGGTACAGTGGGCCCAAAATGGGCCCCACATGATCATGAAATCATGATCTACTTCACCCATTGTATTTAGAATAATGTATTC
>JAXCLR010000050.1:23497071-23509625 GCA_035584095.1 Annona squamosa | reverse complement strand
TTATACTATATTACTTAAAGTTTATATAAAGAAGGTACTCTTGAGGATATTAATTTTAATATTTATTTCTGAAATTTTGAAAATTTAATATTATTTCTTTTTTTTTAATATAATATAATTTAATAGTATCTAACTAGATTTAACGGTGTCTAATTGAATTTATAGCATACTGATTCAACAAAATAATCTTAGGCTGTGCATTTAATATAATTTTTCAAAATTAATCACATATTTATGACAAAATTAATTATTACAATTAATAAAAAATTTCAAAATCCACTTTCGCTAGTCATATTCCCATTATTACATCCAAGATACAATAAAAAATAAATACATGTCTATTATTTTCAATACATGCCTTAAAATAATTTTAAATAAAATAAAATAACTATTCTTGAAAATCTTTAAGCAAGTCAATCTTTGGTGTCTCGCTTCATTTGGTACACATGTAAAAAATAATAGGTTAGTTCCAACATGATTAGCAAGTAAAAAATTATTTGAAAATGGATAATGACTTAATTAAAACTTAATTAAATGATAAAAATAATCATTTAATTCAATAACTTAAAATTTTTGTTTTATTTCCAATATCAAACCCTTCCATTGAATCCAAAAGTATCAAAAACATAGAAATTGACTATTTGATCATATAAATTAGAGTTAAAATGCGTAATTTATAAATAATTTAATTGGATGAATTAAAATTCGCCACACATCATGTCCCCACTTGCTGGTCACGTATGGGCCTGACTTTGCTCAGCCCAACTGCTTGTGCTGGGCTATAACAGATTAGTGGACTTGGCCCAAATCCCACTTGTATGATCTATTTACAATTTCTGCTTGCATTTTATTTTTGCAAACTCTAACAACCTGTTCACTTTTTTGCAAAAATTCCGTCAGGAGTTAATTTGCAAAATTTCCAAAAGCAAGCATATCACAACACGTAGAGCAATACTAGCAGATCTCTCTTGTTAATATAATTATAGTGTGTGTATAAGGGTTGTTTCGGTGCAGTGTCACTGCACCGAAACAGCGATGTGGTTGCCCAAAAAGAGTTTCACATATATTAAAATGCTATGAAACTTTATACAATTATTTATCCATGTATAAATCATACTTTAGATGGTTTAAATGTTAAAAAAATTATTTTAAAGTTGTTATTTATATTAAACTATTTTATTACGTTGAATTTGTACTATTTTCAAATGGGAATCATACACATATCCGATTGAGATGAAAATTAATACGATTATAGAATACATTATTCTAAATATAATGCACGGAGTAGATTATGATTCGATCATTATGTATGGCCCATTGCAACATCATTGCACCGTAATTATGATACATTAATGCTGCACTTGTTGGCTCATATATATATATATATATATATATAGGAAGCTGTTCCGGTGCAGTGGCCCTAAAATGAGGCCCACATGATAATGAAATCATGATCTACTCCACCCATTGTATTTAGAATAATGTATTTTTTTACCACACTGATTTTCATCCCAATCAGATATGTATATGGGCCCCATCTGAAAATGATAAAATCCAACGTAATAAAATAGTTTGATGTAAATAACAACTTTAAAGTATCTGATTGGGATGAAAATTGATATGGTAATAAAATACATTATTCTAAATACAATGAGTGGAGTAAATCATAATTTCATGATCATGTGTGGTCCATTTTGGGCCCATTGCACTGCTACCAGAACAGAATCCGGTTAACAGATTGTAAAATATTTATTTAAAAATCTCAACTAAAACTCATTATTTGACGGATGACCACAAGTCTATGATTATTAACACCGCTAGCTCTAGAACAGTGCCACCTGGTAGTTCACACGTGCCGCGCTTCTGCCATTCTCCCGCCGACGAAAGAAAAATCAAACCTGATTGCGTTTTCGCTCCTCCCGCTACGCGTATTTTCCCACCGTCATTCCGCACTTCTCCTCGTCTCCGCTCAAACCTTCAATTCGGCTCACAGCAGTTGTTGCTCTGAAATGTTCCGTGGCGTCCATTTCGTTCTCATCGGCTTCGATTCCCTCTCAGAAGCACAGGCAATCTCTCGACTTTCCGTTTTCATTTCTTGTTAATTCAACCTCCGCTTTTTTTTTTTTTGCCGCTCTTCCCATTAGGCATTTGTGGAAGTAGATGATGCCGGATTCGGGGCTAATCCGATCTGTTCTTCGTCCGCAGTATCGTTCGGAGCTCTTAAATGGCGGCGGCGTCGACGTCGGTCGATATGACGCTGGATGCACTCATGTCATTGTGCATAATCGTGTTTATGTAAGTCGCTGGCTTCTTTCTCTTAACCTTTTTGAGAATGATATGTGTTTGATTGTTGGTTGTCATCAGCTTTGGGATTTTTTAAGCGATTGGGCTGTACGCCGCAGTGAACTTAGGAATTCTATATCAGTTTCGAGGAGTTATTGTTAACCACCAAAATCTTTTGATCTGAACTTTCAAAAGTTACAACTACTTATGTCTAACTATAAAACTCAGATATATTTAACATGAATGCAGTAGAAATCGTTTAAATAAATTTGATTTTGATCAACGAATATAACTTCTGAGAAAAGTTTAGAAGTCAGTAATAGATATAATATATTTTTTTCATTTGCTTTGGAAATGTATATGCCAATATCATTGTTCCTACTAAACTCGTGTTAAATAAATTTAATTATTTTTGATATACTATTAATGAATATAACTTTTGAAAAAAGTTAAAATCTGTTTTTCTCATCTCCATGACCATTTAGTGATACAAAGTCTACGGATGGGCACTTAAAGACATGCTTCCTGTAGGTTTTTTTTTTTTTTTTTGCACATTCTGCAGGACCGAGTACTTTTAAAAGCCATATAGAGAAGGTGTTGGCACGTGTCAATAACCTGTGCTAACCTGCTTCTATTAACCACATTGTCATCAGTTAGAAACATCCATTTGCAGAAGTATTCAATGTGGAATATCTGTGTTATGTATGATGTCTGGTTTGGACTTTGGTCACATTATCTTAAATACGCCCTCATTATCTTAAACACACCCTCAAATTCAAATACCCAGGGGATGGGAATAAAATTGTCCGAGTGTGTTTCTGACACTAAGTAGTCAGCAGTGAGTTAAACAAACGACAGCTTGTTTAGGTGGACGTATTGTTCATTGATAGCAGTGCAGGAATCTCTTTGTCCGGCTGTGCCATGCTACTGAATTGGAGCTGATTATGTTTGCTTTTGGACAATTCAGGATGATCCCATTTGTGTTGCTGCACAAAGTGACGGAAAGACACTTGTTACTGATTTATGGGTAGTGGATAGTCTGGATCTTGGAAGGCTTGCTGATGTGAATCGGGTCAGTTTTGTCTTCACCTGTCTTGTTCTCGAGATTGCTTTCATGAATCGTGCTATCTCCAGTGCAGTTTGGTGATGATAGAAAGTCCTGTAATGGCCACTCTATTCATGAACTCATCAGAATTTTTTCTTTTTATTGATTTTTTGAAGTTGATGCTTTTGGCTTTGTTAGTGCATATGAATGACCATTCTCACTTGTTTTTCTACAGGCTACTTATTTGTTTTTCCTAACTTTCCTAACAGATAATATACAGACCAGTGAGGGACTTGAAAGGAATACCAGGTGCTGCATTATTGCACATTTGCCTAACTGGATATCAGAAGCAAGAGCGGGATGATATTATGGTATGCTAAGCTTTCCCTCACTTTTATCTAGTGCTTGTTCTCTATTCCTGCAAAATCATAACAGCTTGAAGATTAAACATCCCAGCGAGTCTAGAAAGTCATCCTAATTGAAGAGCTTATAGGCCATTATATTAGAATCATGATGATTTTCATTTTATAATTTCTCTTATTTTGCTTTTCTTTTTTATTTTTTAAATGGAAATCTTGACTGCTACCCAAAGTTTTAGAAACAAAATGTCAAAGCCAAATATCAAGACTATTTCCCCCTTCTTCATTAGGAAGTCATTGATTCCATCTTGGAAGACACACTCTTTATTCACTATTTATTATTTACTTATTTCAGAAAATGGTCGAGCTGATGGGAGCACAATTTTCCAAGCCTTTGATAGCAGCAAAAGTCACGCATCTTATTTGCTACAAATTTGAAGGTGTTGTCTTTTTACCTTCAAACAACTCATACTTGAAATTTGAGAAGTTTACACTAGCATTAATAATTTTTGCCCCCACTATCATCTTTATTTCATTGTTTTTATTCGTATTGCTAATGTTCAAGCATGCTTTTCTGAATCCGTTTGTGGTGAGGGATTGTCAACATGTTACTACAAATTGGTGTTGCTTCATCTGTTGTTACATTAATATCAAAGGTGTTTAAATTCTCTAACATGTCATCCTGTGCTGGAGACATAGGTTGCATGACTGTTGCCTCAAATTCCTTCAGAATATTTGACAGAAGAACCTTGGATATTGCTCATAAGTTTGCACATTGGGTGTTTTATCTAATGAGGTTGCTCAAGATAACATGAAGGAGAATGTTGTGATAAATGAATCCGATCAATGAATGCTATTGGATAATAATCGAATTGTTTAGGAAAGCTTGGTTACAGTTTGTTGAGGCTGAGGCTTCCTTTTTCTGACTGGGAGGCCTCAAATTCATCACTGCATTTGAAACATAGAACTATGGACTCTTAACTCTTTAGAAGTTGTTTTCATGAGGAGAGTCTAGAATCTGGCATTTGGTCCTTGTTCACGAGTTTGATGTGATGCGGATGGGAGGAGGATTGAATGAAATCTTCTATTTTCCAACAATTCTTTTATCATTTTGATACCTACTTCCCTTATTTTCTATACAACTTTTCCCAAGCCTCATATAGTGGTGACCATCAAATAATACTTGTGAGGCCTTTGCTTCTATGTAGCCTGTTAAATAGAAATGGTTTCAACTAACCACTTGGATGAGGACCATAATGATGGTGAAATCAAAATCTACTCTGCTCATTATATTTGGAGAGTGTTTCGATACACCTAAAACTTTTCAAACAAAAACGTTTCAATTGAAACTTTTTACTCTCCACAACTATCTTATTTTTGAATTGTTTCTTTATATTTTCCTATATAACTAACCTACTTTTCAATTATTTTTACACAACTACCTGTACAATTAATTTATCTATTTTAACTTTATTTTTTTTTTACTCCCCATCATTACCTTCATCATATCACATCATTTTCTCTTATTTTAAAAACTCTTACACCAAAAAATTTTCTACCAAAGGTTTTATTACTTCCTAAACACACCCTTGGAATTACTTTTTAAAACTAGGCTTCATTATGCAAATCGTACCATTGCATGGGCTCCATCAATCTAAAGTGTAAGATTAACATAATAAAATGTTTTGATCTATACACCAATTTCGGAGTGTTAATTCTACATCTAGACTGTCTAAGCATTCTTTCTATGTAGATTGATTCTATAAATTATTGTAACATTCTCATGCAATTAGAACTGGATTTTAGTGTTTTTCATAATTTGCACATGAACATATATAATTTAAAGTAGGTAGGATCCACCCAAGAGTCTAATTGAAGTGATTTTGGGTACCATGACAAAGATGACCATTTTAAAACAATGCGACCCAGTGACTGGTTTGATTCTGTTGGTTGAAACTGCTTCTATGTAACCAGTTACATAGAAGCAGGGCCCCACTTGTGAAGTTGTTCTGTGACTCTGTTGTAGTTGCCCCACTTGTGAAGTTGTTTTGTGGCTGTTGTAGTTTGATAAGGCATGCAATAACTCTATCAGTGGGCGAAAATTATATGTTTTTCTTTTCTTTTGTTTCCCCTGTTTGCTGTTTTCTTTTCTTTCTGCATTTGCATGCATGTGTGTTTATGAATGTTGTGCATATTCATTGCTTGGTTTGGATGGCTTATCGGATATATTTTTTTCAGCTTACATATTCATTGATTAGATTGTGATTATAATTAATTGAGTAAATTAGACATATAATTTTGAATTATCATTCAGGAGAAAAATATGAGCTTGCAAGAAAAATTGGAATAAAGCTTGTTAATCATCAGTGGTTAGAAGATTGGTGAGTGAGCTTCATTCTTTTCTCTGTAGAAAATCTAAGATGCTGTTCCATATCTGCAATATATATTCGGAAAGTTGGTTGCCTCTATAGATCCTTGTTTTGTGGTTATAGTTCCATTTTTTTTCCTGATATGTTTGGTCTTTTTCTTTCCATGTAGCTTAAGAAAATGGGAGATCCTTCCTGTTGATGATTACTACAAGAGGTAAGTTATTCATCTGACTGTACTCGGCAATTATTTTTGTTGTGTGCATCTGACTTGGTGTGTTTTTAATCAGTGGCTGGGAACTGGAGATTATGGAATCCGAAGCTCAGGATTCTGCGGAAGAAACAGAACAGGGTCTTGGGGCTTTCTGTGGTTTGAATGACCGAACATTTATTCATGGTTCTGGAGTTCCCAAATCTGAGAAGGAAGCATCCGATAAGCTACAAAACCTTATTTCCATGGAATCATTGATTCATAGTTCTGAGCAGCCAACATCTGTGAGGGAAGTGCCCAAGAGCCCGCAGAGTGGAACTGCTGTAGGAATCCTCAGTAATGATAGTGATTCAATTGCACTAGTGGGGGAAGCACCTAAGCTCCAGCAGACATCATCAGCTTCAGGAACACCAGCTCATGGTTCTGAATTTCGCAGCTCACTGAGGGAAGCACCAAATACGCTGCAGCATGCATCAACCCTTAAAGGTCCCTTAAATGTTACTCAAGATATCCTCATGACTAAGAGGCATGTGCCTGCTGCAGGCAAAGGTGCTAGTTTTGATAAAGCTTTAGAATCGCTTACTTTGGGTGGTAGGCTGGTAGCTAATGGTTCTATTGCAGGCAAAGAAAGAAGTTCTGTGAAAGGGGAAGATTTATATGATGCTGCATGTGCAGACATAGAGGGATTTGGTTTCCAAGATTTTGATCCCCATACTTTAACTAACGTGGGCTGTGATATATCCGGTAAGGAAGCTTGCGTAACCATTTCAAATCCGAATGTGGTCTCTAAACATGAACAAGACACCACTCCGGGTTTTGACCAAAGGGCATGTAAAAGATTACCAAATTCTGATTTTCCAATTGAGGAGGTTGGTTCAAGGAAAACTCAAAAATCAGCTGCTTCATCGTCCCCTGAACCATCAAATGGTCTACCGAGCCCTGCTCATGGAAATATAGTGGAAAACAAAGTTCAAGGATACTTACCCTTGGAACAGCGAAACCTTGCATCTCATGCATTTCAAGATCCGACTGTACACACAGAGACATATCAGAAAGAAGGATTATACACTACATTTCCTCAAAAGAGGAAGTTGTCTGTTTCAAGTGGTGCTAGTTCATCAATAGCTGTAGATGATAATATTGTTGAAAATCCACAAACAACTGCTGTATTTGTAGAAGGTGAACAACCTCCAATGATGGTTGATGAGCGCCCTTCCAAAATCAACCCTGATCTCAGCAACAATCCAGCTCTTACAGAGGGGTTGTCTGAAGTGGATTCTTTTGCAGAAAAGAATCCCAACAAATTAAAGACCACGCCTGGAGGTCTCAAAAGAAAGCCTCTGAAACATAGGCCTATTTTGGCGATAAAAAATTCCCACAGTTCCAACTCTTCTCCACATGGTAAGTTGAAAGAACCAGTTGCTGTTGAACCAAAAGAAGTGCTGGATGATCCTATGAGCATAACTGATACTGCACACAACCTGGCTGCAATGGCCATCAACAGTAAGAATGGTGAAACTGACAAGACAGTGGTTGCTGATGGTCAAAATGTGGTAGAAATTTCTGTTGAAGATAAGGCAGCAGAAACGTCTGAGTTCTCAAAAGAACATTTGTTGGCAAGTAGACCTAACGTTGACATAAGCAAATCACCTAGTCTTCCTGAAAGTGGATTCAGTCATCGGCAGAAGTCTCCTGAAAGCATAAAATCAAATACTGGACAGAACGGTGTTAACACTGATGCTGTTATTCTTGGGGAAGGTAGCAATGAGACATCTTCCTCAAAGCAGAGGGTGAAGTTATTGGCCAAGAAGAATATCGTTTATAGACATAGGCAGCCTGTGAGTCGTTCAAGCAAGGTCAACTCTGCAAGCCACTCAGTTAGGGCTGTAATCCAAAACCGCAGGGATGTAACTGAACCTGGAAAGTTGAATGGTGGTGAAGATATTGAGATGATCGACTCAGCTTGTAAAGATAAAATTGTGAATTTGGAAAGTAAGTTTGCGATTACACATTGCCCCAGCTTTGATGATGTTTCTGTAAACGTGAAAGTGGCACTGCTGGATGAAAAGGAGAAAGAAACATCTGAAAATGGTGCTCAGAGTAGGTATTCAAGCGAACATGGAAGGAAGAAGGTGGCTAGCAAAAAGATCAACAAATCAACGACGCAGGACAACAAGAAGGCTGTTTGCAATGATTCACTACAGGCTGGCAGGGATTTGGGACTCGAAATTGCTGCTTGTGGTGGGCTAAATCTCATAAAAGGGGAGAAGACCAAAGAAGCACAATCTCTGAATAATTCCAAAACGAAAGCCACAGCTTCAGGTGAAATCCAGGCACTACTGGATTCAGAAAAAGAGAATAAGCCCTCTGACAATGGGGCTGTCAGTTTAGATTCAAGTAAACATGGAAAAAGGAATGTTGCCACTGAAAGGTTCAAGGAACATTCAGTGGGAAGTAATGAAATGGATGTTCTAGCTGATGGAGATGGTGTGCAGGCACATAAGGGTTTGAGAATTGGAAATTCTGAACCAGCTTGGTTTATTTTAAGCGGCCATCGTCTACAGAGGAAAGAGTTTCAGCATGTTATTAGGTGCTTGAAGGGAAGGCTTTGTAGGGATTCTCATCATTGGTCTTACCAGGCTACACACTTTATTATGCCTGACCCGGTGCGAAGAACTGAGAAGTTTTTTGCAGCTGCAGCAGCAGGAAGGTAATAAAAACCAGCACTGCTGATAGAAACTCACTTCATTCTTTGAGGCCTATTCAGATAACATACAAAAGTAAGAAGGTTCAGATTACGTGATAAAACATTTACATTCCATCATTATCTTTTTTTGCCATTAAACTCTATCTTCTCTCTCTCTCTCTCTCTCTCTCTACATTTCTCCTCTTCTATTTTCATCTCTTGAATTTTTCAAGCATCTTTTCTTTTTCTGTTCAAATGGTTTTTGCAAATTTACCAGGCAACCATTGCATTCCTCCTTCAAAAGTTCTCATTAGGAGACCAACCTATGGCCTTCAAGTTTGGAGAGAAGCCCAAGAAGATTTTCAATTTGCCCACCTAAGGAGACTAACCTCGCTTTCCTCCTTCAAGAGTTCTTATCAGCTTTTTTGTCTTTTTTTTTTTTATATATAATTTTAAACTTTGTTTCCATGGAAATATTATATGGGCGAAGGGAGAAAGTATTAAACAATAAAACATTTATCTACCATTTACCTCAACTGAATAATATAGATATTCCCTTATTGAATTTATTTTTTCTACAATTAAGTCTATCTTTCTCTCATCAATTTTACAAACCTATCTTGTTCCAAAATCAACTCTATCTTTTTTATGCACATCATACTGTTTTATCTTGGTTCTGTTTCTCTTTAATCTTTACTCCATTACCTCTTCGAGCCCCCCATTCTTTCTAGAATAGTTTCCTTCCATTATCTCTGTAAATGTTTGGGACCAATGAGTCCCTGTGGTTTAATTTTTTATGTTGGACCAAAAAGACTCTGCATCTCTATCCCAGCAATCGAACCTATGGCTTTTGAGTTCGCATAGGAGCCCAACGAGACTTTCAATTTGCCCCACCAAGGAGACCAACCTCCCATTATTAGTTGTTTTTCAGTTGTTCCTTTAGGATTATGGGTCATGTCTTTCTGATCTTCTGTTAGCTAAACATTGCCATATTTACATAAATCTTCCAAATGAAAATTTCAGTAATGGGTCAAGGCTCCAAACTAATCAGCTCTTCAACCAGAGTTGACAATGTCTACACACATGGTGTCAGGAAATTCCCATCCTAATAATGTGGACCATCTAGATCAGCAAATCTAAGGTCACATGGTAGATTGGGCTGAGTATAACTTTTCATTTGAATCCTGCAAATTGCCTCTGAATTAATCATCACTCAACCTAAAATCTTTATATATGCTTATCTATTGGTATTATTATGGTCACAGGTGGATTCTTAAGACTGATTACTTGACAGCTAGCAATGATGCTGGGAGGTTCTTGGCAGAAGAACCTTTTGAATGGTACAAGAGCGGCCTAAGTGAAGATGGAGCTATCAGTTTGGAAGCTCCCCGGAAATGGCGACTTCTACGAGAGAGAAGTGGTCATGGAGCCTTCTATGGGATGCGTATTGTCATATATGGAGAATGCATTGCGCCACCTCTGGTATATTTTGGTTTTGACATCGTAAACTGATCTAGATAGCCACCACCAAATGAATTTCTAATCTTGAAAATTTTAAAAGCCTCTGCTAGATTAATTCTTGATATCATGGTTTTAGTTTCAGATGCCTGACTCTTCAATGTAGGTTAGAACAGTCAGATACTTAGATTCACAAACTTAACAAAGGACAGATTATGAACTAACCAATTCCAACTTTATGTACAAAGTTCCAGGCTATTCTAATCACAAAGAAGCCAACATTTTTCACATAAAAGAAAGTTTGAGAAACATGGAACCAAGATGTTAATAGCTTTTAGAAATAAACATCAAAGCAATAGCTTAGTACGTCACAAAGATTAGATAGCAGGATGTGGGATTCAACGGCTATATTGTGGGTCAGCTCTAGTCCTGAAACTAAATATTCCACAGATGCATTTGCAGTGCAACATTGGATTTGGGTTAGTTGAAATTGTTAAGGGTCTTACCTGATCCCAAACAACAAAACCACAATCTTACAGTTTGAAGGAGAGCCCAATTCAAGTTGCATTTGCATCTAGAAAACTAAAAGGGAGCCTCCTTGATTCTGGGTGATTTACACTTCTAAATGTTGCAAGCCATATGGATATGCTGTGTGGTAAGAATGACTAAAATTTTGAATTCCAAATTGAGTTATCCTTATCATGCTGCATTTTTTGTCGTTCTCCTTTTTTCATTTCATTGATGGAAATTTCCTGTTATCATCTTTGGCTAATCCTCTCCGTTAAACCAGGATACTCTGAAGCGCGTTGTGAAGGCTGGAGATGGGACCATTTTAGCAACATCCCCACCTTACAGCCGTTTTCTGAAAGCTGGTGTGGACTTTGCAGTCATTAGTCCGGGTATGCCGCATGTTGACTGCTGGATCCAAGAATTCGTAAGGCATGAGGTCCCTTGTATCACTGCAGATTACTTGGTTGAGTATGTTTGCAAGCCCGGTTACTCTCTTGAGAAGCATGTCCTTTACAAGACACATGCATGGGCAGAAAGATCATTCACAAACTTATCGACACTTATGGAAGAGACTGTGGAGGCCTCATCTCCTCCAGAGAGTGACAGTGATGACATAGCTTGTAAGGTTTGCGGATCCCATGATAGAGGGGAGGTAATGCTGATCTGTGGAAATGAGGACGGTACTTTAGGCTGTGGGATTGGCACCCACATCGACTGCTGCAATCCCCCATTGGAAGCTGTTCCAGAAGAGGACTGGTTTTGCTCAGAATGTAGAAGCAGAGGACAGACACGTGCAAAGGGGAAAAGAAAAGTCTCTTCCTTGAAACGTTGAGTGACTATTCCCTCCCGTTCTTGTACAGTAAATGACACTGTTCTCCCCAGTGCAATTGTACCCATATCTGATTTTTATCTAGCAGTTTTCAGGACCCATGAAAAGTTACGCACCTTGATCTTGCAAATTTCGTTGTAGTCCAAAAGTTTGCTGGCCAATCCAAGATCTGTAAATTATATTGGGAATAAGCGGGAAAAGGGCCCTAAAATTCTTCATTTGCTGCAAGGTTCATGATGCATTTGCTGACACCAGCCACCCACTATTCAGCCATCTCATCTGATCTGTAAGAGGGAGCCAAGAGGTAAGTTTGTCAGGAGTTGGCCTCACAGCCAGAACAGCTGATGGGGCTGTAGCTATGATTGAAGACTTCCTATAGCCAAAAGTTTGGGTCCATGTCTGATATTTTTGTTCCACCCTTTCGTGTTTGTGGGGCCGTTTGGTTTGGTGGAAGGAATCAATGAAATCCGAGCACTCTATTCGAGTATTTAATTGTGTGACCACACTGCCTTCTTAGACCTGTTGACCCACTGCGGCACTAAAATTGATAGTGGCCCATCCAACCTTCAGGCGAGCACAAACGGGCCAAATGCACTTCTTGGTATGTGGAGGCGAGCGAAGCCCTGAAAATGTTATGGGCCCCTTAAAACTCGCACGTTGATGGACAGTTAATACTCAACCAGAGTTTAGTATATCTTAGTTTAGTGGGTTTTTTTTTTTTTTTTTTTTTGTAGAAAAAATCATGGGCCATTAACCTTGGATAATTAGGCACTTGACGAAGCTGTCTCAACTAAATTTCGAACTCGG
>JAXCLR010000050.1:23485854-23496971 GCA_035584095.1 Annona squamosa | reverse complement strand
TGTCTCAACTAAATTTCGAACTCGGAACCTCTCAACCCTAACCCTCAGCATACTTATGTCAGTCATTTAATCATGCAAGTGGTGATGTTACTCAGCCGGAATTGGGATGCTTGATAGGAAAGGGAGTGTTAAACCCCCAACTTGGCTACCCCTAATCCAAAAATGGGTTGGAAAACATGAAATAACGTTCCTTAATCTACCTGATTTCTAAATAGGATTTGTTGGGTTGGGAGGCTGGCAATCATACTTTACTTGGCCTGATCGTATAAATATACGATTCATTATTTTCGTTGTTTCTTATACGTAATATTTCTTGAAAGTTTACCATTCAAATTAAAGCTTTATACAACTACTATGCAATATTTATTTAAAATAGTTTTTAATAAAAATGTCACAACATCGAAAAAGCTGACTTGGAATTTCGACCCCACGTACCTACCAACTTAAAATTTTTAAAGAACCGTCCTGATTTTTCTTTATTAGGAGTTAGGGTTGAGCTGAGCTTTTAAAGATTGTTGGTACTGTGGTAGAGTTAGTCTTTAAGAAGTAGGAATGGAATTGGATTGATTACGTAACATTTTCACTGTAAGAATATTATTATCCTTTTGCTCCCTAAAGCTAAAAATTTTGCAAAACAATATTCGAAAAACGTTTAAGGTAGGGTTATAAGCAAAGAAACTAAAACAAAATCATGGATTAAAAGGTCTTCTTTTCCCAAATAATTATTTACTTTCGCGCCTCATTTGAAAACCTTCTCAAGATTCATATTTTTAGCAACGAAATTTGATTTTGTTGCTAAAAAAAATTTTCCTTTTGAGTTTAGAGAGAACGATTGTTCTGTCATCCTAGATAGATAAGATTTACCATTTTCATTCTTCAGATAGGCAGCCAGGAATGTAATGCCACCCATCTTCATCTGAGCTCTGAAGCCATGAATACTTTTCGACCTGCTGGCTGCTATTTGAATTTGTGGTATGTGCCATAAATACATGACAAAACTTCAGGGATATCCTGCACCACGCCACCCTGCTATTTAATGCTCCTCCTCTTCCGCCCTCTGCCTATGACCGCTGCCATTCCCCATCTTTATGCCTACCATAAGACTCCTCATTGGATACTCTGGAAGACCATGACACTTCATATCCGAATCACCGTATGTTCGGACCCCAGTGCCCCAGGCCCCCAGTTATGAAAAATACTCAAAAAAAACTTTCCATCATTTTTGCCGTATAAAAATGGGCAATTGACTCATCTGAGCCATTTATATTCTGAGAAACCTGGTGGGCCATCTGTTTATCGATTTAGGCTTCATTTGTACAGATAGCGGGCCAGTAATTTTTCCTTTTTGTATGTTAGATAGTGTTTCGTAACCCTCACAAGGGGAAATGGGAAGTGGGGAATTTCTTCCTGCATACAATTTTCTTGATTTGATATTTTAATTACCTAACTATACTATTTTTTATTATGTATCCTTATGTTCTAATATTTTTTAATATAGTTTTATATAACTGTTCTATTTATTGCTACTTTATTTGGATTTTACCTTATTACAAAAATTTGCATCCCAGGTCGAACGACCATAAATGCATCTCCATTGTAACCACTTGTTAACTTCTTATTCTTTTTACACATTAGAGATTATACTTTAGTAAAATTCACTACGAAGTACCATATTTCTATGATTTATGTTGTCAACATATTAAAAATCCATACCCATCAATCAAATTCTTACAGGTGTTCTTTGCATGCATGGCCTTCAAATTCGTTCGCGAGCAGAGGTCCATTGGATGCCTTGTGTATGGTCCCGATTGCACGTCGGATGCAACTCTTGCAGCCTGATAGCTAGATATTTATGCTCCATACTACAATAGCTGTCGTTGTCAACACATCTGCGGCCATGCACCACGTTCATGTCAACACCTAACTGTTGGTTGAAAACGTTTCCATTGTCCGTCTCTAGGGCTGAAATAAAAAGAACAATATATTCGAGTTGGACCACTTGAGTTGCTGGTGAATTTTGAGTTGGGAAGAAAGAAAGGGGGCAAAATAGAAGAGAGAAATGAAATTAAATACGGACCAAGATTCCATGCAGCGCTATGACAAAATTTCTTGGCTGCATTTGGTACCAAATGCAACTGATTGCGGCTAAATTTTAACCGCTACGTGGTGGAATATCAAATTTGGCTGCGTTTAATGCAAAAATGACTGTATTTTCCCAAACGCTCCTACTTTAAACAGCCAAATATTTGTAGCTATAGAATCGATTTTAGCCAAAATACACTCAATACTGCCAAATATGTTTGTATGTAGCTAAAAAATTAACCTCATTCAACCATATTTGTTGTAGTGGCAACCGTTTGCATGGAGTCACTCAAGCAATAGTTTCATTTTATTTTTAAAATATAATTTTAAATTTATAGTATTTATTAATATGTTCGTATGTATTTATCATTCAAAAAATCACTTTGATTGGATTTAGTAAGTTTAGAGTGAATATGTAGCTGTCAAATTTTTAATACAATGGTGCTAAAATTCCAGATCATTATTTTGCTTTTCAAAAATAAATAATATATAGATCATTGTTGTAATCAGCTGGATTTAAAATTTTTTATTTTTTCAATAAAAGCATCTCAATTACATCATGCAAATGGTTGCATGAAATCATTTTCATTTTTAATTACTTTACGTTTCGATATTTATTTATAATCTGTTAATAATTACTAATTTTGCTCTTAAATTTATATTAAATAAGGGGTATTTATAGAAATTTTGGTATAGTAAAAATTTTCGAAATTCGGCAAGGATATTTTATTTTGGACAAGGAAGAGTTTTATATTTTATAAAATAATGCACATCATTCAAGGAGACCTATTTTGATGCAATGCCAATGCACTATAATAGCGATACGTTTGGTCAAAAATGAGTTCCACCTATATTAGAACATAATAAAATTTTATGCAATTATTTATCAATGTATAAATTTTATAGCAAATAGTTTACATATTGAAAAAATTACTTTAAAGTTGTTATTTATATCAAACTATTTTATTACGGTAATTTTGTACCATTTTTAGATGAGGTCCATGCACGTATTCAATTGAGATGAAAATTGTTATAATAATAAAATGCATCATTCTAAATAGAATGGGATGAATAGATATAACTCTCATTCAAGAGTGTATATATATGACTCTTTTAAGTATTTGATCGTGAGACCTATATAATAGAATATTCATAATTTATGGAATATCTGGAAGAATATGAAAGAAATTGAAATATTATAATTTTATATAAGTTAGTGCTTTTTACATTTTATATATAATTCGATGATATATCCTATGATATTACTAAAATTTTTTTTATACATTGCTATCTTTTTGCAGCCAAATTTTAATTTCACTGCTTTTTGTATCAAATATAGTTAAATCTTATATTCATGTGGTAAAAGTTTTACTACTATTTATAATTAAATTTTATTTCTATATTTTTTTAGCTGCTATTGACATAAAAATAACCAAATGCCACAACTTTAAACTAACAAAGTGTTTATAACTAAATAATTAATTGCAGATGATATATATTATATGACCAAGAAATTAGCTGCATTTAATGAAATTTATTACGGTGTACATTTTTATTTAATACATTTTAAGAAGTTAATAAATGTATGTAACAGCTCTTGCCAAACTATCTTGGTGTATTGTTGCCACATGAACTGGTTCTACATTTGGACTGATTCAAAGGGAACAACCCATGTGTTTTAAATGATTAAATGCTAACAAATTTGATATTCATTTGAATCTCATTAATCAGAAATCTCATTGCAACCCTAAAATGAACTTACATCTACATTATCCATTATTAAGGGAGTGATTATTTGCAAATATTTGCTCCGAATGATTTGTACAAAGGGTTATTTTTCACTTTCATTTAAAAACTACCCATGGTAATGCCTAGGGACATGATTGCTACCCATTGGTATTTAATTTCCACCCTCCATCTACAGTAAGAGTTTCAACAATTTCTATCGTGGTATGGGGGGTTTCTATAAGTTTTTCCTATTATTGGTAGTGCTTATAGAAATTTTCCTCCCTAGTGTAAGGGTTGCGAATGTACTCAATTATAATATTAGTTGTTGTAATGTATGAATACAAAAAAAATTCATTCAAATGTATTTAGCTATGATGTCAAAAATGAAGTATTTTAAAAACTTTTATATATTATTAGTTATTTTTGAATTTTAACAGTTTCATATTCACCCTCAAATTATGCTAAATGTCTAAGCATATAAGTTTTTAAGTATAGTGATTTTTGACATCATACATATATATTAATTTTACTTTAAATTATGAAATGAATTCGAAAAAGAGAGAAACAATCATGTGTATAAATCATTCCGCGATAAATGTTTGTAAGGAATCACTCCGCTTACATTAATAATTGACGATATTCATATATATATATATATCTATAAATGTCAGCTGTCAGAAATATATTAGCAGAGAGAGTGCGGATATATATATATGATAGCATGTGTGTGAAAGGAAAAAGTACAAGTCAAGCAAAGGAAGGCATCCCACGTTGGTCCAATTATCATAGACTGAGTATAATAATATTCTATAGCTGTTCAGAAATTTAAAAAACACTTAAAAAAAATAAAAATAAAAGTCGTTTGTCTTCCTTTGCTCACAATTCATTGCTGACCATTCATCACATGACTTCCTGCCACCATCACCACTGGCCACCACTCACTCTTACTACTTGTCCCCAACATTCAGACATCCACAAAACTGGCTTAAATCGCCCCTCCATTACTCTCGTAATTTCAGCCCTACCCTTGCATGTGCATAACAAATATATGGGGGTGAATTTGAATTGAGATTTAGTTTCGCAACGTCTATGTTCTTTTTAATGAAATATCAAGCACTCTTAATTATTGTCTATTTGCAAGATGAATGCAGATAAAAATAAAAAAATCCTTTAATTAACAAAATTTTGATAACAAGAACATTTTCTTTGGAGTTTCCTCCAAAATGCGTGTTTTAACTGCTGCTTTGGCTACATAAACAGAAAGAAAAATATCTCAAAACGAATAAAATGTAAAACGATATAGCAGATATTGGCAACCAACATTTCCCCGCATCGTTGTTCTTTTTAGATTACATCAACGGTACAAAAGAATGCTATAGCATACCGGACAACAGGCGCGAAGAGCCAAGTAAGAACCACTGCGCCAATCGCTGGTCTCGCCCACATCGTCGTTTTTGATGCTATATTACTACACCCATCTGCAACGAGGCGCGACAACGGCAACCAATATCATTGCCAGCACAGGTACATTTCTGTGAGATGTTAATTACAAACCGGAGCTTTATTATTATTATTATTATTATTATTATTATTATTATTATTATCATTATCATTATTATTTTCTTTGATGATGGGAGCTTGGTTAATAAGGAGAATTTTTTTCAAACGTTTTCAATTGATAAGACAACTCGATTGTCATGAACAATTCTGATTTATTTTTTCGTTATTTCTTTTTTAATTGAGAAGTTATTTTGCTAATATCCTCTGTGTTATATCTGTCTATTTCATTTTTCTTTTTATTATGTACCTTTTTTAATACCATATATACATATATAAAAATAGTAAACTTACTCTATATATTAAATACACATAGTAAATAAGTGTACAAAGAAAAAAAAAAGCATTGTAAGTAGATTTTTGAAGATGATCTAAGCAAGACATTTGCTTAGCACAAGCTAATATGATCATTCTCAGTATATAATGTGTGCAAGGGAAATGAGCCACTACAAATATCGTAATTATTCATGAAGATCAAAATACTTGATTGTTAATTAAAAATTTTTAATGATTATATACAAACTGCCTCCACCCAAATAATAATATAGTTCTTCACGTAGAATTGCCGCCACAAGCCAAAGGTCTTGAATTTGTTTAAGTATATTTACAGCCTAGATAACTTATAATAAACTTTACAGGCTATATGTAGCGACAAATTCTCATTCAATACATATAGTATAGTAGAAGAATAATCTTGTTAGCCTGGGCTAAGTAAATGACTCACTTAGCCCACCTCGAAAATCCTATTTAAAACATATTTTTTTATTTTTTTTCATACACTTGTTTATCTAAGTGTATTTAATATATGAATCAAGTTTTACCATTTCTAGATATGTGTATATATTTTTTTAGATTTTAAAAAATAAGGGCATTTTAAATACATATATACACATAAATGTTTAAAAATATCAAAAAATTAGATAAATATATTCAAAAATGGTAAAACTTAGTTTATATGTTAAATGTACTTAGATAAATAAGTGTATACAGAAAAAAATAAAAAAAAATTATTGTTAATAAGTTTTTTAAAATATTTTTAATAAGATATTTATTTAGTCTGGACTAAGGAGAACACTCTTTAGTATAGTACAGGACTATACATGCGTTGAGCCATGACACGTTCAAGTGTTCAGGGCTTTTTCCCATTTTTTTGTACGCCCACGTGTCTTTAAGTTCACGTACCCAAATGATCTTGAATTTTGCCTATATAGAACCAGAAAAGAAAATTTTAAAAACGGAAAAAAAAAAAAAAACACTCGCAGCCCTGTGTATTGAATCATAGCTATGTACATTTTTTGGTACGGGCATATTGGCATGGCAGAGAATGGATTGTTAATGAGAGGGACGGGGACAATTTGGGAATGTGAAATAGTAGGCTAGCCCCCTGCTTGAGGCCATTCGTGCCACGAGTTGCCGCAGGAAAATAATAATAATAATATTAATGAATTATTCATGGATTTTTGAGCAAGTCACAGCTGACATCAGTTGGACCACAAACTTTTATAATATCACCCAAGTAAAATTCTAATCCACACCCAAAATTTCCAATGGGCTTACAACTTACAAGATTCTTCCACAATAACATACGTGCATAACATATTTCTAATTAACGATAATATGGCCATCAGATAGATCTAAGCTAATTCTCTAGAATTAAAGTCCTCACATGGTATTAACCAGAAGGTCTTGATGCCATACTGATTTGTTTTTTGAAAAATATGTATATTACATAGATGAGGTGAGCTGTTTTGGGTGATTGTGATTTGTGGGTGTTTCTTCCAACTCAGCAACCGTTAGATTTAGGTGATTTAAAAGTCCAATGTGGACAGAAGTACATGGGCTGAGGGGCTAAAGTATAACTTCCGTTTACTACTTTATTATTTCCAAGGGGCTTGTGTGGGGCATGTTTCTTCTCACATCCCTACTCTTTTTACTTCTCCACCCATCTTATTTTATGATCATTCCTTGGCATTTTACGTCCAAACCGTTTTATATGCATCTGTGTCAGAGAGATTTGGAAAAACCGAAATAGAAGGAGAACGGACTCGGGAGATAATAAACATGGGCAGTGCTTATTCTCTTACCATCCATTTTAGTTGGTTTTTAACATTTATTCCAAACTCATAACAAAATAATTATATATCAATGATTTTAAGCATGTTGCTTAATTAACGGTAGTTTTAAACTCTTAAGATGTGGACCTTAACAGAGTTACATATATAGATGAAAAATATTTTAAGAATTTTTAGCAAACAACAGAAACTTTTTTTATATTTGGCGACTTTTGTGCAGCCTCTTGGCTGCATTTGGTGCGGATTGAAGCTCAGATTTATTTTACTTGCAACAACTGTTACTATTTGCAGCCTTATTTAAGTAGCTGCATCAAACATAAATTTTGGTTGAAAAGTAGCGGTTTTAACCAAATGCAAACACTCAAGAGCGGCCAAGTATTTGTAGCTA
Organism: Annona squamosa; assembly: GCA_035584095.1. Classification (NCBI taxonomy): domain Eukaryota; kingdom Viridiplantae; phylum Streptophyta; class Magnoliopsida; order Magnoliales; family Annonaceae; genus Annona; species Annona squamosa. The sequence continues at coordinate 23,489,144 of JAXCLR010000050.1, read as the reverse complement.
AAAATCAATTCTAGCCGAATTATTTTTATGTGAAATGGTAGGAAAAAATATCTTGGATATATTTACGATTATTTTCTTTGGACTTTGGCATATAGGCAAGCAAACCTTTTAGTAAAACATGATGGTGAAGTGGCCCACATTTTGTAAGGATAGGAATATTCTCCACATGGGAGACTGATCTGGCTGGAAAAGAGTGTGGGGAAGCACAGAGAAGCTGGCTGTGGTGCTGGTGCATGAACATCATACCTATCATATTCTGGCATGCATTTTGGGAAGGGTTGGGAGAGCCCCAAGATTTGTAGTTTTGTGGCCAGAAAAACCCATATTTTACTATTCCCAGTAAACATGCTAACGTTGATTTTTGCACAAAACCGTTCCAATGTATCACATGCCATGTGGTTTGCTCAAACATATACATATGATCATTGATGCAAGTCTTTCATCAGCTTTGAAAACTGAAATTGATCCATGTTTATCAATTCACTGCACCCACAAATCGAGAAGAACTTGCTTTTTGGGGAATATTCCAATCGAGATTATCATGACCTGGTTTTTGTAAATATCCGAGGATTTGTAATGTTAATTTCGTGAAGTGTTTGCATCAATAACTCATTATCATGGGTTTATTCCTCCATTTTTGCATTTTGCGTATGTAATGTTAATTTTTATTCATGATAATTCCACTGTTTTAATTCTCAGTCGATGAAGACTGTAATTATGTGATAAACATCACAATGCAAGAAAGGGAGATTTGTTCAAATAAACCTTCTAAATTTATATAATTATGAGTTACCTAATGCTTTTTTATATTTGCAAAATAAACATTCTAAGTTACATAACGCCAGAAGTTAGGACCACCGCAAGAACATGGAGTATCAGGAAAAATTACCATTGATGACGGCCTAAATTTTCATTACTAAATGTTTATAATTGGTCATAAATTGGTTTTCTAGTTACTAAACTACTTTCCAATATTAGACCTTTAGCATTGAACTGGCAATAAAATTGTATAGTTACTAAAACTAATTAACAATGGAGTTTTAATTGTTAGCAATGAAATAGGATCTTAATATTTTTTGTAGACTTAACTAAATAAAGGTGTAATTGGTAATTATTAAAAATTAGGAAGAAAAATTTTGATGTAAAAATTTTTAAATAAGAAGAAAATGATGTGATATAACAGGTGAAAGAATTGAAAAATAGAGTAGTTATTTGAAAAATTATGAAAAATAATCAAAAAGTAAGATAATTATATAGAAATAATATGATAGATTGAAAAATAAATAATTATGAAGAAGTAAATGTTTTAAATGGAAAAGTTAACAAAACCTTCGTAAGTATAGAAGAATTATTTGATAAGGATTTGAAATGCGAAAATACAAAAATTTTATAGTTGAGCATCCAAAAGACTTGTTTGGTAGCATCAGACGGGATAGAGATTGAATTATTTTTTCTTCTTTTAATATTACTTTCCTTATTCTCCGTATAATTTATTATCTAATACATAGTAACTTCATTTCTCTCATTCATAATATTATTTTTCACCCTTTTAAGTACGCAACAATACTTTCTTTTACGGTCTCCTCGTCCAAATCGAATTAGTGCTTTCCAATATGCTCAAAATTATTTTTTAAAATATGACATAAATTTTTTTTATAAGAAAGATTCTTCAAGTTTTCCATTTTTTACATTTTAATAACGACCACAACTCTTGCATAGGTTTCAATTTTGCAACATTATAAAATCTTGGGAGTTCATCTACATATATTTAATATATATGTTATCCACATATTATGTAAAATCATAGGCCTATTATGCAGAACTTTAGCCGAAAACCCAACAAAGAAAACAACAACTGTAATCGTGAAATTCCAGGCGTGTGAGGTACTGAGGTGACGTACAGGCATCGGTACTGCACTGAAGATTCCCACATGTGATTGTGGTGGAAGCGTGCTACTGTAGAAAATTAAAAAAAAGTCACCTTTGTTGTCTCTAGATGATTAATTAATCTAGGCCGTCCGTCTTCTAAGCCCTATCAAGATTTTTTAAAAAAATTAATAAATGGGAAAAGAAGATGTTTGGGAATTAGAAAAAGAATTATAAAAGAGAAGAAAAAGAGAAACATAAAAGATTAAAAATTAAAAACAACGGAATAAGATAAAAGCTAAAGATTGAAAATAAAGTAGAAGGGAATATTGAAATAAGAAAGCTTTTGAACAAATTTGAGAGGGAATAATTGAAAGGCGTAAAAGGTCTAAAAAAACAGGAAATTTTTATCACTTTTCCGGCCCCCATAAATAAATGAAATAAGTTGCCAGATCCCTATTCTTTTGAGATAACCTGCACCGATCTGAACCGTCCATTGTACAAATTTCCAAAGCAGGGCAGAGCAGAAAACTTTCCAGTAATCTGTTTGCGGGTGTGCAACTGCATAAAAATGAATTCCAAATCAACGTTTGAATATAAACATCATAAGATCTTCCCAGTGTTCGCACGATCCAGATCGATTAGAAAGTGGTCCGATTTTTATTTTTATTTTTTGATTGGAATATATTTACATGCATCGTCCGATCTTCAGTTCGAAAGAATAGATGTGTTGAGGTGGATAAGAGCGATTGTACCAGATGAAGGCCGAGACGTGCATGTGGAATCAGACGTACATCTTTGGCGCTATCTCGACGCGCACCCGATGCACTACGACTTTCGCACCCGAAGTCTGGCCCTGTGCTTTCTCGAATACAGCGCATTCATCTCTCTCATCGCGACTGGCCCTCCGCTGCACACGAACTTCCGCCTTCGTCCTCACCTCACAAAAACTTCATGCGACGCAGACAGGGCGTGTTTGTTAACAATAAAAAATTGTTAAGTTAAAATTTTTCACACTCAACAATTATTCTATTTTTTAATTATTTCTTCACATTTTTCTATACAATTATCCTATTTTTCAATTATTTCTACATAACTACCAATACAACAATCCTGTCTATTTCAATTTTATCCTATTTATTCTCCGTCATTATCTCTATCATATCACATTATTCGACAATTTTTCATCTTTATAACTTTTCATCAAAAATTTTATTTATTCCCAAACACGTCCTACATTAGAATTTTGTAATTACTGAGAATTTGCAACGATACCATGAATTTTGAAAATAATTACTAATGTACTCTTAATAATTTCTGTTTTCTCATAACCATGTTGCTACGCTTGTTATTAATACACAAGTGAAATGATTAATATAACCTTAAAATAAGAAAAGCATTTGTGATATTAACTATATAGAACT
>JAXCLR010000050.1:23469327-23480993 GCA_035584095.1 Annona squamosa | reverse complement strand
AATTTGGTTTATAGATTAAATATAACTAGATTAACATGTTTATAAAATTATTTTTCAAAAAAAAAAACAAAAAAATAAATTTTTTGACCGGTCGGAAATTCGGTCGTAGAAGATCAGTTCTCTTTATGTTAATCAATTTGACCTCGGATTTTACATGAATTAATAGTTATTTATGGGCGAATATGTAATTGCATCTTGAATGGAATTATAAGCTGTGTTGAAGCAAATTAAGTGCTCATTTGGGCCTTTAAATGGGATAAAAATGTAAATAATTGTATTAAAAATGAAAAAGCCGAAACACCTTTTAGGATATTTGTATTTAAATATGTAAATATGTGTATTTAAAAAATGTAAAAAATGTAAATATGTGTAATTAAAAAAATATATTGAAAGATGAAAAATCAGTCCTAAATATAGGCAAACTATCCTATACATGCACCATTCTAGAATTTTAGATCCGTAAAAACAATTTTTAGGATAAATTTTTCTACTGAAGAAGCCGAAACACATATATGCCGAAAAACAATTGTACATGCCTGTGGGATCTATTTTACAAAACTCCCAACATTTACATTATGATCATTTCCTTGGAGAACGTAAAATTTGATAATTTATTTTATAATAATAAATTTTTTGGTCATCATGTGATATGTGATTATTTATTTCATGACGATATCAGCCTAGTATCTTGTAATTTTAATTATCTACTTCACGATAACCTTCTTAAGCGTCTAATTTATTTATCTACTTTGCGGTAAATCTTCTTAAGCATTTTTTATAATTAAATATCTATTTTACTATAATTCTTTCTAAGTATTTTGATTATTTAATTATCTACTTACTATAATTCTTCTTTCGATGTTCTCCTTTTGAAAATTTCTGCATTGGAATAGATGCACTTCCGTGTATTCGTCTCATGGGTAACATCTAGATACAAATGTCTCACAAATTCAAATATGTTTATTAATCTTTCGTGTTTCAACAAAAAATTTTATTTCATTTGTAGATATTAATTATTGGTAATGATCATGTACAATTGGGTTCTTTCGTGATAATTCCTCACTTTTTATATTTAAAATCTCGATCATTTATAATATTTTTCTATGTGTGTACATTTATATGTTTTTAAATATTTTTATCCCTTGCTTTCTAATCAAATCAAATTCGCCACTGAGGTCGTGCCTCAGTGGTGCAGGACATAGCCTCACAAGTAGGTGGTCCTGGGTTCAAATTTTCACTGTAGCATTTCTGAAGTGGTGGCGTTGCTAGTCTTCTCAAGTTTGTGGGAGCCGTTCACCGGTGGGAAAGTTTAGTAGTAGTAGATAATTGTTAGCAAATTGTAAGAATGTCTCAGAATTTAATTGTAATACCAGTTGAGATTGTATTGTATGAATACTCATTAAAAAAAATCAAATCAAATTCAGGCATCCAATGTGTGCATGTAGAAGAATATTATAAATGATTAAAATTTTAAACATATTTTCAAATATAAAACCAGGATATTTTTACTTAATTAAGTAGCAATCAGGTTGCATATAATCATTACTATTAGATTATTCATGATTCAATGCAATGTGTTAATTGTAAGCATTTTGTAGTTACTAGAGTATCTATTCATTGAAATTTTTTAACGTAGAAGCTAATAAGAAGAATTTATCAGTTGCATCAAACCATTCCAAGACTTCTCATAAAAAAATTCGAAGAATGAAAATACTACACTTGAATTTTTGTTGCAACGTAAATTATCGTAAATGACAATGATAAAATATTTATCGGTGAACTTGGATACGATGGCAGTTAATGTAGTTGAAAGTGTAAATCACTTTTTCAATGATCATTCGCTTGTTATTGATCACGGGCGATGATTCAAATTAACAACCTCTTTATTGTAACAGGGGGTGTTAATGGATCGAGTTGGTCGGATTAGAGTTTAGTCACAATCCCGATCTATTAAAATATCTTAACTCTAATCTATTTATTAACTCATTTTAAAAAAGTTCAATTCTAACCCATTTACAACTCATTTAATAAATAGGTTGACAGATTATTAACAAGTTTATAATAAACTACCTGAAGGCCTAAACTCTAGCAAATAATGAACTCGCAAGAACATATGAGAGGATATTTTTGGCACAAGAAAATATAAATAAGGTAGTAACCGAAAAATGAAATTAGGATAGCAATTGAAAAATGAAAATTAAGTAGTGATAGGAAGATTTAGCAAGGAAAAGTAACCAAAAAATTTACATATATATATATATAAATAAAATTTTAACCGGTTAAACTAGCTAAATAAGTCGAACAGGTTGAATGGGTTAAACAGGTTAAACGGATTATTAAACGGATTGACGGGTTATAAAATCTGAGTCATAATACATTTATTTCATTAAACGATTGAACGGGTTTGCAGATCATAACTCATTTATTCAAAAATCTCAACTTAAACCCTTTTATAAATGGATTTGACGAGCAGGTTGATAAGTTGATCATGACTATTAATTCCCTTGACCAAAATCATATTATCCAAAATCTAATCCAGTAGACACACATATCACTATTTATTCATAAAAAAAACACAACTACTAGAGTATACTGAGGGTAAACTTAGATTGGGTAGGTTTAGTTCGGGCTCGACTTTATCTTTAACCTATTCTTAAAAATTTCTATTTTATCCTATTTTAGGTTGGATTGGTTCTACACGTATCTTACCCTACTTTTAAAAGTTGGGTTGGTTTCAGTTGCATCCAAATTGATTCTTTAAAATAGTTGATATATTATATTTGAAATTTATTATTTTTATTACCATTGTTATTTAAAAACTTAAAAATAAAGATGATAGTGATATAATTTTTGAAATAAATTCATTAAATTTACTAAATGATTGATAAATTAAACAAATTTCTATATATTTAGAGAATATATTTACATCTTTCACTATGAAAGATATTTTATAAAATTTATATTAAGTATATACTAATAGTTCGGGTTGGTTCCTAGTACCCTAATCTTAGAATCTATCTTATCCTAATTAAACCGGATATTTTTTACTTGAAACTTATCTTACAAATATAAAAATGAAAACTTACTTTATCCATTTTAGAATACTTAGTAAATCGACCCATTACTAACCTACCCAAATTGTACTAACAACAACTTTGATGACCAACTTAACAATGGTATCTGCAATGATTCTAGAAAAAAATCCTCCCTTGCAAGCAAAATGAATCAGTTGCATCAAGCGATAGAATCGTATCTGCAATGATATTATAAGTTGTCCAAAAAATAATAATAAAAACATCATCTCTCACAGAAAAAATGAATTATAAGTTGTATGAACTGACTTAGTGCAATAGTTTGGACTGAACCATTTTTTACTAATAAAAAAGTTTTCCTCATTAATCATTTAATGGTTAAGTCTCATTAGTTATGACTTGTTTGATCTTCCATTAGGCCCACTCGCGGATGTGATGAGATGAAGATGGAACGAAAATACCATCTTATTTTAAATAACAATTTACTTTTTTCTAATTTTCACATATTTTTCATTAATATTTAATTTTTATATTTTGGATACACAATAACTTTTTTTTCATGCATCTCGTGTCTTGTCCATTGTGAATAGGTCCATTGTATTTGTTATAACAAAACCAGAAATGATGCAAAGAAAGTATTAATTTTAAATTTAAAAGTAATACAAATAAATTGTTAAAAATGTTATTAAAATTTTTCCCTGATGAGTGACGGAAAAATTGCGCTATAGACCCTCTAACTATGCGTATTGGCATTTTGAACCCCGATGTTTGCGTATTAGCATTTTAGATCTCCGAAAGTTTCGACCTTTGTATTTTACCCTCCGCTCCCTCACAGCGTCAAAAAATCAACGTCTGACCGTCCGAAATGATGAGAATACTCATGACAGAAAAAGCAGAGACCACGGCACTAGACTGGCCACCTAGAGGAAACTGAAGGTAAAGGTGGTGAGCGGCTTCGGCCACAACATCCTAAAACTGACGTGCCCATCCGCAGCCGAAGCATCAAGCAGCAGTGCAATGGTGATCAGCATGGGCAAGTACAACACAAACATCCAAGTGAATGTCGCAAAGCAGATGGTGACGAGGGATTCAAGAGTGAGTCTTCGAGATTTGATTAATTAGGCGGAGAAAAAAAAACCCGAGCTCTTTTTCGAACTAGCAAATGACCCTCGCAAAATCTATCAGAACTACCTCAAGCTTCGCATCTTAGAGCTTCCTTCTAGAAGCCTTTTGATACTGATCCAGAATCTTCACCAAACTTCATCATTCAAGAGACAGAATTCAATTCATGAGTAGAGCAGGGAAAAATAAATCAGGAAACAGCTGGAGGGAGGGAGAAATCACATATGACGTGAAAGGGCTACAATATTCGGATAATTTGCCGGTGCCGGAGAAGACGACGAGGGAAACCTGAGCATCACACAAAACAGTGATCTCGCTGGCTTTCTTGAGTAGTTCGGTTCTCCGTTTGGAGTAGGTGACTTGACAACTGGCCGAGTTCTCTATCCTCTTTATCTCGATCCTCCCGCGGCCCATCTTGATCGGACGATGATAATATAGCTATAGATGGAGATGAGATATGGGGGGGAGGAATAAGTGATTGCAGAGCAGACGGTGACGGTGGATTCAGGAGTGACACTCTTCTCTTAGTCACCATCTTCCACCTTATTAATCAAACGTCAAAGACCCACTCTTGAATCCGTCGTCGCCGTCTGCTCTGCGACATTCACTTGAATGTTTGTGTTGTACTTGCCCATATTGATCACCATCGCGCTAGTACTTGATGCTTCGGCTGCAGATGGGTACGTCAGTTTTGGGATGTTGTGGCCGAAGTCGCTCACCATCTTTACCTTCAGTTTCCTCTAGGTGGCCAGTCTAGTGCCGTGACCTCTGCTTTTTCTATCATGGGTATTCTTGTTATTTTGGACGGCCAAATGCTAATTTTTTGACGCCGTGAGGGCGTGGGGGGTAAAATGCAAAGGTCGAAACTTTTGAGAGATTTAAAATGCTACTACGTAACTATTAAGGTACAAAATGCTAATTCGCATAGTCGGAGGGTCGTGGCGCAATTTTGAGGAGGAGTGGCTTTCATTCTTATCGTGGAGCCGGACCGTACTATGGCAGAGCAGCAGAGCTTCAATAAAACCAAACAGCCTTTGGATCCCCTGCACAACGGGCTTTTCGATACGTACACGGTAACATCGCGCAGAGATTTTCGGACTGTCGACTTAACGCATGTGTAAATCACAGCCCTCCATCATGATCCTAACCGTCCAATCACAGGCGATTAAATTCGATTGTCAGCATCGTATGAATTGTCGGTGGTAAAAAATGAGGGATTTGCTAATTAGATCCTTACGTTTGAAACGTTAGCGCCTTTGGACCACGACTTTCCTATTTGTAGAGAAGTCTGGCCGTTCGTGAGTTTTTAACCGCCTTGAAGTGACATTGAAAACCATGACTCGCATGCAGGTGTGTAACATGGATGTAATGCCGTTGGTGAATGAACGGACGTTCGGTAATATGTCAAATTATAAAATTGTTATAAATGTTGAGAAATAAAAAAGAGAATATTTTAATAAATGTGTGATTAATAGAAAATGATAAAGACATAGTTGAAATAAATAGATTTATTATATGGAGTTAGTTAGAAAAATGATTAAAATATAAAAATAAAAGTGAACAAAATAATATGATTGATGGAGTAATGATTGGTCTTAAGAAACTAAATACTATGAGAAAACCGTGGTTCATACATTCACATGTTACCAAATTTGCCCTAGATGGCAGGGGTATCTTGGGATACGGTGGAGAGTAAAAAAAGAAATATTCTAAAATTTGTGCAGTTGATATGAAAAAAATAAGATAAATTAGGATAAATAGAATTTTTGAAAGGAAAAATGGAGATAAAGTTGTAAAATTAGGGTTATTATGTAGTTAAATGATTTATGAGATAATGTGTAATGGAAAAAACCTATAATTTTCTATAGAAAAACCACTTCTGTTAATTACCAAACATGCTCATAGTTGATCTTGTACTGGAAAAATTTACAAGGTCTTAATTTATCTTTTTATAACATAGACTTGAGTAACTTGATGAAAAATAATATTAGAGTTAAAATTCAAGCAAACTCGAACTTGATGAACACAAGCTCAAATTTATATTATTATATTAATATTTGAATAGTGAAAATGACTTTTCTAAAATTAATATTTTAAAAATAAAAAATAAAAATGTAAAAATATTATAAAATAGTGATATATGAATTAAATAAATTTAGAAAAATATGTTTACAAAAATTATAAAAATTAAAAAGGCATTGTATGGGGGTTGAGATGAACCTCCAAAAATATCAAAACAATATTTCTTTGTATTTATATAATTCATATTATTTATGTCTGAATATATATTTATTATGCCGTAGTTATATTATAGAGAAATTATTTTATTTTTATTTACATCTATCTTTATATTTATATTATTTATTTTTAAGTTTATTAATTTTCTTTTTTTTTTTACGTTAAATGATTGAATGTTACTTGAGAAAAATTTTATATATTACTATTTTTTAAAAATATAGTTAGACTCCATGTTATGATTACTGCTTTCGGTTTATTATTACTGTGCATTCATGTAAAATGGAGACTACCGGCATTCGAGTCTTCGACTTCCTCAATTGTACTCATCTTTACTGTCTTTGGCGGTTGTTTTCGGACAAAATTTTCCAATTCCAAAAATCCAGTCTTTAAGATTCTCCTAAATTCTCTGTTGCACGGATGGATTGAGGTCGTTTCGGGTGTGTAGTGAATTGTGATTAAATGAAATTGGATGAATCCTTTGATTAGTTTGGCCGATGGGCAATGGGATTCCGATTACTAAAAAATTTTCGAGTGATCAAATAGCATTTGCTGCAAATAGCAAAACTAAGGGTCCAAAAGCACCAATTTCGCAAACTTGAGGGATTACTATGCAAAGGCCCTCCAAATTAGTGGATGACATGTGGAATTTAATGAAGACGGTGAATGCCCGGGTACAGCAGGCAGATATGAATTACGCTACTCTATTTTTAGTTATTATTAATTTTCAGGTACTTGGGTCAGCACGTTTTACGCTGAGGGGGTAGAAAGATCAGAAATGGTGAAAGCGAAACGGGTGGGCCACATCATGAGAATTTCAAGATACGGCGCCAAATCCGAACCACAAATTCATTGATTTCGTGGCCCAAAACATGGAAGTCAAGATGCCAATGCCATGAATTTGTGTCTGTCAGATGGATTTTCGTATCATGCCATGGCCCACAATTTCCGTGGATTGGAACATTTTGCAGCAAAATCAATGTTTTTTTTTTTTTTTTTCCCTAATGAGCCCACAAGGGCAATGAATTATTCCTTTTTGGGATAGGATAGTTCTTGAATTAGGAATAAATAGATCTTTCTATTTTCCAAAAAAAAATTTCTCATTCTAAAAAAAAAAAAAAGCTTATTTTTCATTATCAATACGCATTTTTTAAATATATAACAGTCCTTTTTTCATCCGTCTAAGACTCTTCAAAACTGTCTTCTATGGTGATAAATGAAAAGATGCAAAAAAATGTACTTCCGATAATTGAAATGGAAGATGAAAAATTAAAAAGTTAGATAATTGGCAGAGCATTTACTATAATCTCATCTTGGTAGGTAGTATTGCATTTCTCCTGTGCTTCATTTCATCAAGCTTTGGATTCCTCCGTCCAAAAAAGGCATTGAATGTCACAATAATTAAAAAATAAAATAAAAATCTGATTGTACAGGACAACTCAGCCTATCCATTTTAGGCACCCAACCCAAATGGGATTTTTTACCCCCTACTACGATAAGACCTATCATGATGCCACATTGGCCTTGGGGCACACATGTCGTTGACTAGGGCCGTTTATAAAGCCATAATCGAGTAAAAAATGGGGAGAGGGAGGGGAATTGATGAGCAACAGCTGGAGGAGGCAATGAGAAACTTGCTTTCCAAGAAAATTTTCCTGTTTTACATGGCGTGTTTGGGGGAAGAAGATTCATCTTTTGCCAACTGTAGGGAATCATTACGCTTGGTTTTTTGCAATGATCAGGCCCACCCACCAGTGAAGATGGACCAATTCTGCAGGTGGCTCATGGTATACTCGCAGAGCAGTGGTCAAATCATGTGTCCTCCTCTCAATATAATTCTCTGTTGTCTTGTCTCAAATAGCAACAATTACATGTTATTCTTGTTTGATGGCATCATGAGGATGTCCTTAAATGGTGGGGAAAGGCAACAACACATCTTATCAAACTTACCCACGTTCCAAATTCATTTTGGTTGCTGAATTTTAATAATTTTTTGGAGATTGAAGGCAATGATGTAATAGAAACCTGAGAATAAAAAGTGTGTATCACGACGTGAAAAAAGTAACATTATCATTGCCTCATATATGATAACCCTATTTTTTTAAAAATCATTGTCAGTAAATTCATACAATTAAAATTTTTAGTGAGATATTTGTGCTTATGCCTATGATTTTAATAAAAATTGAATTTATGGCTATAATTTGAAAATTATTGCAAACATGCCAGTAACTTTCTAAATCATTTGCAGCGATGTCTATGGCAAGCGTCAATCACTTTATTTTTGAAAAACCAATATAAAAAGTATATTATATTATTTGATAAAAAATATCCATTACATTTATTGATGTGAATTTAGTTAATAAACAAAAATTACTTTGATTGGATGCCTTATTTGGCCCTAAAAATATAAATTATTTTAAAATTAATTATAGCACACAAAGGTATTCAATTAAAGTCACTTTTAATAATTCTAACTAAATTCACGGCAATAAATATGTATTGGATATATAAAAAATCTTTATTTTTTAAAAAATAAGAGGTCCATATTTACTATTGGCATAACTATAAATATTTAAAAGATTTATCAATATACTTGCAATAAGTTTCGAAATATAGATATAAACATAATTTATTTAAAAAGTCATAAGTATGAATGCAAATGTCACTTAAAATTTAGATAATGATTCCTTCCAAAAAAGAAATTTTCAAAAAAAAAAAAAAAAGAGATCATGTTTCCAACAAATACAATTTCAATGATAATGTTTCCAACGAATACAAATGCAGCCTTAAATTTAATGAATGTGATGAAATTTCCAAGTAGCATAAATTTAATGAATGTGAGCATGACATTTCCAACCGTGCTACTTTCAAAAGTAACTTAAAGAGTAAAGAACTAAAAAGAAACATACGAAGAAATTTAAACATGAATAATACTGTGATGCGTGAACTAGTTTTAGCCGAGGCCTCTGTATTTCTGTCTAAGACTTATTTATTTATTTATTTTTATTGATATATATTTTATATACATTTCAACATATATTATATTGAAGATCCAAAACATTTTTATAAATCTAAAGATACACACAACTCTCTCAAAAAAAATTTAAAAACATAACTCCAAAAAAAAATAAAAAAATTCAGCTTCCACCAACCCACGGGAGGCAACTGCTCCCACCGTCTCTCATTTTTTAGCCGAAATCGCGAACGAGATTCCAACTCGCACCCGCGCCAGCCAGGCTTCTGACGGGCAGCCGGTGACGGCTCGGTTGGTCGTCTAAGCCTTACTTAGACTCTGCCTTGGAAAGAAGTTAATATCAACCAGCTCCTCATCCATGTATGACACCACGCAGTACTGCAATACTGACTCTGCGCCACTCAATTAGTCAGATTTAGCTGCCTCACTGTTGCTGATATATCACTTGAAGAGGGTGAGTCACATTGCCAAAACATTACAGTCAACTCAGATGGGCAAAATCATGTAATCCATGATTCTACTTGATGGTGAAATCTTCATCAATCCTTGAAATGAGAGAGATGGAGATCGTCTGAGCAGAAGAAACCTATATAAAGTATAAACAACATGCATTTAATAGCTTTGACGGGTTCTTCTATCTCCCTTGCGCTCGCTGTTGATAATCTCTATAATCTCCACCTAATTATATCTCTCTTATTTGCACCTTCGGCCTCTTTGACAAGTGTATCTGGGAACGCTCTTGTACTCGTTTTTCCGAGTTGGTGAAATAAATATTCACTTTATTATTATTTTTTTAATGAAGGTCTTTGGAATTTGGATCTACCAAGCTCTCATTTTCTATGTAAAATTCATCTTTGTCTCCTCACATTTTAATTCTGCTTAAGCTTTGGCTGTTACATATGGTGTGTCCATCTTGACCTCTAACACATTAGTATATAAATAAATAAATAAATAATAAAATAGAGTTATTATTTAAATCATAAAAGTCGGAAGGAAAAAGAAAAAAATGAAAGTAGTAATAAAATGTAATAAAAATTTTTATCAGCAATTATTAAACCAGATGTAGCATAACGTTAGAACAACTAAGAGAGATGGTGAATGTATCTTAATTTTCTCATTTATTAATTGATTGCTAACTAGCTAATCTTTTTGTTTGCTTGGAATGTGAATGTAAGAAAGCTAGATGCATCACTATCTCATTTAAAGGCCCCTGACCCACAAAATAGAAAGCTAGTGCATGCAGAGTTTTGGAAAAACATATCCCTATATTTAGTGTTCACCACCAGTAGAAAAATATTTCTGCTCCCAATTATTATCGTGCAGTCGGTCATTTTATCAGACAGTTGAAAAGCAGCCTACCATATACATAGAGAAGAGCACTTACCACTTAACTGTACCTTATCTTAACTTAAAAAGGGCCCCATATCTACTTAAAAATATTAATATTTTATATAATCATTTATTCACGTATAAGCCATGTTTTTGATAGTTTACATGATAAAAAAATAATTTCGAAATTTTTAGATGAGCCCATATATATATGTAATTTAGATGAAAATTAGTATGTTAATAAATAAATAATTTTTAATACAATGAATTGAATAGATTCTCATTTTATGATAATGTGGAGCATATTTTGAGTTAATTGTACCATAACTTACGATAAAATTAGTTGCACCTAAATATTTTCTACATATATAAATAAAATTTAGGTGTATTTGGACTACACCATAATTACTCTATTGTTCTTTGCAAATGAAGCTTATTTGATCATGAAATTAATATTTACTTCATTCATTGTATTTAGAATTATGTACTTTCATAACATACCAATTTCATCCAAATCAAACATGTATGTGAGCCCAGTTTTAAAATGGTACAAATTTAACATAATAAAATTATTTCGAATAAATATTAATTTTCAATATCTAAACTATCTAAAATATATTTTTTACAAAAATAAATGATAATAAATATATTATTATATTTTAATACATATGGGGCGTATTCTATACACATATATTTCAGGCACTTTATTGAGTGTAGATTTCTTATGCCTCTTCGATCCTGATGACTCATGATCAAGGTCAATGGTGGTGCATGGAGTCACACCTGTTAGCAGTATCAAATAACTACCATTCTGCCCGTTGGTCAAAATAAATAAATAAATAATAGATTCATTTGCAATTATTTCCACCATAGGGAGAAAGATATAAAACCGAGAACAGGTGGACCCATCGCAAAATGTAGTGATTGTCCTTTCTTGTCAAGGGCCCAACCATTTAGTTCGTGCGAACGGCGAT
>JAXCLR010000050.1:23446299-23469227 GCA_035584095.1 Annona squamosa | reverse complement strand
AGGTGGACCCATCGCAAAATGTAGTGATTGTCCTTTCTTGTCAAGGGCCCAACCATTTAGTTCGTGCGAACGGCGATTTGAATAATAAGACTAATAAAGAGAGTTGTTATAGGATAAGAAGTAAGAGATTATATTAGAATCGAGAAAAATAGTAACCGTAATGAAAAATGAAATTATTATGTACTGGAAACTGAAAAATTATAAGATAAATGAGAGAAGAAATATTAAAAATGAGAAATTTCTTTGGAAGAAAAAGGTTATCCCATTTCATCCAATTTCGTGACCGAACACATGCAAATTTTAGTTGTTAACTTGTTATTCCACGTGTTGGTTGGCCGAACTTCTCAATTGAAATTATTTTGTCATGCCCATTAAGATCTTACATTTGTGGGGAAGTGATTCAATGCACTCAGATATAAAATTTATTTATAAAGTAGGTATTTAATGAATAAACTAAGCCTTATCATTTTTGGAGATATGTGTATATATGCTTTTATTTTTGAAAAAATAGGAGTATTTTAGTCATTTAAAAATGACTAAAATTCTTTTATTTTTAAAAATCAAAGAAAATATATAAATATTATCAAAAATAGTAGAACTTAATACATAGGTTAAATATGCTTAAAATAATAATTTTATAAAAATTTAAAAAAGATTTATACCCAAGTGCCCTTAACGTTCATAAAAAAAAAAGTGCACTTAAATTTCAGTACACCTTTGTTCATCAAATCATTTCCCTTGTTTGTGCTATAAATTAGGTCAATCAAAATTGATTCTTCGTATCCACGTTCCCAAAGGGTTTCTGATGCTAGCATCTTGGAAATTCAAATCCTCGATCTTTGCATATATAAATTATTTCAAAAATATCCTAACTTAGTAAAATTTTAGCAAGTAAATCCAGTTCTCGAGAAAATACACAGGTTATTTTTCAATTTTGAAATTATTATATTTCCATGAATGGTGAAAATAAGCAAAATTTATATTATTAGATTTGATCATGAGTTGATAATGCTAGTTTATATATTTTTTATACTTTATTAAAGCTTAACCATAGTTTTTCAATGAATATTAATGATACGGATAATTTTATATTTTGAAAATTTTAGATGTGGAGATGAAATTAGAAATTTATAAGAATATTACTAAACTTATGGACAACCAGATCTATGGATTTAACTTTATCTAAACCAATAATTGCGACAACCTACCTCTAATAAAATCAAGGGAAAATTCAAGTGGGATTAATATATCCGCCTTGAGGAGTACTCAATGATCGAATTAGTGACAAGTGTTAAAAAGCCTTAAAAAAATTGCCATATACATATAGAATTTTGATCAAGCGTAAATAAATTGCTTCAAAATTAATGTGCAATCTACTGAAAATGAAAATGGGCCTCATTTGATTATGAAATCAACAAATTTATTGTATTTAAAATTATTTACTTTAAAAAATACTAATTTTTAACCACATCAAATATGTGCATGGGGCTCATATTAAAATGGTACAAAATCAACATAATAAAATACTTTAATATAAATATTGACTTTAAAATTGTATTTTTAACGTCTAAAGTCTAAATAGTCAAAAATAAGTTTTTATAGTGTAGTTCAGGGCCAATTTTGTAGTGAAATTTACCTTAATTATGGTGTAGTTCGTTTGTACTGAAGCATATCTCATATACATATATATCAGTCTCACTCCTATGGAATTCATTTTTTATGTAATTTTCTTTATATTTAAAATTTTGATGATCGATGAAAATTTCACTCTATCAATTGTATTTAGTATTATTTATAATATTTTGAAACTCTTTTATTTATCTAATATCATTATGCATAGATTTTATTGAAAATTAACATAATAAAATGGTTCAATGCTAAATATTAATTTTAAAGTTATATTTTCAACATCTAAACCGTCTAAAATATCATTTATACATGGATAAATAATTTTATAATGTATTATTACATTCTAAGGTATGTGCAGATGGATTTAAGCATTTTTTATAATTTATACATTAATACGTATTTTTTAACAAATGTGATTTATAAACATATTTGATTGAGATGAAATTTGTTCCCTAAATAAATAAATATTTTAAATATATTAAATAGATTAAATTTTTCATCACAGATAAAAAATTTAACATTAAAGGAGTTATATTACTCCACTTTTATATATACACGTATTGAAAAATAATAAAAGTTAATTTTTATATTCAATACACTTAGATAAACAAGTATATAAGAAAGTAAAAAATATTATAAATATGTTTTTTAAGATATTCCGGGTTAACAAAGTTACTTCTCCGACGTATCATGCTGCGACGCCTGAAAATTGTACTTTTCCGGAAGAAAGGATTAAATTTTAATGAAGTGACACGATGCCTGCAGTTTAATAAGGTACGAACTCTCAAACATTAATCAAGGCCGTTCATTCAATAACACAAATTGCGGAAGAGGACCAATTAAATGGGAAAATGGCGGGATTTTGCGAAAGAATTTGTTTTCGTTGTTCAGGAGAAATTTTTTACATTTTAAAATTAATATTGAGAAAACTGAAATATGTTGCCGAAATTTTTGATATTGTCAGAAACAAGGAAAATATCGACTAAAGAGTAAAAGATTAATTCTGGGGAAAAAAGACTGGAAAAAGGCCGCCAAAGCTTTTGATTTATTTTAGCCTTGTCCATTATAATTATAAAAACATTATTTTTATTTTTTCAAATAATAGTAATGAAAATCTAAAAATCGAATTTTCTTTTTATTTTTTAATCGTTTTTCGATAAAAATTTCTTTCATTGTAATAAATGTCTCTGTATTACTATATGCGACAAGCCTTTTGAAAAAATATCGGTATTTATTGGCATAGGATATTTTGAATTATTTAGGCATAAGGTTTTTTATATAGAAAATCTGTTTGAATTATTATTTGGACATAGACAGGATGTTTTAACTATGCTTTGGATGGGCTGCAAAACATTTTCATCATCAGTGTAACTGGCCTTTGTATATTTTATTAATCATTATAATTTGTCATTTAAAGTGTCTTTTTTCTGTTATAATAAATTGCATGTTTATATTTGTTAGTTTTTCTAAAGTTTCAATAAAAATTTCTTTATTTTTAAAATGTTTATTTAGCAAAATTACCGTTGATTGAACATTTTCTCTTTCTAACCTTAGCATAATTGCCACTTTTAACAAAATTGCAAACACCGGTTGGCATCATGTCTTCCAAAAGACAGGTACCAGCGTGTGGCTTGTAAAGGGAATACACGCGCGCTTGTAATAATTTTTTCTTGGTTTAAGAGGAGCATAGATGGCTTTGTCTTTAATCTCCCAAACTTACGGAGCCAAATCACGAACTGTCCTCGTTTCACGCCGCGACTACAGCAAGCCATTTGGGTCCTGATCTCTGCCATCCATTCCATACATCTGGTTCTACCGTTCGCATATGCCGCAATACGAAAAGGGTTAACCTGTTCAAATATGGACACCCTAATGATGGTGTGAAATTTAATTCATCCGTTGCCTTTAATGTCAATTTTTAATTAGGAAACTGAATTTTATCAAGTTAAATATACTCATGAACCCATTTCTTCTCACAAAGAGGATTGATCCTGTTAGTGCCATCTAAATAAGTGTCTTACTTAGCTCATTTTTAAAAATCGTTTATAATATTTTTTCTTCATTTACTTATTTTTCTAAGTGTATTCGATATATAAACAAAGTTTTAATATTTTTGGATATGTGTATATATTTTTTTCGAAATTTTTAAACATGTATGTGTATATACGTATTTAAAATACCCATATTTTAAAAATCTTTAAAAAATATATACATATATCCAAAAATGATAAAACTCGATTTATATGCTAAATATACTTAGACAAACAAGTTTATGAAGAAAAAATAAAAAATGTTATAAATGAATTTTTTAAAGTAGACTAATTAAGACATTGGCTTAGTTTGAGATAACAGTATCACTTTTCTTTGATAAATGCGTAAAACTAATATAATAAAGTTATTTAATTTATATATCATTTTCAAAATTAATCATTTAACTTCTAAATAATATAAAATATTCTTTCTTTATAGATAAATGACCTTCTAAATTACCATAACATTTTTATACATGTGTCACTAGATATTAATTTTTTTACAATTTAAGCATAATTAAACGTATTTTTCAATAGGTAGGGCTCACCTAATATTTAGATTAAAACAAATTTTCATATTATAACAAAATAAATTATTCTAAAGTCTAAACACTGCAAATGGTTGAATTCTGATTTTGTAATCAAAGTGATGTCCGTTTAAGAGATTCCCATTTCTGTGGGAACCCCCGTCCCGTTGAAGTGCCATCCATAAGAAAATAATATATGAAATCTGGCCGGATCAAAAAAATATATATGAAATCTCAATCGACGAATCTCGTCGGACCATGACATTAACTCCTGTTACGGATAAGGTTGTGCTTATCGAGCAATATGTTATTCTTTCAAGAACAATTATTTTCAATTAAATCAATTTTGGTTGATGTAAGCTTGATGGACGGTTTAGATGAGAAACCAAATTCATGTTCACTCTGCACGAAAACTTACGGTTGTCATCTAATTTTTAATTGTCTTTTTATCTTTGGATACACTTACTTCTCTACGCAGTTGATATTGGCTCATTTAATGTGCTTTACAGAGCCGGATATGATGGACGGATTAGACTCTCCGTCCAAAATGTTACTGATAGGAAAAACCGGAACTATTTGTATTTTGGTCTCTTTAACTATGTCTATTTGCTTTCTAGCTAATGAGTTTCACGTATTTGCTATTTAGACCTTATAGCTTTTTCTTATTTCCTTTTTAAACCCTACCTTCAAAACACCCTGCTAACAACTATAATTTTTAAGTAAAAATTCTAAACATACTTTTATGACTTAATTTACTTGAGTTTATGAGTCAACTTATATACGCGGTCAAGACAATTTTATATAGCTTAGTTAAGTTAATTGATAATCATGAGTCGACTCATGAACAACAGTCGACTTAAACTTGCTGAGGATAGGAGTAGGAGTCGGGGCAAGCCATACCATGTTGGGACAATGTTGATTTGACCCTCAACTTTTTTTCAATAGGTCAAGAAACAAATTTTGAATTGATATTAGATCGATTTTAGGATAACAAGTTGAGTAAAAAATGCGAGTTAAATAAGCTGATTTTAAGAATTTATATATCTATTGAATATAAAGATACATCAATGCTAAATTTACATGTTATATGTTTCTCTATTTTACTAATTATTAAAAAATACATCATTACTAAAACAAAGCATGAAAATATAGTATAATTTTATTAAAATAGGTTAATATACAATTATACAGAAAAGTTATATATATGGGAATTTGTCTTATTAATTATTATGTCATTTTATGGATAAATTAATTATTATATTATTGATATAGTTAATTATAAAAAATACGAGAATTTTGAAAGAAAATAATAATAAGATTTAAACATAGGGTGTGTTTGGGAATTGATAAAATTTTTGATGAAAAGTTGTAGAAAGTAAAAATTGTTAAATGATATGATATGATAGGATTAATAATAAGGAATAAATAGGATAAAGTTGAAATAGATAGGTTAGTTGTGTTGGTAGTTGTGTAGAAATGATTGAAAAATAGGGTAGTTGTATAGAAAAATATAAAAAAATTATTAAAAATAAGGTAGTTGTGAAGAGTGAAAAGTTTTAGATTAAAAAGTTTTAACTTCACAACTTCACTTATTATCAAACACACCCATAGGCTTATAATTTGTAATAGATGAATATATAAGGGGGAGTCGGAACATATTTAACCCACACTCACCGTATGTTTCAATTTCGGTAAAAAATTTTGACTCATCCCTCTACTGAGTCAAAAAATTTAGTTTTATTCGCAAAAAAATGAATTGGGTTAGGAGCAAGTCATAGATCGACCTGCTTTAATTCCCACCCCTAATTGATCGTGAAATTTTTCATTGTGCAAGTTAAGTTGACTCGACTTCTTTAAGGGTAATATTGTCACTAAAAATTTTGTATAGTAAATACTGACAAATTTTCCATTGTTTACATACTTGCATTAACAGTAGAGTTTAAAATGCAAATAACACAAACTTATAAGGTTTAAAAAGTAAATACGTAAAATTCATAAGCCAGAAAGCAAATATGTATAGTTAAAAGAATTAAAATGCAAAAAATCCAAAACTTCGTATTTTGGGCGTATGCCTCAGGAACGATATTCGGTGTTTTCAATTTTGAGGACCAACGGGAGTTCCTGCGCATTCTCCTCACGAGCTTTCCGCCAGTCCGACGTGGACCAGACGCCCATGCCATTCTCGCCACGTCATTAATGACCTCTGCCACTATGTGGCAGCAGGAGGGCCCTCCCTCGGGGTCCACCCGTCCTCCTCTGTTAAGCTGCCGGAGCGACGTGTCCGCCTTGCATGCCAGGGGCCCACCGCAAGGAGGAAGCAACGACTGTGGGGCCACGGCCATCACCGTCAGAGACATCCCAGACACCGGATTCGTTCATCGGTTGTGGCTGACTTCTTCTCACTCGCAGGCGAGTAGGAAATCTGGGGATGTCAGGGAAGTATCGCGCTAAAACGGACGGGCAGGATCGGTCGGACAGTGGGCCACATTCCGAAAGTTCTGCGGCTTCGGTCGAGTTGGAAGTCTACACGTGGGCCCTTGGGACCAGCCCTGGCATGAGCTGGCTGGACACGCTCAAGAAATGTGGAGTCGCAGAGCTGGGGTGAGCCCCACTTGGCTTTTTGGCTGCTGCATGTGCTGCTGTGTCCGATTCGAAACTGGCGTCCCAAGGTCAGGGAGATAGTTTGCTACCATTTTCATAGTCTACACTCTCCATTGTAGCGGTGCTGCTGCCTCGCCGATGGTAATGAAATATCAATCCCATCCTTATATATTGGTTCCAATTTTATATAAAAACTAACACGAGTCGATTATCATTCCAGACGGCCATCCGATCAGAGACATCAAGGAAGGTGGCATTTTTACAAAACCCGGCGCAATTGCCATTTAGAACCGTTGAAACAGACGTTTTAAATTTGTGCGCCCAAAACTAAAAAGGGTCCACACGCTACATCGACCGTAAGGGGTGGTCAAGATCTGAGAGATCTCACCTTCCAACAGTCCAAATCATTCCCCGAATGGATTATTTACAAATATGCGAACCTAATTTATAATCCAAATGTGCCAACCTAATTTAATCGATATTGTATGTACACCTCTAAATTTATTTATTTATTTTAAATGGCAAGTAGTTTCATGAAGGTTGACAAAAATTACAAAATAAATAGTGTATATGGGCCTTCTTCGCAATGGATGGGATAGGTTAGGAATGAAAAAAGATTTCTTAGTCCCCAAAAATGCTTTCTTTTATTAATGAAAAAAGATGTTTCGTTTTTCTATATACAATAACCCCTCGTTATCCGATCTTGCCATATCATTGTTATACAGTCATCAGCCTCGCAAGGATGCTTTTGACACATATGATTACACGAGTGGCAAATGAAAACAGGACCACGATGGAAGGTGCCAGGTTGTCATCCATACGGCCCTAGGCTTTTGTTGATAGGCATGACGCAGCAATCAACGAGCTGCTATTACAGATCAGGGAGATGATGTGGTAGATCGTGGCACAACGTGTACGGTATGGCTGCAGGACCGTAGATCTATTGGCCATCTCTTGATGTCAAATGGGGCTTGTTCAAGATCGTGCCTTCGAATGGGATGAGATTAGAATGAAAATGAGTTGAATATACTCAACAATCTTAATTTTCCCAATTTTAATACTAACTTTTTTTATTTCCGATATAATCTTTTATTCCTCATTCCGTAACAAGCCTACTGGCCTAATCTCATCATTCCAAACCTTTATCATTTTATCCGGTTGAATGTTTGCACATGCACTCGTGATGACGCATTACATATGGGGGGAATTTTAGAGCATGTGGACACAGATGCAGCCAACTTCCACCAAAAATCCAATCATGGGGCATGGCAAGACACGTAAGAGAGCTGCATGGTTAGGTGGACAGCCCATCATCTTCCATCTTCATCATGGCCTGCTGCCTGCATTGATTGGAGAAGCCTGCTCTATCAAGACAAAGTTTCATACTCCGGCAGAATGTGGTGGATGATGCGCATGCAAGAAAAAAATTATTTCAGAACAGTGCATGTGGATTCGTCAGTCATGTGCAGCCGTGCCAATCATGGATCCTTGTTTATGTGCACAAAAGTAGAATGAACAGCTTTTTTATCTCTGTTTTTTTTAAAAAAATTAAATTTTTATTTATATACCCATGATGCATCTAATCAAGGCCCATGCAGTTTGGAGGCATGGCCGAGTATCAAGCTTCATGCACAATCAGACTACCGTAGGAGTTCCCTTGAATTAGCTAGATTTTAGCATGCAGTTCCAAACCACAATTAGCTGTTCTGTAGAATTATCGGATTTTTATGATTACCAAAATGATTTAACACGCGAGGTTCTCGCGTGCATAACAGAAACATGTAACTGCTACAAGAATAAAGTGAGACATCTCTTTGGGTTATTATTAATCGCACTCTTAGTGCATTTAGATTCAATATACTCACGTGTATTTAACTCAATTTTTAAAATTTTTTTAAATTTTTCATAAAACTGTTAATCTAAGTATATTTAATATGTGTATCAATTTTTACTCTTTTAAATTTTTTTAATTTTTAAAAATCAGTAACATATTTAGTAATTTAAAATTACTTAAATGCCATTGATTTTTTAAAAATTCAAAAAATCTAAAAATTTTCAAAATAGTAAAAATGGATAGATATGTTAAATATACTTAGATTAACAGTTGTATAAAAAAAATAAAAAATTCGAAAAAATAAAAAAAAATGAGTATTTGCACTCGGATGCATTCAAGCTAAGTGCAACCGAGTGTGCTTGATCGGGATCCCATTTCTTTTCCATTTTATTTGCTTTAAGGTGAAAATTGCAGATGATGTTAGCATGATTGACCAATTTAATTGCCACAAGGAAGGATCCTTTTTATTAGACCACCAAACAAGGTTAAATTTTGTCTTATAATGTTGGAAAAATGGAAACATGGGGAGTTATCCAATAAAAGAAAAGAAAATTCGAGATAATAAAATAAGATAATATACAAATAATGATTAAAGAAAAGGAAAATTTTCATTTATCTCTTTTTCGTTTTGAGATTATGTCATATTTACACATGACTATGAATTACGAAAATATTTCTCTTCATTTTACAGTCTACATCGACATGATCATGTCCTTGTTAGATAGATAAAACTTTGGCTTATTGAAATAGAATTCGAAAGGAAAGGAACTCAAGTGGGTTGTTTCCATACTAATGGTGCTTTGAAATCAATGCTTGAGGCTATTTAGGATAGTGGAATGAGATAAGAATGAGATGGGATTTAAAAAAACGTTATTATATATTAAGATATATGAAATTACATTAAAAATATAGACTGCTCATTGGGCATGGCTGAGCTCAAACTAGGGGTGAATATCGGGGCAAGGCGGGTAAAAGTGTGCCTAACCCTTACCTGCATTTAAAAATCCTGTTTGATCATACTTTTTATACCGGCTTGGAATAAGGTCGGTTCAACCCTTATGTTTCTTTAAAAAGTCTTAGGACAAACTTTCTATTGATTTTGAGTCGGTATCAGGACTACTAAGGGTCGGATTAAAAAAGCAAGTCAAAGTTTAAAAATTTATATATATATATAAACCTATATTTATGATAAATTTAAAGGTTAAATACTTCAACATTTTACTATTTAGTGTGTAAAACATAATTTTCATAATAAAGCATAAGTAAAATTTTTAAATATTTTTGTTTTACAACTTCACTTGATAAATATGTGTATCAACCTTCAAAGTACATTAATGTAAATTTTGAATTACAATTGAATTGTTAAATTGCAAAATAATAATATTCATTCTTGTAAGATATAAACAACATAAATAATATATAAACAACAAAATAGGGTTACAATTAAGTTGAGGTGAACTTGAGTTACATCCTCGATTGGGAATGAAAAATAGTATTTAGAATTGAAAAGTAAGTTTATTATTATTAAAAATGAGAAAAGCTTTAAAGGAATGAAAAAGAATTTTAGAAATGAAAATTTTCATTACATGCTCATCTTGTTACTTTGCCATCTACTTATCTTGGAAAACTGTTAGAGATTGAACATAGTTTTATAAAGCCAATACTTATGAAGTGACCACTAGGAGAGTCATCTTGGCGATAACCCAGTTGTCAAGCATCATGCTAGCCCGATTTTAAATGTTAGTAGGGGCATTTTTATCCCCATTTATTATTTGATAGTTTTGTCTCCAAGTCTTGTTGATGAAACTGTATTGCTAAGTCTCTTTTGTGGTGGAGTTGTGTCTCAAGATAAGTAAGCATGTTTAGGGCTTTAGTGCAATACATATTGAGATGTATATAAATAAAATAATAAAAAATACTTATGAAATGAAATTTGCAAATTTTCAAAATTATCATAAGATAAATGCAAATAGCATATATTTTTGTTGTCATATTAAAAAAAAATTCAAGAGCAGGAGTTGAAATTATTGGCCATCAAACACATGCCCTGTCGTTTTAATGGGACCCCACAATGTCAAGAACAATGCCAACTGTGCACAGCATGAGTTGAACCAATCCCAATTCCCAACGCAAGTGGCCGTGCTGCATGCTGGAAAATTGTTACGGCAGTTTTGTAAGCTTCCGTGGACTTTTGTGGACATCCAACACTATCCCCCACAGATACACGCCAATGAGAAAGGCCTTTGATTTCCCTCTCAAAAAACAGCTACTCATTTTTAGCTTGAACTATCCTCATGTGGATTGTGGTCCACTTCAACGAAGGGGACCTTAATTTCTTGCCAAGCTACATATATTGCATTAATGAGGTTGAAGGCAGAGCTGTTTTACAAGTAAGAGGCACCTCAACTGGCCTACCAAGTCGTTTGTCGAACATGAGTGTCCTACATTCGCAATGGAATATGACCCATACCCTACAAATTGACTTACCACTTCTAAGCGCCCCTTCAAATGGTAGTGTTTGACGAAGAAATTATCATCATTATCATTATTATTTAAGACTAGCGATTTGTATTTATAAGTTGAAATAAACGATTTTAAAAGTATTCTTTATTAATATTTTTCACATCAGTCACCATATAGTAGTATAGCACTACAACAAATGTTAATAAATGTGGCTATCTTTTAGCTATATGTAAATTAAAATTGGTTGCATGCATACTAATTTGGCTGCAAATTATTATTTGACTGATGGTAGCACGCTGCCGAATATCATATTGATCGTAACTAAATATTACAGTATTGCCTACATTTGGAATATTTAAATGATCGGGTAAGTAACATCTGTGTGTGTTGTGTGAGGTCGTAAGTTCCAATTTGGCCTAGGACAATAGCATCCATCCGTAAAAAAAAAATTACGTTATTTGTAACTATTTATATTTGGTTGTAGATGGTGATGATTATTTGGGGTTGTTTCAAAGGATTCCAAGTGCTATAAGATGTGATTTTTCATTCTTAAAATAGCTTTTTCAATTTTCAATAAATTTTTTTATAATTTTAATATATATATTTTTTCATTTGTAATAGATATTATTGCATCCTCATCCCACTTCCATGTCCCATTCAAGGGCTTCAATCTTTCCAAAGAGGTCCCCGTACAAGTGATATTGAAGTAATATTGAAATTTGACTGTTATAGTACATATAATGACTTCACATGTGGTGTAGCTATGAGGGACTTGCAATGGTTATAGTTTGTTTGCAAGTAATTGGCTTGGGTGAGTGTCACTGTCGAGGCAGCTATAAGCTGCAACGAATTATGATTATGGAAGAAAGAAGCATGACATACGCAAGCACACTTCGGCCGTATGCGTTGAAATATATGGTGGATGTCACAGGCCTGTCGTAGACAAGTTATGAATAGTGGACCATCGCATAGGAAAGTAGCATCTGTCACTGTCATGGGAGAGGGGGGGTGGGGGGGTGGGGGGTGGGGAAGGGAAACAACTCATTGTTTCTCCGTGCATGCATGGTAACATCATCTTGGAAATATCTCTAATGTAAAATGATTCTAGCGTCTTGGCTTATGATATAATCACCCCAACAAAATTGCAAGATGGTTTTATTGATCTTTTCAATTTTTTCCTTTTTAAAAACTACTAACAAAATGATAATATGGCATTTTTTTTTCAAAAGTGATTTACTTCAACTCAATCATAAATGAAGATTTCAGTGTCCTACTGTTATTTTGGACTCATCTTGATGGTTAAACTGAAACGTTGTTTATTCATCGTATTTAATATTACATTGTACCATAATATAAAGAATAATTTAATTTCTCAATTTCTTGAGTAAGTCATAAATACTTTAAAACGTGCATAGTTATGTAAAAATTATGAGAAGTGGTTAGATTTATTTATAGATGCATTATAAATTATATAAAATTATTTATCTACATATAGCTGATTTTTAGATAGTTTATATGTTAAATGTAGCCTTGAAATTGATATATAAATCATATCGTTTTTACTATATTGTTTTTATATATTTTCAGATGGTGTTATGTACATTTTTGATACGGATAAAATTTGGTTATTTGGTTAAGTAATAATTCTAACTAGCTTAGGTAAACTGAATTGTAATTCATTTAAGGTTGACCCAAAATAAGGATAACGAACCGAAATTTTAAATGGTATCAGTACCTTCGAAGTATATACATCTTTAAAAAAATAACTTTTTACCACCATAGAAAAGTTATTTATTGTCAGATTAAAGAACTTACCTAAAATTTTGTGCTACTCACTGTTAAACTATATGTACAGTGATAATATTCAACGTCACTGATTATCCTCTACACAGCTAGATTTAACCCGATCCTTCGATCATGCTATAATGCCAAAATTATTTAGTTAAAAGTAAATATATCTCATGTACTACGGTATAGATTAGCGGTAACACATTTAGGGTACGTGCTCTCCCACGGGAGTTCTGCCTTCATTATAATCATGTAAATTTTGATAATTAATTTAAATATTGCATTAAAAGTTTATCTTGTTCAAGGAATTTCCACATTGGTTGCATAATTACCACCGAATTAATGACGTCCCCCCCGCATAAATGGAGCAACATATATTATTCATGAACTTGAGGTTTCCACTAAAAAAATTAAAAATTTTCAGAAATGCGCAGTAATATACTAATATATTTGATATGTAGCAATAACAACGAAACTCAAGAAAAAGAAGGCGTGGAATTTACTGGTCTGAACATTTAACCAGGCTTTTTCTGTTATTTATTTACAGCGCATGTGATGTTAGGCTGGCCCTCACTAACATGCGCACGTTGTTTGCCAACCGGTGGAGTGGAGCCTTTATGGCCAGGGCATGTGACAGTGCCCTCCACTAACGTGCGCATTCCTTTTTGACAGATTGGCCCAACTCGGATGCTGATGGAAGCGTCTGTGATCTTAGCATGGCTAATCAGTAATCACCCGTTAATAAGACCAATAAGCTTGGGCACTGCTATTAGATATTGATAAACTGCGAAATTTAAAAATAACGGTGCCATGCACGTGATAACAAACCAGGTGGACCACACCCAATCAACCATTTCTTTTCCTCAAATGCAATCGAGAACACCCAAAAACTCTTACATAGTTATATTGTTATTTGTCAGAGATTTACCTAAAAAATATTATAAAGATTACTTTGATGATGTGTTGATTACATTACATGCATAACTAGGCTGTACTGTACTCCACTATAGAATTTGTGGGGAGGGAAGATAACACATGTTAAACTTCATATAATGCGTTAATGAGGACAAATTTTCGTGCAATTTTATTCAAAGCGACCAATTTTGCAGAGCTTCATGGATAATTATCCTTGATGACATGCCCTAACATGAATGTACATAAGCTCTCATATATTACAAAGCTGGGGTTTGATTGGGAATTAGGTGCTGGTGGAATTTCACGTGCGGTCATTTCTATTCCAACCGTATTTGAATCATTGCAAGGGCAATGTACAGAGAATTGCTAATAGTCTAAGCAGAGAACGACATTTGGGGGTTAAAAAAAAAAAAAATACTGACCAAAGAGAGAGAGTTTAAATGTCCATGCAAGCACATTAATTAAACAATTAAAAAGATTGCATTTGCACCCCTATACGCTACAGGAGCTAGCACAAGTCCAATAGAATTCAACTGTACAATTCCATTTATAATTCATGGGAGATGGGCGGGAAGTGCTGAAATTCCAACTTTCATTGGATACCTTTTCTGAAGGAAATGGATGATCTGAGATCTGCCTTACATTCCCACTTGTATAGGAATGCAGAGCACATGATCAGAGGTAAGCTCTCAATGCTAACAATATTTTTCTACTTGAGAAAAGAAGTGAAGGTCTACGCCTCCTTCTTTCATAGTGTTTCTTTTAATAAATCTAGTACTACTTAGCAATATATTAATAAATTTCATTAATTAATCGTTCATGTATATCTGTGTTTTTGAAGAATTTATCTATTTTATCCTTAGTTAATTCATTTTTGATGATTATATTTTCTTGATTTATCATTTTTCTAGAAAATTCTTCTTCTTCTTTGGTTTTTTTTTTTTTTTTAAAGGATGACTATATTATTAAAAATAAGTAATGATTCCATGAGCTTGGGCTAAGTGGTAGTTTACTTAGACCGGGCAACAAAAACCTATTATTTAATTTTTTTGAATTTTTCTTCATAAAATTGTTAATTTGTGCATATTTAATTTATAAATTAAGTTTTATCACTTTTAAATATGTGTATATATTATTTTTGAATTTTTAAACATAAGAATATCTTAGTCATTTTTCATTATTAAAGACGGCTAAAATACTTTTATATTTATAATTTTAAAAAAATATATATACACATCTCCAATTAATAAATTTTATTTTATAAGTTAAATATATCTACATTAACAATTTTATTAAAAAAATTAAAAAATAAAAATTTTAGTTTAGACTAAGTAGTAGTTCGCTTAGTCCCAGCTAATGGGATTACTACTCATTGAAGAACAATAATCCCGTTAGTCCATAGTAAGTAGTGGTTGAAGAAGCTTTATGGATCCATCACATAACATAATATATTATTCTAATTATAAATAGCAGGCTGCTTTCTATAAAGTGCTACAATTCTATGTAACCCTTTTAATGTTATATACATGAAGTAAACATAACTGATAGCTACTTGAGGTGAAGAAACTTCCCAGCCATTTTGGTGTAACTGCACAAAGACCAGGTAGGTATAGAGTATAAATAAACTTGGAAAGCTATGCCTGAGCATGAAGATACCACTTGGTGTAGTAAATAAGAGGCTGAATATAGATAAAAAGGTACAAAGTAGGAAGAAAAGGAATTGAGTGTACTTATATATGGTGGATATATACATGGACAATGCACTAAAGTATCGGCATTTTATATAGTATAAAGACCTTGGCAGAAATGTAACTTCTGATTTATATATGTAAAAAGAAGGAATAACATCTGTATGCAGATATGTCTATTGTGTGGGAGCAGCCTCTTGAATACTCCCTTTTTATCTTATCGTGCATGATCATCGTGTTAGTTAAATAAAGATATGCTGGCATGTGAGCTGCATTAGATGCCATTAAAACCCCTTCACATGCCCCTTGCCTTTCTTGCATCCCAAAGGACTCTTTCTCACATGTGCCATGAACCATGTAGCTTTTCCTCCTCCATGCAGTTAATCTACAGCTCTGTCTGTGGGACCCACCTCACTGATCATGTGTCTTCTTGATTAGGCTTCTCAAATAAAGTTGGCCCACTTGCAGCACTATAAATAAACATTTTGAATTCTGGGTGGCAAGTAGTTCTGGTGATAGGTTAAATAACCACCAAGAAAAAAATATTTGGTGAAATGATTCCTATGTCTTTTGGGGGTACGTGATCATGCATGATTTGAATTTAACCCATTTATTATCCTCGGACTTACTTCTATACGTAAAAAAAATAAATAAATAAAAAAATTCATCTTATCCGAGACCAAGGCTACGCATGCCATCTAATTTGAGATTGAATACAAAGTCATTAAAATTTTTGCATCGTTTGTAGTGTATCGTATCTGCAAATGATATATTTTATACTGTACAGGGAATTAAAGTGAAAACAGAATTTTGTTTCTCAAAAAATAAATTGATAAGTAATAATGTGCCTTTTTTAATCATTAATTTTTCTATTTTTACTTTACTTACTATAAGACTCAATAATCAATATATTAATTATTATCATTATTTCTATTCATGCTTACAATTCTTTCCAATTAATCACGTTAATAAATGTTAGTCATTTTGTTGGCTATTATAAATTAATATTTTAAAAGGAACTTGTTCCTATGCACTTGGGTGCATTTAGACTCGATACACTTGGATGCATGTAACCCAGTTTTAAATATATTTTTTAAAAAATTTTATACAACTATTAATCTAAATTTGTTTAAAATTTATATCAAATTTCATCATTTTTGGATATTCATAGGTATTTTTTGGATTTTTTAAAATAAATGGCATTTTTAGTAAACAAAAATGGTAAAAATTAATACATATTTTAAATACACATAGATTAATAATTCTATAAAAATTGTCAAAAATATATAAAATAGGTATTTGCACTTAACTGCACTTGAGTGCACAGAATGACATTCCATTTTAAAATTAGTTACATGTACTAGCTCATTCAGTTATACATCACAACATCTAATATATTACACATCTAGCTCATTCGCCCCCTGAAAACTACAAACTCCAAATATTTAGAAGGAGACAACAAACTCCTATCTGCTAATTAAGGGAGACCATAACTCTCCTCTAAAATTTAACTGAAATCTCAACATGCAAGATTTGAACTACTCCCACCACAATGCACATTCCTTATTTCGAGCTATGGTGACCAACCAAGTAATGCTCAAGTGGCTTGGTTATAAATACTTGGCATGCTACCAGTTGGAACAAATTTTCATATTACTTGCAATCAAATGTCATATTATGTGTAGCCATTTATATAACAATAATGATAATGATTTCATTGTAATTAATATAAGAGTTTGGCTGCTTATACTAAAATGCAAGTAAAGTTAAAATTTAGCTTTAAAAGCTATACATGACTTTTGTAGCGGTTCATTTCAAAAAAGCAAAAAAAAAAAACTTCTATTGAGGTGTCACTCACACACCAATAAGTTTTTCATGTCATTTGAAAGAAGCACCATGTAATATTGCACGTGAAAGATGAGATGGGTAATCTTGCTATATTCATTCACAAACATAACCTCCTTCTTGAAAGATAACTTCTATTGTGGTGTCACTCACCCACCAATAAGTTTTTCATGTCATTTGAAAGAAGCACCATGTAATATTGTACGTGAAAGATGAGATGGGTAATCTTGCTATATTCATTCACAAACATAACCTCCTTCTTGAAAGAAAGCTACGGTTTCAATCTAATAAATATAGTTGATGAGGTGACTAAGTATATATAAATATGAGTAATATTGTCAGAATTGAACACATGAAAAAGATTGGTTTGGTACGAAACGGTTTAGCAAACTGGTGACATCATCATATATTTATAATTTCATAATTATTTATTATTTTAAATTATTTATACATTAGTAAATTTATATATTCATAACTCCTAGCCTATACCTATATGTTAGACAAAATATACCATCACTATAATTATCAAAACAAAATATGTAAAGAAAAGTTAACAAAAATTTTCAAAGTATATTAACTAAGCACAAATGTAACATATTATAAATTTAAAAAAACAACCTCATTAACTGACCTGAATGTGTAATATCCTATTTATTATTTGATCTCTAATTTTTATTTTTCCTTATTTATCTTGATGCATTTATAATTTATACTCTTCCAAAGGTATATAACACAATAACAAATAAAATAAATCAATAATGATTGAATAATTGAATTAATAATAATAATGCATACAATAGGCCCTTGAGGTAATGCCTCACTGGTGGACCACGTTGATGCTGAAAGTGTTGCATGCGGGTTCGAAACTTCACAACAGCAGTTTACATCCCTCCAGTTTGGTTTCTCTATGTGGTGATGATTATATATGTACTAATTTATAATTTCAGATGGCTTGGTTCGTATATATATGAAGCAAAAAAAAAATTAATGCTTACAATATCACAATAATTAAACCTATAAATTTTAGTAACGAGGTAGTAGACAAATAATAAAACATTTTAAGCAACTAGGGGTTAGATTTTAGGGGAATGGATTTGGAAACAAATCAAAACATAAGGGATTTTAATGCTTACCAGAGATTAGGAAGAACAAGGAAACAGTTTAAACCAAAAAATTGCCGCAATCAATAATCAGATGGGTTGGAGAGGTAAAATTTTGCTCAATGTGGTTTGTGATCAAACAATAGGAAGACGATGGTAGAACTGGTCGATTGAATTAGAAGAACTACTCCTACAAATAGATACAATCGATCTAAAATTTCTTATTGCAAACGTACACCATGTAAAACTAGAGGTCAATGGCTAGAAGAAGTAGATCTAAACTGAATCCACTAACAATCAGTTGCAGAACATTTGCAGTTTAAAACCTTAAAAATAGACATTGGAAAAATACCCATGTCTTGAATTTTGATTTCATGCCAAAAAATCGTACGGCTTGCATGGCTATCTCTCTTAGTCATCTGAAATGGCAACCTTAGCTCCATCAGAATCGAACAAAGATAAGGAGACTAATGCCCACCTCATCTCTCACATCGTTGGCTCCATAGAGTCCACAATGTAACCCTGGATCAACCATGACTATCAAGAGCCTCATCAACTCTCATGCCGCTAATGATGAGCAGGGTGGTGCAGAGGTGGTGCATGAGATTTCATCGGCAGAAGGGAAGAGAATTGTAATAAACCGACCCAAATATGTTGACTTGACGCCGCTTACTGATGTGGCAGGTTGAATTTTTGGCGGTCTGATGTGTCAGTAAAAATAGATGAGGTGGCCGGGTTGATTTGTCGACTAAGGTGAATAAGTATAATTTTAGAAAAAATGGGCTCTAAAATATATTTATTTAAATTAATTTATAATTTAAATTAACAAATTGTTGAAAAGCTAAGACGATTTGAAATTGTGGCAAGTTAATTGAGAGCGGTTTGGAAGGATTTTATTTATATAGGGTATGTG
Organism: Annona squamosa; assembly: GCA_035584095.1. Classification (NCBI taxonomy): domain Eukaryota; kingdom Viridiplantae; phylum Streptophyta; class Magnoliopsida; order Magnoliales; family Annonaceae; genus Annona; species Annona squamosa. The sequence continues at coordinate 23,449,894 of JAXCLR010000050.1, read as the reverse complement.
AGAAAAGAAGGGATGAACGGAGAAAGTTAGGAAAATAAGAAATTTGTTTCGGATTAGGAGTGAGAAGAGAAGGAAATATTTTTATTCAGAAAATCTCTCCGTGAGTTTTAAAAAAGGATTAGTGGATAAATAATTAAATCTCTTTTAGAGCCACGTATATTATATTAATTAAGCTATTTTGGAGATAACTTGTGAAAATTATTTATTTAATTATTTTCAATTGAACGGCTAGCGATAAGAAAATAATTTAGCAAAGTGGTGATCATGATGAAATAATATTTGTGAATTGTTAAATTATGTCTATGGAAAATTTTATGGAATTTGGAAAGCATGGCTGAGCATTGATAGATATTATATATAATTATGAATTGCAAATTTTGTTAGTTGATGATTTGATTTGGTTCAGTATTAGTGTACCACATATAAATTACAGATTGGTTAAGTGGGGATTATATGAAGTAGTTTATATATTTCTGTTATGGTCATCAAAGTTAAGTACTGTTTTATTTAATTAATTATTATGCATTAGAATCTATGAATTTCGCTTGATTACGTAACTTGAGCGTCGTTAAGGAATGTTTTATTCATACGTAATACATTATACTATTTTTGTTTTTTATTTTTTATACGTAAGCCCAAACCTCCTGTACCGTCATCACTTTGTACAAAATATATTTTATATATTATTGATGGCATTTTAAAACGTTGCTTTAATTGCTGATATTTGAATATATATTATATATAATTATAGATAAAAAATTTCACCACAATATATGTATATTCATCGCTAGTTATATTCTACCATGAGAATTTTAATTCAAGTAGAGTTGTGGTATTAATGTGGGTTATGCTATCATGTTGAGATGTGGTATTAATGTGGGTTATGCTATCATGTTGTAGAATTTGGTTGGTGATAAAATTATATGCTGGAAAACATTGCTGTTATGATATCTATAATACAATATTATATATACTTTTAAAGGTTTAAAACCATCCAAAGATCAGTACCGGCACCTTGTAAATATAATATCATATATATTTTTAATGGGTATAAAACTTTTGGACCGCCATTATATAATAATATATTACATATATAGAAGGAAGTTTAAAATGCCAAGAGCCAGATATTTATAATTCATTATATATATTTTCCATAACAAGGCCGATTATTTATAACAGATGAAATTTTCGCATATAGAAATAATTAATTTTCGTATATAGAAATAATTGTAATGGAAGTTGAATAAATTCCTCGGATGCTGAAATCTTTGGGTACTTAATGTATATTGATATGTATCATAAATATATTTAGGGAAGTTTAAAAGCCAGTGGATCGATGGCTTATGATATAATATATTATATTATATTCGTTGAAAACCTCCAGAACAGTACTTTATATTATAAGGTATTATACGTATATTTATATATTTTAAGGAAAACCTCTAAAATGGGTTATATGCGATATAACGTGTTTATATATAGATATATTTTTAACGACAGCTTAAGACATCCAGTGTCGGTTATGTTAATATATTATATATATACTTATATAATTATATAGACAGTGGCGTAAATGAATGGGCATCCATATATGGACGGAATTTTCAGCCCAATATTGTGTAGGAAAATGTTATACAAATTTAGATTTTATAATAGGGTGGAACAAATGCATTAAATGGGAATGGATGAAAATCCCGACCCATATATTCTCTGCAACAAATTTCGATGCATGAGAAAATATAAAAGTGAGACTACTCAGATAAAGAAAGGAAGAGTTAGAGGCCAAAAAGAAAAGTGTCGCTGTTGATATTATTCTGTTACGCGAGATGAAATTTTATGTTATAAAATTTATTAATATGCTTGTTAACATGAGAAGTTTGTGACTTGTCCATTATAATTATTTATATACATTTGTGCTTTTAAAATATGTGTATTGTCCATTATAATTATTTAAATATATATTAGTATTTTCAATAGACGTTCGGGAATCCAAGGACCAAGACCAACCATTGTATATAATTAGTGAATTTAATATATACATACTTGAATTTAACATTGCGGGAGTCTTAATTAACTTTGGCATATACAGATTTAGATATGAGATGTGGTTACTTATGGACAAACAAAATCTATAAATTATATTTTGTGCTAGTAATTATATAATAATAAATTATTTATTTGATATTCTTTGTAATGACAATTATAAATTGTACAGATAGACATTTTGTTTAGCAAATATTAAATAAGGTATGGTGGAGGATAAATTAAATTATGTTTTATAATAGAGGATGGATTCAAGAGTTTATAATTACATTCCAATCAATTATTTTATTCTCTAATAAGATTATTGGAATAAGAAGGGTGAGATTTGATATAATATTTGCACATTAAAATAAAGAGAATATTGAGAATTATTGAAAAATAAACGGAAATAGCAAGTTATGTTATGTAGATTATTTGTTGTTATTCATTTTGAAATTTTGGCTATTTGTTGATTATGGTGGTAGTTTATTCTTGAATTTATTTAATTAAATTCAGTGAGTTGGTTCACCCAATTAATGTGAATGATGAATTATTCTAGTTGGTAAAATATTTAATTGGGTTAAGATAGTTGTTATGAAGCTTTAGTAAGAATGGTTTGTGTAATGCATCATGATTATTACCAAGTGGAACGAACTTGCATATGTGGGACTCCAAGAATATGTGTATTTGTTTTATTTATTTCCTAAGTAGGTTTTATCAATTCTAAAAGGCTACTTTGAAATATCCCTTTGTGAACAGTGTGTTATTACCTTAATAGGCTATAGTATGTTCCTTTGTGGACTATATGTTGTGCCCTAAAAGGCCGTAAGTTTGCTCTATTATGAGTAGTGTGAATAATTTTCCACATTGGGTCAGTGGTTGATGAATTTCCTATGGTGCTTCCATAATGTTATATACAATTATATATGTAGTTTATTTCTTGTTTACTGAGTTATTTTACTCATTCCTGAGTAATTTAACTTTCAGAAGATGCGGGACCATCTAGTCAATAGCGCGGGTTAATGGGCTGAGATAGTGCGGTAGAGACATTTTATTTTATTTACTTATTTTTATTTGTTGGCTTGTAATAAATTAATGGGAATTATTTCTATTAACTCAATGAATATTTGTGATTAATTTTAAATGTTATTGAATAAAATATTAATTATTAAATTTATTGAAGCATAACCGATCTGGGTTTGTCGCCCAATTAGGGTGGTCAACAACTCTAAGATTGGGTCATGACAAGAACCAAAGTTTTTGTCATTGCCATTGGCCGCAGTTACAGTGGACAAGGATGACAAGCTGTCGACAATAATGGTGGGAGGAAGGAGAAAAGACAAGGAACGTCGAATGTGGGTGGGCAGGGGTAAGGAAGACGGGAAGAGAAATCGAAGAGAAAAAAATGAGAAAGGGGCAATGGGAGAGAGGAAATTGGGAAGGACTAGTCTGTGAGGCTGAGAGGGTGCCCGATGATTAGTGAGCATGGAGACGAGGGGGCTGAGAGGGGAAGATGATGACTAATGAGGTGGTCGGAGATGTTGCTGATGACATGCTGGCTAGGTGTGACGTG